>CM047749.1:40819847-42019847 GCA_026225825.1 Pistacia integerrima
TTATTTTAGGATAGGAGAATATTTCTTTTAGGAATTGAGTGGGATTCAAATTCTAAAACTGGATTTTTGCAAAGGGATCAGATTAGGGTTTTTGAGGGGACCATGCCTCTCTCTTCTCCTCTCTGGAATTTTTCTTTCTCTTTTGAGTTTTGATTATGGCCATGAGCGGCTAAAAATTTTTGTAACTTGGTCGTCAGAAACGGAGACCTCGGAATCAACCAACTGTGAGATCTAATCTATTTTATTTTAGTGTTCAATTTTTAGTGTTTGAGTATTGAATGTTATTCTGTGCATATCTTCATGATTGATGCATTTAATTACTAGGAGGCCTACTAGTGTATTATTTGTTACAATCTACTGCTGAGTTTGATATCAAATCCGTAATTGTTTGATCCCTCTAACTTGTGAAGCAATTAGGGTTAATAATTTGCTGCGTCAGGCAATTAGTAATCTTAAGAAGAACATTCAACTAAATTAAATACAACCGCTTGTGTTTGTGTTGTTTAGCTTCATCGATTTCTCTAATTCTTAAGGCTGCCATTAGATTAAATCTTTAGCGCTTGTCTAGGGTTGTTTAATGGTAAGATTAATTAAGATCGTTTGTTTCCTAGTTAATTACAATTAAGGAGAGATAGGAAAATAGTTCCAATGGTGAATATTCAAAGTAAGGATTGATTTACTTTTGCATCAATGATCAGTTGTAAGATTCCGATGGTGGATGTTGACGAAGACCAAGTTTTGTTATATTAATTGATTTTGATTTGAATTGTTTTTGTTTTGATTTTTGCTAAGATTGTTTTCTGTTTTACTCAAAACCCCACAGCCTTGTTCACATCATCGAAAATTCGGCTAGACACTCTTTGTGGGATTGACCCTTGCTTACCCTATTTACAGTTTAGTAGTTAGATTAGGAAGGTTTTTAATCTTTGTTGCCTACGACAGCACACCATCTTTGAATAGGTATAATTGTACCATTGTAGATTATTTGTCCTAAAAATCTAATCCTTGTCTGGAAAAGGTTTATTTTTGTTTTTGAAACAACTAAACCATTTGTTTTGACAATATGAATAAATGTTTTTAAATGTTTAAAGTGTTGATCTATACTAGATGAAAATATAAGAACATCATCAATATAGACAATAAGGAATTGAGAGTATAGATTGAATATTTCATTCATTATTCTTTGGAATTCTGATGGGGCATTTTTTAATCCAAATGGCATTACATTCCATTCATATTGACCAAATGGGACAGTAAATGCGGTTTTATACCTATCTTCTAGTTTAATTTGGATTTGCCAAAATCCAGATTTCATGTCGAATTTGGAAAAGATTCTTGAATTGGATAGTTTTTGTAATAAATCTTTTTTGTTTGGGATTGGATATCTTATCCATCTTAAGGCTGTATTAAGAGGTTTATAATTTATGACAAGTCTTGGAACTCCTCTTTCAAGTTCAGCATTTTTGAACATAGAAGGTCGAGCAACTCCAAGGAGACTTGCTTTTCCTAATTAGTTTTTTCTGTAGAAGATCATCAATTTCCTTTTTACAATGTTCTTCTAATTCTTTATGCATTTGTATTGGTCTGGCTTTTGTAGGTATTTCTTTTTCATCAAAATCTTTTTCATAAGGCAGACTGACCATATGTTTTTTTCTATCCCAAAAGGCATTAGGTAGGTCAGAGCAAATTTGAGTTTCAATAGTTTTTTGTATTTGTTTTATCTTTGTGCGAATATCATTCTGTTGAAGTTGGGATTCGATTCTCTTAGTTTTAACTTCCTTTTTGGAGGAAGTATATATGTTTTTGTTTATATAGGATAAGGTGATTAATTTCGTTTTTTGACGTTGAGTATTCTTGGAGGATGTTAAGGTTTCTTTGGATGGGTTTGTGTATAAATTTGAAGATAAGAACTTCCCCCATTATTTTTGTGGATATCCCCGAATCATCTACACTAAATGGTTGTATTAAACTAATGAAGGGTGTTCCTAATATCATACTTCTTCTCAAATTTTTTACTAATAAGAATGAGGTGTTTAAACAAATACTTTTGATTACAAACTTTAACATCTGATAATTTGTAATTGATAAAAAGTGTCAAGCCATTGGCTGATTTAGCAGATTCTTTTAGTGTTTTTTCATAGTATTTTATAGGAACTAATCCTTCTTGGATACAATTGAAGTCTGCTCCAGTATCAAATAAAGCAATTGTTTCTAGGATAAATTCATCATTGATTAAGAGTTTTATCTTAATATGCCATTTTTGATAAGTTATTTGGGTTAGCATACTTATGAAATCTTCATTATGATCTTCATCATCTTCAGATTTATCTTTTTCTTTGGCAACAAGTAATTTCGAATGTTGTTTTTGTTGTTCTTTTAAATCTTTAACTTCAATTTTTAGTTGTTGGATTTCTTTTGTTAAATCTTCAAGTGTTAATTTCTTTTTTTCTTGTTTTTCGAATTTGTCAACAATTTGACACTAATCACAGAAATTCTTTTAAAGGAAAGAAAACCAAGAAAACAATAACCTGCAAAGGTCAATGTGATAAAACCATGAATGATCGTAATAAAACCATGAATAATCGTAAGAACCATACATACAAACCCACATTTAGGAAAAAACCTTTTCAACAAAACAAATTTTCTAAAACAGACAAACCCACAAAACAATTCACGTGCTTTAGATGCGGTAAACAGAGGTCATATCGCTAGATATTGTAAAATTAGTAAAGGAATTAGAGAATTAAGCCTTGATAATGAGCTCATACATAAAATTGAAATGATCAATGATAAAATCCTCTAATTCTGATTCAAGTGAAAAAGAAATGTCTGACGACAACCAAATTGATGAAATCGAAACCTCTAGTGAAAATAAAATAAATGTCTTAACCAAAGACCAAGAATTCCTCCTAATATATATATACATATGGTGGGTGACCTTTCTACGATCTCATAAGTTGAGTCCCTCAGACTCTAATAGGGATGACCTACGGAGTTTTTATTGCGACTGATAGTTCCAAGTCTCAAAAGATTAACTAAGGTGCGCGCAAACTGACCTGAATACCCCGGTGATTTTAAAAAAAAAAAAATTCTATTATTCAATCTGATGTGATAGATAGAAATATTTTTCAAATTGGTTGGATTACATTACTGATTAGAAGATGACCACCACTCTTAATAAGAAATTAAAACGTTGATTTAAACTTCAATTTAGAAATTTCATCACACATGTCACTTTTTCTAACAAATAAGTTAAACACATCATTCATGCAGATGTAGTCAATTTTATAACATTATTGAAGCAATGTATATTAAAATTTTGATTAAATTATGGGTAGCCTAATTATCTATCCACTAACATTAAAATGCTTCAAAATTAGTCGTTTTAGAAGGAACTCTTTTCATCATTATAGAACAAAACAACTCTTTAGCCCCACACAATGACCTTAATTGATTGGGATTTTTTTTTTTAAAAAATAATGAGTTAGTTTACGCATATTTTAACAAATTCCTCAGGATTTTATAACTATCAGTTAGGTAAGAACTCCTTAGGGGTGTTAAAAAAAAAAATGCAAAAACCGAACCGAACTGAAAAACCGATCAACCAAAAAAACAGTTCGGTTATGGTTCAAAAAATTCAAAAAACCAGATTTTAAGTTTGGATAAAAATGAAAACTGGTTAACCGAAACCGGTTTACTAAAAAAAAAAAAATATTATATTATATTATATTAAATAAAAAAATATATTATATATTAAATTAAAATAATAATAATCTTAATCCCTAAATTCACTAAATAATATATATTATATATGTATGAATATTTAATTTTAATTTTGATGTGTACTGTTTATGTTTACAATTTAATTTAGGAAAGATTAAAAAAAAAATGTTTTATCCAATAAAAAGGAAAAAACTGGTTTAAAACCGGTTCACCAGTTTTTTTAAAGCGGTTAACCGGATTTTTGGTTAACGAAAAATCGATTTTCCCCCCAAAACTATTCAGTTTTGGTTCAGGAATTTTCTTGAATTGAAAAACTAGTTCGGTTCAAGAAAGAGGTTAACCAATTCGGTTAACCACTTTTGAATACCCTAAAAACTCCAATGACTATCGCTATCAACAATCGAAGAGAAACTCGAACTCAATACCTCTTAAGTAATACATCCAAAAAACTTTATTGAACCACTTGATCACTCAAAATTAGTTGGAGAAAGTTTCTCATATTCTTTACTTATAAATTTATAATCTTTATTTATTTTTTTCCTTAACCAGAATTAAATCCACTCAACCTTATAAAATATAAAATAAGTTTTTGTTAAAAGTTTATCATAAGATGGTAATGATTTTTTAGTTTTTTGGTTCAAAATGGAAAGATTATTTTGACCTGTATTATCCCAAACTTATAATTCACTCAATCTTTAGTTCAATTTTATTTTTTAAATAATAATAATAATAATTTCTTTATTCTTTTGGCAAGAAAAAAAGACCCGAGAATGGGGTAGGGCCCATGTGAACCCGTGGAAGTGTGAATAAGCTAATAATTGCGCACAACACAAAGTCGATAATTTGAACTGTCATGCAATGCAAGGAGAGGGCATCAAATGGTCAAAAAGAAGTCCCCCCAATATTCTTTATTTTATTTGATTTTTCAAAATAGGGACCTATTTTTCAATGCTCCACATTTCTGTTCTTTGAAATTTTTGTCCAATAATGATAATAAATTCATTCCAATGCCATTTTATTTTTTATTTATTGGAAACAAAAAGAGATAGTTGATGCTTCGTTTTCTCTATTAAAAAATAATGATGACCTTTGAAATTTGTATCCAAGTACAATAATCCCATCCTAAATTTGCACATTTCAAATATTAAAGATTTATAGTTTTTATTAATTACGTTTAGATAATTGAATGATTAAATGAAGACTTTTAGATATATTATTTAAAAAGGTATGAATTTGAGTCTTTACTCGTTTACTAATAGGGATAAGCACTAAAATTCTTATCTGATCAGTAATTCTAAGATCTCAAAGGATTAGTTAAGATATATGTAAACTAACTCAAACACCTTTGATTATCAAAAAAAAAAAAAATATTATTTTTGCCGTAGAAACAAACTAAGAAAATGGTATTATAATGAAAATAATAAAATGACGAAGAAAAATATAACTAGAATTAAGAAAATTTTTAAAATAATCAAAGAGTGTTTAAAATTTTCATAATGTTTTAAAAACCTTAATCGATAGGTAAAATTTTCATAAAACTACTTAAATTCATAAATTAAATAATTATGTTATACAAGATACCAAATTTGAGACACATTTATTTGATAAATCTAATACTCATTGGGCCACTAAAAAAGATTACGGAAGAAATTAAAAAAAGAAAAAGATATTTGGGGAGGACAGCATTAGTTTTGACGAATCACATTTTCTGGAGACAAAACTTTCTCACTCACACTTGAGTTCGTAACTCCGTACTCTCTCTATCAATGTACCACATGGCTCCATGAGCGTATACCATTGGGTAAGCTAAATTGCCGAAAACACCCTCCTGTTCGGCCACAAATAGAGCGAGTGTCATAGTTATCTACTCCATCGTTCGTGGCTACCTTTTTTTAAGGATATATGCTAATGCTGCTAAAGGATTCGATATTTATGTAAGTGATTTAATCCCACGCGCGAGTAGTGGCAGTGGTGGCCATCCTCCAATCAAGCGGGAGAAAAGCGAAGTTTCACATCAGAGATTCAGAGGGGTTGCTGTCACGTACGTGAAAAGCCCAATTGAAGCGCACTATTTCTTGTTGGGTCTGTGAAACGTGACGCGCTCTCCGGGCTCGACGTAACACGACCGCCTAATGTCCAGCTTTTTCTCTGTGTAGGTAACATAGAATCAGAAATATTTCACTCACGTAACCAGTCACTCGCTAGGTCACTCATCTCAATTCTCAGGTCAATTTTCTCATTTTTCCTTTTTTTTTTTTTTTTAAGAATTGGATTTATTATTAGTATTAATTTATATTATAAAAAGCTGTTAAAATATTTTTTAATGTAACGTTTGAGTTTGATTGAAATAAATGACTTAACGTTTCACTGAAATAAATGCCTCCCTTAAATATTTGTTGACGCTTTATATAATTTTTAATTAAAAATTCCTATAAAATATAAATTAACCAAAGTTTTTAAATTAAGTCATGAAGGGTCAATATAGTTTATTTTCATTTATCAAGTTTTTGAATTCTACCAAACACATGCATGAAGTGAGGGTTTAATTAAAAAGGAATAAAAAAATCTTATTTTTCTGTCTTAAAATTTGACTATTTACAATCTAATACTCTGATAGAAAATGATACGGCACCGTATCTATTAGTAATAATCAATATTCAATTATTTCTTTTTTTTACTCTCTTTCTCCTTTTCCTAATTTAGTTAAAGATTAGTTTCTCTTTCTCTTTCTCTCTCCCCCACACTCTTTCTCTTCCGATATATTAAAAAACTTTTTTTTCTCTCTAAACAAACACTCACACTTCGCACACTCTCTGAAACTCTCATTCTCCAAAACGAAACACACTCTTCATACTTCTCTTCCTCTCCATGAAGAACTCACGCTGAACCAAAACCAAACACGGACCCTTCTCACATTCTAATATACAATCATCCTCTTTTCATTCATTTACTCTTCACCTCAAAACTCGAAACAGAACATATGGAGAAGAAACAAGGCTTCTTTTCGGCTCTCAAAGATGAGGTGGTTCGCGGCCTTTCGCCGTCTCGGTCTCGGTCGCGGTCCGCCAGCCCGGCCCGAGCCATGTCGCCCATGTCGTCGCTGCTCCGGAGGAGGAAACACCAGAGTTCGTCTCACCGCTACGTGGCGAATCCGGAGCAGTTGATTTCGAGATCCGGGAGTCTGAGGCCTGTCGTCGGGGAGGCTCTGGCGCCGTTAATGGAAGGCCCCGATCCGGATGGAGGGGAAGTCGGGGATTCAAAGCGGGTCGGGTCGGGTCTGGGGCAGTGGGTTAAGGGGCAGTTGTCGAGGACGCCGTCTGTTACTGCGATGGCTTATAAGAGGTCTGATCTGAGGCTGTTGCTTGGTGTCATGGGCGCACCGTTGGCCCCGGTGCACGTTAGCAATGACCCTTTGCCTCACTTGAGCATCAAAGACACTCCCATTGTTAGCTCCTTTCTCTTTTTGTTTTTAAGTTCATTTTGTCATTTTCATTTTCATTTTTTTTTTCTTTTTAAATAAAAATTATGTTTTTATTTCGTTCTGGAAATTTTTTTTTTTTTAAATTATCTATAATGGATACTTTCTGTTCTTTTAGTTGGCTGGTTGATCTATGGAGTTTTTATTACTGTTATCAAATTTGTTTTCTGTTTGGTTAGTCAGAATATAGAAGCAAATTCCAACCCAATAAAGGGAAATTCTTATACGTAGAACTTCATGTGCTTTAGAAGAAGACAAGTGATATGCTGTTCTTCATGTGAATTGAACCATTTTTTCTAATTTTACTCGCTTTGTATTTTAGTAAACGCCACTTTAAATTTATCTATAGCGACTTTTTAACTTTATGTTTATGGTGGGACTGCAGGAAACTTCTTCAGCTCAGTACATATTGCAGCAGTACACCGCGGCCTCCGGTGGGCAGAAGTTACAAAACTCTATTCGAAATGCGTATGCGATGGGGAAGCTTAGAATGGTAGCTTCAGAGTTCGAAACTGCTACTAGGACGGTTAAGAATCGGAACACCTCTAGATGTGCGGAGTCTGGTGGATTCGTGCTCTGGCAGATGAATCCAGACATGTGGTATGTTGAACTTGCTGTTGGAGGCAGTAAGGTCCACGCTGGCTGCAATGGCAAGCTCGTTTGGAGGCACACACCTTGGCTTGGTGCTCACACTGCCAAAGGACCTGTTAGACCACTGCGTCGTGCACTTCAGGTGAAATTTTGTGTCTTGATTTTCAAGATTTGAGTAGTTAAGTAGGCTATGTTTGCCATTTGCTTATTTGGTTGATCTGTTTCAGGGTCTTGATCCAAGAACAACAGCTAGTATGTTTGCTGAAGCTAAGTGTATTGGAGAGAAGAGGATTAATGGTGAGGATTGCTTCATTCTCAAGCGTTGTGCAGATCCTCAAACTCTGAAGGCCAGGAGTGAAGGTCCTGCAGAGATCATTCGTCATGTGTTATTTGGCTACTTCAGTCAAAAGACTGGACTTCTTGTTCACATGGAGGATTCCCATCTGACCCGCATCCAATCCAGTGGTGGTGATGCAGTTTACTGGGAGACCACAATCAATTCATTCCTCGATGATTACAGACCAGTCGAAGGGATTATGATTGCACATTCTGGCCGTTCTGTGGTAACACTTTTTAGATTTGGAGAGGTAGCAATGAGCCATACTAAAACAAAGATGGAAGAAGCCTGGACTATAGAAGAGGTTGCATTTAATGTTCCAGGTCTCTCATTAGATTGTTTTATCCCCCCAGCTGACCTAAGGTCAGGGTCCATCAGTGAGGCCTGTGAGCTGCCTCATGATGAAAGAGGAAAGAGCGCAATTGCATTAGCAGCGCATCGAGCTAAAGTTGCCGCACTGGAGAAAGCACATGATGGTAGCACTGATAACATGATATGGAAGATGGAAGTATAACAAAGCGTAGGATCAAATCAGGGCAATTGTTTATATTGGTAGCTGGTGTTAATCTACTAACCGACCAATTAGAAGTTACAGAGTAGAAGTTAAGTCAGATTTTTGGACTTCTGAATATGCCTCTGTTAATCTGTAAATAGAGTGTAATCACTATTCACAGGTTCTCTTTGGGCCTGGATGGATCTATATACTCTATGCAGAATCCAACTACGGAGTTGGAGCTCAGTTTTCCATTTAGGGATAGAGCAAACGGAGGTTAATTTTTAGTTTACCTTCTATGCTTAAAGGAAGGTGTTGGCGAAGCTGTGGTATAGCAAATCCATTGACCTTTCTTTGTTCTACTAATTCTCTTGCTTAAACAATACGGCAGTGGCAGTGAAAAGGAAAAACTGTTACTGGCTGGCATAATTTCAAGACTAAAAATTTGTCTAGTTTGTTAATTCTTCTTAATCTTTTGTGGGTTGTTTTTCTCTTCGTGTGGTTGTTTTTGGGTTTGAGGAAAGAATAGGGATTTTTGCTGGATATGTAGAGGGGAAGTGGGCAAGGTAAACGGGAAGATGATATATATATATTTTTTTCTTGTTAGACGTTTGTTCAACTTCTCTGCTGACAAAAAGATGTAAACAAGTGACATTGTTCCATCAGATGATATTGAAACGAATATAGTGATCAGCATTTTTCCTTTTTGACTTGTCAAATGGTGTACGTTTTTAACCTTTTAAATGTAGAAGAAAATCTTTTGATGATAGGTGGAGAGATTTTCCTTCAAATTTACTTTTACTTTTTTCATGACAAAATGTACATGGTGTTAGTTTATTATTAATAAATTTGTTCTAGGTGGGTCAAATGTGAACTGCAATCTTTTTGAATGCTGATATTATTATGTCATATTGGCTATCTTTATTTATGTGAACACGAATCTTTTATATGGTGGTTGCCAGCATCTAGGATTGGTGTTTGAAAGTTCAGTAGCAGAGCCCCTTTGGGACCGATCTTTTTCTCCACTTGGCCCCTTCTCCCGAAGTGGGATGAAGACTTGGAAATACAGTATTTTCCATTGAAAGAATTTTATTAAAAAAAAAATAAAAAAAAAATCCAATCTCTGACCAGACCTGAATTAAACCCATCTCCACAAACCAAAGTGCATCGTTTATGGGGAAGGCTTGTGTGTGAAATATCATTACAGCATGGCACGGGATAAAAGTCTTTCAAACCCCATGTGAATGTGATTTCTTCTTCGTCTTTATTTTGTTATATTTTTTTACCTGCTTTTGCAGACAGTGTCTTTCTCTTTCACTACTTTAACCCACTGGGGTTGGGTTATGGGTTTTTTCTTTAGCTTCATTTATTAAAGATTTATTTGTTGGGGAAGGTTCCACCTCATGATGATGTTTGTGAATGGTCAAATTCCCCATTGATGAGGGTTTGTATTTCTTCTCTTTTTGGGGGAAAAACCGGTATGCTCATATGGGATAATGGCTCATACAAAGTACCATTATAAAATATCTGCCTGCCTTAGTTATTACTCTGATGCACCAACCTCTCTAATACAAGCCCTGCATTTGAGATCAAATTTACACATAATTTTAACAGTTTTCACATGCTCCTTTGCCCCCTTTCCCACTTAGTGTAACTTATTGCAGGCAGCAGCAGCTGGTTACAATTTTAATTACCCCATTCTTTTCTTCTCTAAGCAGTCACCTAATCAGGATCTTTAACTGTCAGTAATTGTTTATTACCTTAATTCAGAAGTTTAATTGATAATTCTTGACAGAATTCATCAATGATGACTATGACCTCCATTGTTACGTGGGGATTCAGAACTATTATGATTATAAAAATCATCAACATAAACAAATCTTTTACATAATAAATTAAGTTTAATAATGTAAGTAACCTCACACATGGTAAGGTTTGAAAATTTGAGTTGATTGTACACCTATAACAATCTAGTATTGTATAGCCTCACATGAAAGTCATGTGAAGTCCAATTAAACACTTCCTATAGGATACTAA
Source organism: Pistacia integerrima (assembly GCA_026225825.1). NCBI lineage: Eukaryota > Viridiplantae > Streptophyta > Magnoliopsida > Sapindales > Anacardiaceae > Pistacia > Pistacia integerrima. Next base: position 40,830,507 of record CM047749.1, read on the forward strand.
TCATAATTGGCTTTTGCTTACCCTTCAAAATGCTTATGTACAAAGGCAAGACCATTAAATTACTACTCAATATATATATATTAACAAATATTTTAATTACAAATTTCATAAATAAATAAATAGAAGTAATAACCATTTTTCGGCTAACTTAGCCTCTTCTGTGTCTCTCGAGACTAATAAAGTGTAGTACAAAAATATTCACCTATCAACTATTATTTTATCAAATATGTGTTTCAGCCTAATTTTAGGTGTTGATTCATTGTCTGTGGATGAACCTTACAAAGGAACCTTTGAGTTTTTGAGGCATTGTATTCTCAACAATGTTTATGTTACTCAAATCAACATTTTCGCCCTAAGGTGAAACACTCTCGTACTTATACATTTTTACAACAAAATTAAACAATAGTATTATTTATACAAAGATCGGGTTTCAAACTAATACGACCAATCATGAAATAAGTGAAACCATAGTCAATTTATATGGATGATTCATAATGATTGTGAATATTCAACCATTTAACAACTTTCAGTTGATTGAAGGTAAGAATCCAATGCAATTTGGCAATGTCTCTTTCCACCATTTAAGAGCAACAAAATCTTATTTCATGAAAGCAGCAGTGGCGATTGTGTTTGTTTATACTTTATAGTGAGGAAAGAAAATGAATTTAAAGGAAAGAGCTTTAAATTGTCACCAAATCTTCAGTAACCCACAACAGAGGAGAGAACCATTTTTCATTACAAATTTTCTCAAATTGGGGAGCTTTAACCAAACACAAACCACCCTCTTCATTGCTTCTTTCACAATCACAAACATTTCTCATAAACCAAAAATCTTCTTTCTTTGTCCAATCGCCAAGTACTAAGTCATTTAAGTCCAATATTTAACAAGTTAATTATGACAGTCCTTACTCTTTACTATTTACAGGACACAAATTAGGCAATTTATTTCAATGTGGTATGGAAGATGTAAGCTCCTCAATTGGCAGGTTTTTTTTTAATATAAATATAAAAAGAATCTTTGTATAAGATCGAATAAAAAAAAATTGTTTATATTCAACCCATGATTTTTGTTTTTGTTTTTTTTTTAATCATCGAGAGTGTCCGAGCCAGTTTGCTCGCACCTCAACTATAATCCCTTGGGACCCTGGAATTGTCGGCTAGGTAAAAGTTATAGTGATCACCTCTATTAGTACTTGGAAGGACTTGAACTTAGGAGTTTATGAAACCTTATTTTGTTCTTTTACTATTAGGCACCGGGTGGTGATTAACCCGTGCTGTTTCCTTTAGTAAATCTCCCTAGTCGAGTATTAGAAATAACATTCTATCTTTTCGTCACTTTTTCATTAAGGTTTTCGTTTATTGTTTAGTACATTTTACACATAATTTGTTAAAATAAAATCTAAAACCCTGACTGAATAATGAAGGCAAGGGTTAAATTATCATTCAGAGAAAGCTTAGTGTCTAAAAAAATTATTTGGAAATTTTAATATAAAATTAATATTTTGATATTCAAATTGATTAATTAGGGTACCCATTACATGCAAGAGAGTGAAAAGCAAGTGTTTGAGGGTTAGAATAATTGGAAGGATTAATTAAAGTATTAAATTTTCTACTCCTATCATAATAATTGTATTTTTTGTGGCTCCAAGTTTGCTCATGGGAAATAGAATTTAATTGTCTTTATTTAATAAATATAAGCCCCATCTTCCTTCTGCTTTCCTAGGATGACACTGTTAGATTCTAAGTTGACTTCATTCTGTATTTTCTAATTTTTAAACTCTGTTTGCTTAGCTATTTTTCTTACCAAACACTTCCCCCTCTGTTTTTTAAAGGAGAAATAATTTAAAATATAACAATTTCCCCCCTACTCTCATGTGCTAAGAGAAGGCTAATAAGATAACAATCTAAGGCAAAATTGCCATTAAAAATATTATTAAATTTTGATTTTTTATTAAAAAAAATCGAATCAAGCAACTTGAATATAACAAAACCAATCATCATTAGATGACCGGACGATAAAAGAGTAAAATGAGGTTTCATAAGTTTCTGAATTTGAGTTCTCTCAAGTATTAATAGGGGTGACCACTAGGGCTCTTACCTGACCGATAATTCAAAGGTTCCAAAGCACTAATTAAGGTACGCGCTGGTCCAGACACTCACAAAGCTTAACAAGTGATCATGGCTAAATCAAGCTGGGAAATGTATCATATTGAGCCAGCCACATTAATTTTGAATTGGTAACAAGTGTAAATAATAAAATAAGGAGATAGGGTTAATGCCTAAATGAGTGGGTTAGAATGTAGTGTGTAAAATATAATAAAATGCATATGGGGAATGATGGGTAATTGGTTTTGACTTTTTGATCCCCATTTGTCAGACTGAAAATAGTTTAATTAAACTTAAACATAACACAGTAGCAGGATTTTAGGAGGTGTTGTAAAATTGGAAGACAAGTTGAGCAGTCCAAAAATATAATTAGATTAGGATATAAATTATAAAGATTGGAATATAAAAAAAAGTGTCGGCAAGGGGCGTTTGGTTTGGTGATGTTGAAGAGTGAAAGGAATGGATGAATGTCAAAATGGATTTAATGCAAAAGCACTAGAATTGATGCTTTGCATTTATGAAGGTCACCAATTCACAAGGCCAGTCTAGAACAAGGACTAACCTACAAGGATAATTTTGAACGTGGGTGTGCGTGTTTTTATTGGTTTTACAATCCATTATGGAACGATAATTCTCTCTATCTTTGTGTGCACACGTGTGTGTCGGTCACTTTTATTTATATTCATACATTTATGTGTTAATTTAAGTTAAAAACACTTATTTGAAAACTATGGTATACCTCCTTACTCAGAGGTTTTTTTTTTTTTTTTTTTGGGTGTGTTATTTTGAGTAGGATTTTTGAAATCCTATCTAAAATACATATTTATTTTTCTAAAAATCTAATTATACTCTATTCAATTATTTTAAAATTTCTTAGGTTTGTTAATTTAACTAAACACTCCAACAAAAAAAAAAATTTAGAAATTGACAAAAATCACCCATATCCATCCACATTTGCCAGATTTCGGCCACCACCGTCAGAAGGTGGTTGAAATCGTGTAATGGCTCACTATCGAATAGATCTCGCCGGTAGTGCGCCGATCTAAAGCTTCAGTGGTCACCCCTACCCTATTAGTGTTTGGGGGACTTAAACTTAGAAACTTATGAAATCTCATTTTTCTCTTTTACTATCAGATCACCCAATGGTGGTTTCAGCAGGGTTTTGATATTTATAAATGGGTTTTATGATTTTTTTAATTTTAAAGGATATTTAATATTTCCTTATGCATAATACTACACATATAACATTTCTCATACAACATGATGTGGTAATTGGTAAAAGATGATTGGTTGATTTTAAATTAAAAATAAACTTTCACCCAATCATGTTGTATGAAAATGTTGTATTTACTCTTAGGATTTTTTTTTAAATTATGGTTTTTTTTAATTCAAGTATCTCTTAGGATTGTAATACGGTAAGTTATTGTAATATTATACATGGGTTTATTCTTGTAATAAAGAATGTAATAGCTTAACACATTTAGAACACTCATATTTACAAATTTAATAGTGAATAATACAAGTCAACTCCATGTAACAAGTTTTTGTAAAATAGGTTTTTATTGGTTAGAAGAAGTGGTTGTGGGTTGGCAGAAGCCGTCTTGGTATTTAATTTGAGTCCAGTTGGTTTTATAAGTTAATGAATAGAGGCATTAATCAGTCCATGCCCTGCCCATTTGATGTACATTCTCTGATACTTGAGCTATTTTAAAGAAGGCCCAAATGGTGTTTCAGCTCGTGCAAGTGTTTATATTTGTGCTTGTGTCCAACTTGGTCTATGGGCTTGTTCTATTAGGCCTTTCAAAACTGTTGGATCTGTTAGTCGAGCCCCAAAATGTGTCTTTGTATTATGATACATGCCCAATTTGTTTTTTCTTTCAGTGGATTGCATTTGGGTTCTTGCTTCAACCAATCCAATCAATTTTAATATGCACCATAAATAATAGAGTAATACCACACTTACAAAAGAAAATTTTTACAAAGATCTTCGTACAAAGTGATGTGGCAAAAAATGAATGGAAGAGTGAATTTAATGAGTTTGACTTTTTGTTTCACTCTTCCATTTATTTTTTGCCACCTCACTTTGTATAAAAATCTTTGTAAGATTTCTTTGTAACTATAGTATTATTGTAAATAATAAAACGTGACCACAGCCGCCACCCCCACCCCAACACCAAAAAACCACCATATTGCAGAGGCTTTGGTAATATAATTATATAAATCCTCTGGAGGGCTTGTAAGTAATTGATCTACCATACGCAGTAGAAAACAAAAATCAATCTGTAAATCAATTACCTTTCTTTGCCTAGATCCGAATATATATTATACCGTTTACATGTTTATAAACAAAAATCTGTATAAAGTAAATCCATTCAAGGATTAGAATACTTATGTACGTTTGGAAGCTCCTTCGAATATCTCTGATTTCGGACAGGAACCTGTTCACAATCATTGTTCACCGTATACTGTTCATGTGATTTTTCGCCAATCGATCCAAAGTAGGATCGTACTCACGGAAGTCTACACGAAGATAATTCGAAGAACTCTTGACTATTTTGCTAGAACAACTTAAGGGCTTCAAGAATCAAGAAAGAAGAACAAAAAAAAGTTTTTCTTCTTCAAAGAGAGAGAGATAAGGTGGTTAGGGTTTTTCATTGAATAAATAATTCCTTCTTGTGTTTCAATTATAAGTGCAACAATTAAGACCCTATTCTACTTAGGAATAGCCATGGGCTCTAACCATACTTCACCCTTGCAACCAAACACACCCTTTATGGTATTTTAATTAATTAATTATTATATAATTAAAATCAATTAATATATAATAATATATTAACATTCAATTAATAATAATAATTCATTTAAATATATACATAGATATAGATAAATATAATCTCACTAATTTAATTTTAATATTAAAATTAAATACAGGCAACAATCTCAGCAAATTTAATTGCACTGTGAGATTATCAAAATACCCTTTCGTTCTAAAAGACAAAAATACAATTCTCACAAATTAATTCTTAAATGATCTCTAAGTGTGTGACCCGTAGGCTCCTTATCATATCGGTAGTGAGTAATATCATGATTAACACAAATTAATCGTCTCACTACACACAGACCAAGATTGTCTCTAGCAAGGCATCATGGCCACCCGATAGATTCAGATTCAATGAAACTGCAGCCTCTCAACGGTATGGTTACCGTGCAATCAAATCATTTCATCAACTGTTATTTCATCGAGACTGAGGTACATAAATAGTGTCAACCTTAGATATCCTCGACATGTTTGTATTCAGTTATTGGACTAATGACAGGAATATTAAATTGGATTGAGCATCAACTAAATCAACTATGGCTATAGATTTAGTGTCATTGCCATTTACTGAATTACCCAGTGAGATAACTTCTCCTGTACCTAGGAGTGATGAATCCTTTGTCGATCCATCGTAGTCTCGATACACTTCTCAATGTAGCCAATCACTACCCTATTGATAGCTCTGAATAGAACTATGTTGGGCTAGTGTCAAACTACACCAATTGATGCACAAGGCGCTCTGGTGATCTTAAGTCTAAGGATCACGTGCACCACTATCTGTTAGAAGATTTATTCCATAGGCACTGGGGTTATCATCCATATAGAATCCTCTGGTGGGTTTGTCTAGTGAACTTGCCTCTGGCAAGCACCCATGTGTTGCACCAGGTTGTCGGCAAACAACCTTGACAAGTGAGATCAGTCATTGCCTTTCAATAGGGTTGTTCAACACTATGATAGCCTTATCGTATTATCTGTGTCCTTGGCCAGAATAATACTAGGGCTACAGACGTTTCTAGAATGACCACCATATGTAATGTGATCATAGGGTTCTCACTATCAAGATTTGAAATACTTGATACCCTCATTATGGTTCAACCATCCTAAGGACATATATCAATACATATAATATGATTTATGTGATATAGTAGAATATGCCTTTTATTGATAAATAAACATTTATTATAGAGTCAATTTTACAATAATTGATTGGCTCTAGGGCACCTACTCTAACAATCTCCTACTTGCATTATAGCCAATCATTCATGTATTTAATACCGAATGACCTTAAGTGTTTTTCATGCTTTTGCTGCGACAGAGGCTTCGTCAATGGATCGGCAAGATTGTCACCAGTATGCACTTTGCTGATCTGTACATATTTCCTCTCAACCATTTCTCTGATGAGATGAAAACGTCTAAGTATGTCTCTGGACTTCTGGTGAGACTGTGGTTCCTTTGCTTGAGCAATTGCTCCATTGCTTTCACAATAGACATCTATCGAATCAACAATCATGGAAACCACACCAAGTTTGGTAACAAACTTTTTAATCTAGACTACCTCCTTGCCCGCATCGGATAATGCAATATACTCAGCCTCCATTGTAGAGTCCGCTATAGTGCTTTGCTTGCAGCTCTTCCAGCCCACTGCACCCCCATTAAGATAAAATACAAACCCTAATTGCGATCGATAATCATCTTTATCCGTTTGGAAACTAGCATTACTGTATCCTCTTACAGTGAGCTCATCTTGTAACGCCCACATCGAGGTACGTAGCTTTACTTATGCCCGAATACCCTTAGTTGAATTTTGTTAAAGTTATCTTGAACAAATGTGAAGAAAATTCCTTAAAATTTCATTAGGGGTAAAATGGTATTTTCACTCATAATTAGTTAAAAGTGTGATGAGTGAAAAGAGATAGAATTTCATGAAGAATGCAATAAAAGTGAGGGTATTATGGTAATTGACTAAGGGATATAGATGGAATTTCATAGAAAGTGCAAGGGTAAAATGGGAAACTAGAAGTAATATTTTGTTATATTAAGAGTTCAAGAATGAAACCCTAGCCATTCTCCCCCTTCCATTCATGCCACTTTCCATCCAAGCTCTCTCAAATTTCTTCAATCATTCTTCAAGGAAATTCATAGATCTTGGTTCATTTTTAGTGGAATTTCAATCCCAAGCATCCTTAGGTAAGATCCTTGTAGTAAGATTTAATTTTTGAAGTGTTGAATTAATATGATGTTCATAGGATTTAAGAGAAAGGGAGTTGTGTCAAGGAAGACTACTAAAGTGTTGGATTGCTCACATCTAAGGTAAGTAAATCCAACCCTAGTTATGATTGGAGTAATATTGTGTAGAGAACTTCCTTTAAGCATGTATGTGCTTATAGATGAAGAATTGTTGATGGAATGGATGTTGAATGATGGTTAGAATTTATCCATCAGAAGTAGTGTTTGTGTACTTGATGTTTGATGAGAGTTTGGATGAATTATGGAAGAATTGGAGTAGAATTTATGGAGTGTAAATCATGGCCAGGTTTGACGTTGATCTTAGTGAGTTTTGTTCCAAATTTTGGTGGCTTAGAAGAGATGTAGAAGTGTAACCAATTTAGAGTTTGTGTGTGCACATAAATTGTTTGATGAAATGTCAAAGAGAAGTGCATACATGATTATGATTACTTGATATCTTGAGATGAGTTGGTAGATGGTAGAGAATGACATGTTCACATTCCATATTGCATTATTGCATCTAAACATGTGAATTTAGAAAGAATAATAAGCATGAGCCCATCTACATGCATACATACTCATAAGAGCATTAAAGAGCATTAATAAACATTAAAGTTAAAGAACAAATAGAAAGAAATGAGAAATGTTAAAGAATAAATTCAAATTTGAAATTTTATTTTAAGAAGTGTAAAAAGGTATGAGAAGAGAAGGTTGTTGCGATGGGGAACCCGTGAGTGACCTAGCCTCGCATGCATGCCGCCTTTAGTGAGCAACTTCAGAATCAAAAAGAAGAATTGTACAGGATGTTAGAAGTGCATGTGGATGAGGACTGTACCCAAAATTAGAGAATATACTCACATGGCCAGGGTTCCAAATCCATGCCTCAATCGAGTCCGATCGGCAAGAAAGAAAGAATAGAAAAGAAAGAATAGAAAGAGAGAAAGAATAGAAAGAAAGGAAGCAGAGAAAGAAATATAGAGAAAAAAAACAAAAAACAGAATAAGAAAATAGAAAAACAGAAAAGAAAATGCACATCCTATCATTTGTGCATTTGCATCATACCTATGCATGATACCATGCCTACTATCATGAGTAATGAGAAATTAGAAATTGAGAAAGAATAGAGAAGAATAGAGAAGTGTGATGTAAGGAAAAGAAATTCAGAATATAAGCAACAGAGAGAGAAGAGTAGCATAGCGGGTTTACTTACTGAGCAATTAGTGCTCACCCCGTTATTTTCAATGTTTTTGTAGGTAGTAGGTCAGATGCGGTCGCTTGGGGCGTCAAGAAGCGGAAGGGTTTGGCAACACTATCGAGTGATGTTTTGTGACTTTATTACATTATGTAAAGATTTGTATATAAAGGAAAATTAGTTATGGGCCCATTATTTTATACTCATCTACATTTAGTGAGTTTTACTGTTATTTTATAAGTATACTAGCTAAAGAGAGAGTATTACACGCCTTCCCCTCCATAAACCAAGAACATGTCCTTAGTCTTCTTCAGATACTTAAAGATGTTCTTGACAGCTATCTAGTGATGCTCACCTGGATCCGATTGATATCTACTACAAGTGCTTAACACATGAGACATTAATCCAAGTACATAACATGACATATATGATGGATCCAATTGCTGAGCATATGAGATCCTCTTCATTCTATCTCTCTCATCGTGTGTTTTAGGACACATATCCTTAGAGAGATAGACACCATGTGACATTGGAAGAAATCCCTTCTTGGATTCTTCCATACGGAATCTCTTTAGTATCTTGTCAATGTATGTACTCTGACTTAGGCCAAGTAACCTATGTGATTTATCTCGGTAGATCTTTATTCTGAGGATGTAGGCTGCTTCTCCTAAGTCTTTCATGGAGAAGCACTTGGATAACCAAGTCTTTACTGACTGCAAGTTCGGTATATCATTCCCAATTAGAAGTATGTCATCGACATACAACACTAGGAATGCCACTGCGCTCCCACTCACTTTCTTGTAACAAGGGCTCATCTTCGTTCTTGATAAAACCGAATTCTTTTACGGCTTCATCAAAATGAATGTTCCATCTCCTTGAAGCTTGCTTAAGTCCATAAATGGATTTCTGCAACTTTCATACCTTCTCAGCTTGCCCATCAAGAACGAAACAATCGGGTTGTGTCATATACACATCCTCTTCAAGGTTTCTGTTCAGGAAAGTTGTTTTGACATCCATTTGCCAAATCTCATAATCATGATATGCAACAATCACAAGCATAATCTGAATGGATTTAATCATGGCAACCGGCAAAAAGGTTTCCTCATAATAATACTGTGAATTTGTTTGAAACCTTTGGCAACCAGTCGCGCTTTATAAGTATGCACCTTGCCATCCATGTCAATCTTCTTCTTAAAGACCCATTTACACCCTATAGGTTTTACCCCTTTAGGAAGTTCCACTAGAGACCATACTTGGTTTTGGTACATGGAGTCCATCTTAGATTTCATGGGTTCAAGCCATTTAACAGAATCTGGATCTGATATAGCGTCTTCGTAGGTTTAGGATTCATTGTCTTGGTAGACAAGTACATCATCATGTTGAGTCACAAGATAACCGTATCTCTCAGGCTCATGGCGTACTCTCCCAGATCAACGTAGCACCTGTGCTACTTGAGGTGGTTCACTTTGATCAACAAGTTGTGGAGTAACCTCCTCTTGATGCTTGACCACTGCTTGTGGCACATCTTCTCGTCCTTCGTCTAGTATATCTTATAGCTCTAGAACTTCATCGAGTTCTAATTTTCTCCCACTAGTACTTCTTAGTGTTAGTGTAGGCCCTAGAAACCATTCGTGTTGTCGGTTTCAGAGCATTTTGTCTTGTATCTATATATATCATAAATAATGGAAGAAAGAGTTCTTCAATTCATATATATAAATTGCTTCCTTTATTCAATCATGCATTTAAAATAAAGCATGTATATGAATTGTCCAGATGATTCATTTAATCGGTAAATGAATTATCGAAAAGGGTTCCCTACGGAAACAATGTAATTTGGGCAACTATATTGCACAGTAGGCATATCGGATGCTTCTGAAAGATATCATGAGTTGATATAAGTATGGATGACGATGATAGTCATGTCACTGGAGCATTGGTATGGATTAACGGTTGGTAAACTGTTTTTTGAACGTGACCGAATAACGACAAATCACTTGGAAATAAAGGTGGAAAAGTAACTCGCCCGGCTCGGCCCGCAGCGGGTTACGAAGGTTGGCAGGCCGGGCCTAACCTGCCCGCCAACAAAGGCGGGCCGGGTTAGGCCCACCATTTTGGAGAAAATGGCTGGCCTAGCCTAGCCCGGGGCGGTCCAGGCCGGGTTAGCCCGATTTTCTTATTTTTTTTTTGTTTTTTTATTTTTTATTTTAACGTTTCAAATAAATAATTATAAATATAATTGTTTTTAGTTAACTTTTCAAATATCAATAATTCAATTCAATTCAATTTTTTTTTTTTTTTGTTAACATTTCAAATATTAATTCAATTTTAATACAATAAAATTGTAATATAAGAAAAATTAGACTTATTCATTTATCAAAAAATAAAATAAGAAATTACAACAATTATTGCCTCGTTAAAAACCTCACCAAGAAAAACCCAATGGGAGAAAAACTTGGTAAAGAAAAAAGAGTGCAATGATTGACAATTAATTTACAAATTACATTTTACAAAACAAATAATTTGGGGGTGGTTCACTAGGACCTCCCTCATCTGTATCATCTATATTACAAAATTGAAATGATTCTACTAAAGTATTGTCGATAACCTCGTATTGATCTTGATGGCGCGATCGTTCCCAATCTTGAAGACATGTGAGGACTTCAATCATTTTTGGAGCAAGTTTAGTCCTCCTTTCATTTAAAATCCTTCCACTTGCACTAAATGTTCGTTCGGATGAGACAGTTGAGACAGGAACAGCGAAAACATCCAAGGCAAGTCTTGATAATACCGGAAAAATACATTTTCTGGCTCTGTAATACTCTAAGATATCAAAGTGACCTATTGAAAACATTTCGGGGGTTGCCAAATATTGTTAAAGTTCATTACTCTGTGACTCCATGGAGGACAGTATATTAGTTGTTATTGTTGTTGTTGGTGGTGCTTCTGAAGAGGAGGCTGTGCTTCGGATTCGGGTCCTCTTCGGCCTATTCAATGCATTCCAAGAGTATAAGTCTTCATTTGTTGTTTCTTCTCTCACTTCTCGGATATTTCGCCTCTTTGCATCAAGTGGGTTCCCATACCTGTTTTCATATTGGAAATATACTTCGAAAAGACTATTTTTTACCTCTCCTATTTGATTGACATATGATTCGGTTTGTAAATTTTCACTTAAATTGTCAAAACCATTTTCTAAACGTGCTAATTTAATTCTAGGATCAAATATAGCACCTAAACAATAAAGAAAAGGAATGGGTTCCCAATATTTCAAATTTTTTTTTCCATTGCTTTTATTGGTGCATGTAAAATTTCATTGTCTCTGTTTTTTGTAAATAACTCAGAAATTTTTATAATTGTATGTATTACCAATAGACTAGTAGGATAATACACACCAGAAAGTTGTAAAGTGGATTAGTAAAAACATTTGAGAAAAGAATGAAATACGTTAGCTATCTTCCAATCATTTTCTACCAAATAATGAGGACCTCTATTATTTGCTACAAAATAACTAATTATATTAGCATAAGGTAAACATGAATCAAGCATTAAATAAGTACTATTCCATCTAACAGGCATATCTAATGCAAAAGTTCTAGAAGACATATTTGATTTTATACAAGCTTCTTGAAATTCAGCATTTCTTTTATTACTACCAGTAATCCAAGCTAAAGATTCCCTAACTCTATCAATATTTTGTTTAATTGTTTTCATACCACTTTTCACAATTAAATTAATAACATGACATGCACAACGTTGGTGAAAAAACTTTAAATTGTTATATAAAGGATAATTATTTTGAAAAAAATCTATAGCTTTACTATTAGAACTTGCATTATCTAAAGTTAAACTTATCACTTTATCAATAATATCATAATCTTCTAAAACTTCAACAATTTTATTATAGATTTCTAAACCACTATGATCCACATCCATTAATCTAAATCCTAATAAAGATTTATTTAATTTAAATTCATTATCAAAATAATGACTAGTCACACAAATATAATCTTGTTTAGCTCTACTACTCCAAATATCGGCAGTTAGAGCCACACTAATATAACAAGTATGAAATTTATTTTTTAATTCTAATTTCATTTTTTTAAACAATTTTATTAAATCATTTCTAGTTGCAGTTTTAGAATAACTTTTAAATCCTGGAAAAAATGAATTTTGAACAAATCTTTCAAAATATTTATCTTCTGCCATATTAATAGGTTGATCAGATGCATCAATATATAAAGCTAACTGTTCCCTATATACATCAGAATTATAACGCAAAGTAGTACCCATATTAGTTATTTGAGTTTGATTGCTTTCTCTATTTCCATGTTGATTAATATGTTTATTAGCATGCCTTTTTAAAGTACTAGTACCATTACCTGAATCAGCTTTATAAACATTTGCACAATATTTGCATCTTGCTTTCTTGACTTGAATGCCATTTTCTATCTCGTAAAACTTGTCGAAATGCGCCCAAAGCGTCGATGTGTATGCTCTTCGCTTTCGCGGCGATTGATGATCCCGCCAGCTTGAGATGAAGTTGGACGAAGAAAACGATTACGAGGACGACTTCTAGAACCACCGGGAGCTATTGGAATCGACGACATATTTTGAGGTGTATCAGATTCTGAGATTGGGATTGGGACAGTGGGACTATTTGAATCTCCTGCATTCATAGTAAAATCAGCGGGACTAGGACTAGGATAATAGTTTTCTTCATCATTGAAATTGATGGAAGAGAAATATCTATCCATTGTAGACTTGTAGTTGAAAAAAAAATTGATGTAGAAGAAATAAAAATTAAAGAAAGAGAATTGGAATATGGAAATTGGAAATTTGGAATTTGGAAAATTGGAAATATGAATTGAAAATTGCAAAAACTAATAAAAATTAAAATAAAAGCAAATTGATAACAAAAAGATTAAGAGAATAAATGAATAATTGAGAGAATAGAGATTAGAGAATATGAGAGAATCAGAGAATTTGAGTTGTGAGAAAAATATGAGAGTTTAGGACCAATTTATAGAAAAAATGGGGAAAGAAAATGACGAAAAAGACCATTCCAACGGCTATAAAACGGCTATATTTCAAGGGTAAAAGGGTAATTTAAAAAAATAAATTAATTTTACATTTTTTTAATTTATTTTTGTCCAACCCGGCGGGTTGGCCGTTGGCAACAGCCAACCCGCATGCAACCCGCCGGGTTGGCGGTCCTCTTACAGAGAGGACAAAATAGCAACCCGTGGGCCGGTGGGTTGCCATTTTGCAACCCGGCCCGCCCAGGGGTTGCTGGTGGGTTGAACCCTCTTCATTACGAGCCGGGTTAGGGTTGACCTGCCTAACCCGACCCATTTTTTCCACCTCTACTTGGAAAAGCATGTAGTCAATGATTTATCGTTTGGTTGTATCAATGCACGATGTAGTCCTTTGACCTGAGACATTGTAGTCGGATTCGATATGGATGCGTATGGTTCATACGGTGTATAAGTACGAGACTAATCATGTTACGTATAATAAAGCCTATTTGGTCATGCATTGTTTATATGCGGAAATGAATGATGGTCAAGAGGGGATCCATTGACTCGGAAAATATAGGATCGAGAGTACCACTGACTCCATCCGGATTCGAGTTCCTAGACGAACATCGATAAATGTCAGAAAACTGAATCTCTGGCTAGAGTCTATTATTAGTCATACAAAAGTAAGTTTGTGATGACAAGTTTCCGACATATTGATCGACAATTCGGTAGAAGATCGAGTTTAGGATTTTGACGTTCCATGAATCCATACTCGATTAGGATATCTCAATGGAGGGACTTTACCTGCATGGTACGTGTGATCTGAAATGGGTTCGATGAAGTATTTCTTCATCGTGGTTTAGGGAACTATGGCACACTGCTAGATGTTTACCATAGTCGTTGGGCCTCAGACAGGTTTCGATTCATCTAGAACTGGCTCACGGCTAATCCATGGTGGACCTACATGGTCACACCAATAGCCTTGAGAAGTTAGAGAAGGATGAGAGAGAGAAATGATTATCCGAAGAGGGCTAGCACCTTTTGAGAGTAATGACGGGATTTCTATAGTAATAGTTACATAGAAAATTTTTTGTGATATTTTAAGGGTTAAAATGGTCAAGCAATAATTAATTATATTTAATTATTATATCTTAAAGTGTTAAGATTAATGAGATGAACAAAAATAACCTTTTAACAGTTAAAGGGTAAAAAGGGTAAATTTATGGGTTGTTAATGTAAACTAGTTTAGTTTACATGGGCCCTTGAATAATATTGATTATTCAAAGGGTAGCATAATAAATTCGTGGGGTCCCTTTATAAAATAAGATTTTATTGGGCTTGGAAGTGAAAAATAAATAATTACAAAATTGCCCAAGTATATATAAATGCAAAAGGTTGCATTTTAGTTGATTCTTCACTTGTTCACTCAAACACAAACTAAAAGCTCTCTCTCCCTAGCCACGGCCACTCTCTAATCCTCTCAAGGTGGTGTTAAAGTGTGGAGGTTTCATCCTTTTGATGCTAATCTTCATCAATCCAAAGCAAAGGAGTAGGTATAATCTCTTTTCAAGCTTTGTATGAAAAAAGTTTTTTTGAATCCATCATTTCATGCTTTCTTCTCCATTTCCACCACTCTTCATGCATGCATATTGGTCTTTCACTTAGAAAAAAATTCATTTTCTAGGAAGACACCAGTATGAGTAACTAAAATTTTGTGCTCTTTTGGATGGTAGAAATAGTATTCTTTGGTCTTTTTAGGATACCCCACAAATATACATTTGTAGGATTTCAGGCCTAGCTTGTTCGAAGTCAATTTCTTGACATAAGCTTCGTAACCCCAAATCCTTAGATAAGAAAAATTGGGCTTTCGCCCATTCCATAGTTCAAATAGAGTCTTGTCTACAGACTTTGACAACACACGGTTCATAATGTGATTCGTAGTCTCTACGACATAACCCCATAATGATGCAGGTAAATCACTAAAACTCATCATGGACTTAACCATGTCAAGTAAGATCATATTCCTCCTTTTAGACACTCCACTGTGTTGGGGTGTATACGGAGGGGTGAGTTGTGATACTATCCCACATTCCTTCAGGTATTCAGAAAACCGTAAGCTTAAGTATTTACCTCATCGATCCGACCAAAGAGCTTTAATACTTTTGCCCTACAAATTCTATACTCCATTCCTGAATTCTTTGAACTTATCAAAGACTTCAGATTTATGTCTCATGAGGTAGACATAACATATCTACTGAAATCATCAGTAAACGTGATGAAGTAGGAATATCCACCTCTGGATTCAACTGTTAGTGGACCACATACATCACTATGGATGATGCCTAATAATTTAGTAGCCCTTTCACTTTGTCCTGTGAAAGGTGACTTGGTCATCTTGCCTAAAAGACATGACTTGCGCACCTCAAATGACATGAAGTCAAAAGGGTCCAAAACCCCATCCCTTTGAAGTTTTGCAATGCGGGTCTGATTAACATGACCCAATCTACAATGCCAGAGGTATGTATGGTTTTGTTCGCTATGTTTAACTTTCTTAGTTTCAACGTTGAGAATATCCTTATTGTTCAAATCAAGAACATATAATCTGTTATATAACCTTGCAATTCCAAATAGAATACCATTCAAACTAAAGGAAAACAATCTATTAGAAATGTCAAAACGATATCCTATATTATCCAAAGCAGATACTGAAATAATGTTTCTAGAAATCGCAGGTACAAAATAACAGTCTTTAAGTTCTAATAATAAGCCCAAAAGCAAAGACAAATAATAAGTCCCTATAGCTAATTCAGCCACATGTGCTCCATTTCCAATTTGTAGGTCCACTTCTCCCTTGGGGAGCAATCTACTCTGCCTGCACATCAGTACAAATGTGAGTACCACACCTATGTCAATGACCCAAGATGTTGAAGGAGAGAAGTTAATCTCAATCATAAATATACCTGAAGTCGAAACATCTGACTTCTTCTTGTTTGTGAGGAAAGCCTTGCAGTGCTTCCTCTAGTGGCCAAGCTTGCCACAATAGAAGCAGACTATCTTCCCAAATTTCCTAACGCCACCTGCAAGATTAAGAGCATCCTGTCCTTTATGTTAGTGTATATTAGTGTATGCCCTAGAAACCATTCGTGTTGTCGGTTTCAGAGCATTTTGTCTTGTATCTATATATATCATAAATAATAGAAGAAAGAGTTCTTCAATTCATATATGTAAATTGCTTCCTTTATTCAGTCATGCATTTAAAATAAAGTATGTATATGAATTGTCCAGATGATTCATTTAATAGGTAAATGAATTATCGAAAAGAGTTCCCTACGGAAGCAATATAAATTTGGGCAACTATATTGCACAGTAGGGCATACCGATGCTTCCGAAAGATATCATGAGTTGATATAAGTACGGATGACGATGATAGTCATGTCACGGGGCATTGGTATGGATTAACGTTGGTGAAGCTGTTTTTGAGCGTGACCGAATAACGACAAATCACTTGGAAAAGCATGTAGTCAATGATTTATCGTTTGGTTATATCAGTGTACGATGTAGTACTTTGACCTGAGACATTGTAGTCGGATCCGATATGGATGCGTATGGTTCATATGGTGTATAAGTATGAGACTAATCATGTTTCGTACAATAAAGCCTATTTGGTCATGCGTTGTTCATATGCGGAAACGAACGATGGTCAAGAAGGGATCCATTGACTTGGAAATATAGGATCGGGAGTACCGCTGACTCCATCCGGATTCGAGTTCCTAGACGAACATCGATAAATGTCAGAAAACTGAATCTCTGGCTAGAGTCTATTATTAGTCATACAAAAGTAAGTTTGTGATGACAAGTTTCCGACATATTGATCGACAATTCGGTAGAAGATCGAGTTTAGGATTTTGACGTTCCATGAATCCATACTCGATTAGGATATCTCAATGGAGGGACTTTACCTGCATGGTACGTGTGATCTGAAATGGGTTCGATGAAGTATTTCTTCATCGTGGTTTAGGACTATGGCACATTGCTAGATGTTTACCATAGTCGTTGGGCCTCCAGAGCAGTTTCCGGATTCATCCGAAGCGGCTCACGGCTAATCCATGGTGGACCTACATGGTCACACCAATAGCCTTGAGAAGTTAGAGAAGGATGAGAGAGAGAAATGATTATCCGAAGAGGGCTAGCACCTTCCGAGGGTAATAACGGGATTTCTATGGTAATAGTTACATAGAAAACTATTTGTGACATTTTAAGGATTAAAATGGTCAAGCAATAATTAATTATATTTAATTATTATATCTTAAAGTGTTAAGATTAAATCTTAAAGTGTTAAGATTAATGAGATGAACAAAAATAACCTTTTAATAGTTAAAGGGTAAAAGGGTAACTTTATGGGTTGTCATTGTAAACTAGTTTAGTTTACATGGGCCCTTGAATAATATTGATTATTCAAAGGGTAGCATAATAAATTCGTGGGGTCCTTTTATAAAATAAGATTTTATTGGGCTTTGAAGTGAAAAATAAATAATTACAAAATTGCCCAAGTATATATAAATGCAAAAGGTTGTATTTTTGTTCATAACACACATTGTTCACTCAAAGCAAAACCAAAACTCTCTCTAAAAGCCACGACCACTCTCTAAACCTCTCAAGGTGGTGTTAAAGTGTGGAGGTCTCATTACTTTGAGGCTAATCTTCATCAATCCAAAGCAAAGGAGTAGGTATAATCTCTTTTCCAAGCTTTGTTTTTAAAACCGTTTTCTTGAATCCATTTTTATGCTTTCTTCTCCATTTCCACCACTCTTCATGCATGCATGCTGTTCTTTCAAATGGTATCAGAGCTAAAAGCTCCTTGTATGTCGAATTTATAAGCTAAAATGACATTTTTCATGTGTTCATCAAACTTGGTTGAGTTTGCATGTTAGTGATATGGTTCAAAAATGTTTTTTTCCTAGTAGATCTTTACATGCATGTCTCGGCCATACATAGATCAGAGGTATATGTTCATTTTTCTTCTCATTCTTATATGCTTTGAATGATGATAATGGTTATAATGAGCATGCCTTTGTATTGGATAAGTTGTTTGATGTAATAAGAATGTTTGATGCATGTGTATGTCTTGTTCATCTCTTTGTTTTGGGAAAACATGTTTTTCTTCTTGCTCTAATATGTTTGGGTATGTTAGAATATGATTTAAAGCATGTTTGAATGATGATTATTGCTTGAGATGTGTTGAAAACTACATGCATGCATATATGTCATTTTCGGCCATGACTAGTTTTGCCATAAGAAATGTCATTTCATTCATGTATTGATGAATGAGTTTTAGGAAATGTTGCATGATGATTCATTTAGAAAAATGTTCATGCATGTTCATTTCCATTACTTTGATTAAATGGTTTATGCTTTCACATGCTAAATGTGTTATCTTTAATTTGATTAAAGTATGTTTTTGCATGAAGTGTATGCAAATGTTGCAAGTGTTTAGTGGTGGAATTTGATGTTAGCATAAAGTTATGGATTATTAATTCATATGATGAATTGTGATATTATGTATGTATGATGGTGGTAAATTTAATGTAGGATGTTTAATTTGATTAAATTATCTTATAATGCATCATGGCATGGCATAAATTATTATATTTTTGAAATGTAATAATTTGGTTGTTTGAATGGTTTCAAAAATGATGATGCAAGATGATATGATTGTCTTTGAGAAGATAAATGTGTCATAAAAGGTATTACTTTAGCTAAAAGTAACTTGTGGCATAGAATGATTACTCTTGGAGTGATAAAACCCATTTATCTATGCCATGCATGGCTTTTGTGAAAAGTATTGAAATGATGCTAACAATTAAATAATATATCTTTGGGTGGAATATGACAAAAGTGTTTGTGTAATGATTCCTATAAAATGTGTAATTGTTGCATGCCCCAAAGTTATGATTATATTACCACATGAATATATATATAATATATATTAATATATGAGATATATTTATATTTATATATATTAGTGAATATATATATTTTAAATAATTGTTTATATTCATGCCTTTAAATAATTGTTTATTATATTTGGTATGAATGTTTAATATTTATTTATGTGATGAATGAATATTAGATTAGAGGGTTGATCATGGGCGCCATTTGGTTTTCAAAATATTCAAAAGTATTTGTAATATTCTTTTATTAAATGGCTTGTAATAATTAAATTTTATTTATTTATTTTAATCGGGCCTGCGTGCCTAAGATCCAATATGTAATGGAATCGGCTAGACGGGAACTGAAGAGCATCCGGATGACAATCCAATCGAAGATATAGTATAAGGGTAAATAGTTTGCCTTTAGGATGTATTTTCAAAAAGCCCCATGGTCAACTCACATGCTTTAATTTATGCATATATGTGATATGTATGAATTGTTAATTAAACATGGCATGCTAAAATGAATTAACTAAAGGTTAAACCTAAATCTCCCGAATTTAAAATTATTAAATCCAAGTCTCCCATTGTGGGATAACTAAATTCTTTGATATAAATTTTAATATCCCAAGATTTCTATTATGTGAGGGATACAATATTTATATCATAGAATTAAGTTGATCTTGTTCTTGGATGGATATTTCACCTTGACCAAGAATTCTATTATGTGAGGACATGATGAAAATGCCATCCTAAGAAAGCACAATGGTTCGGATTTAACTAGCCTAGGGTACCAAGAATTCTATTATGTGAGGTATCCGAAGCTAGGACAAGGAATATGAATCAAACCTTATATAGTGATATAAAAGGAAAAGAGTTTCCTACTTATTAGACTTAATTAACCAAGAATTCTATTATGTGAGGTTAATTGAATTTGATAAGAAATTGATTCCCCACTAAGAAATTAAATCCAACAAACATTTCCGGATCCTATTTAAGGGAGTGTAGGACTCGAATAAAATAGTGGGAGCTAATTTGATTATGCATTAAAAGGTTTAAAAGATTACAAGACACTAATAAAATTACTTTTCTTTGCAGTTTCATCTTTGTGATAAATAATCGAAAAATGGCCAACAATGTTCTCCTAAGGATAATGGACAATAACATGTTAACCGGACCCAACCTAAAAGATTGGCTAAGAAATCTTAGAATTGTTCTAGATTTTGAAAGAATTGCTTATGTCCTAGAAGCACCTCTTCCACTTGATATTGGACCGGATGCTCCACAAGCTGAGCTTGATGCTCTTGAAAAGTGGAGAGAGGATAGTAGGAGGGCTAAAAATTATATTTTAGCCTACATGAATAGAGAACTTCAAACTAAGCATGAAGAGGTTTCAAATGCTTATGATATCCTCATAGCTTTACAAGAGTTGTACAGCGAAAATCCAAGAGTGGTTGAGTGTGAATTGTGTGCATCCCTCTTTAGCATGAAGTTGAGGGAAGGGGAACCTCCAGTTGATCATACTCTTAAAATGATCAATGGATTAGATCGACTGGATGGATATGGGGTGGTCATGCCAGACCGCCTCAAAGTGAATTTGATTCTACAATCCCTTCCCCTAAGTTATAAACCGTTTATAACTAACTACAATCTCAATAGGATTGAGAGAAACCTCTCTAAACTGCTAAATGAGCTTAAAGAATTTCACAGATAGAATGTGAAAGGGAAATGACATGAGGATGTCTTTGCCGCCTCTACTAGCAGGGCCAATAAAAAGCCCAAAGTGCTACCAAAGAGAGGTCCAAAAGTTGGACCCAAAAATAAGAGCTTCAAGAAGCCAGCGGCAAAGGCAAAGGCAAAAGTTTTGGCCAAAGACGACAAAGGGAAAATGCTTCCACTGTGGAAAAGATGGACACTGGAAGAGGAACTATCCTCAATACCTGAACAATGTGAAGAAAGGCAAAGGAAAAGCAGGTACGAACCAATGTCTTATGATTGAATATGAATTAAGTGTTAATTCAGATAGTCATTCCTGGATATTAGATTCAGCAGCAACATCTCATGTTTGTATGTCTTTGCAGATACTTTAGAATAGTTCTGAGGTGACAAAGGGCGAGATCATTTTGAGGATGGCAAATGGGGCACGAGTTGCAGCCGAAGCCATGGGGACTTGCCCACTAAGACTACCTTCAAGACATGTTTTGAATTTGTTTAAAGTATTGTACTTTGAAAAAGCCACTAGAAACATCATTTCTATTTCTGCTTTGTGTAAAACAGGTTATTATGTATTGTTTAATGGAAATGAATGTTCAATACATTTTGGAAATGTTTTAGTTGGTAAAGCTGTGAATACAAATGGTTTGTATGTCTTAAAATTGAATGACTATGCTTCAATCAATACCATTTCTAATAAAAGAACTCGATCTGAATCAAATCCTAAAATTCTATGGCATCATAGATTGGGTCATATAGGAGAGAGAAGATTAATACAGCTTGGAGAAAGTGGGATCCTAAACTCATTGGGTTCTGAACCCTATCCAACCTGTGAATCATGTCTCCAAGGAAAGATGACCAAGTCTCCTTTTAAGAGTAAAGGAGAGCGAGCTAAAGAACTTTTAGAACTCATACATACAGATGTGTGTGGACCATTTAGTACTTTAGCTAGGGGAGGATTTGAATACTTCATTACCTTTGCATATGATATGTCATGATATCAGTATTTGTACTTAATGAAATACAAATCTGAATCCTTTGAAAAATTCAGAGAATTCAAGAATGAAGTAGAAAATCAAACTGGAAAGAGTATTAAAATACTACGATCGATCGTGGGGGTGAATACTTGAGTACGAGTTTCAAGAGTTCTTAAAAGAAAATGGGATCATCTCACAATTGACTCCTCCTTATACACCCCAGCTTAATAGAGTGTCTGAAAGGAGAAATTGTACCTTATTGGATATGGTACGATCGATGGTGAGTTTTACAGACTTACCAATGTCTCGTGGGGTACGCTCCAGCATGTGCACATCCTTAATAGGGTCCCCTCCCCGCCTAAAACCTGCCCGTAAAACATCGTATGAGATATGGTGTGGAAAACGCCCAAGTCTGAATTATATGAAGATTTGGGGCTGCCTACTTATGTTAAATTGGTTAAATCGATAAGTTGGATGTTAAATCCGAGAAGGGTTCGGTTCATTGGATATCCTAAAGATAGTTTAGGATATTGCTTTTACTTCCTAAGTGATCAAAGAGTTTGGATCAGTAGAAATGCGTGCTTCCTTGAGAACGAGTTCTTGGAGGAAGGCGGCGTTAGAAGTAATATTGAACTCAAGGAAGAGTTCGAAGAGCCAAGAACGAGATTGCCAAGATGGAACGTCCACTGCGTACCTCGGTATCGATACTATGGTTCCAAGACGAAAGTATTCTAGAATGTCGAAACCTCCAGAGAGATATGGGTTCCTACATGAGCAAGATTTTGAATCTTACTTAGTGGGAGTAGATGATCATGGTGATGATACTTGAAGCTACGAAGAAGCAATACTAGATAGAGATTCAGGAAAATGGTAAGGCGATGGATTCGAGATAGAATCAATGCATGCCAATCAAGTATGGTCGCTTGAGGATCCACTAGAGGGAATAGTTCCTATAGGTTGTAAATGAGTCTACAAGAGAAAAGTTAGCAAGGATGGGGAGGTAGAGACCTTCAAAGCTCGACTGGTGGCGAAAGGTTATACTCAGAAACAAGGATTGGATTATGAGGAAACCTTCTCGCCTGTAGCTATGATTAAATCCATCCGTATAATGCTAGCCATCGCAACATACCATGATTATGAAATTTGGCAGATGGATGTCAAAACAGCTTTCCTCAATGGGTTTATTGAGGAAAACATCTATATGGAACAACCGATAAGTTTTGTATCCTCAGATGAAAGACATAAGGTATGCAAATTGCATCGATCCATTTATGGATTGAAGCAAGCTTCAAGAAGCTGGAACATTCGATTTGATAATATAATCAAATCGTTTGGTTTTGTCAAGAATCTGGATGAGCCTTGTGTATACAAATGGGTTAAAGATCATGCCATCACGTTTCTCATATTATATGTAGATGACATACTTTTGATGGGAAATGATATAGGCATGATGACAGAGGTTAAGGTTTTGTTGTCCAAAATCTTCTCGATGAAAGACTTAGGAGAAGCGACATATGTCCTTGGCATTCGTGTCTATAGAGATAGAATGAAAAGGGTAATTGGATTATTCCAAAAATTGTACATAGAGAAAATGCTAAAAAGATTTAGCATGGAGAACTCTAAGAGAGGTATTTTGCCCTTCACTCACGGTCTTCATCTTTCTAAGGAGATGGGTCCAAAGACCGATGAAGAGCGGCAATGGATGCGTAATTGCCTTATGTGTCTGCCGTAGGTAGCTTAATGTACGCAATGCTATGTACAAGACCTGATATAGCTTATACTGAAAGTGTTACAAGCAGATATCAGCCAAACCTAGGGGAGAAACATTGGTCGGTTGTAAAATCGATCCTTAAGTACTTGAGAAGAACTAAGGATCTAGTTCTGAGTTATGGATGTTCCGAGTTAAACATTCAAGGATACTTAGATTCTGATTTCCAATCAGATATTGATGATAGAAAGTCTACGTCGGTACATTTTTATATGTAATGGAGGTCTTGTTAGTTGGAAAAGTTCCAAAGCAGACAACCACGGGTGACTCCACTGAGAAGTGAATACATTGTTGCTTGGAAGCGGCGAAGGAGGATGTTTGGATGCGAAAGTTCGTAATTGAACATGGTGTGGTTCCGAACATGGCTTACCCGATAAGCATGTTGTGACAATACCGGAGCTATTGCACGAGCAAAGGAACCAAGGGCACACCAAAAATCCAAACACATTCAAACGTAAGTATCACATTTTGAGAGAATTCGTTGGAGCCTGGAGAGATTTTGATTCTCAAGACTCCTTCAAGCAGAAAAATGTAGCTGATCCATCCGACTAAGGCGATGACACTAAGCAATTGGACCATCATCTTGAGAAGATGGGTATGAGATACAACATCGAATGGCTTTAGTGCAAGTGGGAGTTTGTTAGTGTATATTAGTGTATGCCCTAGAAACCATTCGTGTTATCGGCTTTGAGCATTTTTGTCTTGTATCTATATATATCATAAATAATAGAAGAAAGAGTTCTTCAATTCATATATGTAAATTGCTTCCTTTATTCAGTCATGCATTTAAAATAAAGTATGTATATGAATTGTCCAGATGATTCATTTAATAAGTAAATGAATTATCGAAAAGAGTTCCCTACGGAAGCAATATAAATTTGGGCAACTATATTGCACAGTAGGCACACCGGATGCTTTCGAAAGATTTCATGAGTTGATATAAGTACGGATGACGATGATAGTCATGTCACTAGGGCATTGGTATGGATTAACGGTTGGTGAAGCTGTTTTTGAAACGTGGACCGAATAACGACAAATCACTTGGAAAAGCATGTAGTCAATGATTTATCGTTTGGTTATATCAGTGCACGATGTAGTGCTTTGACCTGAGACATTGTAGTCGGATCCGATATGGATGTGTATGGTTCATACGGTGTATAAGTACGAGACTAATCATGTTTCGTACAATAAAGCCTATTTGGTCATGCGTTGTTCATATGCGGAAACGAATGATGGTCAAGAAGGGATCCATTGACTCGGAAATATAGGATCGGGAGTACCGTTGACTCCATCCGGATTCGAGTTCCTAGACGAACATCGATAAATGTCGAAAACCGAATCTCGGCTAGAGTCTATTATTAGTCATACAAAAGTAAGTTTGTGATGACAAGTTTCCGACATATTGATCGACAATTCGGTAGAAGATCGAGTTTAGGATTTTGACATTCCATGAATCCATACTCGATTAGGATATCTCAATGGAGGGACTTTACCTGCATGGTACGTATGATCTGAAATGGGTTCGATGAAGTATTTCTTTATCGTGGTTTAGGGACTATGGCACATTGCTAGATGTTTACCATAGTCGTTGGGCCTCAGACAGGTTTCCGATTCATCGAGCCGGCTCACGCTTAATCCACGGTGGACCTACATGGTCACACCAATAGCCTTGAGAAGTTAGAGAAGGATGAGAGAGAGAAATGATTATCCGAAGAGGGCTAGCACCTTCGAGGGTAATAAAGGGATTTCTATGGTAATAGTTACATAGAAAACTATTTGTGACATTTTAAGGATTAAAATGGTCAAGCAATAATTAATTATATTTAATTATTATATCTTAAAGTGTTAAGATTAATGAGATGAACAAAAATAACCTTTTAATAGTTAAAGGGTAAAAGGGTAACTTTATGGGTTGTCATTGTAAACTAGTTTAATTTACATGGGCCCTTGAATAATATTGATTATTCAAAGGGTAGCATAATAAATTCGTAGGGTCCCTTTATAAAATAAGATTTTATTGGGCTTTGAAGTGAAAAATAAATAATTGCAAAATTGCCCAAGTATATATAAATGCAAAAGGTTGCATTTTTGTTCATAACACACATTGTTCACTCAAAGCAAAACCAAAACTCTCTCTAAAAGCCACGACCACTCTCTAAACCTCTCAAGGTGGTGTTAAAGTGTAGAGGTCTCATTACTTTGAGGCTAATCTTCATCAATCCAAAGCAAAGGAGTAGGTATAATCTCTTTTCCAAGCTTTGTTTTTAAAACCGTTTTCTTGAATCCATTTTTATGCTTTCTTCTCCATTTCCACCACTCTTCATGCATGCATGCTGTTCTTTCACTTTAGGCTTGGGCTTGGGATTGGCCTTGGCCTTGGCCATTCCCTTGCCTTTACCATTTCCTTTACTGGCAGCTATTAGTGAATAGGCTTGGACTTCTTCAAGTCATACTCTACAGTCCTTAACATGTTTAAAAGCTTTGACAGGGTTTTCACCATAGCGTTCATATTGAAGTTCATTATGAATGGTGCATAAGAGTCAAACAAGGATTGCAGAATTAAATCCACTTGTAATTCTACATTGAAATCAAACCCCAAAGTCTTAAGCCTCTCCATGTGCTCGATCATTTTGAGCACATGAGGGCCAACTTGGGCTCCCTCGGTCAAACGACTTCCAAACAGTGCTTTTTACACCTTGTACCTCTCATGTCGAGCATTCCCTTCGTAAAAATCCTTGAGGTGTAGAATAATGGCAACAACGTCCATATTCTCATGCTGCTTTTGCAGCACTGGTGTCATGATGCTAACATCAAGCGTTGAACCCCATCAGCATCATTAAGGAACTTTTGATAAGTATCCTTTACTTCCTGAGTGGCGTCAGGATCAAGCTTAGCCATGTATGGCTTATCAAAGATATACAATTTCTTTTTAGACTTAAGTATAATCTGAAGATTACAATACTAGTCTGAGAAATTGGATCCATCCAACTTGTTTTCTTTCTTGATTATCGGTTGCAGGTTCATAATGCTCATTTTTAAGAGAATCTACAATTCAGAAAAGTAAAGTCAATATAATGTTTATTATTTCTTAATATGTTCTTTTATTAAAAAACACTCCCACAATTTTCCTCAAGCCAATAGCCCTCACTATTAACTCGGGAAAGCCCGTTGGCTTTCCTAGTGGATTGAGATCCCATTTGGCCCACTTCAAACCTTCGCTGTGGCGAACAAGCCAAGGTGAGATGATTAGGTAGACCAACAAACTTAATCCACACCAGTTGATAGCTCCCACTATCCAACCTCAAATATTAAGTAAGCCAACAAGCCAATCACACAATCCAATGGCCTAGCCATCGTCCTCAAGTGTGATTCCCAATATTAGTAGAGTGGACACTACATGTTGCCACGTACACTCAACATGTGTACTTCTCTACTATGCCTATGACAGTTTATCAACATTCGATGTGGCGAACAAGCAAAATTGTCATTTTTAGTCAACCCATCATCATTAAGGAAAACTCCAATTAATTTTAACCTCCCACTATTAAAAGTGTACCCTTAGTTGTGGCGAACAAGGTTCTGACAAATAATGGTTTGATTAAAACCATGGTGATAGAAGGCACACGTGACTTAATATATCTTATTTGAGGGTTTTTATTTAATGTCTCACTAGATTATTATCTTTGTTAGAATGTCATTGTTTGGTATGTTATTGAACATTCAACCTTAGCATGCATTCTAAACAAAAAATTAAACGTGCCGGTACATGGCCCACTAAAACCGATGTGATAGCTTCTTTCTATTAGTATACTTAGAAAATAACTATGGAAAACATACATACATAAAGTATATAAAAAGTAGATGGGCCCAAAATTTTTCTTTTTACTTAACATGTAATTCTATACAATACAAAATAGCATATTCAAAAAACTTTAACAACGGTGGACAGTAGTGCCATTTCTCTCCGCTTCTCGACGTCCATCCGACCGCTTCTCACCTAGTTCCTGCAAAACATGGAAAAATAATGGGGTGAGCACAAAAATGCTCAGTAAATAAATCCTCTACTCTTCTATCCCTGCAACTTCCTCTTTGGTTCTTTCCTTACTTTATTCTTGAGTTCTTTCTTTACTCTATTCTTTTCTTCTTCATTCTTTCTTTGTTCTTTCTATTTTCTTTTACTGTTTCTACTTCTCATTGTTCTTTTATTTCTTTCTAATTCTGTCTATTCTATCTGTTCTTTCTATTCTTTCCCTTTCTCTCTGTTCTTTCTTTCTAAATTCTCTCTAACCATGACAGAAATCATGGTAACATGCATGGATGAGATGTACATGCAGTAATGCAAGGAAATGCGCTTTCTTTTCTTATTTTGCTTCTTTTCCTTTCCTTTTCTTTTTTTTTCTTTCTATTCTATTCTTTTCTTGTTTGCTCAAGCTCTTCTCATTCTTTTTATTTCTTATTCTTATTCTTATTCTTATTCTTATTCTTTTCTTGTTCTTGTTCTTGTTCTTATTCTTTTCTTATTCTTATTCTTATTCTTTTCTTTGCCGATCGAACTCGGTTGATGCATGATTCGGAACCTTGGCCGTGTGAGTGAGTATAATCCTCATCTACATGCATTCTTACGGACTGTACAAATTCTTTCTTCTTCTTAGGCCACTCAATTAAGGTGGCGTGCATGTAGGAAATTCTTCTTGGTTTAACCCTCATCCACATACACTCTTATGGGCTGTACAAATTCTTTCTTCTTCTTATGCCACTCAATTAAGGTGGCGTGTATGTGGGAATTTCTTTTTCTTGTCACCCACGGGTTCCCCATCTCAACAACCTATTCTTTTTCTCTTCTTTAGCACTTTTCTTTCTTTAATTCTTTAGTGCTTCTCTTTCTTTCTCTTTATTCTTAACATTCTTTATTCTTTCTTTAAAGTTCTTATGCATATGCATGTGGATGGCTCATGCTTATAATTCTTTCTTAAGTGCAAGCATGGAATGCAAATATGCAATGTTGCATAAAATTAAGTTTCTTTACTCATTCATATGCTTCTCTTAGGCATTTCATTAAACAAGAAGTATGCATACTAAAATTCTACTTTAACTAAAATTCTACTTCTTTCTTAGACCATCCATAATTGGAGTAAAACTCCCTTGAATCATCACAAATCCTGACCAGGAAAGACACTTCAAATATTCTAGTCAAATTCTCTTTAAAAGCAACCAAACTTCACTTAGTCACCACAATCCTAACTCCACTTCTCAAAACTCAAATTTACTCATCAAAAGCCATCTACTCATCAATAATATCATTCTCAGCAATCAATCTCAACTCATAAGCATATACATGCATATCAAATCATTTGATTGCTTAAATCTTAACTTGGGTTGGATTTACTACCTTATGCTTGAATAGTTCCACAAAAGCTCTCTATCTTTGTTGGACTTGTTCTTTCTCTTGAACCCTAAGCATAAACTCTATAAGAATTTAACATTTACATGAATTAATCTCATAGCTAGAGCAAGGATTCTTACCTTTTGATGCTTAGGATTAACTCTCTACCAAATTCCAACCAAAAGCCTTTAAATCTTCCTTGGAAATTTGATGAAAAGATGAGAGAATTGAGGGTAGAGGTAGCGTGTGGGATAAAGCAAATGAGAGGATTTGTGAAACTAAACCCTTAATAGGTCATATAAATGTGCCTTCTTTCCCATTTTGTCACTTTCTTGAAAATTTCATCCTTGCCCTTTAATTCTTTACAATCACACCCCTATCTCCAAAGGATTCTCCATGAAATTTTCTTAAATTTCACTCCCCACTTTTCCCTTGCTAATTAGGGGTAGAATGGTCACTTTACCCATATGGAAAATTTCTCTAGAAACTTCTCAAGAAATTCAACCAGATCGTCGCACCGACGAAGCTTTTTCATGGCCTCGGCAAAAAATTATAGAGCGTACGTCGCTGCGGCGAAGATTATTCTTTGCCTCGGCGAAGTTTGTAATTCACAACTTCGCCAATCCTTCACCAGAATTAGGGCAACCAAGCATTATTTACAATATACAAGCTTAACCAAAGACAAACAATCAACATTAAGGGCCAATAAGTATGTATAAATGACATACCTCAAAGTGGGCGTTACAACCGATTTCCTCGAGCCTAGAGGAACCGGTGGGTCAACCTAGGGGTTTAAAAGTAAATATTAGGTCTTCAAGTTATTCCTCTTTATAGCTCATTCGTTTCTTCTTCACAATCATTACAAATAATTTTATAATAAAAAACCTATTCTAATTTACATCAATAAAATAGAAACCTCGCGTCACATACGAGGGGAGTGAAATGAGGAGAAGAAATACATGGAGATTTAAGAGAGAGAGGCAGGACACGCATGTCCTATTTGTTTATAAAAATTACAATCAAACCCAATAAACCCTAAACAATTGGTCTATGGCTCATGTACCGGGCACCATGCAATTATCAAACAAGAACACTGCATAAATTAAAAAACAATCAATTTTTGAATTGGGTGGGTTGAATTATCAAGTTACTACCTTAAACGTGCAGAATGAATATTGGCTTTAAAAGTTCAAAACGCAATTTAGCCTTTAAGCAAAAAACGGAAAGCAAAAATGAAACAGTAGGTTTCTTGCCGTGGCGAAGAAATTCTTCGCCTTGATGAAGTTCATGCACACATGGTCGTTGCGGCGACGTTTTATTTTTCCGTGGCGACCGTGAACTTCCAGAAAACACAAATCGTTCCAGAGAGTTTTATGCTGCAGCTAGATCTACTTTCCAGAATTTTGCCTTGGCCAAGGTTTATTTCGCCGCGGCCAGATTCACTTTTTGCATCTCACCATGGCTAACATCGTAAAACAGTGAATCAAGCACAGTAACATCTTTTGCAATTTTTTTACATAATGACATGGATCCAAATTGAATCGAATGGTCAAACATTCGACCAGGACACCAACCAACCAATACACATTCAATCAACACATTATTTAATCAATTGATTAATTAAGACATTCAACATACATAATTTTTCCAGATTTAAAAAACGCTTCAAATCATGCAATAACATGTTATCAAACATCAATTAAACAATATAATCTAATACCCGAGGCTCTGATACCACTGTAAGTAATTGATGTACCATACGCAGTGGAAAACAAAAATCAATCGGTAAATCAATTACCTTTCTTTGCCTAGATATGAGATTATACCATTTACATGTTTACACAGTTTATAAACAAAAATTTGTATAAAGTAAATCCATTCAAGGATTAGAATGCTTACGTACGTTTGGAGGCTCCTTCGAATATCTCTGATTTTAGATAGGAACTTGTTCACAATTACTATTCATGGTCACTATTTACATCATTTTTTGCCAATCAATCCAAAGTAGGATCGCACTCACGAAAGTCCACACGAAGATAATCCGAAGAACCCTTGATTATTTTGCTAGAACAATCGAGGTTTCAGGAATCAAGAAAGAAGAACAAGAAAAGTTTTCTTTTTCAGAGAGACAGAGAGAGAGAGAGAGAGAGAGAGAGATAGGGTGGCTAGGGTTTTTCATTGAATGAATAATTCCTTCTTGTGTTTTAATTTAAAGTTGCACTTATATAGTGCAACAATTAAAACCCTATTCCATTTAGGAATAGCCATGGGCTCCAACCATAGTTCACCCTTGCAACCAAACACACCTTTTATGGTATTTTAATTAATTAATTATTATTATAATTAAAATCAATTAATATATAATAATAATATATTAACATTCAATTAATAATAAAAATTCATTTAAATATATACATAGATATATTTAAATATAATCTCACTAATTTAATTTTAATATTAAAATTAAATACAGGCAACACCTTCAGCAAATTTAATTGCACTATGAGATTACCAAAATACCATTTCGTCCTGAAAGACGAAAATACCTTTCTGACAAATTGATTCTTAAATTATCTTTTAAGTGTGTAACCCGTAGGCTCCTTATCATATCGGCAGTGAGTAGTATCATGATTAACACCAATTAATTGTCTCACTACACACAGACCAAGATTGGCCCCTAGCAAGGCATCATGGCCACCCGATAGATTCCGATTCAGCGAAACCGTAGCTTGTCAATGGTATGGTTACCGTGCAATCAAATCCTTTCATCAAGTGTTATCTCATCAAGACTGAGGTACAGAAATAGTGTCAACCTCAGATATCCTTGACATGTTTGTATTCAGTTACTAGACTAATTACAAGAATATTAAATTGGATTGAGCATCAACTAAATCAATTGTGGCCACAGATTTAGTGTCATTGCCATTTACTGAATTAACCAGTGAGATAACTTCTCTCGTACCCAGGAGTGATGAATCCTTTGTTGATCCACCATAGTCTCGATACACTTCTAAATATAGCCAATCACTACCGTATTGATAGCTCTAAATAGAACTACGTTGGGCTAGTGTCAAACTACACCAATTGGTGCACAAGGCACTCCGGTGATCTTAAGTCTAAGGATCACATGCACCACCATCTGTTAGAAGATTTATTCCATAGACACTGGGGTTACCATCCATATGGAATCCTCTAGTGGGAGTCTATCCAGTGAACTTGCCTCTAGCAAGTACCCATGCATTGCACCAGGTTGTCAACAAACAACCTTGACAAGTGAGATCAGTCATTGTCTTTCGACATGGTTGTTCAACACTATGATAGCCTTACCGTATATGAATAAAATTATGAGAGTCCCATTAGAAATTGAAATATGAATCCCATTAGGAATAGAATATCTCATATACTACCTATAAATGTAAAAGCGAGAACCAATTCAAGGTAATGAGAGAATGAGAGAATGTGAGAACATAAGATAATTGATGTAAGGGTTATTAATCACCATGGGGAGAGTGTCTTAAAAATTTGGATCGTTTCCACTCTAGGTACCGAGTTGAGTTTGGTTAGAATCTAGGATAGTTTCCACTCTATTTTATGCAGCAGGTTTATGGTGTTGTGTACTCTTGTATATCATGTTCATGAAACTATAATGGATTTCCCTCATCCATGGATGTAGGGGGATTATGCCAAACCACGTAAATATTGTGTCTCTTTGTATGATATGATTTTATTCCTATGATATTTATCTCGAAAGTATGTTTTTCACTGCGTGATCTCCTAACAATATACTTACAGTTTCGTATTAAAATAGTTAGAAGATATACTTACAGTTTAGAAGAATGAATCAAAATAACAACTCATTTGACAATGTCAATTGGATTTCCTGTCTTTATTCCATGTCAATTCATGAATCTTTGACATGTAAACAACAACAAAAACATAAATATATAAAAAATCATTGATTAACAAAATCATGAAGAACAAACGTATTATTGACACAAACTAACATGACCTATAAACAATTAACAAAGACCATACGTATTATTGACACCAACTAACATATTGCAATAATACACAACTGAACATACGCCCCTTTTATAACCATTTATTGAGACCTTTCGAATGCCAACACAATTAAATACCAATTGAATACGAAGAAATGTTTGCAATATCAATACAATGCACCTATATAATTATTAATAGCAATCCTAGACAGATGTTATTAAACCACAATTATTAATGGCAATCTAATGCACATGTATACTTGTTATTAATGCATATCTAACGCGTCAAAATGATTACATTTTTGGAATGTCAATGCAATGAACCTATATTATTATTATTATTATTATTATTAATACAAATCCAATAATTTTAATAATTATTAAATATAGATGGAGCAATAAATACAAACTCAATGTGTCAGGATGAAGCAATTTGATTGGGCTTGTTAAACTACAAATCCTAGTTGTCAATCCAATGTATCAAGATGGAACAATTCTACAGTCCAAAAATGAGTTTCAAAATATACTACGTGTCAAACAACCAAGGGGGGTATTCAGATATATATATATATATATATATAGCTTAAAAAATTTAATATTGAATAATAGAAGTCAATTCCATGTACCGAGTTTTTGTAAAATAGGTTTTATTGGTTAGAAGAAGTGGTTGTGGGTTGGCAGGAGCGGTCTTCCTTTGTATTTAATTTGAGTCCAGCATTAATCAGCCCATACCCTGCCTATTTGATGTACATACTCTTGTCAAAACCGTTCTTCTGTTAGTGTAGCCCAAAAATGTTTCTTTGTATTATGGTACAGGCCCAATTTGTTTTTTCATTTAAGTGGATTGTATTAGGGTTCTGCTTCAAGTGACACAATTAATTTTAATATGCTTCAGCCACCGTAAAAAGTGACTAATTCCCCTAAATAGCCTCCCCACATTGAGGAGGCTTTGGCAATATAAATCCTCTGGGAGGGCTAAGGGTAAACTCGTAATCACACATTCACTAATTTTGTAAACTATTGGGAGTGTATTTGTAACTTTTTTTAAAATTAGGGGTATTAAAATTATCTTGGGTACCCAAAACCAGAACCGAAACCTATGTTCAGGTTTCAGTTTCAATTCCTTTGAATTTGGACGGGTATCTGGATCCACTTACCCTTAGGTATAAGAATCATTTGACAAATATATAGATAATGTGATACGCTAATCTTATCCGATACTTTTTTTTTTTTTTTAATACATAAAATAATTGACAAATCAATTAAAAGGGAAAACAAATTCATCATAATATATTATCAACGACGAACGTATAAATGATGTGATACGACTATCTTATTCAAGACTTTTATATTAATCAATTGGTACGACAACCTAATAGTTTTCAAGAGTCACTTATTATCAAGTCACCAATAGGTGAATTGAGCTAGCTGCTAAGTGTACCTTAGTAAATTTATAGATACCTTCCTAGTTTATGTCTAAATTGGGTCCAGTTGATAACAAATATTGGGACTTTGAGTTTCAGATGTCTAGATGCAAAAAATCTATCGTCATGAAAATAGGGTCTGCTCTTATGAGGTTGAGACCACTGACAATCCGCTAGACTTGCACACATGAAAGGGCAAGTGTGAAGCTTCTGGAAAACATCGGGGTGGTGTTTGCTGTAGGCACTCCGACGCTCAAGTCAGCAAGGCTGAAAGAGATTATTTGATAAGAATTAAAGAGATGAATAATTACCAGGAGTCTTGTCGAAAGCTAGGACTTCGGCGGATAGGTTGAGGCTTTGGGCCATGACATGTTTATTTCGTTATTAGGCCTCATCACAATCCCAATCAGGCCTACGCTTAAAATCACCTTGTGAACTACTCACTCTACTAGTTGGCCTATCCTATAAGTTAAGCTAAACTGGGTTTCAACCTATTAGCCTACTGTTAGGAAACGACCCAGTTGCGCAGCGGAAAACAAAAATTTTACAACCACGGATCGTTCCTTAGAACCCAAAATCAAAGGCAGATTTTACAGTTTATGCATAATAAGAATCTGCAGAAAAATATAAATCCAAAGGTTTAGATTCATACCCACGTTTGGAGGCTCCACCAATGTTGTCTCTGAATGTGTTTGCTACCGATCCAAGTGTAGGATCGAACCGTAAAGGTCCACACGAAGACAATCAACAAGAACCAAGGAGGGATTTGCTAGATCCTCCTTGGCCTTAAGAAATCAAGAAGAACAACAAAAGTGTTTGTTTTCAATGGAACAGTAAAAGTGGCGTGGGAGAGTTTTGGCTGGAGGTTTTCTTTTCAAAATCAATGAATGAATAAAATAACACACACCCTTTCCAACTAAAACCCTTTTCCTTTTATAGTCTTATTTAAGTTGCCCTATTCCCATATGGAATGGGCTTGGGCTACAACCCAAACACCCCCAAATTTGCCAAACACTCCCAATTAGATATTTTAATTTAATTCATCATTATTTCAATTAAAAATCAATTAATATTTAATTAACATTTAACAATAATGATGATTTAATTAAATATGTGCGAACACACATTTAACCGTAATTTCACTTATTTAATTTTTTAACAAATTAAATAAAAGGCTACGACCTCAACAAATTTAATTGCACCGTGAAATTACCAAAATACCCTTTCGCCTAAAAAAAGACAACGCCCTTCCCTTCTTCTTGGCTCTTAAATTATCTTCTATGTGTGTGACCCATAGGCTCCTCATCATACCGGTAGTGTATAGTATCGCGATTAACACCAATTAATCGTCTCACTAATACTGAGACCAAGATTGGCCCCCTAGCAAGGCATCATGGCCACCCGATAGATTCGGATTCAGCAAAGTAGCTACCTATCAACGATATGGTTACCGTACAATTCGATCCTTTCATCATACGTTATCTCTACGAGACGAAGGCATAGAAATAGTGTCAACCTTCGGTTACTCTCGATATTATATATTCGGTTTACGGACCAATGACCCGTATTATAATCTGGATAGAGCAACAACTCAATCCCACTGTGGCCACAATTTTAGTGTCATTACCATATACTAAATTGCGCCGTGAGATAACTTCTCCCGTACGCGGGAGTGATGAATCCTTTGTCAATCCACCATAGTCTTGATACACTCCTTGATATAGCCAATCACCACCATCTTGGCGACTACGAATAGAAGCTGCGTTAGGCTAGTATCAAAGCTGTACCAATCGGTGCACAAGGCGCTCCGATGATCTCAAGTCTAAGGATCACATGCAGCACCATTCGTTAGAGGATTTGTTCCATAGACACTGGGGTTACCATCCATATGGAATCCTCCGGTGGGTTAGTCCAGTGAACTTGCTGCGGTATATCCGCCTACAACAAGCACCCATGTGTTGCACCCAGGTTGTCACCAAACAACCTTGACAAGTGAGATCGATCCTTTGCCTTTTGACAGGTCGTTCAACACTATGATAGCCTTACGTATTATCGTGCCCTTACTTGAGAATATCTTGGGCTACGGACATTTCTAGAATGGCCACCATATGTGCTCATAGGGTTCTCACTATCAAGATTTGAAACACTTGATACCCTCGTCACGGTTCTACCATTCTAAGGACATATATCAATACATATTGCAATAATAATGATTTACGCGATATAGAATAAAATGCCTTTTATTATTGATTAATGAACATTATTACAAAGAGTCAATTCCACAATAATTGATTGGCTCTAGGGCATCTACTCTAACAATCTCCCACTTGCACTATAGCCAATCATTCATGTATTTAATACCAAATGATTTCAGGTGCCTTTCATGCCTTCGCCTGCCAGAGGCTTTGTAAGTGGATCTGCGAGATTGTCGTCGGTATGCACTTTACTAATCGCGCGTCTTTCCTCTCAACTATCTCTCGATGAGATGGAATCGATCGAGTATGTGTCCGGACTTGATGAGACCGTGGTTCCCTAGCTTGAGCAATTGCTCCATTGTTGTCACAATAGATGTCTATAGGATCAACAATCGTAGGAACCACACCAAGTTCGGCTGACGAACTTCTTAACTACAGACTGCCTCCTTGGCCGCATCTGACAATGCAATATACTCAGCCTCCATTGTAGAGTCTGTTACAGTGCTTTGCTTGGAGCTCTTCCAACTCACTGCACCGCCATTGAGACAAAAAACAAACCCTGATTGCGATCGATAATCGTCTTTGTCCGTTTGGAAACTAGCATCACCTTTGTATCCTCTACTGAGCTCATCTTCCCTCCATAAACCAAGAACATATCCTTAGTCCTATTCAAGTACTTAAGAATATTCTTGGTGACCATCCAGTGATGCTCACCTGGATCCGATTGATATCTACTACAAGTGCTCAAAGCACATGAGACATCAATCCGAGTACATAGCATGGCATACATAATGGATCCAATTGCTGATGCATATGGGATCCTCTTCATCCTATCTCTCTCAACTTGTGTTTTAGGACACAATTCCTTAGAGAGATAAACACCATGTGACATCGAAAGAAATCCTTTATTGGATTCTTCCATACTGAATCGTTTCAGTACTTTCTCAATATATGCACTCTGACTTAGGCCAAGCAACTTATGCGATCTATCACGATAGATCTTTATACCAAGGATGTAGGCTGCTTCCCCCAAGTCTTTCATGGAGAAGCACTTGGATAACCAAGTCTTTACCGACTACAAGTTCGGTATATCATTCCCGATCAGAAGTATGTCATCGACATATAACACTAGGAATGCTACTGCGCTCCCACTCACTTTCTTGTAAACACAGGGCTCGTCTTCGTTCTTGATAAAACCGAATTCTTTTACAGCCTCATCAAAACGAATGTTCCAGCTCCTAGAAGCTTGCTTGAGTCCATAAATGGATCTCTGCAACTTGCATACCTTATTAGCTTGACTATCAAGAACGAAACCATCAGGTTGTGTCATATACACATCCTCCTCAAGGTTTCCGTTCAGGGAAAGCGATTTGACATCCATTTGCCAAATCTCATAGTCATGATATGCGGCAATTGCAAGCATAATCGGATGGATTTAATCATGGCAACCCGGCGAAAAGGTTTCTTCATAGTCAATGCCATGAATTTGTTTGAAACCTTTGGCAACCAGCCGTGCTTTATAGGTATGCGTTGCCATCCATGTCGCTTCTTCTTGAAGACCCATTTACCACCCTATAGGTTTTACCCCTTCCCAGGTGGTTCCACGAGACCACACTTGGTTCCAGGTACATGGAGTCCATCTCGTTTCATGGCTTCAAGCCATTTAATGGAATACGGATCCGATATAAGCGTCTTCGTAGGTTACGGGTTCATCGTCTTGATAGACTAGTACGTCACCATGTTGAGTCACGAGATAACCGTATCTCTCGGGCTCATGGCGTACTCTCCCGGATCTACGTAGCTCTTTGTGCTACCCGAGGCGGTTCACTTTGATCCACAATTTGTGGAGTAACCTCCTCATGATGCTCAACCAACTCCTTGTGGCACATCATCCCGTCCTTCGTCTAGTATATCTTGTGGTTCTAGAACTTCATCGAGTTCTACTTTTCTCCCACTAGTACTTCTTAGAAAATGTTCCTTTTCTAGGAAGACACCGATCGAGCAACAAAGATTTTGCTCTTACCGGGTGGTAGAAATGGTATCCTTTGGTCTCCTTTGGATACCCCACAAATATACATTTACGGGATTTTAGGGCCCGGCTTGTTGAAGTCAATTTCTTAACATAAGCTTCGCAACCCCAAATCCTTAGATAAGACAAGTTGGGCTTTCCGCCCAATCCATAGCTCATATGGAGTCTTATCTACAAACTTTGGACGGCACACGGTTTTAAAACGTGAGTCGCGATCTCTAGGCATAACCCCGAGGCGATGCGGGTAAATCACTAAAACTCATCATGGACCTAACCATGTCAAGTAAGGTCCTATTCCTCCTTTCGACACTCCATTGTGTTGGGGTGTATAAGGAGGGTGAGTTGTGATACTATCCCACATTCCTTCAGGGTACTCGAAAACCCCCGAGCTTAAGTATTCACCTCTTGATCCGACCGAAGAGCTTTAATACTTTTGCCCACATATTTTGTACTTCATTCCTGAATTCCTTGAATTTATCAAAGGCTTCAGATTTATGTCTCATAAGGTAGACATAACCATATCTCGAAATCATCAATAAATGTGATGAAGTATGAATATCCACCTCGCTTCAATTGTTAGTGGACCACATACATCACTATGGATGATGCCCTACTTGATTCAGTAGCCCTTTCACTTTGTCCCTGTGAATGGAGACTTGGTCATCTTGCCTAAAAGGCATGACTCGCATACCTCAAATGATTGAAAGTCAAAAGGGGCCAAAACTCCATCCTTTGAAGTTTTGCAATGCGAGTCTTATTAACATGACATAATCTACAATGCCGAGATATGTTTGGTTTTGATCGCTATGTTTAGCTTTCTTGGTTTCAATATTGAGAATATCTTTATTGTTTAAATCAAGAACATATAATCCATTATATAACCTTGCAATTCCAAATAGAATACCATTCAAACTAAAGGACAACAATCCATTAGATATCTCAAAATGATACCCCATATTATCCAAAACGGATCTTGAAATAATATTTCTAGAAATAGAAGGTATGTGATAACGATTATGTAGTTCCAATAATAAGCCCGTAGGCAAAGATAAACAATAAGTCCCACTACGACTAATGCAGCCACATGTGCTCCATTTCCAACTCGTAGGTCCACCTCTCCCCTTGGCGAGCACTCTACTCTGCCTTAGTCCCTGCACATCAGTACAAATGTGAGTACCACATCCTGTGTCCATGACCCAAGATGTTGAGGGAGAGAAGTTAATCTCAATCATGAAAGTACCTGAAGTCGTAGCCTCTGACTTCTTCTTACTTGCGAGGAAAGCCTTGCAGTGTTTCCTCCAGTGGCCAGGCTTGCCACAAAAGCCGGACTACCTTACCCTTTCCTATGCCACTCTCGGGCCCAAGAGCAACCTTTGTCCTTTGGGCTTGGGCTTGGGTTTGGCCTTGGCCTTACCCTTGCCGCCGTTACCCTTTGCTTTCTTGGCGGCAAGCAAGGTAAAAGAAACAGGGCTTGGACTTTTTCAAGTCTGCTCTGCGATCTTGACATGTTCAAGAAGTTCGCGGGGTTTTCTCCATCGTGTTCATATTGAAATTCATTATGAACGGAGCATATAGTCGAGGCAAGGATTACGAATTAAATCCATTTGTAATTATGCATCCAAGCCACATCCCAAAGTCTCAAGCCTCTCAATGTGCTCGATCATCTTGAGCACATGAGGACCAACTTGGGCACCCTCAGTCAGACAACTCCCAAACAGTGCTTTCGACACCTTGTACCTCTCATGAGCATTTGTTTCATAAAGCTCATTGAGGTGTAGAATTATGGAAGAAGCATCCATATTCTCATGCTGCTTTTGCAGCATAGGTGTCATCGATGCTAACATCAAGCATTGTACGCTATCAGCATTATCAAGGAACTTTTGATAAGTATCCTTAACTTCCTGAGTGGCATCAGGATCGAGGCTCACCATGTATGGCTTTTCAAGGATATACAATTTCTTTTCGACTTAAGTATGATCCATAGATTACGATACCGATCGAGAAATTGGATCCATCAACTTTGTTTTCTTTTTCGATTATCGGTTCTGAGGGTTCATAATACTCATTTTCGGTGAATCTACAATTGCGAAAAGATAAAGTTATTATAAAGTTCATTATCATTTAATATGGTCTTTTATTAAGCGATGCTCCCACTATTTTACTCAAGCCAATAGCCCTCACTATTAACTCGGGGAAAGCCCGTTGGCTTTCCTAGTGGACCCAGATCCCATCACGCCCATTTCAAACCTTCGCTTTGGCGAACAAGCCAAAATGGGTTGATTAGGTAGGCTAACAAACTTAATCCACACCAATTGATAGCTCCCACTATCAACCTCAAATGTAACGCCAACAAGCCAATCACACAATTCAATGGCTCCAACCATTGTCCTCAAGTGTGATTCTCGATTATCGATAGAGTGGGCACCTACATGTCACCACATACACATAATATGTGTCTTGCTCTACTATGCCTATGGCGCGTTTATCAACCTTCGCTTTGGCGAACAAGCAAAACCGTCATTTTAAGTCGACCCATCACCATTAAGGAAAACTCCATGAATTTTAACCTCCCCAATGGTAGAAGTGTACCCTTCGTTTTGGCGAACAAGGTTTCGGCGAGCGGTGGTTTGATTAAAACCATGGTGATGGAAGGCATTCGTGACTTAATATTCTTAGTTGAGGGGTTTGTTATTTAATGTCTCATCAGATTATTATCTTTGTTAGAATGACATTGTTTGGCATGTTATTCAACATTCAACCTTAGCATGCATTCTAAACAAAATATTAAACGTGCCGGTACATGGCCTAACTAAAACCGATCTCCTCGAGCCTAGAGGGGATCGGTGGGTCACCTAGGGATCTGTAACAAATATCTTGAGTCTTCAAGTATGGTTGCCTCGACCTTCGCTTCGTCTCCGGGTACATTACAAAAAACATCATTCTAAATTTACAATAAAATTAATATTAAACTAATTTTTACATCAACAAATTTAGAAACCTCGATTACATTCGAGGGGAATGAGATGAGAAAAGAATGTACATTAAGAAGAAGAGAGAAGAAGCGGGACACTGACCTATTTAAAAATTACTGACCATACATACCCAAAATAATTTAAAACATTCACCCTTAGGTCTAAGGGCTCATGTACCGCGTACCATGCAATATACAAACAAGTACAAAGCATACATTTCAAAAATAATCAATTTTTTGAATTGGGTGGAAGTTAATTAATTAATTACCCTCTTAAATGTGCGAGAATGTACATTGGCTTTATAGGTTATTAAAAGCTGCCAGTTAGTCCCTTTGCAAAAAATACAGGGTTGGAAAAGGCTCACATCCTTCGCCGCGGCGGATTTAAGTAGGTCTAGCAGCCACGAGACTTCGCCGCGCGAAGGTTTTATCTTCGCCGCGGTGAAAGCTGTCCCAGAGGCTCCACTGCCGCGCGTATGAAAGGCTGCAAATCCCCGAATTAAATGCAGTTCGCGTTTTTGCAGTTTTTGTGTATAAACACGAATCCAAATCAAATCAAACGTACATACGTTCAACCAGGATATTAACCAACCAATATAACATTCATCAACACATTTTAAACCAGTTTATCATTTGAATCATTCATCCATAAACTGATTTTTCAGATTTTGCAGATTTTTCAAAAACTGGGTTTTTCATGGCAGATTCATCAAGGCAGCATGTTATCAACAAACACATGTAATCAACCATTCAATAACTGTAAATCTAGTACCCTAGGCTCTGATACCACTGTTAGGAAACGACCCAGTTACGCAGCGGAAAAACAAAAATTTTACAACCACGGATCGTTCCTTAGAACCCAAAATCAAGGCACGATTTTACAGTTTATGCATAATAAGAATCTGCAGAAAAATATAAATCCAAAGGTTTAGATTCATACCCACGTTTGGAGGCTCCACCAATGTTGTCTCTGAATGTGTTTGCTACCGATCCAAGTGTAGGATCGAATCGTAGAGGTCCACACGAAGACAATCAACAAGAACCAAGGAGAGATTTGCTAGATCCTCCTTGGCCTTAAGAAATCAAGAAGAACAACAAAAGTGTTTGTTTTCAATGGAACAGTAAAAGTGGCGTGGGAGAGTTTTGGCTGGAGGTTTTCTTTTCAAAATCAATGAATGAATAAAATAACACACACCCTTTCCAACTAAAACCCTTTTCCTTTTATAGTCTTATTTAAGTTGCCCTATTCCCCATATGGAATGGGCTTGGGCTACAACCCAAACACCCCCAAATTTGCCAAACACTCCCAATTAGATATTTTGATTTAATTCATCATTATTTCAATTAAAAATCAATTAATATTTAATTAACATGTAACAATAATGATGATTTAATTAAATATGTGCGAACACACATTTAACCGTAATTTCACTTATTTAATTTTTTAACAAATTAAATAAAGGCTACGACCTCAGCAAATTTAATTGCCTTGTGAAATTACCAAAATACCCTTTCGCCTAAAAAGACGAAAATGCCCTTCCTTCTTCTTGGCTCTTAAATTATCTTCTATGTGTGTGACCCATAGGCTCCTCATCATACCGGTAGTGTATAGTATCGCGATTAACACCAATTAATCGTCTCACTAATACACAGACCAAGATTGGCCCCTAGCAAGGCATCATGGCCACCCGATAGATTCGGATTCAACAAAGTAGCTACTGTCCCAGCGATATGGTTACCGTACAATTCGATCCTTTCATCATCGTTATCTCTACGAGGCGAAGGCATAGAAATAGTGTCAACCTTCGATTACTCTCGATATTATATATTCGGTTTACGGACCAATGACCCGTATTATAATGCGGATGAAACAACAACTCAATCCCACCCTGGCCCTGATTTTAGTGTCATTACCATATCTTGAATTGCGCCGTGAATAACTTCTCCCGTACCGGGAGTGATGAATCCTTTATCAATCCACCATAGTCTTGATACACTCCTTGATATAGCCAATCACCATCGTCTTGACATTTCTCGAATAGAGCTGCGTTAGGCTAGTATCAAAGCGCACCAATCGGTGCACAAGGCGCTCCGTGATCTCAAGTCTAAGGATCACATGCACCACCATTCGTTAGAGGATTTTTCCATAGACCTTTGGGGTTACCATCCATATGGAATCCTCTGGTGGGTCAATCCAGGTGAACTTCTTGCGGTATATCCGCCTACAACAAGCACCCATGTGTTGCACCGAGGGTTGTCACCAAACAACCTTGACAAGTGAATCAGTCCACTGCCTTTCGGCAGGTCGTTCAACACTATGATAGCCTTACCGTTATTATACGTGCCCTTACTTCAG
Organism: Pistacia integerrima; assembly: GCA_026225825.1. Lineage (NCBI taxonomy): Eukaryota > Viridiplantae > Streptophyta > Magnoliopsida > Sapindales > Anacardiaceae > Pistacia > Pistacia integerrima. The sequence continues at coordinate 40,874,611 of CM047749.1, forward strand.
AATATCTTGGGCTACGGACGTTTCTATAATGGCCACCATATGTGCTCATAGGGTTCTCACTTTATCAAGATTTGAAACACTTGATACTCTCGTCACGGTTCTACCATTCTAAGGACATATATCAATACATATTGCAATAATAATGATTTACGCGATATAGAATAAAATGCCTTTTATTATTGATTAATGAACATTATTACAAAGAGTCAATTCCACAATAATTGATTGGCTCTAGGGCATCTACTCTAACACCTACAATATTCCATGAATAGGAAATCCGAATCCCACTCTATGTTCTCTTCTACTAAGATTCCAAATCTTACTCAAACTATTAAAGTTGCTCTGATAAGATCAAGAAATAATATCTCTTTCATGATAGGGATTATCTACCAAAATAAGACTTAGTGTCCTACTAAGATTTCAAACCTTACTTAAACTATTAAACTTAATCTGATAAGGACAAGAGATATATTGCTTTCTTGATAGGGATTATCTCTAAAAAAAGAGGACTCAATGTCCTACAAGAATTCCAGCCCCTTGGATTCACTATAAAAACATAGGTTTGCCCTCTCATTAGGCATGCAATCTCCCATAGTCAATCTACACTACTCAAAACCATCTATTTACTCCTAAAGTTCTTGCTCCCAAGAACCTGACGCCTCTGCCGTAGTCCTAGCTTCCGACAAGACTCCTGGTAATTCTTCATCTCTTTAATTCTTATCAAATAATCTCTTTCAGCCTTGCTAACTTAAGCGTTGGAGTGCCTACGGCAAACACCACCCCGGTGTTTTTCGGAAGCTACAGGTCTAGTAGATTGTCTATAACCTCAACCTCAAGGGATTAGACCTTATTTTCATGACGGTAGATTTTTTGCATCTACAAGATGTTAATGTTTTAATGCTTAAGGTTGCATTAACCTCCCTTGAGCATCGATTCAATCATGTTCAATTAATGACATCATGTCTTATCCTAACAAGCCCATCATTTTTGGTAAAAACAGTGGAACATAACATAGCCTAATAGTTTCCATCTTCCCCTTGACACAAACTATTTAAAGTTGAATCATCTGATTTGACAGATAGTTATTGTCTGGTTCTAATGGGATTGGTGATCGCACAAACACCCATCTTTTAGCCTTGATTGTCGGTTGATCGCTAATTGACTAGCGTTGACTGATGGTTGACCTGTGACGGTGCTGAATTCAATATTTTTTTTAATTTTTTTATATATTTATTATATCTATTTAATAAATTAAATTTCTATATTGTAATGCCCCGCTTGAGGTACGTAGTTAAGATTTGTTGTATTGCTTAAATGTTCATTGATTCAGCTTTAATTGAGTTGGTTTAGTGGTAATAATATTTAGTTGGCCCTTGGTTGAATGGATATTGTGAGTTGGTTGCGTGGTTGCCCTGGAATTTGTAAAACTTGGCGAAGTTTTTGTGTTACAGACTTCGTCGGGGCGAAGAAGAAGCTTTGCGGCGATGAAGTCCAGCAACCTATGGTGTAGGTTTTGTAATTTTTCGCCGAGGCGAAGAAAGATTCTTCGCCGCGGCGAAGGGCTTGGCAAAAAGTGTATTGAGTTTCTAGAGAATTCTTCCTTTGGGGCACAATGACCATTCTACCCCTAATTAGTAGGAAAAGTGGGGAGTAAAATGTAAGGAAATTTCATGGAAAATAGGTTAGTGTGGGTGTGTGAGTGAAATGAATCAAAGGGTATAGATGAAATTTCCAAGGAAGAGCAAGGGCAAACTTGGGAAGTGATGGTTATCTTATGAGCTAAAAAGGGTTAAGTGAAATAAACCCTCCATTTCATTCATTTCCACCGCCATAACCATTCTCTAAATTCTCTCAAGTATCCTTTCAATTGTCCAAGATTTCTAAGGAGTTTAGGGAGCTTTTGGGGTAATTTTAGTAGAGTTTGAATCTAAAGCATCATAAGGTAAGGATTTTTGCTTTGGATGTGAGTTTGCTTATAGTTATATTGAAGTCCTATATGGTTTTTATTGTTCTTGTTGTTGTTTTGAGTTGCTGTAGAGAGAAGACAAGACAACAAGGGAAAGGAAAAGTACTAGAGAAGTCACTTTTTCACAAGTAAGTAAATCCAACCCAAGTGGAGAGTTAAGAACTCTTTTAAGTAGAGATTTATGTATGTATGTGTATATCTTATGTTCATTGAGAAATTGAGATGAGATGAGATGAGATTATAGTTATTAATGAGTATTGAATATATTGGAATATGAGAAGTGTTGAGATTTTATGGTGTTGAGTTGAGTTTGATTGAAGTTGAAGGGAGTTTGAGTAAACCCTATAGAAGTGTTTGTTTCATTGATAGGAAATTAGAGTTTATGAGAGAGTTTTCTCCCATATTGGGAAGGTTCAAGAGAAGAGAAAAGTTATATGTTAACATAGAGTTTTATATGCACATGAGTTGTATGATGAAATGCTTAAGAGAAGCATGAGTAAGAGTAGAAAGCCTTAATTATTACTACATAGCATAATTGCATTTCATTAGTGCATTAATGAGCATGAGTCATCCATATGCATTAATTATGCGTAGAGAAAGAGTAGAAAAAGAATAGAGAATTTTGAGTGTGAGCTTTAGTAAAGAGAAAGAGAGATTGAGCACTAGAGAATAAAAGAGAGAAGAGAGCATAGAGTAGGTTGTGCGATGGGGAACCCGTGAGTAATGGGTAAAGTATTCTCGCATGTACGCCGTATTGAGAGAGCGGCATGAGTATGAGAGAGAGAAGTGGTGTAGCCCGTGAGAGTGCATACGGAAGAGGGATATACCCGAGAGAGAGATTATACACTCACATGGCCAAGGGTTCCGAATCCATGCATAACCGAGTCCGATAGAATGAGTAGAAGTCACGTAGAGCGGGAGCGAGTCCCGGCCGTGCCTCCGGTAAGATGAGGCTGTGACTTACTAAAGAGAGTTAGTAGAAAAGAGTTATGAGAAAGAGAAAACAGAGAGAAGTATAAGAGAAAGAGTAAATGAGAATTGTAAGGAAAGAATTAGAGAGAGTTATGGGGTTAGATGAGTAGAGGATTTACTTACTGAGCATTGTTTTAGTGCTCACCCCGTTGTTTCCTATGTTTTGCAGGATCTAGGTGAGGACACAGTCGGATGGGCGTCGGCAAGCGAAGGGAAATGGCTACACTGTCCACCATGTTTTTGATCACTTTTGTACATGATACAATTTTTGTGTAAAAAACATCTATATACATATATATGTTTAATGAAAGAAAATTTTGGGCCCAACTATTTATGTTATTTTCCATGTGTTTTCATTATGTATCTTTTATGAGTACATGAGTAGGAAGTGGCTATTACATTTTTGGTATCAGAGCTGAGATTTTAGGATTTGACAGTGTACCATTCTTGTCGCTACGATGTCCGAGAGCCGATTGCGTAAGTTAATTCTTTCCTTACATTAAGTGTTTTCTTATATTGATCAAGTATGGTTGTTTTGTAGATGAGGCGTAGTAACGGGAGGAAGGGTAAGAGTGTGATGAACAAGGGAGAATCCTCTAACCCACCGGAACCAACTCCCCCTACCTTTGATGAGACGATGATTCGAACCATTGTACAGCAGGTATTAGCGGAGAGTCAGGGGAGAGTTGTTCAGGAGAGAACTGAGACCCCTAGTAGAGTACCGCCCACAAGACATGAGCGAGAAGGGTCGGTACCTCAAACAGTACAGACTCGGGTTGATCCGATTCAGGGGCTTACAAACCAGCACTAGCCACCAGCGTTTAGGGGTACTAGGGACCCACTAGAGGCAGAGGAGTGGTTTAAGTCCGTAGAGCGGACGGCGACACTGTTTCCCATGAATGATAGAGAGAGGATCAGATATGCCAGTTTCTTATTTAAGGGAGATGCCCAAATTTGGTGGGAATTAATGGAGGAGACTCATGATATGGCCTTAATGACCTGGGAAGAATTCAGAAGATTGTTTGAGGCTGAGTATCGAACAGAAGATCGAGTACATGAGAAAGTCCAAGAGTTTATTCATCTGAAGCAGGGGACTAGTACTGTGAAAGAATATTCAGTCAGATTCAACTCCCTTGCTCGCTTTGCACCCGGAATAGTGTATACTCCGATATTAAGGAGGGACAAGTTTGCACAAGGGTTGAGATTAGATATTGCCCGAGATGTAATGACAGGAGCTCAGCCCCCTCATATGTACATTGAAGCTCTAGTAAGGGCATTAAGGGCAGAGATTTATCTAAATAAACATATTGCAGAAGGGTTGGCTTTAATGGTATCTAGTGAGCCATCCACTACCTTACAGTGGGATGAAAAAACAACATGCATGCATGAAGAGTGGTGGAAATGGAGAAGAAAGCATGAAAGGATGGATTCAAAAAACGGTTTTTAAACAAAGCATGGAAATGAGATTATACCTACTCCTTTGCTTTGGATTGATGAAGATTAGCCTAAAAAAGATGAGACCTCCACACTTTAACACCACCTTGAGAGGATTAGAGAGTGGCCGTGGCTAGGGAGAGAGATCTTTTAGTTTGTGTTTGAGTGAACAAGTGAAGAATCAACTAAAATGCAACCTTTTGCATTGATATATACTTGGGCAATTTTGCAATTATTTATTTTTCACTTCCAAGCCCAATAAAATCTTATTTTATAAAGGGACCACACGAATTTATTATGCTACCCTTTGAATAATCAATATTATTCAAGGGCCCATGTAAACTAAACTAGTTTACATTAACAACCCATAAATTTACCCTTTTTACCCTTTAACTATTAAAAGGTTATTTTTGTTCATCTCATTAATCTTAACACTTTAAGATATAATAATTAAATATAATTAATTATTACTTGACCATTTTAACCCTTAAAATGTCACAAAAAATTTTCTATGTAACTATTACTATAGAAATCCCGTCATTACCCTCGGAAGGTGCTAGCCCTCTTCGGATAATCATTTCTCTCTCTCATCCTTCTCTAACTTCTCAAGGCTATTGGTGTGACCATGTAGGTCCACCGTGGATTAGCCGTGAGCCGGTTCTGGATGAATCTAGAAACCTGTCCAGAGGCCCAACGACTATGGTAAACATCTAGCAATGTACCATAGTCCCTAAACCACGATGAAGAAATACTTCATCAAACCCATTTCAGATCATACGTACGATGTAGGTAAAGTCCCTCCATTGGGATATCTTGATCGAGCATGGATTCATGGAACGTCAAAATCCTAAACTCAATCTTCTACCGAATCGTCGATCAATATGTCTGGAACTCGTCATCACAAACTTGCTTTTGTATGACTAATAATAGACTACGGCCGAGAGGCTGTTTTTCGACATTTATCGATGTTCGTCCTAGGATCTCGAATCCGGATGGAGTCAGCGGTACTCCTGATCCTATATTTTTGAGTCAATGGATCCCCTCTTGACCATCGTTCGTTTCCGCATATGAACAACGCATGACCAAATAGGCTTTACTATACGAAACATGATTAGTCTCGTACTTATACACTGTATGAACCATACGCATCCATATCGAATCTGACTACAATGTCTCAGGTCAAAGGACTACATCATGCACTGATATAACCAAACGATAAATCATTGACTACATGCTTTTCTAAGTGATTTGTCGTTATTCGGTCACGTTCAAAAAACAGTTCACCAACTGTTAATCCATACCAATGCCCTAGTGACATGACTATCATCGTCATCCGTACTTATATCAACTCATGATATCTTTCAGAAGCATCTGATATGCCTACTGTGCAATATAGTTGCCCAAATTATATTGCTTCCGTAGGGAACCCTTTTCGATAATTCATTTACCGATTAAATGAATCATCTGGACAATTCATATACATACTTTATTTTAAATGCATGACTGAATAAACGAAGCAATTTATATATATGAATTGAAGAACTCTTTCTTCCATTATTTATGATATATATATATATATATATAGATACAAGACAAAATGCTCTGAAACCGACAACACGAATGGTTTCTAGGGCATACACTAATATACACTAACAAACTCCCACTTGCACTAAAGCCATTCAATGTTGTATCTCATACCCATCTCCTCAAGATGATGGTCCAATTGCTTCAGTGTCATTGCCTTAGTCAGTGGATCAGCTACATTTTCTGCTGAAGGAGTCTTTAGAATCATAATCTCTCCAGCTCCAACGAATTCTCTCAAAATGTGATACTTACGCTGAATGCGTTTGGATTTTTGGTGTGCCCTTGGTTCCTTTGCCTATGCAATAGATCCAGTATTGTCACAGAACATGCTTATCGCCATGTTTGGAACCACACCAAGTTCAATTACAAACTTTCGCATCCAAACAGCCTCTTTCGCTGCTTCCGAAGCAGTAATGTATTCAACTTCTGAAGTAGAGTCAGCTGTGGTTGTCTGTTTGGAACTTTTCCAACTAACATCACCTCTATTATTTATAAACATGTACCCTGACGTAGACTTTCTATCATCAATATCTGATTGGAAATCAGAATCTGAGTATCCTTCAATGTTTAACTTGGAACATCCATAACTTAGAACTAGATCCTTAGTTCTTCTCAAGTACTTAAGGATCGATTTTACAACCGACCAATGTTTCTCCCCTAGGTTTGGTGATATCACTTTCCGTAACACTTACAAGATAAGCTATATCAAGTCTTGTACATAGCATTGCGTACATTAAGCTACCTATGGCAGACGCATAAGGCACATTACGCATCCGCTGCTGCTCTTCATCGGTCTTGTGACCCATCTCCTTAGAAAGATGAAAACCGTGAGTGAAGGGCAAGAGACCTCTCTTAGAGTTCTCCATGCTAAATCTTTTTAGCATTTTCTCTATGTACAATTTCTAGGATAATCCAATTACCCTTTTCGTTCTATCTCTATAGACACGAATGCCAAGGACATATGTCGCTTCTCCTAAGTCTTTCATCGAGAAGGTTTTGGACAACCAAAATTTAACCTCTGTCATCATGCCTATATCATTTCCCATTAAAAGTATGTTATCTACATATAATATGAGAAATGTGATGGCATGATCTTTAACCCATTTGTATACACAGGGCTCATCTGGATTCTTAACAGAACCAAACGATTTGATTATGTCATCAAATCGAATGTTCCAGCTTTTTGAACCTTGCTTCAATCCATAAATGGATCGATGCAATTTGCACACCTTATGTCTTTTAGCAGAGGATAAAAACCTATCGGTTGTTCCATATAGATGTTTTCCTCAATAAACCTATTGAGGAAAGCTGTTTTGACATCCATCTGCCAAATTTCATAATCATGGTATGCTGCAATGGCTAGCATTATACGGATGTATTTAATCATAGCTATAGGCGAGAAGGTTTCCTCATAATTCAATCCTTGTTTCTGAGTAAAACCTTTCGCCACTAGTCGAGCTTTGAAGGTCTCTACCTCCCCATCCTTGCCAACTTTTCTCTTATAGACCCATTTACAACCTATAGGAACTATTCTCTCCGGTGGATCCACAAGTGACCATACTTGATTGGCATGCATTGATTCTATCTCAGAATCCATCGCCTTCCGACCCATTTTCTTGAATACGTATCCAAGATTGCTTCTTCGTAGCTTCTAGGATCATCACCATGATCATCTACTCCCACTAAGTAAGATTCAAAATCTTGCTCATGTAGGAACTCATATCTCTCTAGAGGTTTTGATATTCTAGAAGACTTTCGTACTGGAACCATAGTATCGACATCGAGGTTTGCCGAGCTGGACGTTCCATCTTCAGCAATCTCGGTTCTTGGCTCTTCGAACTCTTTCTTGCGTTCAATATTTCTTCCAACACCGCCTTCCTCCAAGAACTTGTTCTCGAGGAAGCGCGCATTTCTACTGGTCCCAACTTTTGATCACTTGGGAAGTAAAAGTAATATCCTAAACGATCTTTAGGATATCCAATGAACCGACCCTTCTCGGATTTAACGTCCAGCTTATCAGATTTAACCAATTTAACATAAGCTGGGCAGCCCCAAATCTTCATATAATTTAGACTTGGACGTTTTCCATACCATATCTCATACGGTGTCTTCTGGACAATTTTAGATGGGACCCTATTAAGGATGTGCACTGCGGTCTGGAGAGTGTACCTCCACAGAGATATTGGTAAGTCTGTAAAACTCACCATCGATCGTACCATATCCAATAAGGTACGATTTCTCTTTTCCGACACTCCATTAAGCTGGGGTGTATAAGGAGAAGTCAACTATAAGATGATCCCATTTTCTTTTAAGAACTCTTGAAACTCTGTACTCAAGTATTCATCCCCACGATTTGATCGTAGTATTTTAATACTTTTTCCAGTTTGATTTTCTACTTCATTCTTGAATTCTCTGAATTTTTCAAAGGACTCAGATTTGTATTTCATTAAATACAAATACCCATATCATGACATATCTTTTGTAAAAATAATGAAGTATTCAAATCCCCCCCTAGCTAAAGTACTGAATGGTCCACATACATCTATATGTATGAGTTCTAATAGTTCTTTAGCTCGCTCTCCTTTACTCTTAAAGGGAGACTTGGTCATGTTTCCTTGGAGACATGATTAATAGGTTAGATAGGTTTCAGAACCCAATGAGTTCAGGATCCCACTTTCTCCCAGCTATACTAATCTTCTCTCTCCTATATGACCCAATCTATGATGCCATAGAATTTTAGGATTTGATTCAGATCGAGTTCTTTTATTAGAAATGGTATTGATTGAAGCATAGTAATTCAATTCTAAGACATACAAACCATTTGTATTCACAGCTTTACCAACTAAAACATTTCCAAAATGTATTGAACATTCATTTCTATTAAAAAGTACATAATAACCTACTTTACACAAAGCAGAAATAGAAATGATGTTTCTAGTGGCTTTTTCAAATTCAAAACATGTCCTGAAGGTAGTCTTACTGGGCAAGTCCCCATGGCCTCGGCTGCAACTCGTGCCCCATTTGCCATCCTCAAAATGATCTCGCCCTTTGTCACCTTAGAACTATTCTGAAGTACCTGCAAAGACATACAAACATGAGATGTTGCTGCTAAATCTAATATCTAGGAATGACTATCTGAATTAACATTTAATTCATATTCAATCATAAGACATTGGTTCGCACTGCTTTTTCCTTTGCCTTTCTTCGATGCCTGTGTATTGAGGATAGTTCCTCTTCCGGTGGTCCATCTTCTCCACAAAGGGAAACATTTTCCCTTTGCATTGGCCTTCTCTGCCTTCGCCGCTGGCTTGAAGCTCTTATTCTTGGGTCCAACTTTTGGACCTCTCTTTGGTAGCATTTTGGACTTTTTATTGGCACTGCTAGTAGAGGCAGCAAAGACATCCTCATGTCCTTTCCCTTTCACATTCTGCTTGTGAAATTCTTTAAGCTCATTTAGCAATTCAGAGAGGTTTCTCTCAATCCTATTGAGATTGTAGTTAGTTATAAACGCTTTATAACTTGGAGGAAGGGATTGTAGAATCAAATTCACTTTGAGGCGGTCTGGCATGACCACCCCATATCCATCCAGTCGATCTAATCCATTGATCATTTTAAGAGTATGATCAGCTGGAGGTACCCCTTCCCTCAATTTCATGCTAAAGAGGGATGCACATAATTCATACTCAACCACTCTTGGATTTTCGCTATACAACTCTTGTAGAGCTATAAGGATATCATAAGCATTTGAAACCTCTTCATGCTTAGTTTGAAGTTCTCTATTCATGGAGGCTAGCATGTAATTTTTAGCCCTCCTGCTATCCTCTCTCCACTTTTCAAGAGCATCAAGCTCAGCTTGTGGAGCATCCGGTCCAATATCAAGTAGGAGAGGTGTTTCCAGGACATAGGCAATTCTTTCAAAATCTAGAACAATTATAAGATTTCTTAGCCAATCTTTTAGGTTGGGTCCGATTAACATGTTATTATCCATTATCCTTAGGAGAACATTGTTGGCCATTTTTTTCGATTATTTATCACAAAGATGAAACTACAAAGAAAAGTAATTTTATTAGTGTCTTGTAATCTTTTAAACCTTTTAATGCATAATCAAATTAGCTCCCACTATTTTATTCGAGTCCTACACTCCCTTAAATAGGATCCGGAAACTTTCATTGGATTAAATTTCTTAGTGGGGAATCAATTTCTTATCAAATTCAATTAACCTCACATAATAGAATTCTTGGTTAATTAAGTCTAATAAGTAGGAAACTCTTTTCCTTTTATATCACTATATAAGGTTTGATTCATATTCCTTGTCCTAGCTTCGGATACCTCACATAATAGAATTCTTGGTACCCTAGGCTAGTTAAATCTGAACCATTGTGCTTTCTTAGGATGGCATTTTCATCATGTCCTCACATAATAGAAATCTTGGTCAAGGTGAAAATATCCATCTAAGAACAAGATCAACTTAATTCTATGGTATAATGATTATATCCCTCACATAATAGAAATCTTGGGATATTAAAATTTATATCAAAGAATTTAGTTATCCCACAATGGGAGACTTGGATTTAATAATTTTTTTAAATTGGGGAGATTTAGGTTTAACCTTAGTTAATTCATTTTAGCATGCCATGTTTAATTAACGATTCATACATATCACATATATGCATAAATTAAAGCATGTGGGTTGACCATGGGGCTTTTCGAAAATGCATCCTAAAAGCAAACTATTTACCCTAATACTATATCTTCGATTGGATCGTCATCCGGATGCTCTTTGATTCCCGTCTAGCTGATTCAATTACAAATTGGATCTCAGGCACGTAGGCCTGATTAAAATAAATAAATAAAATTTAATTATTACAAGCCATTTAATAAAAAAATATTACAAACACTTTTGAATATTTAGAAAAACAAATGGCGCCCATGATCTGTTAGTGTATATTAGTGTATGCCCTACAAACCATTCGTGTTGTCGGTTTCAGAGCATTTTGTCTTGTATCTATATATATATCATAAATAATGGAAGAAAGAGTTCTTCAATTCATATATATAAATTACTTCCTTTATTCAGTCATGAATTTAAAATAAAGTATGTATATGAATTGTCCAGATGATTCATTTAATCGGTAAATGAATTATCGAAAAGGGTTCCTTACGGAAGCAATATAATTTAGGCAACTATATTGCAAAGTAGGCATATCAGATGCTTCCGAAAGATATCATGAGTTGATATAAGTACGGATGACGATGATAGTCATGTCACTGGGCATTGGTATGGATTAACGGTTGGTGAATCGTTTTTGTTTTAACGTGACCGAATAACGACAAATCACTTGCAAAAGCATGTAGTCAATGATTTATCATTTGGTTATATCAGTGCACGATGTAGTCCTTTGACCTGAGACATTGTAGTCAGATTCGATATGGAGGCGTATGGTTCATACAGTGTATAAGTACGAGACTAATCATATTTCGTATAATAAAGCCTATTTGGTCATGCGTTGTTCATATGCGGAAACGAACGATGGTCAAGAGGGGATCCATTGACTCGGAAATATAGGATCGGGAGTACCTCTGACTCCATCTGGATTCGAGTTCCTAGACGAACATTGATAAATGTCAGAAAACAGAATCTCTGGCCAGAGTCTATTATTAGTCATACAAAAGCAAGTTTGTGATGACGAGTTCCGGACATATTGATCGACAATTCGGTAGAAGGTCGAGTTTAGGATTTTGATGTTCCATGAATCCATGCTCGATCAGGATATCTCAATGGAAGGACTTTACCTGCATGGTACGTATGATTTGAAATGGGTTCGATGAAGTATTTCTTCATCATGGTTTAGAGACTATGACACATTGCTAGATGTTTACCATAGTCGTTGGGCCTCCGGATAGGTTTTCGGATTCATCCAGAACCGACTCACGGCTAATCCACGATGGACCTACATGGTCACACCAATAGCCTTGAGAAGTTAGAGAAGGATGAGAGAGAGAAATGATTATCCGAAGAGGGCTAGCACCTTCCGAGGGTACTGACGGGATTTCTATAGTAATAGTTACATTGAAAATTTTTTGTGATATTTTAAGGGTTAAATGGTCAAGCAATAATTAATTATGTTTAATTATTATATCTTAAAGTGTTAAGATTAATGAGATGAACAAAAATAACCTTTTATTAGTTGAAGGGTAAAAAGGGTAAATTTATGGTTTATTAATGTAAACTAGTTTAGTTTACATGGGCCCTTGAATAATATTGATTATTCAAAGGGTAGCATAATAAATTCGTGGGGTTCCTTTATAAAATAAGATTTTATTGGGCTTGGAAGTGAAAAATAAATAATTACAAAATTGCCCAAGTATATATAAATGCAAAATGTTGCATTTTAGTTGATTATTCATTTTGTTCACTCAAAAACAAACTAAAGCTCTCTCTCAAACCCACGGCCATTCTCTAATCTCTCAAGGTGGTGTTAAAGTGTGGAGGTTTCATCCTTTTGAAGCTAATCTTCATCAATCCAAAGCAAATGAGTAGGTATAATCTCTTTTCAAGCATTGTATGAAAAACGTTTTTTTGAATCCATCCTTTCATGCTTTTTTCTCCATTTCCACCACTTTTCATGCATGCATGTTGGTCTTTCATGATCAACCCTCTAATCTAATATTCATTCATCACATAAATAAATATTAAACATTCATACCAAATATAATAAACAATTATTTAAAGTTTATATATATATATATATATATCTCATATATTAGTAGATATTATATATATATATGCATGTGGTAATTTAAATATAACTTTGGGCCATGCAACAATTACACATTTCATAGGAATCATTACACAAACACTTTTGTCATATTCCACCCAAAGATATATATTATTTAACTATTATCATCATTTCAATACTTTTCACAAAAGTCATGCATGATAAATGGGATATATTACTCCAAGAGTAATACTTTTTATGACACATTTGTCTTCTCAAAGACAATCTTGTCATCTTGCATCATAATTTTTGAAACCATTCAAACAACCAAATTATTACATTTCAAAAATATAATAATTTATTGCATGCAATGATGCATTATAAGATAATTTAATCAAATTAAACATCCTACATTAAAATTACCACCATCATACATACATAATATTACAATTCATCATATGAATTAATAATCCATAACTTTATGCTAACATCAGATTCCACCACTAAACACTTGCAGCATTTGCATACACTTCATGCAAAAATATACTTTAATCAAATTAAAGATAACACATTTAGCATGTCAAAGCATAAACCATTTAATCAAAGTAATGGAAATGAACATGCATGAACATTTTTCTAAATGAATCATCATGCAACATTTCCTAAAACATCATTCATCAATACATGAATGAAATGACATATCTTATGGCAAAACTAGTCATGGCCGAAAATGACATATATGCATGCATGTAGTTCTCAACACATCTCATGCAATAATCATCATCCAAACATGCTTTAAATCACATTCTAACATACCCAAACATATTAGAGAAAGAAGAAAAACATGTTTTCCGAAAACAAAGAGATGGCCGAGACATACACATGCATCAAACATGCTTATTACATCAAACAACTCATCCAATACCAAGGCATGCTCATTATAACCATTATCATCATTCAAAACATATAAGAATGAGAAGAAAAATGAACATATACCTCTGATCTATGTATGGCTGAGACATGCATGTAAAGATCTACTATGAAAAAATCATTTTTGAACCATATCACTAACATGCAATGCAAACTCAACCAAGTTTGATGAACATATGAACACATGGAAAATGTCATTTTAGCTTATAAATTCGACATGCAAGGAGCTTTTAGCTCTGATACCCTTTGAAAGAACAGCATGCATGCATGAAGAGTGTGGAAATGGAGAAGAAAGCATGGAAGGATGGATTCAAAAAACGGTTTTTAAACAAAGCATGGAAATGAGATTATACCTACTCCTTTGCTTTGGATTGTTGAAGATTAGCCTCAAAAGATGAGATCTCCACACTTTAACACCACCTTGAGAGGATTAGAGAGTGGATGTGGCTAGGGAGAGAGAGCTTTTAGTTTGTGTTTGAGTGAACAAGTGAAGAATCAACTAAAATGCAACCTTTTGCATTTATATATACTTGTGCAATTTTGCAATTATTTATTTTTCACTTCCAAGCCCAATAAAATCTTATTTTATAAAGGTACCCCACGAATTTATTATGCTACCCTTTGAATAATCAATATTATTCAAGGGCCCATGTAAACTAAACTAGTTTACATTAATAACCCATAAATTTACTCTTTAACTATTAAAAGGTTATTTTTGTTCATTTCATTAATCTTAACACTTTAAGATATAATAATTAAATATAATTAATTATTGCTTGACCATTTTAACCCTTAAAATGTCACAAAAAATTTACTATGTAACTATTACTATAGAAATCCCGTCATTACCCTCGGAAGGTGCTAGCCCTTTTCGGATAATCATTTCTCTCTCTCCTCCTTCTCTAAATTCTCAAGGCTATTGGTGTGACCATGTAGGTCCACCGTGGATTAGCCGTGAGTCGGTTCTGGATGAATCCGAAAACTGTTCGGAGGCCCAACGGCCTATGGTAAACATCTAGCAATGTGCCATAGTCCCTAAACCACGATGAAGAAATACTTCATCGAACCCATTTCAGATCATACGTACCATGCAGGTAAAGTCCCTCCATTGTGATATCCTGATTGAGCATGGATTCATGGAACATCAAAATCCTAAACTCGACCTTCTACCGAATCGTCGATCAATATGTCCGAAACTCGTCATCACAAACTTGCTTTTGTATGACTAATAATAGACTCTGGCCAGAGATTCTGTTTTTCGACATTTATCGATGTTCGTCTAGGAACTCAAATCTGGATAGAGTCAGCGGTACTCCTGATCCTATATTTCCGAGTCAATGGATCCCCTCTTGACCATCGTTCGTTTCCGCATATGAACAACGCATGACCAAATAGGCTTTATTATACGAAACATGATTAGTCTCGTACTTATACACCGTATGAACCATACGCATCCATATCGGATCTGACTACAATGTCTCAGGTCAAAGGACTACATCGTGCACTGATATAACCAAATGATAAATCATTGACTACAAGCTTTTCTAAGTGATTTGTCATTATTTGGTCACATTTGAAAAACAATTCACCAACCGTTAATCCATACCAATGCCCCAGTGACATGATTATCATCGTCATCCGTACTTATATCAACTCATGATATCTTTTAGAAGCATCCGATATGCCTACTGCGCAATATAGTTGCCCAAATTATATTGCTTCCGTAGGGAATCCTTTTCGATAATTCATTTACCGATTAAATGAATCATCTGGACAATTCATATACATACTTTATTTTAAATGCATGGCTGAATAAAAGAAGAAATTTATATATATGAATTGAAGAACTCTTTCTTCCATTTTTTATGATATATATATAGATATAAGACAAAATGCTATGAAACCGACAACACGAATGGTTTCTAGGGCATACACTAATATACACTAACACGGGAGAGAGTAGATGTCACAAGGAACAGAGATGTAAGAGCCAAGAAGAAGTTTCAACCCAAGAGGAACAGGAGAGACTGGCAGAACAAGTGGCCCATGACAGAAGGGTTTCCACCTTGTGCTAAATGTGAGAGGAACCATTTAGGAGAGTGTTTGAGAGACAGAAATATATGTTATAGGTGCCGACAGCTAGGGCATCTAATGAGGGATTGTAAAGTTCCCTTTCCACCGGCTCCTCTTCCACCTGTGGCTCAGACTTCTAGAGGTACCAATGCCAGAGTTTTTACAGTGGCACAGGGTGTAGCCGAGGCCAGTCTATCAGTTGTAACTGGTTAGTTGTTATTTCAAGCTGTTTCCTTATATGCTTTAATTGATTCTGTGGCTACCCATTCTTTTATTTCTCATGGGATGATCGAGAGATTATGATTGAAACCTATTAGAGTGAGTCAACCTATTAAGATAGAGCTACCTGATGGGGTGAGTGTGTTGACTCAAGAGATATTATTAGGAGAGTCCGTAGTGATCCAAGGTCGAGAGTTAGCAGTTGACTTAATAATTTTTGATATGCCCGACTTTGATGTGATATTGGGCATGGATTTCCTAGGGAGTTATAGAGTAGAAATTGATTGTCGAAAGAAGAAAGCGAGATTTAATCTCGATAGTGGAGATAAATTTAGTTTTGGAAAGGGCCATCAGTTGAGTATGTTGATTAGTAGTGTAAAGGCAAGAAAGATGTTGAGAAAGGGATGTTCTGGTTATATTGCCCATGTAGTGCAGAGTGGTGAGATTCCACAGCCAGAAATTTAGAGGGTGTAGATAGTTCGAGAATTTTTAGATGTGTTTCCGGAAGACTTACCAGGTTTGTCACCAGAAAGAAAGGTTGAGTTTAGTATTAAATTAGCACCAGGAACAACACCCATATCTAAAGCCCCTTACCGAATGGCCCCAGCAGAGCTTCAGGAATTAAAGAAGCAACTCCCAAAGCTTTTAGATAAAGGCTTTATCCGACTGAGTTATTCTCCCTGGGGAGCTCCAATTTTGTTTGTTAAGAAGAAGGGCAGGTCTACGGATATGTATTGATTATAGAAGTGAATAAGGTGTGATGAAGAATAAGTACCCGTTACCTTGAATAGATGATTTGTTTGACCAGTTGAAGGGAGCAACGGTATTCTCCAAGATTGATTTGAGGTCAGGGTACCATTAGGTAAGAGTGGCCAAGCAGGATATAGCTAAGACTGGTTTCCGTACAAGGTATGGGCACTATGAGTTTGTAGTGATGCCGTTTGGCTTGACAAATGCCCTAACCGTTTTTATGGATTTGATGAACAGAGTGTTCCATGATTGTTTAGATCAGTTCATAGTGGTGTTCATTGATGATATTCTGGTTTACTCCAAGTCGAGAGAAGAACATGAGGAACATTTGAGAATAGTGTTGCAACGGTTGAGAGAAAAGCAGTTGTATGCTAAATTTTCCAAGTGTGAGTTTTGGCTCGATCAAGTAATATTTTTGGGCCATACAGTGTCTAAGGAAGGGATTTCAGTAGATCCGAGTAAGATAAAGGCAATCCTTGACTAGCAGAGGCCGAAGATAGTAAAAGAGGTCAGAAGTTTCTTAGGCCTGGTAGGTTATTACAGACGATTTGTTGAAGGGTTCGCCCAGTTGGCTAAACCATTGACAGCTCTTACCAAACAGAAGACTCTTTTGGTATGGTCAAAAGCTTGTGAGGAATGTTTCCAAGAGTTGAAGAAGAGGTTAACATCAGCTCCAGTGTTAGTGTTACCACAGGAGGGTGTAGATTATGACATTTATATGGATGCCTCATTGCAAGGACTTGGCGCGGTATTAATGCAGTTAGGTAGGGTAATAGCTTATGCCTCTCGGCAATTGAAAGAATATGAAACAAGATACCCTACGCATGATTTAGAGTTGGTAGTTGTAGTCTTTGCTTTGAAGATTTGGAGGCATTACCTTTATGGAGCAAAAAGTAACATTTACACTGATCATAAGAGTTTAAAGTACTTCTTCACTCAAAAGGAGCTGAATATGAGACAGAGAAGGTGGTTAGAGCTAGTGAAGGATTATGAATGTGAGATCAAGTACCAACCCGGGAAAGCCAATGTAGTAGCCGATACCCTGAGTAGAAAAGCCTATCTATCCCGACTCACCAAGTAGAAAGAACTAATAGAAGAGTTTTGTAGAGAGCAGATTGAAGTGATTCCAGGAAGGATTACCAGGTTAGAGATTCAGTCTACTTTATTGGAGGACGTTAAAGAAAAACAAGTGGCCGATGAGTGGTGTCAGAGGTTAGTGCAGCAAGTGCTTGGGGGCAAGACAATGGAGTTCTACTTAGTTGATGGTGTCCTCTATTTCAGAAATTGGGTGTGCATTCCTCCGAACAATGAGTTGAAAAAGAGAATTCTTTTGGAGGCTCATGACACACCGTACACTACTCATCCTAGAGTAACCAAGATGTAAAGTCAGGCTACTGGTGGCCAGGTATGAAGAGAGATATTGCAGAGTTTGTAGCTAAATGTCTAATGTGTAAACAGGTAAAAGCAGAACACCAAAGGCCGTCAGGGTTACTTCACCACTTAGTATCCCAGAATGGAAATGGGAGAGCATTTCGATGGATTTTATCACAGGTCTCCCTCGAGTACAAAGGGGATATAATTCTATATGGGTGATTGTGGATAGATTAACTAAGTCTCCCATTTCCTTCCAGTAAAGGAGAGTACCACCTCGGATCAATTGGCTCAAAAATATGTGAAGGAGATAGTCAGGTTACATGGTGTGCCCAAGATTATAGTGTTAGACAGAGATTCGAGATTTGTCTCAGCTTTCTGGACTAGTTTACAGAGAAATTTGGGTACCTGTTTGGCATTCAGTACTGGCTATCATCCTTAGACGGATAACCAAATAGAGAGAACAAATTAGGTGTTTGAGGATACGTTGAGAGCCTTCTGTATGGATTATAGAATGTCATGGCATGAAATGTTACCTTTGGTAGAGTTTGCCTATAATAATAGTTACCAGTCTACAATTAAGATGGCGCCTTACGAGGCTTTGTATGGTAGACGATGTAGGTCTCCACTACATTGGGATGAGATAGGTGAAAAAGATGAGTTGAGTACCGTGTAACACCTACTGAAAACTAGTACAATGCATGCAATTAACAATGGAAAATTGGGCCCAAAAAGTTTCTTTTCATTACAATTCACATGTCTTTTTATACACAAAAGTTATATTTACAAAAGTGCATTTCAAAAGACAAAATAGGGGAACAGTGTAGCTATTGCTCCTCGCGCACCGACGCCCTCCAACCGCAACATCACCTAGAACCTGCATCCACAAAGGAAAATAACAGGGGTGAGCACAAATAATGCTCGCAAGTAAAACTCTCTAAGCCCCATGCTGTCCCCGTGTGTGACTCTTAATTCTTTCCTTTTCTAATTTCTGTTTCTATAACATCATGGCCTCATCTTACCGGGAGGTACGGCCAGGATGGCGTTCACACAAGACCATCTCTCTCTATGGCTATCGGGTGGAATTCACACAGTACCAACCCGTTCTTAGTGACTACCGAGTGAGGATCACAAAGCACCAACTCGGTTCTCTCTAACTATCGGGTGGAGATCACCTAGCACCTACCCGTTCCTCATGAATTCGGGTAACGATCACCAAGCATTTACCCGTCTCTAGTCACTATCGGGTGATGATCACAAAGCATCAACCCGCTTCTACTAGCCATTGGATGATGATCACAAAGCATCAACCTACATATCTCTTAACTAATCGGGTAGTGGTCACAAAGCATCTACCCATTTCTATTACTCATTGGGTGACGATCACAAAGCGTCGACCCATCTCTCTAAGGCTATTCGGATGATGATCACAAAGCATCAATCCGATTCCCATAACTGTCGGGTGATGATCACAAAGCATCATCCCAACTATACTACTCTTCTAACTCATTCTATTGTAGCATCTTTCAATGCTCTCTACCCTTAGAGTAATTTTACCCACTAAGCTCTCTACTCATAGGGTAATTGCACAAACCATTTCCTTACACTTTCTTAGGTCACTTTTCAATGCATATAACAATGCACATGGATGATTCATCTCTACTAATGCACTTGTGAAATGCCAACATGCAATGTTGCAAGAAATAAGGTTCATTTCTCATACTCAAACCTCTATTAGGCATTTCATCAAACAACTCATGTGCATTATAAAACTCTATCATAGCCATGAATCTAAAACTTTTCCTAACCATCCAAAATGGGGAAAAACCCCTTCACAAAGCCATAATAACCTCTCAAATAAAACACTTCCAAAAAAGGGTTCCATAATACCCCTTAAATTCCATCTCAACTACCTTGCCAAACCAACAACCCATTTCTCAAATTTGCAAGGTAATAACATTCACAAAGCATAGAAATCTCTACTTAATCCTTCATACATGCTATAATACATGCATATCACATACATACATCATCTCTATCAAAACCCTAATCAAGAAAAATTCATAAATCTCAACTTGGGTTGGGTTTTACTTACTTGCTATGGAGAGACTTCACCAAATCTTCTTTTCACTTGGTTTGCTTGACTATTCTCTCAACTCTTAACCAAAAGAATGAAAACCCTCAAAAAACCAAAATGAACTAAAATCCACAAATCACACAACTTAAGGAGAAATCCTTACCTTAGGAAGCCTTAGGTTGCTTTTCAACTCCAAATAACTTCAAAAACCCCTTGAAATTCCTTGATCAAAAGAAAAGAGAAATTGAGAGGAGAAGAAATGAAGAGTCACGTTTGAGAAGAAGAAAATGAGGGGTTCTTTGATTCTAATTCCTTTTAATGAAATATTAACACATTCATTCCCATTTTGCCCTTATTCTTCTTTGGGAATTCCATCCATATCCTTTGATTCATTACAAACTCACCCCCATATCAACACATTCTCCATGAAAAATCCTTACAATTCACTCCCCACTTTTCCTGCTAATTAGGGGTAGAAAGGTCAAATTGCCCTTAAGGAAGAAAATATCTAAAACTCAATCAACATTTTATTCGGGTTGTCGCCGCGGCGAAGAAACTGCCGCCGCGGCGAAACCGTCAACAGCCTTCCCCGAGGCTTCAACCTCTTCGGCCGCGCGAAGATTCTTCTTCGCCCCGGCGAAGCACGGCAGACTGAAATCCTTCTGTTTTCAACCAATTTCAGGGCAACAATCAACATAACACTCAAACAAACAAATATAACAAAAACCAACTCGACAATGGGCGAAAGAGGAAACAATAACAACGCACCTCAAGCGGGGCGTTACAATTCTCCCTTAAAAGAATTTCGTCCCCGAAATTCAAACAAATAACTCTGGGAAACGATTCTGCATGTCCCGTTCTACTTCCCAAGTGGCTTCTTCCACTTTGTGATTCCTCCAAAGGACCTTCACTAGCGGAACACTCTTGTTCCGAAGTTCTTTAACCCTTCGATCCAAAATCTGAACTGGACGTTCTTCATATACTAGATTCTCGTTACTTCAACGTCTTCTACGCCAGACATGGAGGGGATCACTTACATACTTTCGTAGCATCGAGACATGGAAGACATCGTGCACCCTGTCCATACTAGGTGGTAGTGCCAATCTATAGGCCACCTTCCCCACTCGTTGCAAGACCTCAAAAGGACCTACATACCTCTGCTAGCTTCCCTTGGCCTCCAAAGCGCATTACTCGCTTGTAAGGGGAAACTTTCAAATACTTTATCGCCCACTTGGAATTCTACCTCTTTCCTCTTCAAATCGGCATAACTCTTGTCGATCTTGGGCTTGTTTCATTCTATTTCGACTAACTTCACATCTTCTACTAGCTTTTGAGTCATCTCTCGGCCCAAGAACGGTACTAACTCATCTCTCTCCTACTTCATCCCAATGAAGCGGAGACCTACATCGCCTACCATACAAAGCCTCGTAAGGCGCCATTCTAATTGTAGACTCCCGATAACCGTTGTTATAGGCAAATTCCACTAAGGGTAACATCTCATGCCGATACTGTAATCCATGCAAGAGCTCAACATATCCTCGAGCACCCGATTCGTTCTCTCGGTTTGGCCATCTCTCCGAGGATGATAGCAAGATCCGAATGCTAAACGGTACCCAAACTCCTCGTAAACTTGTCCGTAAAGGCTGAAACAAATCTGGAATCTCTATCTCGATACTATAGTCTTGGGCACACCATGCAATCCGACTATCTCCTTCGAGGTAAACTGAGCCAACCGATTCGAGTGGGTACTATCCTTTACCGGGAGGAAATGGGAAACGGGTGATTTGGTTATCGCCCACAATCACCCATATAGCATTATACCCTCTCTCTCGTACTGGGAGACCCGTGATAAAATCCATCGAAATACTCTCCCATTTCCACTGGGATACTCAATGGTTGAAGCAACCCCTCGACGGCCGCTTGATGTTCGCCTTCACCCGCTGGACAGTTAGGCATTTAGCCACAAACTCGGCAACGCTCTTTCTTCATGCCCGACCACCAATAGCCTTTCTTGATATCCCTGATACATCTTGGTTGCTCCCGGATGAGCGGTGTACGGTGTGTCATGAGCCTCCATAAGAATTTTCTGTTTCAACTCCTCAATTGGAGGAATGCACAACCGATTTCTGAAATAGAGGCCACCATCTCTCACAAAGAACTCTGATGTCTTGCCCTCATGCACTTGCTGAACTATTTTCTGCCACCACTCATCAGCCATTTGCTTTTCTCTAATTTCCTCTAGTAAAGAGGACTGTACCACTAGGGTCAGGGCAATTCTTCCCTAACTACCTCAACTGCTCCTTAGACAAATCTTCTATTAACTCTTTCTGGCTGGTAAGCCGGAAAACATGGGCTTTTCTACTCAAGGCATCGGCTACTACATTGGCTTTCCCTGGTTGATACTTGATCTCACAATCATAATCCTTGACCAGCTCTAACCACCTCCTCTGCCTCATATTCAACTCCTTTTGAGTGAAGAAGTACTTTAGACTCTTATGATCGGTGTAGATATTACTCTTCACACCATAAAGGTAATGCCTCCAAATCTTTAAAGCAAAGACCACAGCTGCTAACTCTAGGTCATGCGTAGGGTATCTGGTCTCGTACTCTTTCAATTGACGAGAAGCATAAGCTATAACCCTACCTAACTGCATCAACACAGCTCCGAGTCCCTGCAAAGAGGCGTCTGTATAAATGTCATAATCTACACCCTCTTGTGGTAACACTAGCACAGGAGCCGATGTTAGCCTCTTCTTCAACTCTTGAAAGCTTTCACAAGTCGCCGACTGCACAAAAGGAGTTTTCGCTTGGTAAGAGCGCCACAGCTTTAGCCAATCGGGCGAATCCGCTACAAATCGCCGGTAAGACCTCCGCTAAGCCTAAGAAACTCCTGATTTCTTTCACTGTTCTCGGCTTTTGCCATTCCAGGATTGCCTGCACTTTACTCGGATCTACCGAAATCCCCTCCTTCGACACGGTATGACCCAGGAATATCACTTGGTTCAGCCAAAACTCACACTTGGAAAATTTAGCACACAACTTCTTTTCTCTCAGCCGTTGCAATACTAATTCCAAGTGTTTCTCATGCTCTTCTCTTGACTTTGAGTAAATCAGAATGTCGTCGATGAAGACAACAATAAACTGATCCAAGTACTTGTGAAATACCCTGTTCATCAAGTCCATAAAAATTGTTGGGGCATTAGTCAAGCCAAACGGCATTACTACAAATTCATAATGCCCATACCTTGTACGAAAGGCAGTCTTAGCCACATCTTGTTCAACCACTCTCACCTGATGATACCCGGACCTCAAATCAATTTTGGAGAACACTGCCGCTCCTTTCAACTGATCAAAAAGGTCATCTATCCGGGGTAGTGGGTACTTATTCTTCACTGTAACTTTATTCAGCTCCCTATAATCAATACACATCCTTAGTGATCCATCCTTCTTTTTCACAAACAGTATTGGAGCTCCCCAAGGGGAATGACTTGGTCGGATAAAGCCTTTATCTAACAGCTCTTGGAGTTGCTTCTTTAGTTCTTGGAGCTCAGTTGGGGCCATTCGATAAGGGGCTTTGGATATTGGTGCTGTCCCCTGGTGCTAGTTCGATACTAAATTCTACCTCTCTCTCTGGAGGCAAACCCGGGAACTCTTCCGGAAACACATCTAGAAAGTCTCGAACTACTGGCACCCTCTGGATCTCTAACTGTGGAACATCACCACCCTGCACTACATGGGCAATATACCCTGAACACCCCTTTCTCAACATCTTCTCGCCTTTACATTACTAATCAAAGATGCTCAACCGATGGCCTTCTCCAAAACTAAACTTATCTCCACAATCGAGGTTAAACCTCGCCTTCTTTTTCCGACACAATCTCTACTCCATAACTCCCTAGGAAGTCCATGCCCGTAATCACATCAAAATCGGGCATATCAAGACTATTAAGTCAACGATTAACTCTCTACCCCCGGATCACTAAGGACTCTCTTAACAAAATCTCTTGAGTCACAACACTAACCCCATCGGGTAATTCTATCTTAATGGGCTGAGTCGCTCTAGTAGGTTTCAAACCTAATCTCTCAAGCATCCCATAAGATATAAATGAATGGGTAGCACCCGAGTCAATTAAAGCATATAAAGGGACTGCATGAAATAATAACTGATCCAAGAATAATGATGGATCTGCCTCGCTTCCCCTTGTGCCACAAAGAAAACTCGGCACTCGCAGCACCTCCCCGAACTCGAAAGCAGCTTGGTGGAAGAGGAGCTTTGCAATCCCTCATCATGTGCCCCGCCGTCGGCACCTATAAGCATACTCTCGATCCTTCAGACACTCTCTCGGGTGATTCTTCCCGCACTTAGGGCAAGGAGGAAACCCTTCCGCTCGAGGTCGCTTATTCTTCCACTCTTTCTATTCGTCTATACTGAAACTTCTTCTTCGATTCTTCATGTCTTTACCCTTCACATCCTCATGTTTCTCTCTATGAGGAGCGGAGGGTAGCTCCTTCCTTGCCTTCCCTGCCGAGGATCCTACGGGGAAGATTTTATTCTCAAAAATCTCCGCCTTCATTGCCCGCCTCAAGGCCTCACTGTAATTCCGAGGAGGGTTGGAGCTTGTCATAATATCCCGGGCTATCTCCGGCTTCAATCCATGCACAAACTTATCCCTTCTCAAGGCCGGAGTGCTAACTATTCCCTGCAAACCTTGCAAGAGCGTTGAACTTCACCGAGTACTCTTTCACGCCGCTAGTTCCTTGTCAGACCTGATAAATTCTTGGACCTTCTCATGAACTTGGTCCTCTGATCTATACTCACCAAACTCTTGCCTAAACTCTTCCCACGTCATTACAGCTTAAGCGTGAGTTTCTTCCATCAATTCCCACCAAATTCGGGCATCACCCCGAAACAAGAAACTCGCATACCGGATCTTCTCCCGGTCCGACATGGGAAATAAGCCTGGTGGCTCGTTCTACTGACCCAAGCCACTCTTCTGCTATCACTGGATCTGTAGTACCCTTAAACTCTGAGGGTTGATGCTGACTGGAAAGACCGTAAATCGGTTCCACTCTATTCGGTACTGGGGGAGGTACCGGTTGCCCTCTCTCAAGCGTGAATCGGGCGGTGTTCAGACGGGAGGTACAATCTCCCCGAGTTTCAGCCATAACTTGCTGAATAATTCCCCGGATTCTAGCTTCATCCAAGGGAAGGGGCGTAGACTCTGGTGGGTTAGAAGGTTCTCCTTCATTCACCACACCTTTACCGCGATTTCGATAACTACGCCTCATCTACAAAATGATCACACTAATGAACTCAAGAAACAATTACTGTAAGGAAAGAATTACTCACACAATCGGTTAGAGGGACGTCGTGGCGATGAGAATAGTACACTGTTCAATCCCAAAATCTTTGCTCTGATACCAAAAATGTAACACCTACTGAAAACTAGTACAATGCATGCAATTAACAATGGAAAATTGGGCCCAAAAAGTTTCTTTTCATTACAATTCACATGTCTTTTATACACAAAAGTTACTGTTTACAAAAGTGCATTTCAAAAGACAAAATAGGGGAACAGTGTAGCTATTGCTCCTCGCGCGCCGACGCCCCTCCAACCGCAACATCACCTAGAACCTGCATCCACAAAGGAAAATAACGGTGAGCACAAATAATGCTCGGGAAGTAAAACTCTCTAACCTGCCTCGTCCCTCGTGTGTGACTCTTAATTCTTTCCTTTTCTAATTCTTTTCTATTTCGTTTCTATAACATCATGGCCTCATCTTACCGGAGGTACGGCCGGATGGCGTTCACACAAGACCATCTCACTCTATGGCTATCGGGTGGAATTCACACAGACCAACCCGTTCTTAGTGACTACCGAGTGAGGATCACAAAGCACCAACTCGGTTCTCTAACTATCGGGTGGAGATCACCTAGCACCTACCCGTCCTCATGAATTCCGGGTAACGATCACCAAGCATTTACCCGTCTCTAGTCACTATCGGGTGATGATCACAAAGCATCAACCCGCTTCTACTAGCCATTGGATGATGATCACAAAGCATCAACCTACATATCTCTTAACTAATCGGGTAGTGGTCACAAAGCATCTACCCATTTCTATTACTCATTGGGTGACGATCACAAAGCGTCGACCCATCTCTCTAAGGCTATTCGGATGATGATCACAAAGCATCAATCCGATTCCCATAACGGTCGGGTGATGATCACAAAGCATCATCCCAACTATACTACTCTTCTAACTCATTCTATTGTAGCATCTTTCAATGCTCTCTACCCTTAGAGTAATTTTACCCACTAAGCTCTCTACTCATAGGGTAATTGCACAAACCATTTCCTTACACTTTCTTAGGTCACTTTTCAATGCATATAACAATGCACATGGATGATTCATCTCTACTAATGCACTTGTGAAATGCCAACATGCAATGTTGCAAGAAATAAGGTTCATTTCTCATACTCAAACCTCTATTAGGCATTTCATCAAACAACTCATGTGCATTATAAAACTCTATCATAGCCATGAATCTAAAACTTTTCCTAACCATCCAAAATGGGGAAAAACCCCTTCACAAAGCCATAATAACCTGTCAAATAAAACACTTCCAAAAAAGGGTTCCATAATACCCCTTAAATTCCATCTCAACTACCTTGCCAAACCAACAACCCATTTCTCAAATTTGCAAGGTAATAACATTCACAAAGCATAGAAATCTCTACTTAATCCTTCATACATGCTATAATACATGCATATCACATACATACATCATCTCTATCAAAACCCTAATCAAGAAAATTCATAAATCTCAACTTGGGTTGGGTTTTACTTACTTGCTATGGAGAGACTTCACCAAATCTTCTTTTCACTTGGTTTGCTTGACTATTCTCTCAACTCTTAACCAAAAGAATGAAAACCCTCAAAAACCAAAATGAACTAAAATCCACAAATCACACAACTTAAGGAGAAATCCTTACCTTAGGAAGCCTTAGGTTGCTTTTCAACTCCAAATAACTTCAAAAACCCCTTGAAATTCCTTGATCAAAAGAAAAGAGAAATTGAGAGGAGAAGAAATGAAGAGTCACGTTTGAGAAGAAGAAAATGAGGGGTTCTTTGATTCTAATTCCTTTTAATGAAATATTAACACATTCATTCCCATTTTGCCCTTATTCTTCTTTGGGAATTCCATCCATATCCTTTGATTCATTACAAACTCACCCCCATATCAACACATTCTCCATGAAAAATCCTTACAATTCACTCCCCACTTTTCCTGCTAATTAGGGGTAGAAAGGTCAAATTGCCCTTAAGGAAGAAAATATCTAAAACTCAATCAACATTTTATTCGGGTTGTCGCCGCGGCGAAGAAACTGCGCCGCGCGAACCGCCCTTCCTGCCAGCCTTCCCCGAGGCTTCAACCTCTCTTCGCCGCGGCGAAGATTCTTCTTCGCCCCGGCGAAGCACGGCAGACTGAAATCCTTCTGTTTTCAACCAATTTCAGGGCAACAATCAACATAACACTCAAACAAACAAATATAACAAAAACCAACTCGATTAAGGGCGAAAGAGGAAACAATAACAACGTACCTCAAGCGGGGCGTTACATACCGCTCTTGGGCCAGAGATGACTCAGAAAATGATAGAGGATGTAAGATTAATCAGAAAAAGAATGAAACAAGCCCAAGATCGACAGAAAAGTTATGCCTATTTGAAGAGGAAAGAGGTAGAATTTCAAGTGGGTGATAAAGTGTTTCTGAGAGTTTCCCCTTACAAGCGAGTGATGCATTTCAGGAACAAAGGGAAGTTAGCACCGAGATTCATAGGTCCATTTGAGATATTGCAACAAGTAGGAAAGGTTGCCAACAGATTGGCATTGCTACCTAGTATGGACAAGGTGCATGATGTTTTCCATGTCTCGATGCTGCGGAAGTATGTAAGTGATCCCTCCCATATTCTAAGTGTAGAGGACATTGAGTTAGCAGAGAACCTCGTGTATGAAGAACGTCCAGTACAGATTCTAGATTGAAGGATTAAAGAGCTCCGGAACAAGAGTATTCCGCTAGTGAAGGTCCTTTGGAGGAATCACAAGATAGAAGAAGCGACATGGGAGGTAGAACGAGACATGCAGAATCGCTTCCCGGAGTTATTCTTGTGAATTTCGGGGACGAAATTCTTTTAAGGGGGGAGAATTATAACGCCCTGCTTGAGGTACGTAGTTAAGATTTGCTATGTTACTTAAATGTTCATTGATTCAGCTTTAATTGAGTTGGTTTAGTGGTAATAATATTTAGTTGGCCCTTGGTTGAATGAATATTGTGAGTTGGTTGAGTGGTTGCCCTGGAATTTGTAAAACTTGGCAAAGTTTTTGTGTTACAGACCTCGCCGAGGCGAAGAAGAAGCTTCCGCGGCGATGAGGCCCTGCAACCTATGGTGTAGGTTCTGTAATTTTTCGCTGGGGCGAAGAAAGATTCTTCGCCGCAGCGAAGGGCTTGACAAAAAGTGTATTGAGTTTCTAGAGAATTCTTCCTTTGGGGCACAATGACCATTCTACCCCTAATTAGCAGGAAAAGTAGGGAGTAAAATGTAAGGAAATTTTATGGAGAATAGGTTAGTGTGGGTGTGTGAGTGAAATGAATCAAAGGATATAGATGGAATTTTCAAGGAAGAGCAAGGGCAAAGTTGGGAAGTGATGGTTATCTTATGAGCTAAAAAGGGTTAAGTAAAATAAACCCTCCATTTCATTCATTTCCACCGCCATAACCATTCTCTAAATTCTCTCAAGTATCCTTTCAATTGTCCAAGATTTCTAAGGAGTTTTAGGGAGCTTTTGGGGTAATTTTAATAGAGTTTGAATCTAAAACATCCTAAGGTAAGGATTCTTTCTTTGGATGTGAGTTTGCTTATAGTTATATTGAAGTCTTATATGGTTGTTATTGTTCTTGTTGTTGTTTTGAGTTGTTGTAGAGAGAAGACAAGACAACAAGGGAAAGGAAAAATACTAGAGAAGTCACTTTTTCACAAGTAAATCCAAACCAAGTGGAGAGTTAAGAACTCTTTTGAGTAGAGATTTATGTATGTATGTGTATATCTTATGTTCATTGAGAAATTGAGATGAGATGAGATGAGATTATAGTTATTAATGAGTATTGAATATATTGGAATATGAGAAGTGTTGAGATTTTATGGTGTTGAGTTGAGTTTGATTGAAGTTGAAGGGAGTTTGAGTAAACCCTACAGAAGTGTTTGTTTCATTGATAGGAAATTAGAGTTTATGAGAGAGTTTCCTCCCATATTGGGAAGGTTCAAGAGAAGAGAAAAGTTATTTGTTAACATAGAGTTTTATATGCACATGAGTTGTATGATGAAATGCTTAAGAGAAGCACGAGTAAGAGTAGAAAGCCTTAATTATTACTACATAGCATAATTGCATTTCATTAGTGCATTAATGAGCATGAGTCATCCATATGCATTAATTATGCATTAGAGAAAGAGTAGAAAAAAAATAGAGAATTTTGAGTTTGAGCTTTAGTAAAGAGAAAGAGAGATTGAGCACTAGAGAATAAAAGAGAGAAGAGAGCATAGAGTAAGTTGTGCGATGGGGAACCCGTGAGTAATAGGTAAAGTATTCTCGCATGTACGCCGTATTGAGAGAGCGGCATGAGTATGAGAGAGAGAAGTGGTGTAGCCCGTGAGAGTGCATGCGGATGAGGGCTATACCCAGAGAGAGATTATACACTCACATGGCCAAGGGTTCCGAATCCATGCATAACCGAATCCGATCGGCTAGAATGAGTAGAAGTCACATAGAGCGGGAGCGAGTCCCGGCCGTGCCTCCGGTAAGATGAGGCCGTGACTTACTAAAGAGAGTTAGTAGAAAAGAGTTATGAGAAAGAGAAAACAGAGAGAAGTATAAGAGAAAGAGTAAATGAGAATTGTAAGGAAAGAATTAGAGAGAGTTATGGGGTTAGATGAGTAGAGGATTTACTTACTGAGCATTGTTTTAGTGCTCACCCCGTTGTTTCCTATGTTTTGTAGGATCTAGGTGACGACACAGTCGGATGGGCGTCGGCAAGCGAAGGGAAATGGCTACACTGTCCACCATGTTTTTGATCACTTTTGTACATGATACAATTTTTGTGTAAAGAACATCTATATACATATATATGTTTAATGAAAGAAAATTTTGGGCCCAACTATTTATGTTATTTTCCATGTGTTTTCATTATTTATCTTTTATGAGTACATGAGTAGGAAGCGGCTATTACATATATAAGTTTATTTTGTAATTCAAAGAATGATGTAGGGTATATTTGTGTAAAATCAGCTTTAGAAATTAAAATATATATATATATATATTTTTAGTTATGTAAGTGATGATTATGCTTAAAAATTAATATTTTAGAATATGTTATAATAATAATAATAATAATATTAAACATCCATAATAGAAATACAAGAATGATTCAAAGTGGAATGGGGAGCAGAAAGCCACAACCCAAACATTTCCTACCTAACCCACCTCAATTTTGGATTTTATGTAGTGGGGTGGGTTGCCCCACGACCCCAATATTGCCATCCCTCAGGCTACTTACCCAATGCATAATGTTACTATGTTATTGGTTAATAAACATGACATCCCACATCATATAATGATATTATCAAAATCGGCTCCCTTAGGGTCTGTTTGGAAGTTTTATGGTAGAGGTTATGAAGGTAAATCATCGTAACGGTTTTGAGGGTAAACCACTGTAGCAGTTTTGAGAGGTTTTTAGTAGCAGTTTTTAAAATACCCAACCTATACTTGGGAGTTTATTTTCCAGCAGTTCTGAGAGTTTTTTAAAATGATAAATTTACATATATGCCCATAAAAATACCCCAACTTCAACCAGTATTTGGGATTTTTTTTTTCAATTACCAATACTTAGTATCAAAGTTCTTTCCAAGTTTAATTTACTTGTAAGTTCTTTCATTGTATATTATTTAATTCATCACATAATCATTCGAAATCTATCATTTTAAGAGAATAAATATACTGCCACAATGTTGGACTTCGCAAATTATCAATATAACAGCCGTAACAACATTCCTAAAAAATAGTTTTTTGTTCTTTTCTTCAATCAGTGAACCAAAGTCATCAAAAACAATCTTTATTTAAGTGAACCAAAGTCATCAAAAACAATCTTTATTTAACAAATTGACAAGGATTCAATCAATCACCTAAACGCAAATAGAAAGAATCAAATAGAGGAAAAACCACCTAATTTTGTAAAACAACTGGTAAAGAAATGCAATTAAATTGTATGCAGCCTGCAGAGGAGTTTACTAGATTAAAAGAACAAAAAGTTGAAGGGGAAAATGAAGAAGAAAGAAAGAGAAACCTTCGTATCTCTAACAAAGGATTAGAAAGCCTAAGATAAAAGATTCAAAAGCATTGTAATAGTCATCTAAAAGTTGAAGATTGAATGGCATTGGAAGAAATTTTTAAACCAGCAAAGGGCTTATTGTATATGAATAATAGTGGAAAGAGGTTTTTTTGGGATAAAATTTTCAAACCAACCAAAACACCCCGATTTGAGGTATTTTATAAACCCCTCAAAAATACACTATACTGGTTTTGGGGGGTTTTTAAACACCTGAAAACCAGTCTAATTAAAAACCCAAAAACCAAAAAAAAAAAACTCCCAAGCATACCTGTCTCCCTTAATGTTATTTTGATTTCCACCCTAATAATATAACATCAATCATACAAATACAAAAAAAAAAAAAAAAAAATAAATAAATAAAAAAAAATCCCCCTACCTATTCTATTACCTTCTTATTCATTCTTTAACACTGTTATATAAAATTCCAAGAACTGTACAAAAAGTAATGAATGCAGTTCCTATGAAAGTTAGATGAGACTTCATCCTGATTTGAACAACCACCAAAATAAAATTAAAAATTAAAAATTAAAGATAAGTTGAAAAAGCAATAACCCCAAAACTATAAAAATGTCAAATAGAATTTATACATCTGTAACAAAAGAAGAGACTTTATTTTCAAGAGTACTTCACAGCGACATCCTCTATCAAACCCATTTCTTGTTTACAAAGCACCAAAGACACAGACATGGATCCATTTACATGGTTATCGTTATCACTTGATACTTAATATTAACAAAAAAAACATAAATCTTTTATTCACACTTTAAAACAATTGATATGATTTCCTTTTGTCTTTAATTTTTTTTTTTTTGTCATTGAGGTGACATTCCACCTGCACGTGCTTCATTTAGTTGCATAAACAACGATTAATCATGCCACTTTAGTTTGAGAAGATTTTTTTTTTTATTCAATGTTTAATAATCATCTAGCGAATGAATGTAAAATTTGGTTTATTAGATTGGATCCCTCTTAACTTAATAAATTTGTTAATGACGCGTGAGCGCTCCTCCTGGTAAGGTAGCGAATGAGCCTGAAACTTAATTTATAAGGCTTAGGGGCTTGAATCCCCTCATTAAGTAGACGATAGCCAATGAGCTTGGAATCCAATTTATGTGGCTTGGATCCTCAATCTAAGTAGATGCAATTTGGGTGAAGAACGCTTACATGAAGTTCAAAAATAAATCTGTGTGACTTGAAACTCTTAATTAAGATGTTTATATGAAACCTAAAAGTAAATCTGGTTGTTTGAACCCTTTAACAAAGTAGACATGTTTTAGTCAATTTAAATGGTTTAGATCCCTTATTTAAATAGATACGTTTTGGATGAAGAATGCTTACATAAAATTTAAAAATGATCTCGTACGACTTGAATCTCTTAACTATAATGTTTATATGAAGCTCAAACCTAAATTTAGGTTGTTTGGACCCTTTAACAAAGTATATATATTTTGGGTGAAGTATGTTTGCATAAGGTCGAGAATTTACACTTGGTTAGGCCGAGATTTGACAATATATAACATCCCATGTAATGATTCTTCAAAAACCCAATAAATTTGAGTTACTCATATTTGAGTTTTTAGTACTCATTCCATGCATGAAACTTGTATTAGAGAGAAAGTTAAAGTGACACTTGACACCCCACTCCTGGAACCAGTTAATAGAGCTGACTTTACAGGTTGATTGAGTTGAAAAAACCTGTAAAGTCAAGCTGAATTAACGGGTGAAGAGGTTTTAATTTAAGATCTGGAAAGACATTGACAAAGAAACAGGAAGGAGGCTGAGAAGTTAACATCATTTCAAATAAAAGAGATCATAGCTGATTGTGATGTTTAAACAAACATGACCCCTCTGCAATTCAGCCCCCACCATTAAATCCCTTTTGCTTTACACTGCTGTTGCCCTTTCATTGCTCTCTGAGCTGTCTTTCATACTATTAAATCAGTGGGTTTAATTGTTTAAAAAATTAACATCATTTCAAATAAAAGAAGTTGATATATTCATTTTTGTTAATGGGTTAATTTAAATTGGTGGGCTTAATTGTTTAAATGGGTTGACCCATAGATGATGAGGCCGAATCATTTTGGGTAATTAAATTATTAAAGAATTAATGGGCTAAAGGTGTTAATGGGTTTGATGGTGTTGATGAGTTTAGATTGGTTAAGTGGGATGGTCTATTACTCTATTATTAATAAGGCCCAAAAGAATCCTAAGTGAAAAAGGAAAGAAAAACTGATAAAAACGCCCTAATATTTTCCGCCACAACCCTGGCCGTGGCCAAATCTAAGTCACCGCAACCTAGGCCGTGGTGATTCCTGGTCTCTTTGTTCCACCACCATGGCCATGGTGAACTACCAAGGCATGGCTGTGGCCTTCAAGAATGTTAGGTAATCTCAACTTCTTCAAGCTTTAAGTCCCAATTTCATTCCAATACTCCAATCTACTAAATCAAAGCCTAAAAAAAAACACAAAAGTTATCCAAATCAATAGGTAACCATTCATATCTCAAACTTAACAAAAACAAACATCAAAACAAAGGAAACAAATGAGAAGTTAACTAAACTAACATCAAAACAACCCTAAAAACACTCAAATTATGCAACTTATCAACTAGCTAGCAGATGTTCTTACTAAGTCTCTTAGAGGTTCTCGGATCGGATACATTTGTAACAAGCTTGGAATGAAATTACTCAAAGAATAGCTTGGTTTTGGCCTTCAGTAATATATTAAATCATTGTGATAAATAAATAGTGAAGAAATGGTTATGAGAGATTTAATTAATGTTGAAAGACCTATAATAATGAAAATACTTATAAGCTATCAAAAATCATTTGTAAAAGCAAGAACATATGAACGTTTTGCAGGATGTAAAGTCAGCTTATTGTAAACATTAGTAAGGATCTCAGAAACAAGCATATTTGAATGTGGTAAATAATTTGTATTGTCGATATAGTCGGAAAACCATGGTATGTGAAATTTGTATTGTCGTTGTTTGTTGATTTCATTAGCTTAATGGAGGATCGATCCATCGAATTCCGTTTCTTTAGATCTACCGCGTTTATTCATTTTTATTAAATAGCTTCTTTGGAGTTCTTCATTTATTGAAATATTGCATTAGATTTGGGGGTTTTTATTCTGATGATGCGTTGTTCTTGAACTTATTTTTATATTTAGGTGATATATTGTCACCGTTAGATCTGACTTCGTAATCGCATTATTAGATGAATGTTTGAGTTAATGTTTGGGATTATGATGGATTGGTTGCTTTCTAAACGTGCAAGTTTGCTAATTTCAGTGATATGTATTGTCAAGTTCGTTAATTATATATGTATCAACCTAGCTAAGATCTTGAATTAGAGATCATTGAAGCATATAGCATAGAATAACAGTTTTATGAATTTCAATTGGTCTTCAACCGACAAAGTTGTATTAGTTCAACAATTTATTACGAAGTTCTGAGACCTGCCTATGTGGGTTATTCATTCTTAAACTACCTTGTTTTTAAACAGTAAGTTAGGACGATGACTTTTAATGACTAGATAAACCTCTAGTGGTCACATTTATTAGGGGTCGAAGTGAATGGAACTTAGGACATCTTAAGTAATATACTCAAAAATTATAATTGACTATTCAGTCATCCAATGGTAGTTTGTAAGATCTTACATTAAACGCACATAAAATTTTCAGATTAAAATGTCTTCTTGTGAGGCAAAAGTTTAATTAGATTGATCTGAGTTTTGTGCAAAAGCTTAATTTGGTCGTTTGAGTGGTAAATGAGGCATTAGAACTCGTGGAGACCATATGGACGGACCTAAGAAAGGGCGAGTGGGGCTGACAACCCTACTCAATTTTTTATTTATTGATTTCCTTTGTATTTGTCTTTTTTTTCTTTTTTCTAAATTGATATAATATAAGAAGATGAGTATATTATTAATTAAATATATTGTATATGTATTTTATCATTTAGAAGTCAACTAAAAGGTAAAACTTAGAAATAATAATATTTCTTTCCCTCTCTAATATTATTTTTATGACAAATTTTATATTATTTATTTTAAATTTGTCCACTCTAATATTAATCCTAAATCCATCCCTCTTAATGAACTCTATATATAATACAAGTGGTATTAGTTAATGACTTTTTCCAATTCAAATAATAGTTTAATGATGATTTTCCACCTACAAACTTTTAAAATGTCACTTTATTACTGACATTTATATTTTTATAATGAACATAAAACAAACTTGGTCTAGGCTATTGGAGCTTTTGAAGAGAAGATGCCAATGAGTCTTTTGATAATTGGAATTGATCACAATTTGACTTGGGAGGGGTGTCTATGCAAACTCTAATCTCTCGATTGCCAGTGATTGGCGAGATCGACGAGAATATGGTTTGCAGGATTTTAGTGAGTGATGATTGGAGAAGAAAATTATGGTGGTAACGGGTCACAATGACGCCAGAATAAAAAATCGAATATAAATTTAGATAATAAAATAATATTTTAAAAGTATGTGGGTAAAAAAGTATCGTTTATGATTTGACAATTATTTGGATGGAAAAAGCCGTTGACTCCAAGAGGTCTGTTGATGATGATCTCATATTCAAGCACTCCTGGTTTTCGTTAATGTTTTTTTTTTTTTAATTATATTTATATTTATTTGTTAAAGATCAGAACTTGATTGTCATACGGTGACGTTTTGTTCATCTTGTAGCTGCTATATAAGTGCAGCGTTCTTCTGTTTGTAAAGTCAGTCAATTAATAACAGTTTTCTGCTCTTCGACTCTTTAGCTCAGTATTACTTCTCTCTCGAATGTTTTTCTGTTTTTCATTTTTCTCTCATGTCCGCTCTAGAATCTTCATGGTGGTGTCCTCATTGAGAATAAAATAAGAGAAGACTGAGAGGATTAATATAATTTATTTCTATCGTCAATATGGTCGAAAAACCATGGTATGTGAAATTTGTACTGTCGTTGTTTGTTGATTTCATTAGCTTAATGGAGGATTGATCCATTGAATACCGTTTCTTTAGATCTATCGCGTTTATTCATTTTTATTAAACCACTTCTTTGGAGTTCTTCATTTATTGAAATATTACATTAGATTTGGGGGTTTTGGTTCAGCTGATGCATTGTTCTTGAACTGATTTTTATAATTAGGTGATATATTGTCACCGTTAGATCTGACTTCGTAATCGCATTATTAGATGAATGTTTGAGTAACTGTTTGGGATTACGATGGATTCGTTGCTCTTTGAACGTGCAAGTTTGCTAATTTCAGTGATATTTATTGTCAAGTACATTAATTATATATGTATCAACCTAACTAAGATCTTGAATTAGAGATCATTGAAGCGTATGGCGTAGAATAACAGTTTTATGAATTTCAATTGGTCTTCAGCCGACAAAGTTATATTAGTTTAACAATTTATTGCAAAGTTCTGAGACCTGCCCATGTGGGTTATTCATTCTTGAACTACCTTGTTTTTAAACAGAAAGTTAGGAAGACGAAATTTTGAATAATTGTATTAGAGGGATATGGAAGCATTTGATAGAAAACTAGTTAGCATGGAGTCTTTGTATGTCAGAATGGTGAAATTTAAGCTCGAACTAGCTTAGTAATACTAAGCATTTGGCTTATCTTGGAAAATGACCCATGTTTTATGTCATTTTCTCACAGCTTGGCTTAAGTTAATTACAAACAAAAACCGTATCGAAATTTTCTGGAAATGGCAATGGATGTTGAGGGAAATAAATCATGGATTTAAGTAACATGTTTTGATTGCTAAGAATTTGATAGTGTTATAAAGTTGACATGTGTTGAAGAGCAACCTTGGATGTTGAGATTAAGGCTGTTGAGCTTGGTTGAGGGCCTGAACCATTGCCAATAATAGCTTTCAAAATAATGATTGAAATGATGTGTATTCATTTACAAGTTATTGATTGGATATGCCACAATCATTTAGGTTGTGCTATGTCCGACAACTCTGATTTATTAAATCTTGTTCATTTTATGTTGCCAATGCCAAATGAAAATTAATGGTTTTACTTTGCTGATGTTCTATAATTTTTTATCTTCAATATGTTTCAGATTCAATTTGTGCTTCTTATTAGCCGACAAGGAAAAGTCCGGTTGACTAAATGGTTATTCTCCTTATTCACAAAAGGAACGAACTAAGGTATGGTTTTAAATCCATGTCGCTCAGATATTCTCTCTTTAGATCTTAATTATTAATTTTATTTTCAAAGGACCTGCCTTGTGTTGGATAAATGATCGTTATGGTATCATTTTCTCAACTTATTATAACAGCTGTGGTTACATTGATGATTTGTTTGAACTGTTGCTTTGTCTGAGAAGGTTATTCGTGAGCTCAGTGGAGTCATTCTTTCACGAGGACCCAAGCTCTGTAATTTTGTGGAATGGAGAGGATACAAAGTTGTTTGTAAAAGGTATATGCAAATATGACAGTATTTGTGACTCAATGAATATATTTCGCCATCATAGAGATGATCAACTGAGTTGGTTCCAATGAATATGTTTTGCAGATATGCTAGTCTATACTTCTGCATGTGCATTGATCAGGATGACAATGAATTAGAGGTCCTTGAAATAATTCATCATTATGTTGAGATTCTTGACAGATACTTTGGAAGTGTGAGTGAAGTTGACTTTACTTTGTATAAGATCACTAAGTGCATTAAAGTGTATATTTCCATTTGATTGGTATAGAAACCGACGTTTGTGGTAATCTAATTTTGCTTCCAGGTCTGTGAGCTGGACTTGATCTTCAACTTTCACAAGGTATGTTGCAATGGGCTTGTTTTGCAATTGGGATTTTCCTTTCTGAAAGGGGCCCTTTTTTTTTTTTTTTTTTTTATTATCATAAATGGTGATTGATGCAATAAGTGACTGCCCAAAATACCTTATTAATTTAATGCCCTCTTGCTTATCTAGCGTAGATCAGTTTATATTGCATGGATGCCAAAATCTGTGTCTTTGCTAATTGCTGACAGTCGTTTATGTTGTAGGCCTATTATATTTTGGATGAACTCTTGATTGCCGGTGAACTTCAAGAGTCAAGCAAGAAAACAGTTGCACGTCTAATAGCTGCT
This sequence comes from Pistacia integerrima, assembly GCA_026225825.1. NCBI lineage: Eukaryota > Viridiplantae > Streptophyta > Magnoliopsida > Sapindales > Anacardiaceae > Pistacia > Pistacia integerrima. The sequence goes on from CM047749.1 coordinate 40,913,257, forward strand.
CAAGTATAATTTCTTTTTCTTGGTCACAGTGGGTTTTGGTTGTCAGTTTTTCATATTTTATTTTTTATTTTTTTTATGTTGTAGGACTCATTGGTGGAGACTGCAAAAGAAAAGGCCGGTTCAATAAGTAATATAATCGCACAGGCCACCAAGTAGGTAACATAATTGTGGCTGTGCATGTTTTGGTCTACTTTGAAGTGTTATCTGTATTCAAGTTCATCTCAAATTTCCGTGTCAAGAGCTGAATTGCACAGTAAGGATCTCGCAAGAATTGTATACTTGGTATCTCATCAGATTTGCGTATAACAGTGTGATAAATTTGGCTGATGCATCTATACAGCTGATCCAAGCCTTTTCATGTAAAGACACTATACAACTGCAACATTTGCCTGTATTTCTTGCTGTAATTTGCAAAGCAATAGTATGTTTTGTTAGTGAGTTGTTGATTTTGCTATATTCTGGATATATATTACATGTTCTTTTTGAATGATTGTCTCTTATATACTTTAAATTACCAAAAGATACCACTTTGATTAAGAGCAGATTTTGACAGCAATGGTGTTGTAAGTTAATGGCAATGCAGAAGGCAGTGTAGAGGGTGAGAATTTGTAAGTTATCACATTCTCACAATTCGAGGAATGGAAAATTTATGGTTTTATAGGAACTGAAATGTTTGACCTGTTATGCATGGTTCAAGATTAGATTGTGCATTTGTGAGCTGACAGAGAGAATAGCGAATTGTGCTTTATTTATAACACTTTGTTCACTGGTTAGGCAAAAGTTTGATATCTACAACTTTGCCATAGCAGAATCACAAAATGAAACAAAAGCTAGATATTTACAACTACGCCATAGCAGGGTCTCAAAAAGAATGGGAGAGATGGAAAGTGTTGAGTTATATTACATGGTTAAATAGAGGGCAAAGTCTTAATTGTCCATAGAAATCAAATAAAAACAACCTACATGCTTTACTTTAGGTTTAGGATGACATGACACGATGACGGAACCTCCTCCATCCCACCTTCATTTTCTGTATCTCATTTCTGGTCATATGATAAGAGAAAACATGAATCAGCAATAAAGGGAGTGCAGAGCAGAGTCAATCTGAAGTCTATGTTTAACATTAGAAATGGTTGTTAATCCAAAGCTTTAGAAAAGGTCCAAATCTATAGGATTAACAAGCACTCCATCATCTTCCCACTTGACATCTTTGGCTTTTAGATCTTTTTCAATTAACTTAGGAGGTGCATCTAGTGGAGGCGGGCTCTACATAGGCATAGAGAAACATTCGATATTAAATCATTTGCTGTTTGAGAATTCAATATGGTAAAATGCAAGTAGTCCTCTCTTACCATGGTGCGAATCAGAGGCCAATTGATTCCACGGAAGAAAAGATGTTGTTTAATTTCATTGGCACCACTATTTGATCCTAAACGATCTGCGGGATCTCTGTTTAACAACAAATTAAGCAGCTGCCTACCTGCAAGACTGACCTGGAATGAAACATCATGCAAATTAACATCAGTTGCCTGCTCATCTCATGAAACCGAAATGTTCTGCCCAAATGGAATACTAATTTTGCAAGTTCAATGAAGAGAAGCCTCGTTTATCATCATCAATCACTTCTAAATTCATGTTCACATCTCCGAGCCAGTTAAAACTTATAGCTGGTACACATTTCCATCAAAGGCAGTGAAAATTTAGACCCAATATACTTTGTAGCCATGATGTTCTCAGGAAGGTATCCGCTACCTTTCCAAAAGAAGTTTTTGGTTAATACTCACTTGTTAAATGTTCTCCATTGTTAACTATTCATCAATTTAAGTTCAAGAGATTATCCATATTTTGACCAAACCTCAAGATCCTGAGCATGTATACAATATCCACTGACTCACCAGAATAACAAGAGAATAATTTTAACCGACTTAAAAGGCGGCAGATTTTTACCGGAATGCTACTTGGGAAAGTGATGTCTTTGTGCAAAATGTTGGCAAATGTCTTTTGTCTATTTTTACCTCGAAAGGTGTGTACGGCGTAGAGCATCTCATACAAAAAAATAACTGAATATCGACATAAAATGAATTCAAAGCACAAATATAAGCCAGTAATATTTAAAGTCCCATATCTAGAAGGTAAGATGAATCTAAAACTAGCATTTTTGAAACATATCATTTAAAAGAAATAACAAGAAGAGGAAACACAAAACGATCATGATATCATGTATTCACTTCAAAGAGTGCTTACCAAGAGCCCACCAATCAATAGAATTGCTATGGCCAACACCGTAATAATTTCCCTGAAATTGAATAACAAATATTAAATACATAATAATACAGATTGTAGAAACGAACAAGAGCAGAAAAGAACAGTTAATATCTATTAGCTAGAATTTCAAAAACCAAATTAGACAAAAAGTTTTCATGCAAAGAAATATTATCTAAACCTTCCATTTCGATGAAGCAAATGGACATTAACAAGCTAACAGAGTATCACAAATAGCATGAAATGCATAAGCTCGGGAAAAATTGAATCTCTTACAGGGAGCAATGTACTCTTCTTCCCACAAATGAATTTGACATCAGAACTGGTTACGCCAAAAATGTTGGCGATGGGTGACTCTGGATCTTCTCCTATTATTAGGTGGTGGATGCTTAATAATCTGAAGTAGTAAAATTTATAGCTGTAAAGGTAGTCATAGTTCCCATTCTAAGCATTTGATAAGTATCAAAGTAGATAGGAAATTCCGGAAAGATGTAATTGTTTGCAAATTCGTGTGTAGACATGACAAAAGCACATTCTGTGGTGACAAGAGATTACAAGGAATCCTTTTCATAACCTTGCAATGCCGGGAGAAAGAATGACTACATAAAGATAGTTATTTTTTTACACACTTTAATCCAAAGAAACATAGATCTTCCAACCCCGGCATGGGCAGGGATTTATTTCATAGACTTTGTACACCTATAAGAAACCTCAAAAGCTATAATATAGGTAGTACCCTACAAATCATGCAATTTATATCGGTATAACTAAAAGGAAGTGTCCGTCTTGCTATCGAACAACCTTCCCCGAAAGGAAAATCATCTTTTTCATGCATACCTTGACAAGAAAAGAGCAAATTAACACCCTCCAACAAACGGCTTGATAAATTGAGCTAACTCATATTATCCATGCTCGGGGAACATGACTCAGAAACAGACAAAGTGCATATCCTAATGAAAAAATAAACAATTACAGAACGTGGTAACATACTCGGGGGTTTGCAGGACGTCATGAATGATAAATCAAAGTCACTTAATACTATATGCCCATCTTTCGAGTAAAATCTTTCCGTGCTTCAAGTCCCGATAAATTATTCCCCTCAGGGGTCATCACCAACAAAAATAGAAAAAAAGCACAAGATTGATGACATGAATTAGTTATAAAAAATTATTGGATTGCAGCCAACTAATTTTCTTTATCTTAAAGCCATTGGAGAACATGTCTCTCACTTCCATCATTAGTGATATCTCCCACTCAACTTTACAACAAAACTTCTCATGCAATGATTTTCTTCTAAAAGCCATTGGAGAACATCTCTCTCACTTCCATTTTACAATGATGCAAAATATTTTTGTTCAAATCCAATGAAAATATGGACTCTGAAATTTTCCTAATACTTCAAACAAAGATGATTACGGTTCATTGACGAACTCACATAAATAACTTGATATTTTTCCAAGTTATGATACAGAAACATAACACAATGAATTTATCTGAACAAAAAGCAGATAGATTCTTCGGCACTCAAAAATACCTAAACATTGAAGATATTCCAAGCCAATGACAACCTCTGCAAAGATAAAACCCTGGAGAAGTACTAATTGTTAGATATTTATTAAGATCGTACAACATAACAAGGGCATGATATCGAACAATAAGCTCAGACATAAAGAAAAATAAAAGAAAAGAAAAAGGAAAACAATATTAAACAAATACCTCAAACTCCAAAGAAACTCTAGCAAGAATAAATGTAAAGTAATTGAATTTTCTCTAGGTCACCATCTCAAGCAACATACTTCAATAACTTGCTTTAAGTTGTATTGAAAGTATATCTTTAGCAGAGTTTCCGGTCGTTCAACAAGAAATAATCGATACCTTCGAGGAGGAGATGAAAGTACTGCGATTCCTCTTTAAATAACTTCATAGGTCACCTGTCAAGTAAAGCAAATAACTCTCCACCGAGCAAAAGTCTCATTATCAAACATATGTGTGTAGGAGTCGAGGAGATAAAGAGACATCAGTACGTATTACTGCAATTACTAAGTCATTTTAAGAAACCAAACAAGAAAATTTCTTGATATGACTCTAATGAAATATGTTAAATTGTAGTATTAAGGGTATTGGATTGATGATCAATATAAACATAAAACAGATAACAAGTCGCAAGATCTCTCAGTTTCAAAGAGAAAAGGTTGAAAATACCTTCTTTACCTATTTAAGAAATTTTCTTTTCCTATTTTAATTGGGATTTGTTTCCTAGGGTAGATTTCCATTGTCTATTTAGTTTAGGTTTCGGCAACTACAGATAAGAGCTTTATTTTCGGTTGGAATCAAGACTTGCTAATATTTATTATTGTGTAATATAGCATTATTTCTCCCTTTTCTTTTTCCTCATTTGACTTTCATCACATGTCTGCATATCTTTTTCCTCTTCTGATGTTTTACTCAAATACTGAAATTTAGGTTGGTTGAACTTTATTATTTTCCAACCCTTCTTTAGTTTTATCTACAACTGAAGCTATGGAGACAAAACCAGGATGGTAAAGCAGCCTCGTAGAATTTGTGCAAAACTCATGCCAACTAGAGAAGAAGGTTGCATGAATGTGCAGAATCCGAGCATCCACATTGACAAAATAAGTAAAATAGGAAGATTATTCTAGCTAGAAATTAATATTAACACTTTAAATAAGAAAAACGAAAAAAAAGTAACCTATTGGCACATTGCAAGTTCTTATGCAGCCCCCCACCCTCAGGAAAAAAAGAAGAAGAAGAAGAAGAGAAGATCTAAAGTTTACATAAACTGATTACTTATATTAGAAGCAAGAAAGACCATATTTATAGATAAGTGCTTTTTCCCACTGTTTGGTCACTTGAGCAGAGACAACATTAATTTTAAAGTCCAGTTTATGATTCGGATTCACCAAAGTTGTAACCAATGGTACATTTTTTTGTATTGGAGAAATTGCTTAGTTCAAGGCGTATTGGTGTTGTGATGTTTGTTTGTTTTTTCTGGAATGGGGCGACATTGATCAGGGTTTGTTCATTCCACGCAAGAGCCATTACTTCAATACAAGATTTGTTTGTTTAAAGGTTGAAGTTTCACCGGGCAACATAAATCTGAGTGCCCTTTTGCCCCATCAAAGCCGATCTTGGTGGATTGCCCAAATCAAGTGCAGCTCTTGCTGCCCAAATTTGTTCGTTTATTCTCTGATGGGCATACAAATGAAGTGATATGCTCTTCTGTAAAATGATTGTATCGTATTATTCATACACTCGTTTAACAGTATTATAAAGACCACGTCATATGTGCACTTATTCAATATCAACAAAAAACAAGTGCCTTAGTACATAAAGGAAACGGAAAATGAAACATAATTCATAGATCAATTCAATTAAACCCTCTCAAGCACTTGCTTAAAAAAAAGGAGGAATCTCATACAAACACCATGGAATAACGTTTAATCTAAATCATGGGGATTATGTAAATATTCCATTCCGAAAATATAAAGTGAAACAATTAGGTCTTTTTTGAAGATTGGTACTAATTCAAGATCCAACATGTACAAAGTGAAAACCTCATTTTCGATTCTGTGAGAATTTTTAGGAAAGCATCCAACAAAATCATGAAGAGTTTTAAGTGAAACAAACATAATCATATGAGATATGGATATTCAATCAAAACAAACAATCAAAATGAATATACATGTGCAGAAATTTTAATCGGCCAAGCATACAGATGATATTCTTCATATTCTTCCTCAGATATTTTCCAGACCAAAGACATTTTTTAACATTTTCCACAAGCATGAGATGCAAGGCCATTGCTTTTTCGTCCTCAAACAGGTATCGTTGGTCATAATTGCGTTTACATAAACATATTAGGGCTAAACCTTATGTTTTTTTTTTTTTTTTTAAATAAGAAGGAGAAGTTTGTCAATTACTGTGCTATTCTAGTTAACATGTAACCCGAACAAACCTTTGACATTCCTTGGCATTGCAAATGTGTTCCTCCCCTTCAGCTAAATGTTATCAATACGTTTATTAGCAACAAAGTGTCGCGCTCTAGACTCCCTGAAAGTCTGATTACTACTTTGCGCTGCCATTTAACCCAAAGGAGTAAGAAAGTGAAATGTAGAAGTAATAACAAACGTCTATAGACTACATTGGACACAAACAAACACACAAGTAATAACAAAGATAAAACATAATTTCACTTAGCCTACCATGTTCTCCAGAGGCCCCATGACTAGCAGAATCCTTTCTCTTTTGCTTCGGATTTGATCTTGCAATGCTTATCTTCTTCCCAAGAAACATTTGTTTTTTCTTTCCTACAGCTGCAGCAAGGTGTGCATCATTGGCAAAATCCACATATGCCAGGCCCTTCAAAAATCGATAAGAGGATATTATAAATTAGTATGCAACGGTCCCAGACATATGCTCTGCAGTTAAAGGCAAGTTGGAATATGGGTAAATCTGTATGGGACTATGGTTGAGTCTCCTAAGCATATCAGTTGCTATCAAAATGAAAAAAATATGCTCTTAAACAGTTAAGACTCTTTATACTTAGAAAATTCAACAATTTTACCATAATTATGGAATTCAACCCTTCTGCAGGTTTGTTTGAGACTGCATAATCGTCTCTGGAAAGGACATTCATCTTAAAACCAAAAGCGTAAGAACTAAATGATTTATTGACTGCATGAAAGGAAGATATCAAATTGAAGTTTCAATGAGCACCCTTGAGAAATTTGATCAAAGAGAATATACTTCATTTAGCAGTTTCAATCTCCCTGAAGCATCAGACATGCTGATCTCCCAGTCTCATTAAAATTAGTTTCTTAGGGCAAATTTCTACGGTACAGTCCACGTTATGCATACATATATTGAAGTTTAAAGGTCAAGCAATGTTAAATAAGGATTTGACTGTAAGACTGATGTACACATGGAAGGTCCAGTGGATAGCTTCCCCTTTTTCATTTGAAGCATAAAGCACAAAGAACATTGACAAATAATGAATGAGAGAAAGGGAGTCATACCCTTGACTTTCTGGTGAACTTGTCCTATAGAATTCGAACAGATTCAACCCTACCAACATCGCTAAAGAATTTTTTCAGATCTTCAGAAGTTGCCCGAAAAATTAAAACCATCAGAATTATCTCTCTGTATTTGCCTGTCCCAAAGATTAAAAAAGAATAAAAAGCAATCTCTCTCAAGTGCGAGAGAATCACTACTTGCCCCAAGTTAAGGTTTGATAAAAATGCAATATACTCACTGTATCCTTTGGCTCTTCCAAAGGTGGAGTCTTTGATGTCTTTGGTCATTTGGATGCTCTTCAAACTTGGGTTTTGCTTCTTCTACTTTGTTTTCTTCAGCTAAGTTTTGTGCTCGTCCCTTTCCTTTCCCATAAACTTTGTTTGGGTTTTGGGCAGTATATTTCTGCCGCTTAGCTGGAGACTATTCGTCAGCCATGTTCGAATATGTTTTTCTCTTTCCATTAACACTTTTCTTATGTGACTTCTCTTTCTGATCTATTAGTTCAGGAACAGATTTGGCTTCCTACTGTAACATAAATAATTGCAGCTCTTCCAAACGGGGTGTTACCTGAGAAAGGGAACAAAGATAAGCATCTTTACGCATTGAGTTAAAATAGCAAGGATTGCATACATTCAATAAATACCAAGCAGATGTACCATAATTTAGTGACATCTTTAACAATGTTATGTAACAACTTGACTTAAAAGCTTAAATTGATAGTTAAGCATCCAACAACCATACTTAAAATTTAGCACAATCTTGTGCGCTGAACACCCACAATCCCAACCATAAATATAAATACAAATTTATAATCTAAATAAGAGCCTATTTGATATAAATTTTAAATAGTGTTTAATTTTCGAAAACAAGGAATATAAGGAATTTTATGAAAATACGTTTTTATTAAAATAAGTTGAAATGTTTTCAAAACAATGTTTTTGCATATAATCCTAAAAATTGGTGTAAAATTAGAAAACAAGAAAAATATCATTTCTCAGTCTTTATATAGTTTTTAACTTAAAAAACAATCTTAGAATACCAAATATATTTTCAAATATTTAAAATATTGAGATAAAACTTTTAAAATTTTTAATTGCAACTTAGTTTTTTAAAATTATTTTGGAATCACAAACCAAATTGGCCCAAATCTCATAAAGAGATTTAAAATTAAAAATATATTTTCAGATATTTAAATTACACAGATAAAATGTAAAATTTTTAATTGTAACTAGGTTTTTCAAAATTATTTTTGAATCACAAACCAAACTGGCCCAAATCTCATAGAGAGATTTAAACACAAGACTGTGTGGACCACCTTGCTGCAACACTCTATTAAGTTATCACTTAAAACTAAAAATTTAGACAGATAGACAATGATCCACCAGTAGTATTTAAGCTCTGAAACAAGAGAAGTAAAGAGTTCATAATATGTACAGAGGCACATAAACACAACTCATTTACAAGCACATCATTTGAGGTCATCAAAGACAACCGCTAAGGTGGCACATTTTAGTCAAACACATATGGTTACTAGATAAGACGGACATCGCAACCAGCTAAAATATCATTAGTTAAGCACTTCAATTGTTTTTTAATAAATCTATACATACTAATTCTCAATAGCAATGCAAATGCATCATACACATTAGCCTGAAAAAAGAAATATGTGATTAATTGGCACTTAAATTAAAACTCGCAGCAGAATGTGTACCTTCAGGCAAAGATAGTCAAAATCTTCAAGTGTCCCTATTCCCTCTCAAAACGCAACCAGTTGTGGCATATGTCTTGAATAACTCTGTTTTTAGGAAAAGAACATATCAACAAATCCAAAAGGCAGTACATAACAATTGAAGAAAGTCACCCTGGAGTTGTGGACCCAAAACAAGATTTTCAATATCATAAAATCAAGAAGCGAGAATTGTCAGTAACCTTAGATGATGTAGTGAGATCATCAATGAGATCATATAATATGAATGGGAGGGGGAGCAAGAGCAGAGAGTTGGGAAACAATCTGATTAAATATAGTACGGCCAATCAAGATAAGATGAAAATAACAAGGTTAACTTTATCAAACTAAACCCTAAATTGATCATAGAAAAGAGAGAACTTAGATGACTTTATGATAGGTCATATAAATTATTTACACCAATAAGTTTTATTTAACCTATATCATATTTTGACACGAAACTCGAAAAGTAAGAAACTTTTCTTCCAACATATTGGAAAAAATAAGCAAAGATATCAGCCTATTGTGTTTCAAAAACTACTCTGCTACCGATGGTTTAAATGTGATTGCTCCATATATGCCACAATTTCATCATAGTATCAGTAACTCTAAAGTTTGAAGTTAAAAAAATAAACGTCATGGATTTTCAACTAGCATGATCCCCAGAGATACTGTCATATATAATTTACGTATGATTTGGAAAAATGATTCAAAATGACATATTAAACCATTGTGATTCTGGTGCCCAAGTAACAGGTTGACCTATTGCAAGGCTACTTTCTAAAAATATTCTCAGCTGCAGAGCATATTTCTATGTTAAGAGTTCAAAAGATCTCCATAAATTGCCCTCCTTGATAAACAACATTTTAACAACCTTGACTTAAGCCATTTGTCTGGTTTCAACTTCCATCAGCAACAAAAAGAGAATAAAGATAGAAATGTTTGCATTGCAGATGACAAATATCAATTGATTAAATAAAGCTACATCGTATCCTACTAAAAGCAACAATTTTCCAAAAAAAAAAATGAGGAAAGAACCAGTTTAAAAACTTTCAAATTCAAATCCCGTCCCATAAATCAATCTAGAATAATTGAAAGCAAGTAATGTAAAAAGAATTATACCTCCGAACTCGTCCCCACTAAACCTTTTACCGTAGCATCTACCGTAGATGGACTTACCTTCATTTAAATGTCCCAATTCAATTTCCATAGCTATATAACCTTGCCAAAGCCTTCCAACATTGACCCGCCGCACGCACAAAAAGCAATTTATATGGAAAAAATACAAAGATGAATCATAAGGCAATAATATTGAACTATACAGATAAGAAAGAGAAAAAGATGAATGGGCCAAACAGATCTTAACCAGCTCTCCCAAAAGCCCCGAGTGCAGCCTTGATCTTTTCCCAAATTTAGCTCCAAATGAGCCCAATAAGAGTACAAATGCAAACAAACCATCCGTATTCTTCATCTCGTTGAGATAAGTAATCGACGCCACCGAAAGGAAGAAACTTCACGCTTAAGTATTCAAGTATATATAATACATCCAATCATACAGTACCTGCAATTTCAATGGTACACTAAAGAGACATCAGGCTAATTGTTTATAAACACAAATATTGAAAACAACCATTATACAACAACAATGTACCAGTTGAATATTACATGCAAATTTTATAAATTCACAGATCCATAAAGATATGTTCTGTGCATGCAACTCCAATGCTGAATGAGAATTTTTTTAGCAAAGGACACTATTCCATGACAAAACAATTAACAAAGGTAACAATCTAGCAATTAGCAAAAGCCATCTTGGAGTATCGAGAGTTATGCACTGTAACTTCTACATAAAGTGGTCATAATGGTACTATAACAAAGACACTAAATGAAGTAAATTAAAAGACTTTTCTTCGTAGTCTAAGGGTAGAAGCACTTGATACACATTCGTAAGAGATCTATGCCCTCGGACCCCGAAAGAGTAAACTAGCTACAAGGTCCACATTTTCTTCATCTAAAATTCACCATGAATAGAGCATCTACAAATGTCTTTGAGAAGCTTCAAGTTCTTGACATTGAGTAAAAACAATTTTACCAAGGAAAAATAAATAGTATACAAATGCGAACCTGAAACGTTTCCCTTATCAATGAAAAATTCAGTGCATCCTCTTTTGCTCCAGGCAAAAGGATTCGTGTCTCAAACCATCCACTCGAGTGAGGAATAAGTTTAGGTACTGAAACAAAGAGGATCCAATTAACAAAGATCTTTAATGCATAACACGTAGATGAAACAATAACAAGTTACAAAGAGTAGTAAGTCAAGCCGGCAAATTAGAGAAAAGATATCTTTACCTCCTCAATGGTCGAAAAAGTGCATAGAAGGAACTTCTCAAAGACCTGAATATGATATAAAAATCTTTTTAAACAAGAGTAAACCTCTATATTTGTAAAAGGAGCAGAATGAAATTCCAACACTAAAGTTTGTGAAACTTCATTGATCTTAAGCTACTTAAAACAATTTCTCATAATTCTCAACAGATGAAGGGTAACAACTGAAACTTACAGATATATCTCTTTCTCGTGCACGGCAACGTTCCAAAGCAAGCAAAGATCCAACCCAAAGATCACCAACCCAAGGACAATTTTTCCTAGCCCTGGAATGAACATCCCACACAATATTTCCTACCTGAAGGAAAAAGAGATGATCAGTTGCTAAAATTACAAATACCTGGAACATAAAGAATTGAAAAGAGAATATATGAGTGAAACCTTTAAGGTTTTATCCAAATAGCGAGTATAACCAAGCCGGAGGTCACTTGATACAGAAACTCGGCAATAGCACGTTCATAGAGAAGTTGAACACACGCCGGATCTCCAAGACTGCTCAAACTTCAAGTAGATCTCGCAAAAATTTCAAATTAAAATAATAGCATTAACACTTAAGGAAAAAAAAAAAAAGGCAACCTAGTGCCACATTGCAAGTTCTTATACAACCCCCACCCTCGAAAAGAAGAAGAAAAGATCTAAAGTTTACATAAACCGATTACCTATATTAGAAGCAAGAAAGACCATAAGAAATTGAAATTATAATGAAATTTCAACAAAGAACTTTGTTGATTAACAACTTGACCTAATAGCTTAAGCTTGAAAAGGTAAGGGCACAACAATGATATTCAGCTTTGTAACAGTGCAACTTCACATGTTACATAAACCTAAGCCCAAATTGCATAAGAAAGACCTGAACCAAATATAGTGGATGTAATAGATGGGAGACTCAAATCATGACTTCTACACTTTAATATCATATCAAGTTACCATTTAACCTAAATTCTTAAGGTATCACGTAAGAACCCTTCAAAGATTATCATTTAGCTTCAAATATCTATAGTCAATGCCATAAGATTGATTAACAACTTGACCTAATAGCTTGCTTGAAAAGGTAAGGGTGGGCACAACAATGATATTCACCTTTGTAATGTGCAACTTCACATGTTACATAAACCAAGCCCAAATTCGTATAGAAAGATTCCATTGACCTCAAATATAGCAGGATGTAATAGATGGGAGACTCAAATCATGACTTCTACACTTTAATATCATATCAAGTTACCATTTAACCTAAATTCTTAAGGTATCACGTAAGAACCCAAAGATTATCATTTAGCTGCCTAAAAAAATATCCGATAGTCAATGCCATAAGAAAGACCATAAGAAATTGAAATTATAATGAAATTTCAACAAAGAACTTTGTTGATTAACAACTTGACCTAATAGCTTAAGCTTGAAAAGGTAAGGGCACAACAATGATATTCACTTTGTAACAGTAACTTCACATGTTACATAAACCAAGCCCAAATTCGCAGAAAGACCGACCGAAATACAAAGCAGGATGTAATAGATGGGAGACTCAAATCATGACTTCTACACTTTAATATCATATCAAGTTACCATTTAACCTAAATTCTTAAGGTATCACGTAAGAACCCAAAGATTATCATTTAGTTGTCCTAAAAAAATATCCGATAGTCAATGCCATATACCTTGAATTGTTGAAATTTTTTGGAGTCGATATATCCCGCCTTGCAACTGCTCTTCAAAATCAGCTCGAGCATTATACATCTCCAATGCCTTTTGGTACGCCGAGGCAACAAAGAGAAGGAATCCCATCTAAATCACCCGACTCAATATCTAGAGCGCCTCCCCACTTCCACCTCCCAAGACTTGTAGGCAAGAAGGATTGACCTTAAGTTAGCAAGGGGAATGCATAACCGATGGTGAAATATACTTGGATGCGCTGAAATCGTTTTTTCTTTTTTCTTTTTCCCCGCAAAAGAGCAAGAATTTTCCAAATGTAAATTTTGAAAACAGATACTTTTTCTTGGTACATAGCACTTCATAGGGAAATGAAAGAACAAGATTTATGAACTATACGTAGATGAAAAAGAGAAGAAAAAGAGTTTCTAAAATAAACAGGGCATGCAACTTGAGCCATGGTTCTAGGCAATATAAAGGAAGACCCACAAAAGCATTATTAACCATAATACCAAACCAAGAGGATGGAATAAGACTTTAAATAATCAAGTAAATTGATTAACGTAATGCATCCCCTTCAGGCAAATTTTCTAAAAAGTTTCTAATATATATATTATAAATTCTCACCTTAATGCTGACCTCATCTATGGTATGGAGAATGGCTTGCTCAAATTCCCTGGATGCTTCCCATATTTTACCGCCTTCAAGAACATGCAAACCAAAGAGCAGCTTATAGCACGCCTCGAAGAGATTTCTTGCCTTCGCAATACCATCAGTGAAAATTGACGTACGGATGGATCATATTCTTGCATAAATCTCAAGCAATACACCAAAGTGAGACATCGCATCGTAACAAGTTCTAGTCATTCAATTTTACTGAATTACTTAGATAAAGGAACTCCAAAGAACGAAATTAATGTTTTTATCCCCTGATTCCACATATACGTAAAATCTGACTAAAAGTACCAAGAACTTAATTTTCCACAAAAAGTAGGGAAAAAGATAACAGCATGCAATTAAAACTTCCAAAATGTATTGCCACTTAACAAAGTAGATTTATGTTAGAAACCCCTTAACTTCAATCACTCAATACGTATAAACACTTCAATGAACAAAGGATTTCTGAATAATACTGATATCTTCTATATTGATTTGACTTTGAAAATGGAAATACAAACTTCTCATGGCAAAGTGTAAAGAGATGATGAAAAAGAAATATATGATAGCCTAGCATATCGAGGAGCTAGAGACCTCCCAACAATTCCCACTAAAACATATTCTGCCCAAGTTTATACTAACTAATCACAATATTCTCACCACTATCTCCACGTGCTTAAGCTAACAAACTCTCACAGCCTAACCACTAATTATCCCTTTTATCCCTTCTCCTGTATGGTATTGGTGGTGCTCTATCAATTTCCACTCCCCAGAAGTTTGAAAAAGTTTTATCCTATTGCCCAATTTGGTAGAAAAATTTGATGATGCATCAAAAAGGAACCATGTGTCTTTAAACACCATCACAACTGTAAGAATATTGATATCCATTCTGAATTGCAAGGCCTACAATCATCTCTACCATACAAATGAAACTAATGAGCCATTTTGTTATTAATAATTATTTATTGGAAAAATTCAGCCATTCAAAAGTCATAGATCCGGCAAGTGAATTTTTTTATCAGAAAATTATTTTTAGGAAAATAACTAAAAATACCACAAGTGAGAATTCTTAAGATCACTATGTTTTAATCCATAAATCAATGCATAAAGTAATTCAAAATCCATAATGATAAAAAAACCTACCGTATAATCGAAACTACTCTTTCATAAATCTTCTCACCCCTCTAAATGCCTCAGTCAAAGTTGAAGCAGAGAATCAAGAAGAAACTACCTTCACTAGACAGAGCAATAAAATCTAAAAGTATACCCAAAGCTTTAGTATCACCATGCGTAACAAGAAAAGATCAAAATCTTAAAAATTTAGCCGACCGCCCTTTTATTTTTTTTCCTTTGGGGGTAACCGTCATCGAAAGTACACTTACCGATTTTCAACATTGAGCTTCATGTTTTGGAGAAGATAATATACTTATACTAAGAGAAATGAGTTTTGCAAGAGGGCAAGCAGGCTGTCCATAAAAGCAATAGCAAGAGGGAACTCAAAATCTATAAACAAAAAAAATATCAGACAGCAAATTATCAAAAACCAACCTCCCAAGTCAACCATCACTGCTTCCTAGTTGCAACATACGAAAAAAATAGAAAGGAAGAAAGCTCAAAACTTCATTTCTTTTACTCAATTAAGCCGACAATTGAGCTAAGGCTCAGTAGATAGAAGTCACATAAACTTGAATTCAACATCGTTTTCACCATTTAAACCCCAAAAGATAATCACTTCCTCCTTTCAAACGAATCCATTTAATTTTTCTCTTTATACATTCTCTCGTTAACCATAAACCCTAAGCGATCAAAATTTGATCACGAAACCAACAACAAGAACACAAAATGCAAAAACTAAAACATAGCCAGTTGAAATAGAAGCTTCATCTCGAGCCCACTCTTGCCACATAACAGGAGTCAATGGAAAAAATCTCATTCATAGCTTCTCTTGCTTGTCTCAGCTTCTCAATCTCACCCATCTTCCTCAAAACCCTTATGTACTAAAACCACCAACCAAAAAAAATAAAAAAGCAAAACAATGTTATTACTAAAAACAAAAATCCAAGAACTGGGTATTGAAATTCATATTCAAATTGATATAAAAAGGTACTTTAACAGAACTTCATAGTTGGAGGGCTCATTGGCGAGCAGGGACTCGATAATTTTTGCTGTGCTTCATCTTCCGAGTCTGTGTCTGAGTCCGAGTCACTTGACTCTCTCGAGTCCAGAGAGTTGGGCTGCTTGCTTGCGTTTTCGTTAGTATCCGCCACGCCGTGTCTGTGTCTTCTTCTTCTCGGGTTTGATCTTCCGGTTAAGTTCTTCTCGCTTCATTTGCTCTGTTTCTCTCAAGTGTACTGAAGGGTTTGGGTTTATTGCACCGCTACCCTGAGGTTTGGCGTGAAAACTTTTTCCTTTGGCATAACATAATGAAAAAAAGATAGAGAAAACAAATAAAAAAAAAAATGAAAATAAACTAAATTAAGATCTTAAATTAATCAGGAAAAGTATTCAAAATGTCGTTCTTATTCTTTACACGTCATTAATAGGAACAAAACTCCATTAGAGGTGATAGGGTTATAAACCACAAATTGTCTAATAAAGAAAGCATTTCAAATGTTTTCTTTTAAAATACAACTCATTATAATACATAAAATTGCATGTAAGTAATAAGTCACAAGAAGTAGTCAATTATGGAAACATCTTCTTGCAAGTGTAATACAAGAGTGACCATAAAAGACCTTTAAGCGTTTTCCCATCCGATACCTTTAGAAGGCGAGCAACTTTGCAGAATCTTGCATGATATATATACAAACATTCTTCATTTATTGATGGTTTCATTCCATTCTTACAAGGTTTTGGCCTTGTAAGAACCCATTGCCCATACGGCCAAAGAATGCATGTAACTTAGCACTCTAAAACAATCAACAGTGGTCCAAGCTTCAGGAGTTTAGAAAGAATAACTACGCAGTAAAAAACAATGAGTCGTTGAATTATCGGGAACAAATAGTTCTGAAGCGATAATTTTCAGTGTAAATTATGCAGAATATAAAGTTTCCAATTGTAATCGGCAGAAAATTGTCCTAAAGGTAGTAACCTCACGATGCAAGACGTAAAGGACGGGTGCAAATGGGTATTTAGTCCTTATCTTCTACATTTTAGGATAGAGTATTTCAGTCCTTGGTATCCCTTTCTTGATTTCTCCTCTTAACCTATTAATTTCTCTCTATCTCCCTATATAGAATCCTATATTATCTATCTATATTGTTCTTCTCCTCCTCCATCACCTAAGGAGCAAAAATATTATCTACTAGACATTATAACTACTGGAGTTTTGTCCAACATTTCACAACATCAAGAATCTACTAGAAAATGGTTAAAAGGCACATCCACCAAAAAAATAAATGAACTGACAAAACAGATGATGCAATGAAATCTATACAGATTTGAGATAGATTTAGATCTAAAAAACACAAACTCATACCTTAGTTAACAGCCTATTAACTAAGCTATAAGATAACAGTGTTAGATAAACTTAGGGGGTTCTTACCCGAGTCCATTTTCAGACCATCCTGCTTCATAGATTTCAATGGCAATTTGAAATCCCATATCAACCAAATCTCCGCAATCATCGTTATAAAGAATCGCATATGTAACACCAGACCATATTTTTCTTGAATGCAATGTTAGTCATGTCAACTATTCCAACAGGTAGATCCCATTGATCAGTACATATTCTTTAAGATATTATAGAGAAAAACCTTCTCTAATGCTCTTTTTGCTTTGTCTTCATCAACTATCGCTGAAAGAGCACGTGCTTGTGCATAACTACATTAGAGACACACCTGGTAAGTTCTTGTCATTTCAGATTTGAACTAAAAAAGAATATATATTGAGAAACATAAACATGTGAAACACTATAAATAAATCAAGATTTATCGGGGGCCCGGATAATTGAGAATATCAATGAATGAAGTCAATCACTTGCAACATACCATTGTCCAAGAACTGATTAGCTTGAATAGATGAACTTGAGCGGCTACCATTATTGTCGTAGTTGAAGTAAGAACCATTCCACAATTCCTCATATACAACTTTTGCTTACTGAAATTTACACCAAAAATAATCCTCAAACCCTTAAGATCTACTACATGTGCAAATCCAAATGCAACCTGCAATGCTGCCACCTCCAATATATGTACTTACAATAGAGACAGATTACCTATTGTATGTCTGATCAGGAAAGCTATCATTCTCAATCATCCCCATCACCATCCCTATCAAATTCGAACAGATAAAAGTGTTTACTGAACCTTCTGCTTACCGTAACCAATATAGAGCATTTGGGCAGCTGGATGAACTTTTGCAAGATTCTGCTCCATAAAAAGGTTTAATACTCGCAAAAGTTTTATCACTTAAACATCAATTTTGCTTTTGGACCGGAAATTGATGAAGCTCGTTCAAACATTCACTATAATTTTCGGCCTTCATTAGTAACTGCAAGACTATGGACATTGTACATTCAGTCGGCTTCACATTTATCTCCACCATCTTATGAAGGAGTTCAACAACTTTTGGTATCTCATTATTCTTGAGGAAACCAAACATAAGCGTAGTAAATGTGACTACATCTCGAGCACAACCTTTTTCCTCCATATATGACAACAACTCATTTGCCATTTCTAGTTGTCCATTTTTACAAAGCCCATTGATCAAAATGTTATATGTTACAACATCTGGCACTAGGTTTCCATGAAGAGAAAACTTCTGAAACAGGTCCCAAGCAGTTTCGAATCTCCCTGTTTTACATAGTCCATCAATGAGGGAATTCAAACCTTCAATGCTAACTGCAAACTTATTATTTACTAGAGCATTAAACATTTCCACCGCTTCCAAAACATATCCATTCTTGCAAAGTCCATTAATGAAAATGTTATATGTCCAAGAATCAGGAAAAGCATCGTTAAGTCGCATCTCACCAACTAAATTCCGTGCATCTTTCACCTTTGCTATAAGAAAAAAGCCAGTTAACAAGGTGTTATATGTAATCACATTAGGCCTAATTCCTTCTGAAATCATCTCTCGATAAAGACTAAGAGCTTCATTAACTTCTTTATTCTTGCAATACCAAATTGATTAAAGTATTGTAGCAAACAACATTAGGTCTATACCCCTTTCTAGTTATAGAATCAAACAAATCCTTTGCATCACCAATTCTATCGGCCAAGCAATAACCGTTTATTAAAATGGCGTAAGTATAAATGTTAGGAACCATACCTCTCTGAATCATATGTTCCAACAACAGTTGTCTAGCCTTCTCAACCAATCCAGCCTTACAAAGACCATCAATTATAATACTATAAGTAACAACATTTGGCCTACAAATAACACCAGATTCTTTATTCCCATTAACCATCTCTTCAAGCAACTTAATGGCAACACTTATTTTCTCTTTTACACAATCCACCAATCAAAGTGCTGCAAGTGATCACATTAGCCCTACAACCAACAGCAATCATTTGCTTAAACAATTCCATTGATTCCATAATTTTTCTCTCTGCACACAGACCTTTAATCAAACAAGTAAATGTCACGGTATCTGGGCTAAAACCCAACTTCAAAATCCCCCCCAAAACCGCAAAAACCATCGAAACCCTTTCAATATTACGAAGCAATTCATCAAAATATGCAAAGATATTAAATCTGGGGACAACCCAGTTGAATTCAACAGCTTATATAGCGAAATCACTTCATAATAATGCTTCTTCTTAGCTAGTGCACTAAACAAAGTAGTGAATGATGAAATTGGAGAAAGGGGTTTCCAATTAATCATGTAATAAAAAAAGTACAATGCTTCATTCAGAGTAAAGCTACCTGATCGACAATTTTCTTCGAGGAATTTAGCAAGTGAGGATCGTTCAAGGGGTTTTTTTGAAAGAATACGAAACTTCATTTTTGGAGCTTGAAGATGTGAGGTTGTGTAAGTGAGCTAACAAAAATAAAACATTAACTTTCGAAGATGGGTTTTGAGAGATTGAAGACGAACGAAATAGGGATCTGAATCTCAAAGCCATGTATGAATTGAAGAGTGTTTTTGTGGGTTGTTTTTCCGAAGTAAGGTCATTGCAAAAGGCAAGTGCATTAAAGAGAAATGTTTTGACAAATTTCACAAACAACCTTTAAGGTTTTCAAAATTGCAAACTTATGTCAAGTATCGATCTTTTATGATTTCGAAAATTGAAGGTTAAAAATGTAAATCCAAAAATGCAACCCAAACAAATATATAAGTATTCAATTGTAATTTTTTTTTACCTTTTTATAATAAAATTATAAGATTTAAAAAACTTCGTATTTAATTTATAATGATATATATATATTTTTTTCTATTTGTTCTTCAAACTTTTAAATACAACAAAATCGATATTTCACATAATCGAATATGATATTTTAAAAATTCAAGGGATATTAATAAGATTATCACTCTAATTACATTGTTGAAATATCTATATTACTAAAATAATAGTATTTATAGTTTAATATAATTACTAGTTTTGCATTATACAATAGAGTTATATCGACAGCCTTGAGGTTTAATATAATAAAAATAATCAAATTTATAAAATAATAGAAATCTCTACTGTTAAATTATAAGGGTTAAAATAATAAAATCAGGGCAATTTAATAAATATTTATTAATTTTATAGATATATATTCTAGCGGACTAATAGTTTATTAATAATAGGAGAAATTTTGGGTGCGTTTGGTGTAGTATTTTGGATAGGATTTTGGGGATAATATTGGATTGTTGGATAGGGGAGTATTACGAGGTAAATTTGAAAAATTTATGAAAAAGCCCATAGGTTTATTAATTTAATTAAAGACCCTATTATATAAAATGACAAAAACACCCCCACCACCTGCAATGTTGGCCGGAAAATTTCGTTACGGCACAGACCGATCGGATCTGTGCCGTAACGCATCATTATGGCCTTTTCCGGCCAGATCCACCACGGATCTGGCCGGAAAAGGCCAGATCTAAGCCTGTTATGGCCGTCGACGGCCGGAAAGGCCAAAACGACGGCCATCTTTGGCCGTCGGCACGGCCAAAGATGTGGCCGTTCGTTTTCGTCAACGACGGCCAAGATTTGGGCGTCGTTGACCGTCCAACCGGCGACCATTTCTTTGGCCATCGGCCGACGGCCGTACGCCTCCGCCTTTTCCGGCGTCGTGGTGGATCTTGCCTTGGAAAAGGCCGATCGGTGGTAATTTCGGCCATTTATGGTCGGAATTTAAAGGCCGTTATACGATTCCGGCTATCACCGGTGGTGGTTGCCGGAATCGACAAATTGGGTTGATGAGGGGGTTTTTGTTAGTTTTTAAAAAAAAAATTCAGGGGGCATTTAGTGAAATTAATAACCTTATGGGGTCTAAAAGTAATTAAAAAAACTAGGGTAATATTTCTGGAATAGTGTGCCAAACATTATTTGGAGAATAGGATTGGGAATATGGATAAAAACAGGGAGCCAAACGCACCCTTTATTATTTCAAAAATCTTAAATGAGTTTCTGTAATTATAGTGAAGTTCAAAGGAGTTGACTTGATGTCCTAACACTTTATGATACTATTGTAATATTCTACATTAGTTTATCCACAACGTGCACTATACATTAACATATATGATCAATACATATCAAGTAATTAGACAGTCGCACATGCACCTATCTCAGCAAAAAGCTTCTGCTATGAATGTGCTTCTTATAACATTGTAATCTCTATTATAACCCCAGTTACTTGTAAAATTTGGAAACAATGGTATCCATCAAAACTGAATTCTAAAAACGGTTACAAAATTCCTGACAATAATGTTTGGCACCAGGCCTTCAATGAGAGAAATTTCTAAAATAGCTACCGAGTAGTTTCGGATATCCATGTTTTACATAATCCATCCAAGAGGAAATTCAAGCTTTCAAGGTCAACTGCAAACTTATTATTTACTAGAGTGTGAAACATTTCCACTTCTTCTGAAACACATCCATTCTTGCAAAGTCCATCAATGAAAATGCTATGTGTCCAAGAATAAGGTAAAACCATTAAGTTGCATCTCACTAACTAATTTTTGTGCATCTTTTACATTAGCTTTAAGAAAAAGGCAAGTTAACAAATTGTTATTTATAATCACATTAGGCCTAATTCTTTCTAAAATCTTCTCTTCATAAAGATTAAGAACTTTGTTAACTTTTTAATTCTTGCAATACCATCTCATTAAAGTATTGCAGCAAACAACATTAGGTCCATATCCCTTTCGAGTTAAAACTTCTTTATTTATAAGTTTTTATGTTGTTTATTAGAGACTATTATTAGAGGAGCTAGCGCCACGAGGCAACAAAGTCGGATTTGAAGTTCATTAGAGACTTTATTTCCAATAATAGATGGAGTCAATTAGAAGAGAGAAATTTTTTTATAGCTATAAGACTTTTCTATTCTAATTTTTCATCGCATCATATTCTGTGACAAAATTAATGAAATATGAGATATAATCTTGAACTTTTCTCTCAATGTTTTAACATGCTAATTCTTTCAATTAATTTCTCCCATTCAATGGCAGTGGGTGGATCATTATATATTTATTTAACATTCGTTTGTTGTTTATTGATTAAATTTTCCATCTTCTCCTCTTTGTTTTTATGTTAATCCTATGAACCACAAATTTTGTGAGATAATTTTAATCATGTTTAATCACGATGCTCATAGAAGCCAAGTTAATTTCAAGGGAATCTATGAATTTTAATGTTAAACATTTATAATCAGTGTTTGCTTATTGATTAAAATTTTCTTATGTCAATCGAGAACACAACTGTTTTATAACTTCAATAATGCTTAATCAAAAATATTACTATTAATTTAATCTCCTTTATAAAAATATTATTTAAGTGCAAAACATTTAACTTTAAGCATGCATAAATTGATTACTTGTATTAAAAGCAAGAAAGACCACAAGAAATTGAAATTATAATGAAATTTCAACAACAAATTTGTTGAAAAACAACTTGACCTAAAAGCTTAAGTTGAAAAAGAGGCATTTTTACGTGTTACATAAACCAAGCCCAAATTCAGACAGAAAGACCAACCCAAATATAGCAAGATGTAATAGATGAGAGATTCAAATCATGACCTCTACTTTAATAACTGTTGTGTGTGATTTTTGTCGTAAGCTCAAAAGTCTCAATAGCCCAAAAATCAGTAGATCGACGTGATCTCAAGGTCATGGAATCTTGAAGTCCAACTCAGCATAACCTCGTCACGACCATCCAATACAGTTGTTTGACAAACTAAGGGATAAGCCTTACCTCGAACATCTCGGGAGAAATAAGAACGAATCAATATATGCGCGATCCTAGCACACAACCACTAAAATCATAATGGCAATCTCGAATTCCTCTATACTTCTTTTGGTGTAAACTTGTATAAATACCCCTTCCAAATATGAGAAAGGGGTTAGCAAATTCCAAATATGAAACTCATGGGCGCGAAGTTAGAAGACAAGTTGATTCGAGGAGGCGGCATGGGAAAGAGCCCATCGGAGAACAAGTTAATAATGGTTGCCGTGGGGAATCTCGCACTTAGTGACTTAGTACATAAAAGAAACGAAAAATGAAACATAATTCATAGATCACTTAAACCCTCTCAAGTACTCGCTTAAAATTAAGAAGGAATATCATACAAATACCATGGAATAACGTTTAATCCTATTCATGGGGATTATGTAAATATTCCATTCTGAAAATAGAAAATGAAACAATTAGATCTTTTTTGAAGATTGGTACTAATTCATGATCTAATATGTACAAAGTGAAAACCTCATTCTTGATTCTATGAGAAATTTTATGAAAGCATCCATAGAATCATGAAGAGTCTAAGTGAAACAAACATAATCATATGAGATATGGATATTCATTCAAAACAGACAACAAAAATGAATATATGTGTGCGGATATTTTAATCAAGCGAGCATACAGATGATATTCTTCATATTCTTCCTCAAAATATTTCCAGACCAAAGACATTTTTTCACATTTTCCACAAGCATGCATGAGATGCAAGGCCATTGCTGTTTCAGTACACAAACTCAATAGTGCTGTAGTGGTCCATCTTTCTGTATCAGGATTTTCTTCTATGAAAAATGGTAAAATGGATTCTTTAATAGAATAGAATCAATAGGTACAAAAAAGCAAAGAAGTTAATAGTTGCACTATGAGTATTCAATGTTATTTTAGACCAAGAATAGACCACCAACCCATAATAGTTTTCATGATCTTGTTGAATAAAAAGGAACTTGATCGCCATCTAATCGGCTAAAATTTCTCTGAATCTTAGGTCAAGGTATTGAGGCTATCCTCATCATAAATTGGATGAAATATATGTTCCACAGGAAACATATTAGAACTTTACCCTTTTGAATAAAATGGGTATAAACTTTGACATATCTAGAAGAAAATTTACAAGAAGGGTACTAATATAGATTGATCTCAATAGCACATATATTTTTTGTCCACATATATTTTTTGTCCTCAAACAGGTATCTTTTGTCATAACTGTGTTTACAGAAACATATTAACACAAAACCTTACTTTTTTTTTTTTTTTAATAAGAAAGAGAAGTTTGTCAATTACTGTGCTATTCTACTTAACATGTAACCCCAGGAACAAACCTCACTTCTTAAGGAACATTTCTTTGAACTCATTATTTGACTTCAGCTTCTCATCTTTCACTTCCTTGGCTTTTAGATTTGTCGAGGGGACACCAAGTGGTCTAACGTTCCTTGGCATTGCAAATGTGTTCCTCCCCTTCAGTTGAATGCTATCATTATGTTTATTAGCAGTAGAGTGTGGCGCTCTAGAATCCTTGAAAGTTTGATTACTACTTTGCACTGTCATTTAACCCAAAGGAGTAAGAAAATAAAAGGTAGAAGTGGGAAACACAAACATTCAAATGTCTATAGACCGCATTGCACACAAATAAACACACACAAGTAATAACAAAGATAAAACATAATTCCACTTAGCCTACCATGTTCTCTAGAGGCCCCATGACCAGCAGAATCCTTTCTTTTTTGCTTGGGATTTGATCTTGCAATGCTTATCCTCTTCCCAAGATTTTTTTTTCGTTCTTTCCTACAGCTGTAGCAAGGTGTGCATCATAGGCAAAATCCACATATGTGAGGCCCTTAAAAAATCGATCAGAGGATATTATAAATTAGTATGCAACGGACTCATTCGAATGCTCTACAATTTAAAGGCAAGCTGGAATATGGGTAAATCTGTATGGGACTATGGTTCAGTCTCCTAAGCATATCACTCGCTAACAAAATGAAAAAAATGCTCTTAGACAGTTAGACTCTTTATACTTAGAAAATTAAGCAATTTTACCATAATTATGGAATTCAACGCTTCTGAGGGTTTATTTGAGACTGTATAATCGTCTCTGGAAAGGACATCCATCTTAAAACCACAAGCGTAAGAACTAAATGATTTATTTACTGCATGCAAGGAAGAAATCAAATTGAAGTTTCAATGAGCACCCTTGAGAAATTTGATCAAAGAGAATGGACTGCAATTAGCAGTTTCTATCTCTTTGAAGTATCAGCCATGTTGATCTCCTAGTCTCGTTAAAATTAGTTTCTTAGGGCTAATTTATGTGGTACAGTCCACATTATGCATACATATGTTGAAGTTTAAAGGTAAGGCAATGTTAAACAAGGATTTGACTATAAGACTAAGTTGCACATGGAAGGTCCAGTGGATAGCTTCCTCTTTTTCATTTGAAGCATAAAGGACAATTAACATTGACAAATGATGAATGAGAGAAAAAGAGTCATACCCTTGACTTTCCGATGAACTTGTCTTGCAGAATTCGAACAGATCCAACCCCACCAACATCGTTAAAGAATTTTTTCAGATCTTCAGAAGTTGCTTGAAATTTTTTTAAAACCATTAGAATTATCTCTCTGTATTTGCCTGTCCAACGTCAAAAAAGAATAAAAAGCAATCTCTCTCTGAAGTGCAATAGAATCTATACTTGCCCTGAAGTTAAGGTTTGATAAAAATGCAGTACACTTGTCAGTGTATACTTTGGCTCTTCTAGTGGTGGAGTGTTTGATGTGCTAGTCATTTGGATGCTCTTCAAACTTGGGTTTTGCTTCTTCTACTTTATTTTCTTTAGCTAAGTTCTGTGCTCGTCCCTTTCCTTTCCCATAAACTTTGTTTGGGTTTTGGGCAGTATTTTTCTACCGCTTAGCGGGAGACTGTTTGTCAGTGATGCTCGAATGTGTTTTTCTCTTTCCATTAATACTTTTCTTATGTGACTTCTCTTTCTAATCTATTAGTTCAGGAACAGATTTGGCTTCCTGCTGTAACATAAATAATTGCAACTCTTCCAACCGGGGTGTAACCTGAGAAAAGGAACAAAGACAAGCATCTTTACGCATTGAGTTAAAATAGCAAGGATTGCATACATTCAATAAATACCAAGCAGATGTATCATAATTCAGTAACAACTTTAACAATGTTACGTAACAACTTGACTTAAAAGCTTAAATTGATATTTAAGCGTTCAACAACCATACTTAAAATTTAACACAATCTCGTGCGTTAAATAGCCACAATCACAACCATAAATATAACATAAATACATACACAAGTTTATAATCAAAATAAGAGCCTATTTGTTATAAATTTTAAATAGTGTTTTATTTTTGGAAACAAGGAATATAAGGAATTTTATGAAAATACGTTTTTATTAAAATAAGTTGAAATGTTTTCAAACCAATGTTTTTGCATATAATCCTAAAAATTAGTGTAAAATTAGAAAACAAGAAAAATATCATTTCTCGGTCTTTATATAGTTTTTAACTTCAAAACCAATTTTTAATACTAGATATATTTTCAAATATTTAAAATATTGAGACAAAGCTTTTAAATTTTTTAATTGTAACTTAGTTTTTTAAAATTATTTTTGAATCACAAACCAAACTGGCCCAAATCTCATAAAGAGATTTAAAATACAAAATATATTTTCATATATTTAAAATTTAGAGATAAAACTTTCAAATTTTTAATTGTAACTTAGTTTTCCAAAATTATTTTTGAATTACAAACCAAACTAGCCCAAATCTCATATAGAGAGATTTAAACATGAAATCAATAAAAAACAAATCCTGATAATCTTCTAGATAAGACTTAGATAACTCTTAAATTGATCATATTCAAATCTAGAAATCCTACACTCCCCCTCAAGCTGGCGAATAGATATTTATCATTCCTAGCGTGGAAACTAGATTAACAGACAACTGTCTAAGCAGTCCTTTTGTAAGAATATATGTTGTCTGCTGACTTGTAGGCAAGTAGGTAACACACAACGGCTTATCTTCTATCTTTTTTTTGATGAAATGTATATCTATTTCAACGTGCTTGGTCCTATCATGATGCACTAGATTTTGTGATATCCCAATCGCAACCTTGTTGTCATAGTACAACCTTATAGGCTCCGTACTTTTGATTTCAAGCTCTCCCAAGATTTAAACCTCATAGTAATCTTACCTACAAAGGTTTTAAGGAATAATGTATGATTAGTTGTGAATTTTTCAAACCAGGCCCGTGGAGACTATTTTAGGCCATATAATGATTTCTAAAATTTGCACATTTTTCCGGCCTTTCCACTTCCTTCAAACCCTGGTGGCATTTCCATGTATACCTCTTTTGCAAGTGCACCATTCAAAAACGCGTTTTTTTCACATCTAGTTGTTGTAGAGGCCAGTCTAGATTTGTTGCAAGAGATGAGCACCCTGATAGTATTCAACTTAGCCACCAGAGCAAAGGTCACCTCATAGTCTACTCCATAGGTTTGCGTAAATCCCCTTGCCACCAGCCTTGCCTATACCCTTCAACTGTTCCATCTGCTTTATACTTAATAGTAAACACCCACTTGCAACTCACAGTTGTTTTCCCTCTAGGTAAACTCACCAGCTCCCAAGTCTTGTTTTTTCTCAAGAGCCTCCATCTCTTCTATCACAATCTTCCTCTAGTTTTCATCCCCTAATGGCTCATGTACCAGTGCTAGAACCTCACAGCTGAGAGATTAGTGGTGAATGCCAAAAAATCATCTGCCAACTTATCGTGTGCCACATACTTAGCAATAGGATGCAACATACAAGATCTAACACCCTCTCTTAGTGCAATAGGTAAATGTAAATCATCATGCCTTGATTTAGACTCATCAGAAGATAGTTCTTCCTTACCTTGTGACTGTGAATCACTGGTTTCTTCTAGTTGGGATGATTGCTCATACATATCATTAGGTTTCCTTCCACTTTGATAGTCAGTTCTTCGAGAATAACATTGGAGACCTGGCTGATTTAATCTCTCCAGACCTCCCCCTAGTTTCAATATTTGCTGAGAGTTTAGTTTACCAAGAGTGGGCTATATAGTTGGAGTAGGACCTAAATTGGTAGACTGACTACGAGACTGACTCATGCTTATGGGACTAGGTTGACCTATATGAACCTAACCTAAATTAGGCTGACAAGGAGACTAACTGGTTCTTATAGGACTAGGCTGACCTATAGGAAACTAGGTGACTTTGAACTTTGACCTAGACTGGGAGACTACTGAGACTGACTCAAGTGTGGTTGTAAGGGTAACACTACTTCCCATGAATGACCTTCACAATCTCTCAAATTCTCCCTTGAAGGGAAGTGGGAAAGAATGGATGTGACTCAAAAAAAGAAACATCACTAGAGACATATAATTTTCTCTTTACAGGACAATAACACTAATAGTCTTTCTGTGTGGGAGAATATCCAAGCAAGATACATTTAATGGCCTAGAGTCTAACTTTCCTCTATTAGGAGAGATAACATGTACAAAAGCAGTACATCCAAACACCTTTAAGGGTAAAGTATTTAGGATCCTACAACTAGGAAAGATCTTTAGCAACGTCTCAAGAGGCGTATGAAAATCAAGAATTCTAGTAGGTAATCTATTTATAAAATATGCAGCTGTTAAAATCGCATGACTCCAAAAATATTGAGGTACATTCATGGTAAACATTAAGGCTCTAGCTACCTCTAATAGGTGCTTATTCTTTCTTTCAACTATCCCATTTTGTTGAGGGGTATTAACACAAGAGCTTTAATGTACAATCCCGTGATGTAACAGGTAGTTTCCTAGGATAGAGTGAAAATATTCCTTACCAATATTAGTCCGTAAAACTTGGATTTTTTCTTGAAACTGAGTTTCAACCATTGAATGAAAGTTTTTGAACAATTGACTTGCTTCAAACTTGTTTTTCATCAAGTATACCCAACATACTCTAGTATGATCATCAATAAACGTAACGAACCACTTAGACCCTACAATATTTGTAACTCTAGATGGCCCCCAAATATCACTATGAATTATTAAAGAAGCCTAGAACTCTTATATTTATGAGCTAGATAGATAGACTTGGTGTATTTTGCAAGTTGACAAGTTTCACACTTAAAAGAAAATAAACTTTTATTTCTGAATATCTTTACCTCCTCAATGGTCGAAAAAGTCCATAGAAGGGACTTCTCAAAGACCTGAATATGATATGAAATTTTTTTTAAACAACAAGAGTAAACCTCTATATTTGTAAAAGGAGTAGAATGAATTTCCAACACTAAAGTTTGTGAAACTTCATTGCTCTTAAGGTACTTATAACAATCTCTCATAATTCGCAACAGATGAAGGGTAACAACTGAAACTTAAAATAGATATCTCTTTCTCAAGCGCACGGCAATGTTCGAAAGCGAGCAAAGATCAAACCCAAAGATCACCAACCCAAGGACAATTTTGCCTAGCACTAGAATGAACATCCCGCACAATATTTCCTACTTGAAGAGAGAAAGAGATGATTAATTGCTAAAATTACAAATACTTGAAACATAAAGAATTGAAAAGAGAAAATATGAGTGAAACCTTCAAGGTTTTATCCAAATAGTAAGTATAATCAAGCCACATATCACTTGATACAAGAAACTCGGTAATAGAACGTTCATAGAGAAGTTGAACACGGGCTGGATCTCCAGAAGACTGATCAAACTTCAAGTAGATCTGTAAAAATTTCAAATTAAAATAATAGTATTAACACTTTAAAGAAGGAAAAAAAAAGTAACCTATTGCCACATTGCAAGAGTTCTTATGCAACCCCCCCCCCCTCTAAGAGAAGAAGAAGAAGAAGAAGAGAAGATCTAAAGTTTACATGAACTGATTTCTTATTGTTAAAATATATTAGGAAAATAGAGATATTATTTCCTAGATTGATTGTTTAGATATATTTGGAAAATAGAGATAGTATATTGATTTGTGTAAATATGGTAGACTAATATTGTGTGTATATCCTTGATTATTTAGGATCAGTTCTTTCCTAATTCATGTAACTTGTACATTGCCATTTCCCATCTTGCTTGGGGAAATAATCAAGCAACATATTTCACAAACACTATTGTTTCATGGTAGCAAAGCCAGGTTGGTTCTTGGCCTTCTTCTTCTTCTAAATCCATCTATTTCAAAAACCCTAAAACATATCTTTAAAGGAGGCGCTCTTCTTTGCTTTTGGTGAGTTTATTTCTCGATTCTCCTGGTTCGTCGGCATCTTCTAGTTCTTCTCAGGCGAATCGGTTTCCTCTAGTTATTCCTTCTTGTTGGTGGTTCACCTCTGACAGAGGGTGTTTCTATTGTTTTGGATTTATATCTCACTTCTCATGATTACAATGGCAGAAGCATCAAAATCAGGTGCTATCAAACCATTATTCTCTTCTATTTCTAGTTCTCCAACAAGTACTACAATTAAGCTTCAGGGTAGTAGTAATTATGCATCATGGGCTGCTTCAGTAGAGTTATGGTTTATGGGGTAGGGTTATGATGATCACCTAAGTAAAACATCCACTAATAATTCTACTACTGAGAGGGCTAGTTGGGTTAAAGTTGATGCTCAGTTATGTAGTTTCCTTTGGTAGTCTTTAGACCCTAAACTGCTTAATTTGTTTCAATCTTGTAAAACTTGTTGTAAGGTCTGGACCAAAGCTAAAAATTTGTATACGAATGATGTGCAAAGAATATATAGAGTTGTTTCTGATATTGTCCACCTTCAACAAAATAATCAAGATATGGAGAGCTATTTAGGGTAGATAGAGACTTTAAAAGATCAATTTGATTCCCTTATGCCAGTATCTGATAGTACCATTGAATAAGAGAGACAACGTGACAAATTCTTTATGGTCCTAGCCTTAATTAGACTACAATCTGACCTTAGTTATGTTCGAGATCAAATTTTAGCTGGGCCTACCATACCATCTTTGGAAGATGTATCTACTTGATTATTGCATCTTTCTTTAAACCTAGGCGATACTAATGAAGGTTGAGACATCTGTATTAGCTGTTAAGAAGGAAATCAGCAAGGACAAAGTGATTATGGAAAGGGATCTAGACCACATTACACCTATTGTGGCAAGAACGACCACAACGGAGACACTTGTTGGGCTTTGCATGGGAGGCCTCCACGTTAATCTTCTAATCGATCCACCACTCATGTGGCTCAAGCAATTGGAGATGGACTCATTCCCTTACTCGATACTAAAGACCAACAACCCAACTCCATTGATTGTTTAGGGCTAATTACAATGAGTATCTTCAATATCAAGCTATCAAGCAACAGTCATCCTCATCTGGCGCCTCCCAAACTGGTAATTCCTTTGCCTATCTAAGTTGGACCTCATCTACTGGCCCATGGATTTTGGATTCGAAGCATCTGACCACATTTCTGGTAATAAAAATCTTTTATCTCAAATTACGTCTTTTCCCACTTTATCAAAAATTACTCTTGCTAATAGTTCACAGACTATGGTCAAAGGGATAGGAGAAGCTCAACCACATCCATTTCTTTAAACTCAATCTTATTCGCCTTTGAATGTCCATATAATCTGATTTCTATTAGTAAGTTAACCAAATACCATAACTGTTCTGTCACTGTTTTTGACTCTATTATGGTGCAGGATCGGAACACAAGTCAGATGATTGGAACAAGACATGAATTGCATGGACTGTACCACCTCTCCGATCCAAATCTGCTAGTTGCCTTCACCTCCGCTGCATCTACTGACATTCTTCATAGCCACCTTGGTCATCCATGTCTAGCCAAATTTCAGAAATTAGTACCTAGTCTATCTACATTATCTTCTTTTAATTGTGATTCATGTCAACTTGGAAAACAAACTAGAGCTTCCTTTCCCAGCGAGTCAATAGTAGGGCCATCTCAATGTTTGATATTGTTCACATAAACATCTGAGGTCCTAGTTATGTCAATTCAACTTTGGGTTTCTATTATTTTATTACTTTTATAGATGACTATTCTTGTTATACTTTGGTATTTTTAATGAAAACTCGTTCTGAATTTTTTTCTATCTTTCAAAACCTTTGTTCTAAGATTCGTTATCAATTTGGTGTTTCTATTAAGATTTTGCGTAGTGATAATGCTAGGGAATATCTATCTTCTCCCTTTACTAAGTATATGTCTTCTCAGGGTATTTTTCACCAAAACTTATGTGCCTGTACTCCTCAACAGAATGGGGTTGCCGAACGCAAAAATCTTCATCTTATTGAAACAGCCCATACCTTACTTATACATCATCATGTTCCTCTTCGATTTTGGGGGAATGCAGTTCTCATCGCCTATTACTTGATTAACCATATGCCTTCTTCTGTCTTACAACATAAGAGTCCTCACTCCTTTCTGTTTCCTGGTAAAGACCCATACCTAATACATTTACGGGTGTTTGGTTGCATTTGCTTTGTTCATGATCACACTCTAGGCAAAGACAAATTATAGTCTAAATCTATTAAGTGTATTTTCTTAGGATATTCTCGTCTCTAGAAAGGTTACCGTTGCTATGACCCAACCACCAATAAATATTTTGTTTCTGCCGATGTAACTTTCTTTGAGACATCTCCATACTTTTCTGAAAACACCGTCAATAGCAATCTTATCCCTGCCACCTTACCTATCCCCATCCTCCTTCCTCGTTGATGGATAGTCCTCCTCTCCAAGTTTATTCTTGTCATCCTCATCCTCCTACTAATCCTAATGGTACTTCCTTTCTTGATACAGGTACCTCGGTCAATCCTGATGACCCATTTCCTGTTCCTCCGTCGCTTACTCTGGTCATGTCTCCTGTAGACGAGGCAACTCCTCCACTTGCCCTTCGCAAAGGTATTTGATCTTCTCGAAACCCACATCCTATTTATAATTTTCTTAGTTATGATCGTTTATCTCCATTTTATTCTGCCTTTATTTCAAACCCTCGTCTTCTATCCCTATACCTAACTTGTTAGCGAGGTAATGGCACATCTAGGGTGGAGAGCTACCATGATTGAGGAGATGACTGCTCTCGATCATAATGGTACTTGGGAGTTGGTTTCCTTACTGCCAGGCAAGATTGTTGGGTGTCATTGGGTTTACATTGTGAAGATTGGTCTTGATGGCAAAGTTGATCGGTTGAAGGCTCGCCTTGTTGCAAAGAGGTACACTCAGATCTATGGGCTCGACTACAGTGATACCTTCTCTCCTATTTCTAAGATTACTTCAGTACGCCTCTTTATCTTTTTAGCGGCCATGTATCAATGGCCTCTTCATCAGTTGGACATTAAAAATGCCTTCTTGCATAGTAAACTTGCCGAGGAAATGTATATGGAGCAACCGCCAAGGTTTGTCACTCAAGGGGCGTTAGGATTGGTGTGTCGTCTATGCCGGTCTTTATATGGTCTCAAGCAGTCACCTACAACATGGTTTGAACGATTCAATTATGTGATTCAACAGTTTGGGATGTCGTGAAGTACAACTGATCATTCAATATTTTTCCACCGTAATGATCATGGTAAATTTATATACTTAGTTGTCTATGTTGATGATATTGTCATAACAGGTAATGACCAAGATGGGATTTCTCAACTGAAGCAGCATTTGTTTAGCCACTTTCAAACCAAGGACTTGGGGAAGCTAAAGTATTTTCAGGGGATTGAGGTAGCACAGTCTAAGGCTAGTATTGCTATATCACAAAGGAAGTATGCCTTGGACATTCTTGAGGAGACAGGTATGTTAGACTGCAAGCCTGTAGATTCTCTTATGGATCCCAATGTCAAACTTGTTCCTGGACAGGGGGAGCCATTAGAAGACCCTACAAGGGATCGAAAATTGGTTGGTAAGCTGAATTATCTCACGATCACCAGACCAGATATCTTTTTGTAGTTAGTGTGGTTAGCCAATTTCTCCAAGCCCCATTTAGTGGTCATTGGGATGCAACAGTTCGCATTCTCAAGTATATTAAAAGAGCTCCGAGGCAAGGCTTGCTATATGAAAATAAGGGTCATTCTCAAATTGTTAGGTATTCTGATGCTGATTGGCCAGGGTCTCCATTAGATAGATGATCTACTTCTGGATACTGTATCATGATTGGAGGTAATCTAATATCTTGGAAGAGTAAGAAGCAAAATTTAGTAGCTAGATCAAGTGTAGAGGCAGAATATCAGGCTATGGCTCTCGTGACTTATGAGCTCATCTGGTTGAAACAACTTCTTCAAGAATTTGGGTGGAGTGAGAAGGTATGTTTGACAACTTAGAGAATTCGATTTACAATCTGTGCATGTGGGTGTGGAATTAACATAATCTGTAGAACTCATCTATATATTCGAATGAAGTCAAAACCCTACCCGTTTGTCTAAATTGATATAACCCTTGTTTTTTAATTCTTGCTTTCATAGTTTAGTTTTTAACACTTAGCATATTTTGTTTTAGTTTTAGTTTAATTCTCTCCCATTAATCCAAAGAAATTCGGTTCGTCTAACTTGAAAAACACTTAGGAAAATTAGTGTTTAGCAACCAATCCTCGTGGGAACAATACTCACTCATCACTTTATTACTTTGTGCGACTAGTGCACTTGTTATTTATGCATGTTGTAGTAACAATGCATCAGCAGCTTGCCCACAATGTCTATCCCCTACTTCATGAATGGCCAAGGCGTGAAGATGGAGTTGAGTCGTTCAGGAGGTAGGTGTGATACTTTGGTGAAGTGTTGGCAACTGTCGCAATTCTTGGTGTACTTAGCCAAGTCAGAGCGCATGGTGGGCCAATAGTAGCCGACTGTCAATGCTCTATTGGCAAGGCTTCATCCCCTAGCATGATTGTCGCATTCGACTTCATGGAGTTCAGGGAGCATGTACTTTGCTTCTTCAAGGGTGATAAACTTGAGGTACAGTCCTGAAAATGATCTT
Source organism: Pistacia integerrima (assembly GCA_026225825.1). Taxonomy (NCBI): domain Eukaryota; kingdom Viridiplantae; phylum Streptophyta; class Magnoliopsida; order Sapindales; family Anacardiaceae; genus Pistacia; species Pistacia integerrima. The sequence continues at coordinate 40,948,301 of CM047749.1, forward strand.
TTGAGTAGACGGCCTTCATATATAGTGAACCGTGCTACTTTAGCTTTGAGCTGCGGTGCCTCGTTCTTATTTGCAGGGAGTTCATCATTTTCCAAGTAATAGAGGATGGGTGTCATCCATGACTCATCTGGGCCGATTGCAGCGACTTCGACCAAGCCAAAAGCAATTGCTGATACTTGTAGGTGTACCAACTGGATCGTTTTTGGGTGTTGGGTCTTCAAGGCCGAACCGAGATTTGCAAAGGTGTTTACATGGGAGTTTTCGTTCCTTAGAACCTAGGTGATTGTGATCTCTTTGAATGATGACTAGAGCTCTTTGGCCATATTTAGATACGAAGTCATCTTGGCGTCTCGTGCTTGATATGAGTCTTGGAGTTGATTCACCACTAGCTGTGAGTCGGATTTCACTTCCATCTATTTGATCCCTATTCCTTTGGCGAGTGAGAGCTTAACGATCAGTGCCTCGTATTTGGCCTCGTTGTTGGTTGCTTTGAAGCTGCACCGTATGGCTTGTTGCAAAGTATCTCCTTTTGGGAAGATGAGCACCAATCCTAGTTTGTTGCCATTGATATTGCTTGAGCCATCTAATAATAGAATTCCACTTGGAGGGTGTATGATTTGTCAGACATAGAAGCTCCTTCTCTACTTGAATAGAAGTGCTAGGTGTGAAGTCAGAAATGAAGTCAACTAGCACTTGAGACTTGATAGCGGTGCAGGGTTGGAAGGAAACATCGAACTCGATCGGTTCAACTGCCCATTGGATGAGTTGATGAGAGATCTGACTTGCAGAGTATCTTTTTTCAAAGGGTAGGAGGTCAAGACTATGATGGGGTGACATTAAAAGTATGGTCGTAGCTTTTGTGCGGCTATCATTAAGGCAAATACCAGTTTCTAAAGTTGGCTATACCGCTTCTCGGTGTTGAGCAAGGACTTGCTAGCGTAGTAAACTAGCAATTGTTTTCGTTCTTTCTCTCAGATTAGCACAACAGATATGGCAAATTTGGATACTGCCAAGTAAGTGAAGAGTCGTTCCCCCGTCTTCAGCTTAGAGAGCAGTGAAGGCAATGTTAAGTACCGTTTTAGTTAAATCAATGCCTTTTCACATGCTAGAGTCTATTCAAAATTTTTTGATTTCCTGAGGGCGACGAAGAAGAGGTGGCATTTCTCCTCTGACTTGGAGATGAACCAGCTCAGGGTGGCTATTCTCCTTGTGAAACGCTGCTCGTCTTTTATGTAAGTGGGTGATAGGATGCTCAAGACTGCCTTAATCTGATATGGATTGGCCTCGATGCCGCTCTACGTCACCATGTAACCTAGAAACTTGCTGGATGAGATGCTGAATGAGCTGTCAATTGAATTAATGGGTAATTATGTTGATGGACTTACTTAGTTGGTAGGCTGGTTTAAATTAAAGGTGACCCAGATTTACTTGGTTAGGTTTTATTGTTTTGCTGCTCCAGCCTATTATTACATTAAGGCTTAGTTAATTGTTAAGCTGTTGGGTTATTTAAATTGGTGGAATGGTGGGTTTGATGGAATTAAAAAGGGTTTTGAGTTTTATCTAATTTAAATTGGTAGGTTTAATTGTTTAAGTGGTTGGCCCTAGGGGTGCATACGAGCCGAGCCGAGTAGTGGCTAGGTGGAGCTCGGCTTGGATGTATTGGAAGGAGGCTTGAGCTCGACCTTGACGAGCTCTAGCACACGAGCTCAAGCTTGGCTTGGTTATTTGTTACAAGAGCCGAGCAAAGCTGAATTCGAGCCAATATTAAAAAAAAAAATTCAGCATGTAGTATCCCTTTTGCCTTCTGATCAGATTAAATTGAATTCACCAAAATCGCATGTTCAAAGCTAAAAAGCAAAAAAAAAAAAAAAAAATCAACTTTACCTAAATCTTAGAATTCAAACATGGGAAAATGAAACCTTCATCCAAAAATCAACATTCAAAGTAAAAAAATAAGCTCTAAATTCAACAAACATTCATCCAAATAACATCCAAAGCAAAACACAAACGGTAAATTTAACAATCCTTAATCCAAAACAACATTCAAAGCAAAACACAAAATAAAAGCAAACATTAAGCATATGGAATTCAATCCATGGGAAACAAAAAGCATCCTATTTTCTTCAACCGAATCATATCACAACAAGACCAGCAACTTCTCTTCTTTTGCATCCACTTGACCCATGAAGCTTCTCTTCTCTTGCATCAACAACAAAAACCAACAGCCAAAGATATTGCAGTTCCATTTGGCTACCAAATAGAAAAAAAAAAGAGAAAAAATTGTATTAGAGAATGTGATTTATCAAGAGGTTCTTATGTCATAATAAAAGTTCATCCAAAGTGAATACAACTTTTGACTTTCCCTAGTTTGGCAGCAACAAACCAAGCAATGGGAAGATGGAATAGGACCCATATTGAAACTTTAATACTGGTTAAGATTCCTTTAAGTTTACATCACTTTAAGCAGCAAATTTATTTTCACAAAAAAACATTCTGGGTAGAAGACTAAACAAATCTGGTGTAAAAATAAAGTACATCCACTTCATCCAATCATTAATAGAAGCTTCCTAAGAGCTGAATAAAAAGAATAATAACTAATTGTAGCAAAACTAATCAAGATGATCTCTTCTACATCAATTTTTTTTCTTTTCAACCCATCTCTTCACTCACCAGACTCCAACAATTGCATGCAACCAATATTAACTAGAACTTAAAATATGATAATGAGGACAGCAGCCAAATGTAAACAATTTAAACAAGACAGCTAGATAGGGCCCAAGGGCAGCCAAATATGTAAATCAATTAGATAGAAACCAAATAATTTGAGAAGTATAACATTTACTATCACTAACCTATCATGATTCCACCAAAACTTCATGGGATCGGAAGCTGAAACTGCTCATTTGTCTTCTCTTTCTAAACAACAAAGAAGAAAACCAATTGCTTTAGTTTGAATAATGTTAATAAATGACCAAATAATGCCATAATTTTAATAAATTGGACTATGGAAGTATGAAACTTAGTTTGTAACTTTTCTTGACTCTATAGAGATTGTGACACCAATTTCCACCACAAAGTAGCATTTGCATAGTATCGGGAGACAACGATGATCAGTAAGTATCAATAACTCGACTCTCAGCACTAAAAGTTGCCTTCGAAGCCACCGTGGTGATTGGAATGGCAAGTATTTCATGAGCCATCATAGATAAAATACTATAGTTCATTTGATTAAGCTTCCACTAGTCTAACACATCAAATGAGGTATCATCCTCATCCTATAACAAACACTTCTCTTCTAGATAACAATCTAACTCATATTTCTCACGTTGCACCATTTGAGTTGTCCTAACAAACTCACAGAACCGTGAACTAGTATGTTTAGGGCATTGTACATGCACCCGCTGATCCTTACTGATATGCACAAGTGGTTCACGGGTGGAAGATTGACTTTCCGCCACATATTTGATGCGTGTTTCCTACAACATGCAATATGTAGCAAGTATACTAATCGCACAAGTAATATAATGATGAGTGAGTATCGTTCCCACAAGGATTGTTAGCTAAGCACTAAGTATTCTACCATTTTCCAGTTGGAGCAACCGAAATATTTGGATTGATGGGAGCTATTTCTAATTAAACTGAAAAATAAAATTTAAACTAAAGTTATCTACGAATGCAAGATGAAAATCACGGATAGTAATCAATTCAAGTAAAACGGTTAGGGTTTTGACTTCATTCGGATTTTATCGGTTAAACCTAAAAATTACACTACATTCACATTCATATGCATTGACTGTAAACCGAACTCACTAAGGTGTTAAACATACCTTCTCAAGCTATGTTTTCCTATTCTTCCTTTTTAACCTTCTGCACCTAACAAATTGAAAGTTAACAATTCCAAACTCATTAAGCAAAAGTACAATGATTTCATTAATTCTTGAATCTATCTCTAGCATCCAATACTATAATGGTGATTACCCAAGAAGCCTAACATGAATTATTTCTCAATCTCATCATGTTCATCACATAAAATATTTAAAACTCAGAGTAAACACACAATCAAAGCATTTTCATATGAACATAACATGATCAATAACTTAACCCATTAGAAATCCGAATTACAATCAAAACCCTAACCCAAAATGGGTTAGTTCATAGCTAAATTAACACTACAAATACGAAAAACGAAAACAGCCAAGTTCAACATAATGGAAAATAAGAGAGAGGACAAGAAATCTCCCCAAATGATGTATCCTTCAGTTAAAAATCCAATCTTCCCCCTTCTAATCACTAAAATCTCTCCAAGCTTAAGCAAAAACAATGAAAAAGTGGCTAACCCTACTTCCTCGACGACCTTTGGCAAAAAGGTTAAGTGTCCCTTTTATACCTCGCCCCAAATTTCTTAGAAAAACCCGCACAAAGTAAAACTGTGCGTTTTACAAAACTAGGATTTACGATTGTCGCCGCAACAAAGAAGAATTCTCGCGGCGGTGAAGAAAGAAGCAGATTTTGTTCGTGTTTGGCGTACTTCGCCACGGCGAAGGACAAGTCTTCGCCGCGGCGAAGCTTCTTGAAAAGTTCTGAAATTACAGAACCGCCACTCTGCTTGCATCTTCGCTTGATTCTTCGATTCTCAGTGCTTTTCCTTTGGAACAAGCCTCATCGTGCTTTATTCTGCTTTAGAACTCACTTAACTTCTGAAATCCGCTAACTTCTGAGTCACAAATAACTAATTTTGTCCTCATTTGCTCAAAAATGCCCATTCTAAGCCCATTCCCCCTGAATTCTGTTCTTCTTTGAAACAAGGCTCCGTTCGAAATTGCTAACTAACACCGAAACACAAAATGAAAAGAATTAAGCAACACTTTAGGTCAAAATACACCACAAAGTAACTGAAATCGGAATAAAAAGTCAAATGAAAACTATATAATCCACGAATTATCAATATTCCTCATAAATCTCATACAAGGCAGCTCACACTTCATCAATTTTTTCTTGTGCTTTTTCATTAGGAAACAATTATGGGTAGGCAAATTGCAACAACCTCATTTTCCACCTTGGATCCAATACAACTGCAATTGCCATCAAGAAATTGCATTCCCCCAATACTTGTCAAACTTTCCTTTCATCTTTCCCACCATTGATTGAATGAAATCATCATCATCAGAACACTTTTCATCTAGCAACTCTTTTATGTCACAAATTTCTTGCAAAAATAAGTTAGAAGTGGGGTACTCACTCCTTGAGATGACATTAGTTATGGAGTTGAAGGCTTCCAAAATCTCACACAGTTTCTCAAGTTTTTCCCAATCTTCATCTATTAGGGCATAAGTAAAGTTATTATCTAATTGAACTAATATTGGAAACACGTCTCTATATTAAATTGCAAGTGCCAACATCTCATAAGTAGAATTCCACCTCGTTTTGCAGTCAAGTTTGAGTTTTCGCTATGGCAATTGCAACATTTGAACAATCTCTTTAAACATAATCACTCTTGTCTCTGATTGCTTGACATATAAAATACAGGCACATATATCTTGAATGATGGGCTTAATTTTGGAAAGCCCATCCCGAACCATAAGATTCAACAAGTGTGCTGAGCACCACACATGAAACAACTTCCCACCACACATTAGCTTCTTGTTTCTTCCTAAATTCTCCCTCAAAATCTTGATTTCTGCTGAAGCATTGTCAACCAAGATACTGAACACCTTGTTCTCAATCCCCCATTCTATTAGACACTTATGAATATCAGCAACAATCTCAACACCAGGTTGAGGAGGAAGTATATGAACAAAATTGAGCACATGCTTCTACAACTTCCAATCATTATCTATAAAAATGTCTGGTGAGAACCATGTACTTAAGCTTCTAATTAGAAGAATTTCATAGATCAGTTGTCAAACTAATCTTATTGATACTCTTAAGCAAATTAAACAACTTCTTCTTTTATATCTCATACACAGTCACACAATATTGTTTCAAAGTAGTCCGCGTGATCTTCTTTGATAGTGGCATACCACATCTTTGCATCATGTTAAAACCCTCCACCTCCACAATTGTAAATGGTTGCTCATGCATGAGCACCCAATTAGCAGCTAGTTCCCGCATCTTGGCCATATCAAACTTGGCATTTGCAAATGCAAGTGCAGATTGCATTGAGACTTCATCCACTGAATTGGCTGGCCGAAAAAACAACTGTGTTTGCCTCTAAGTAGCTATTCGCTTCAAACATGATTTTACATGTCTTGCAAACTAGCAAACTAAGTTGTGCTCTTGGTCTCCGTTATTGCCAACTTTGCCTTACAATGAACACACTTTCCCTTTGTAGAACTACTTCTTTAAATTCATTCCACACCACTAATGTCTTTGCTCTCTTTTTCCTCTGAAAATGATTAACTTGCTCCTCGTTGGTACGAGGGGTAGAAGCATCAACATCAGTAACATTATGAGAAGTAGGTGTCACTGTGGTGGGTGGGTGTGGCTGTGGTGTGGGTGTGGCCTCGTCATCAGTCCAGGTTTCAAATATATCATCTATTGGTTGCATCCGTGAAGTAGAAGGTTGTGTTTGATTTGGGTTGGATGACGGTTCCATTAGAATTGTCAAATCCCTCTACAAAAACAATCTAAGATAAGCATCATGAACAAAGCCCTCTAGATTATATTTATGAGCGAAGGAGACACATGAGTCGAAACTTCATACAGTCTTATATCTGAGGGGGAAAAAAATAGAAACAAGAAACGGAGATCGGGAATCCACGGCTATTGATGCAATCATTTGGCATGGATATATTCTAATTTTCCAATTACTCCAACAGTGGAGACAATATACGAAAAGTTCATGGATAATCTAGAAATTTTTCTAGAAATCTTGGAAGGTACAGAGGATGATAAAGGAAGTGCTCTGACAAAGGAAATTTTCTAAAACATTGTGAAGTTTGGGATGAAAATCAGTACTTGCAAACAACTTTTCATTGGATAGATAATAAAGAAGATATTGTTGGTTTCGATTTTGAAATTAAGAAAGGGAAGCTCACTTGAGAATCTGAGTTTGCAACAGCTTCGTCGTCGGATTCTACCTTGCAGCAGCTTTGATTGAAGGGCAAATGAACATTGGACGACGGTAGCTGAATGAAGGATGGATGAAAGTTGGACAACAGTGGTGTCTCAGACTTTATGATGTCAAGAACCCAAACTCAATGAAGGTCCCAGATTTGTAATATGAAGAAGTGTAGACGATAATGGCGGAGGTGAAATAAGTTTGAAAGGTAGGGATTTTGCTGCCGTTTGTCTTTGTTTTAGGGTAATAACTATTTACACAACCTTAAATTCGCAATCGAGCTCACGAGCTACTGCCACTCGAATGACGACGCAAGCACCATCAAGCCCGCGAGTAGATCGAATCGAGCCCAAAACTGCTAGACAACTTTCACGAGCTTGAAGAGGAGCTTGAAGAGGAGCTCGAACTAGCGAACTACTCAATTTTTCACGAGTCGAGTCTGAGTTTGTCACCAGTCGAGCCCGAATAGCTCATGAGCTACTTGGTTCGACTACACCCCTAGTTGGCCTATGGATAAAATAATGAGACCCAACTATTTGGTTTGGGTAATTAAATTATTATAGGATTAATGAGCTAAATGGTGTTAATGGGTTTAATTAACTTTAATTTATGGTTTCAATAACTATTGCCAATCACAAGCATGCTCCGCATATTGGCTTCTCTTGTCAATTATTTTTAGTTTTATTCTTGCTTACGTTCTCCTAAGTGGGATATTAATGTGTTAATTACATCACAATGTGAGTAAACACATCATCTAGAATTCATCTTTTATCGTAATTAGTTGGATTGAATGTGTTCCCACTGTTGTGTTAGTGTTAATATAATTCATTAGTGTTTCCATTGTTGGTGTTTTCTCGTTCTAATTTTCAATCTTTCCACCAGCCATAGCGAATTTAAAAAGCTAATTTTTATCTTTGGATTTGGAATGACATAACTTAAAAATCCAAAATTTATCTTTAAATGGCATACACGGGTTGAAGTATACTGGAGAATAAGAATGTTGTGTATCCTTTCCATGTTTTCGTCTCATCAATACAAAATTTATTAGTTTGTTAGTGTAGCATCACTCTTGTAGAAAATGTATATTAGATTTAAGTTTACTGATATTTAAGATAAAGATCTTTATATTATAGGAGTTATAACAACTGATCACGTCATAATAGATGGAATCTTACATCCTGGTGTCGATTTCAAAGTTTCATGAGTCAACTTCTATTGATGCTGGATTTTGACACTAACTATTCGCACGCGTAAAGTGCTAAGCTGACTTAGAAATTACATGTGAATGAAGAAATGCAATGAAGTAAATGGAAGATGATTTTTAAAGTGGTTCGGATGCTTAAAACGAATCCTACGTCCACTGTTCTTTTATATATATATATGAGGTTACAGGAGGTCACGTATAGCAAACAGTGAGCAGAGGTACAAATGACTGATTATTCAGAGAGAACATTAAGTCAGTCTCTTTCTTGCAGGTTATCTATGTTCTGAGAGTAAAAGGTTACACTCAGAATGCAAGTTTTTTTATCAGGATCTCAAAAATGAGAGGGGGAGCCCTCTATTTATAGTAGAAGGTTTAAGGGTAATGATTACAAGTTTGCAAGTTTGCAAGTGGGTAGGTGTAGGACAATTCCTATCGCGCTTCCCATAAGAGATATCCTCAAATCGCATAAGGCTTGGATAGGTATGACTCCTATCTACTCGTAGATAAAGCCCGAGTCTGCCAAGTTGATGACAACTACAATTTTTTTATCTTTGGACGATGTGGCAGCTCTTGGATGGCACAAAGCCTTCTTGAATTCTTATTGGTGTTGGCTGACATAAGCTCGCATTAGCCCTGATTTTTTACCCATAACTGAAGCTCTCCAGTTCTTTAGGTTCAAAAATTGAATCTTGAGAACTTCATGATTATGCCATAACCTGACTTGTCTTGAAGGGCATCTGCTCGAACTGCCAATTGCAAACAACCTGAATGATACAAGGTCGATGACTTCACTCGTCTAGCGAACTGAATAGAGGTCGCGACACAGATCTTCGAGATTACACAAATGACCTGAGTTGATCACACTAAAAGGTTCAATGACCTTTGTCGGATCCTACCCACTGCTATCCTGTTGTGTTTCGAACTCTATCTATCATCCGTGACTTAAAAGTACTTAGAGTATTTTGTTGTCGAAAGTTGGAAATCACTTTGCTTTGAGTTTGATATATGAGGAAGAGTGTTTTATTCAAACGACCTCTTCAGATGTTTATCTGTGCTTAACAATTATCTTGGTCAATAAAATAAGCTTTATCTGACATACATGTCTTTGCGCAATAAGTGTCAGTCATGAGCATTAAATGCAAGCCATGATGAAACAACATTCTCTTTTAAAGCATTAAATGTGGATGAGTGCGTATTTAATGTGGAGGAGATAACCATGCCGATGTTTGGCATCTCCAATGGAGGGAAACGTCAATTGATCTCCACAAAGTGTAAAAGGTTACTCTTCATAAGGATTGATGACACGTGGTTGCATCCAATGGCTAGGAACGCGTCCCGCCCAAACGTCACTTACAAGGGAAGCCACGCATTGCCTTCTTCACTATAAAACCCTAGGCCCATTCCACATTTTTCACAGAACATTGGTTTCCAGAGAGAAAAATAGCATTTCCATACTCAAGAAATTCATCCTTTCCCTGATTGATGCACACTCGTCGCTACAACAAAACATATGCTTCTAATAATCTAGAGGTAAAGAAAGTTTCTTCTCTCTCTTTTTCATTTCTATTAAGAAAAAACTCAGTTTTTCATAGTAATGGTAGGAGTAGATGCCTGCTAGGATTACACAATACACATTCTCGGGTGCGATTCGAAGTGGAACACTTTTAAGAGTTAAAAAATAGGGCACAGATCTTTGGGAAATCATCATAAAGGATTTTTAGGCTTTTTAGGGTTATGGGAGAGAAACTATGGTTTCTTTTTGTTCTTTTAAGTTGTCGTATGAGACAATGCATACGGAGACGGAGTCATCTTTGCATGTCACACATTTTTAGACTTTAAAAGTAATGGATGCTCTTAAGAGAATAGCAGCCAAAGGGACAAGCTCGCAACCACCGGGCACCTCGGGGAGTCCCAGACAAGTGGTACTATCAGTAGCTATCGCGGATGAAATACAAAAGGTGATAGATCAGTTTGCAATCAATGTAAATGTCTACCAACAAGTCGCACATTGCTTAGAAGCAATTTTCAAATGCAGAGTGACGATACCCTTTCACCCCTTCATTGGGTCAATCCTCGACCACTTCGAGGTCGCACCATTTCTATTAACACCAAATGCATATATGATAGCGGTCACTATGTATATCGCATGTGGTGAACAGAGACTCGATGAGCTGACAACTGTAGAGCTCGGTTGCACCTACTATTTGAAGAGGAGTAAAGATAAGGATTCATACTACATCTCGAAATGATCAACAATCAAGGGAGGGATATTTGGTTACCCCAGCAACGTCAGGGCTTATGAAACTAAATATTTCTTCTTCGAGTATGATGGTGTTTGTAAATTTAGAAAGCTGAGTAGGTTTTCCCTTTAATTTCCAAACTGTTTATCCTTTATCCTTATCCTTTCCTTAATAAGTAAGGCTAACATACCCTTTGCTTTCTTACAGAAAACAAGATGACTAGGTTATCGACTCTAGTAGATTTTAGCCATATCGAGGCATTCGGTCTACTGCCTAACCACAGTCATGATGAGAAGCTGCTCGTGACCATTGCCAATTTACAAAAGTACGGTTTCTTTAGTCTTGAGGTATCCTTGGAAGCTCCAATTCGTAAGTATCTTCCCATGTGGGAGAACTCTGTCTTTATTAACAAAAGACCTTTGCTGACACACTTTCATGTCACACAGCAACTGATAATCCGAGGATTATACTAGTTTATTTAAGCTTTTAGGCCGGATTTTAGATACTTCTTAGTTCAATTTTGACTGAATGGCTACTTAATTCCTTACATTTCATGTTTCAGGTTAAAATGGATAATTTGAGTGAATAAAGACAAAATTGGAATTTTTGGACTTAGAAGTAAGCGGATCCAGAAGTTGGGAGAGTTCTGAAGTAGAGTAAAGCACTATGAAGCTTGTTTCCAAGGGAGAGCATCGAAGATCGAAGAATCAAGCAAAGGGCAATTCTGTAATTTTAGAATTCTTCAAGAAGCTTCGCCGCGGCGAAATGAGCCAGTCACGTACCAAATTCAGCGTCTTCTGTCGTTGCGACGAGATTCCTTCTTCGTCGTAGTGCAGTCTGCATTTTCCAGTTTTTGTAAAATGCACAGTTTTACTTTTTAGTGTTTTTCTTAGGATTTTGGGCGAGGTATAAAAGAAAAACTTAGTCTTTTTGCCAAGGGTTCGTCTTCGAGTAGGGTTTAGAGCTATTTACATTTTCTTAGATTCATTGGTGAGTGAAACTTAGATTGAAAAAGGGGAAGATTCGAGATTAAACCAGTGGATTCGTCATTTGGGGAGATTTCTTTTCTTTTCTCTTGTTTACATTATGTTAAACTTTGGTATTTTCGTTTCTTTTATTTGTCTTGTTGATTTAGCCATGAACTAACCTATTTTGGGTTGGGTTTTGATTGAAATTCAGAATTTTATGGGTTAAGCAATAGATTGTTTTCTTTTCATATGATTTTGCTTTGATTGTGTTTACTCTGAATTTACTGTTTATATGTGATGAACATGATGAGATTGAGAAATGAATCATGTTAGGCTTCTTGGGTAATCACCATTGTAGTATTGGATGCTAGAGATAGATTCAAGAACCAATGAAATCATTCTAGGATTCTTGCGCTTAATGAGCTTAGATTTATTAACTTTCAATTTGTTGGGTGCGGAAGGTTAATAGGGAAGAGTAGGAAAACATAGCCTGAGAAGGTATGTTTGACACTTTAGAGAGTTCGATTTACAATCAATGCATGTGAATATGAATTTAGTTTAATTCTTAGGTTTAACCCATAGAGTTCGAATGAAGTCAAAACCCTACCCGTTTATTTGAATTGATTTTATCCGTGTTTTACATCTTGCATTCATAGTTAAATTTTAGTTAAGAATTTATTGTTCAGTCTTAGTTTAAATTGCTCTTGTAAATCCAAAAGAATTCGATTGCTCCAAATTTGAGAACAGTAGGAAACTTAATGCTTAGCAAACAATCCTCGTGGGAATGATACTCACTCATCACTCTATTACTTGAGCGATTAGTATACTTGCTACACATTGCATGTTTATAAAACATACGCATCAAGTTTTTGGCGCCGTTGCCGGGGATTGAGTTTTAAGTTAACATTGAGTTTTTCTATAGTTAGCTAGATTGGAGTTTTAATTTTTGTTTTCATCATTGTCTGTTTTACTCTTGTTTGTAATTTTTACTTGGTTTATGACCTCACTTTCTTTCGTTTTATTATTGTGCAGTTTATGCGAAGAGTGAGATGTCAACCAGTGGTTCCTGTTGATCTTGAGATTGGGAGAACCGCTAGACGACTTAACAAAGAGAGAAGAGAAATAAGGGATATAGTGGTTGAATCAGAAGAAATTGTTGTTGAAATGGCAGAACCAGAAAACAGGATACTAAGGGAATTCTCAGTTCCCACTGTAAATGGAAGTGGGTCGAGTATTACTAGGCCTACGGTGCAAGCCAACAACTTTGAGATTAAGCCGGCAATCATCCAGATGATCCAGCAGTCAATAATGTTTAATGGTGATTTGAAGGAAGATCTGAATCAGCATATTGCTAACTTCTTGGAAATTTGTGACACCTTCAAGTGAACGGAGTGTTAGATGACACCATTAGGTTGAGGTTATTCCCATTCTCATTGGGGGATAAAGCAAAGGGGTGGTTAATGGCACTACCACCGGGAACTATCACAACTTGGAATGATCTAGCATAGAAGTTCTTGACCAAGATCTTCCCTCCAGCAAAATTAGCAAAACTAAGAAATGATATCACATCATTTCTATAAGATGAGTCCGAGTCATTGTATAAAGCTTGGGCGAGGTACAAGAAATTAATGAGGAAATGTCCATACCATGGGTTGCCAGTTTGGCTTCAAGTCCAAACATTCTACAATGGACTAATGGGTAACGTGTAAACCATGGTGGATGCAACATCAGGAAGAGCCTTGCAGAATAAGACACCAGAGGAGGCTTATGAGTTGCTTGAGGTTTTGGCAAGCAACAACTATCAAAGAACAAATGAGAGAGCAATATCAAGAAAATCTATGGGTCTTCATGAAGTTGATGCCTTCACAGCCATCTCAGCCCAACTCACGACACTTCAGAAACAGTTGGGAAGCATGTAGGTAAACTCTATTCAAGTACCTCAACTAACTTGTGATTTTTGTGCGGGAAACCATGTGAGCAGCGAGTGTCAAGTGGGGAACACATTTACTTCGTCATCTTCATCATCGGAGCAAGTGAACTACTTGGCAGGAAACCAGAGGCAACCAAACAACCCGTACTTGAACACATACAATCCGAGGTGGAGAAATCATCCAAATCTGGCTTGAGGCAATCAGAACCAGCAAAATAATCAATGGAACCAAAGGACATTGCCAAATAACCAACTAGGGGTGAATAATCAACCGGGAGATCCAAGAGTGACAAAGTTAGAGGACATGTTTGGGAAATTCATGCAGGAGACCACGGGTTTAATGAATGAGACGAGGCCAAATTTTAGAAACCAAGGGGCATCCCTTCGGAATCTTGAGGTACAGATGGGCTAATTGGTTGAGAAGCTAAATGAGAGACCGTAGGGTTCCTTATCAAGCAACACAGTGACTAACCCACATGAGCAAGCAAATGCCATAATTTTGAGGAGTGGGACAGTGTTGGAAGAAGTTGAGCAAGCAAAAAAGGAAGAATCGAAAGAGGAAGTTGATGAAGAGATTGTAGTTGAGGAGAAACCAAGCGGCTTGGAGGAAGAGAACAAGAAGAAGGAAGAAAGGCAAAAGAAAAAGGAGAAATTGCCATTCCCTGAGATACCACTAGAGTTGGCACATCACACCCCATCCGTGCCTTTTCCTCAGAGACTGAAGAAAAAGAATCAGGATAAGCAATTTTTAAAATTTATTGAAATATTTAAAAAATTGCATATTAACATTCCTTTTCCAGACGCATTACAGTAGATGCCTGATATGTTGTTACTACAACATGCAATGATAGCAAATGCACTAGTCGCACTAAGTAATAAAGTGATGAGTGAGTATCGATCCCATGAGAATAGTGTTATGAATACCGATTTTTCTAGTTAAAGTCCTAATTCAAGCAACAATAAATTGGATTGATGGACGATTAACAAACTAAATACAAATGCAAAACCCAACAACTTAACTAATTAAACAATGCTAAAAAAAATGCTAGGGTGTTGATTTCACCTAGATACGCTAACCCAAATCATAGAATCTATTACCCAAGTTCTAATTCCTTGATTGAAAATCGAATTCCCTAAGTTGTAAAACATACCTTCTCAGGCTACATTTCCCTACTTATCTCTATTAAGCTTCCGCAGCCAACAAAATGAAGATTAAAAGTTCAAAGTCTTTTAAGCTTTATAGAATTCTATCTAGATTTCATAGATTGCTAAACCTCTCTAGCGTTTGCTTAATCTACGGTATTTATCCCAAAAGGCACAATCACAAATCACTTCTTGGTCTCATTGTGAACAACACACATTTGAATGGTGATCAAGCATCCAAAAATCATTAAGCAAAGAGATAAACACTCAATCATGAAATTAAAACTCAAGTAAATCAATTCTTATAAATCTGAATCATTGTATCAAGGTTACATCCAACCCTAGCTAAACAACTCAGTTCATACTCAAAAACGAAATAAAATAACAAAAACAAACTGAATCAAGATTCATCATTGAAAAACAAGCAAAAGATGGAGAAATCTTCTCTAATTTGAAGCCCAAATCTTCAATCATCTTCTCCTTCCATGAGCTGCCTCCCAAATGACGAACCCAGCCTCCTTTTCTTTCATTTTCATGCTAATTTATACCTCTTTCACTTAAGGACCAAGCCCTAGCAAGCCAAAACGCGTGGTTTTATTTTTACAGCTGATGCAGGTTTTGCCGCTGCAAAGCTTTTTCCTTGCCGCGGCGAGGACTTTCGAGCCAAATTTAAGCATGATATAGTCTGAATCTGGAAAAGTATTAAACATATGAATTGTATCCCATTCAATTATATTTCTACTAGTTTATGAATAAGTACAATATGAGGTCTATAGCCGAAGTTATGGTAGAAATACCGAAGCACGTCCAAAGACATTTTTTCTTCAGTTCCCAGCGTACTTTTCACAACTTCAAGCCAAGTTTTCACCCTTGTCCAGTCCTAATTAGGGAAAACCCAAAACATGAAAGTTGTAGCTCTTCTTCTTAACTTTCCAAAGCTTCTAAATTCAGGTCATTCCGAGTTTTCAAGCTCAAGTTACACAATTTACGCTCAAAATCATTGTTTAGGTCTACAAAGAAAAATTAATAGAATTAGGTAGCAATTATGGCCCAAATTGTATGAAAAGTATCCTAAATCCTATCAAAATTCAATGCAAAATCATAGTATAAAATATGATTATCAAATACCCCCAAACTTAAGATTTGCTCGTCCTCGAGCAAAAAGGAATAAAAGCTCAAAGAAAGAAAAGTAACATACAGAGGAGTGCAATGCCATAATCCTATGTGAAGTTCCTTAAGGAAATCCTATCGAACAAAAGGAAGTTAGAAGATGAGGAAACGGTGATGCTTATGGAGGAGTGCAGCGCCATTCTCCAGAAGAAGTTACCCCCGAAGCTCAAAGATCCAGGGAGTTTTACTATTCCTTGCATTATAGGAGATATTACTTTTGATCGTGTTTTATGTGATTTAGGTGCTAGCATTAATTTGATGCCCTTTTCTGTTTTCAGGAGATTGGGAATTGGTGAAGTGTAGCCAATGACCATGTCATTGCAACTAGCGGATATGTCCATAAAACACCTGAGGGGGATAGTGGAAGATGTGTTGGTGAAGGTGGATAAGATAATTTTTCCAGCAGATTTTGTTGTGTTGGACATGGAAGAGGATAAGGAAATTCCTCTTATTTTGGGCCGACCATTCTTGGCCACGGGGAGAGCACTTATAGATGTGCAAGAAGGAAAGTTACTGTTAAGAGTTCAAGATGAAACAGTAACTTTCAATGTCTTTGAGGCGAAGAAGTTTCCATCAGAATCGGATTCACGCTTTAGTGTCAATGTGGTGGACATATTGGTTGTAGAATCTATTGAGGAAAACACCCCACAATTACCTCTAGAAGCGTGTATAGCCAAATCAAAAACAGTTGAGGTAGATGATTCGGTGAATAATGAATGCGCTAGGTTGTTAGAAGCACTTCAACCGATTGATGAGAGTCAAGATCTAAAATTTGAGGAGTTTGATTTTGAAAAAGAGAAGGAAAAGGAAAAAAATGAAGAACTGCCAAAGCTTGAGTTGAAACCTTTACCTTCCCACCTCAAATATGTTTATCTTGGAGATTCAGAAACCTTCCCAGTGATCATTAGTTTAGGTTTGAGTAAATTGGAGGAAGAGCGGTTGATTAGGGTGTTGAGGGAACATAGACTAGCAATTGGATGGACTATTTAAGACATTAGAGGCATCTTGCCATCATTTTGCATGCATAAGATACTCATGAAGGATGATATTAAGCCTAGGGTGCAACCACAACGGAGATTGAATCCTTCGATGAAGGAAGTAGTGAGGAAGGAGGTGGTGAAACTCCTAGATGCGGGGATTATTTATCCTATTTTCGACAGTCCATGGGTGAGCCTGGTACAATTGGTTCCAAAGAAGAGAGGTATCACGGTAGTAAGGAATGAGAGTAACAAATTGATACCAACTAGGACGGTGACGGGCTGGAGAGTGTGCATTGATTACCAGAAATTGAATGAGGCGAACAAGGAAGGATCATTTTCCACTACCTTTCATTGATCAGATGTTAGAGAGTTTGGTAGGACATGCCTATTACTGTTTCCTGGATGGGTATTCAGGATATAACCAGATTGCCATCACTCCTGAGGATCAAGAGAAGACGACCTTTACTTGCCCCTATGACACCTTTGTTTACTGGAGGATGCCTTTTGGGTTATGCAATGCACCAGCAATATTTCAGAGATGCATGATGTCGATCTTTGGGGACATGGTGGAACGGTTTATAGAAGTCTTCATGGATGACTTCTCAATTTTTGGTTTGTCTTTTGATAGTTGTTTAACTAATCTTTCTCTTGTTTTGCAGCGATGTAAGGAGACGAACTTGGTGCTTAATTGGGAGAAGTGCCATTTCATGGTCTATGAGGGAATAGTGCTCGGTCATAGGATTTCAAAGGAAGGAATAGAAGTTGATCGAGCAAAGATAGAAATGATTGAGAAGCTGCCACCACCATCAAATGTCAAAGCGGTCTGAAGTTTCTTGGGGCATGTAGGGTTTTACAGACGCTTCATCAAGGATTTTTCTAAGATTTCTAAACCCCTTTGCAATTTCTTGAATAAAGATGTTGTGTTTGATTTTAATGATGAATGCATGCATGCCTTTCTAACTCTAAAAAAATTATTAGTATCTACACCTCTTATTGCAGTTCCTGATTGGGGACTGCCATTTGAATTAATGTGTGATGCTAGTGATTTTGCTCTAGGGGGAGTGTTAGGACAGAGGAAAAACAAAGTGTGTATGCTAGCAAAACACTCACTGATGCACAACTGAATTACACCATCACTGAAAAAGAATTGTTGCCTGTGGTTTTTGCTTTTGAAAAATTTCATTCGTATTTGTTAGGTGCAAAGGTAATCATCTTTACGGACCATTCAGCACTCAGGCACCTATTGGGAAAGCAAGAAGCGAAACCTCGGTTGATAAGATAGATCCTATTGCTTCAAGAGTTTGAGTTGGAAATTCGAGATAAGAAGGGGTCGGAAAATGTTGTGGCAGATCACTTGTCAAGGATTGAGAGACCAATCCAGGGAACTGAGGAGGAAATCCCAATTAGAGAAACATTTCTGGATGAGATATTGATGAGAGTGGATAAAGCACCATGGTATGCAGATTTTCCAAATTATTTGTCATTAAGGGTGCTCCCAAGTGGTATGACGTTCCAACAAAAGAGAAAATTCTTCTTAGATTTGAAATACTATTTTTGGGAAGAGCCATTTTTATACAGACACTGTGCCGAATCAAATGATATGGAAATGTGTCCCAGAGGAGGAGATGGAAAGCATTCTACGACATTGTCACGAGAGGGAAGTAGGTGGCCATTTTGGAGGAGCTAGGACAGTAGCCAAGGTTCTATAATCTGGGTTTTATTGGCCAACCCTCTTTAAGGATTCTTTCCGGATGATTCAGGAGTGTAACCAATGTCAACGGATGGGTAGTATTTCAAAAAGAGATGAGATGCCATTGAACAACATCCTGGTGGTTGAGCTTTTTGATGTGTAGGGGATTGACTTCATGGGTCCCTTCTCAAATTCTTTTGGGAACACATATATTTTGGTAGCGTTGGATTACGTGTCGAAGTGGGTAGAAGCAGTTGCATTGCCGACTAATGATGTTAGGGTAGTGGTTAAGTTTGTGAGAAAGAATATTTTCTCAAGGTTTAGGGTACCACGGGCAATTATTAGTGATGGAGGATCCCACTTTTGCAATAGGCAATTGGATGCATTGTTGGGTAAGTATGGAGTGACACATAGAGTTGCAACACCTTACCATCCACAAACGAGCGGGCAAGTGGAGCTGTCTAACATAGAACTTAAAGGAATTTTAGAAAAGACAGTTAATGCATCTAGGAAGGATTGGTCACGGAAATTAGATGATGCGTTATGGGCCTACAGAACTGCATTTAAGACTCTTATTGGTATGTCTCCGCTTAGGATGGTTTATGGGAAAGCGTGTCACTTATCGGTAGAACTCGAGCATAAAGCATACTGGGTAGTCAAGCAGCTAAACATGGACTTGAAAGCTGCTGGGGAAGAAATGATGTTGACTTTGAACGAACTCGATGAGTTTCGTCTCGAAGCATATGAGAATGCCCAGATTTACAAGGAGAAGACAAAAAGGTGGCATGACAAGCATATCCGGAAGAAGAACTTTGAAGTAGGACAGAAGGTGTTGTTGTTCAATTCTAGACTTAGGCTTTTTCCCGAAAAACTTAAGTCTAGATGGTCCAGACCATTCATAGTGACAAGAATTCACCCATACGGAGTGGTGGAAGTGTCGCATGAAGAAAAGGGCACATTTACAGTTAATGGACAGAGACTGAAGCCATACATTGATGGGATGCTGAGTTGCAAGTCCATCTCAATCCGACTTGACATTCCGACGTGAAAGATCGATAGAGTCAAGCTTACCGACTATAAACAAGCGCTTATTGGGAGGCAACCCAAGTGTTCATTTTTTTTCATTTTATTATGTTTAAATTTGTTTGATTTTGTATGAGTGAATGATTTTTAATTTGTGTGTTTTTGGGTGTTTCAGGTGAAGTTTTTGACGAAGGAAAGAAAATGCTACAGACTTCGCCGGGGTGAAGAAGTATTCTTCGCCGCGGCGAACCACATTGTATGAAAATAAGTTTTGAAAAGTCCTAGAGTTCGCCGTGGTGAAGCAACCTGAAAAATATGTTGCAGCTACTGTAAGTTTTCGGCCCGGCAAAGTAGGTTGGACGAAATTTCTCTAAGGCAATTTCACCGCGGCAAAGATGTTTCTTCGCAGAGGCGAGTAGCAACTGTAAGTTTTCACCCCGGCGAAGAATTTTTCTTCACCGCGGCGAAACCTGGGTTTAAATTTAGGGTTTATGAACGAAGAACTTCGCCGTGGCAACGACTGTTTTTTATAAATACCCACTTTCTTCCTTCATTCTTCACGCGACTTTTCAAATCCACTTGAGAGAAAAATTTTCCAACTTAACCCTTTGCCTTCCCAGTGTTTTCCCAACCAAATTTCTCACTCCTTAACCCTTCTAAACACCAAAACAACTCATTTCAACAACAATTTTTGCAAAAATTTCACGAACTTTTTAGGTTCAAGAAATTTGGTGCTTTCCAATTTAGACTGATTCTGGCTAAATTGGTGGCGAATAATCCTTCGTATTGGTAAGATCTCAAGTTCCCTAAGCTTTTTATCACAGAATTTTGAGTTTTAATTTGTAGATGTGAAAAAAAAATTGGTTGTGTTTGAGTTGTGAAATTTGTGGTGATTGTGAGTCTTGATTTTGTTTGAGAAAGGATTGTTTGGGTGTTGTGTGATTTGGAGGAGTGTGGGTTTTGAATTTTTGGAGTGTTTGGTTGAATTTGAAAAATTGTAGTTTGGGGGTTGAAGTGCAAATTTTTTGAAGTGTTGTCAATTTTTACAAGATTGAATTGGTTGTTGTAGGACACTTAGGTTTGAATTGTTGGGGTTCATTTTTGAGTTGAACTATAGTTTTGAAAAAAAATGCCGGTCAAAGTTAAGGTTCCATGCAAAGGAAAGGGAAAAGGCAAGAAAGTGGACAATTGCTTCGTGAGTGAGGAGGCCCGAAAAAGATATGAAGGGGCTATCCAAAGAAAAGATAAGGGCTTTATTCCTGAGCGTGGATTGACCGCGAGTCAAGCTTTAGATTGGAGTCGAGGGAGACGTTGAGAACTGTTTATGAGTGCTCCTGCACAACCGGCTATAGAGCCACTAGTGAAGGAGTTTTATGCCAACCTCCCGGATTGTGAAGAAGGTACTACATTTGTGAGAGGGGCTAATGTGCCGTTTAAGGAAGAAGTGATCAATAAGTTTTATAACATGCCTAACATTGATCAGGATGAGTACGTAAGGTTTAAGACGTCATAGTTTTAGGACAGTATCATTCTTCCGGTCATTGCAAAACCAGATGCAACTTGGGCAGTGTCGAAGAAACAAAAGAAAACCATTAAAGGGAACTTACTTGACACCGATGGCTCGACTGTGGTAGTATTTTGTTAGTGCGAGGTTGATGCCGGAAACGCACTATAGCACGGTAACTTACGAGAAGGCATTATTGCTGTATGCTATTACCACAGGAAAGAGTATAAATGTGGGACGAATTATCTTGAACAACATTCATCATGCTGCCAAACAAGGGCGATCAAGTTACTCTTTCTCACATCTCATCACCGTCTTGTGCATTAGAGTTGGAGCCGAGGTTTATGATGATGAGCAACGTATTCATGCTGCCCCAATCCTAGACTTAGATTATTATCAAAAACATCTTGAACATCCAGAAGTTGAGCAACCAAGAGCAGGGACAAAATGGCAGAGAACCACACAAGGCCCTACCATATCCTCCAACTCCACAGCTACACAGAAGGAGATGATACAGCAGATGATGGGGATGATGAAACGTATGGCAGAATGGCAGGATTGGTTGGCTAATCGCACTGATGATGTATGATATGCGTAAGAGCTTCAACAAGCTCAACGTGGACTACTGAGAATTCCAACGGGTGGCCCCGGGATTCGGGACGAGTGGGTGGGCTTCGAGTCGGAAGAGGAAGAAGAGGAAGACGAGGAGGGCGAAAAATTAGCACCGGAGCCCCTGTTTTGTTTTTCTTTATTTTTATTTGTTTTTAGTTGATTTTGTTTTCATTTCAAACATTAAACTCAGTTTTTAATTTTGTTTTGGATTGTTGTAGTTGTTTTATTTTCTTTTAATTTGCAGTTGTAGCAAGGTCGAGATTAGGTTGTAATATTTTCAATTTAGTTGGTGAATTTTTGCTAACACAATGGACATCACAGTTTCAATTGTTTTGACAGATGTTGGGTGATGAAAAAGTCAGAGATTGGGTGTGCACTGTGGAGCAAAACTTTATGGATTAACCAGGGAACTATCTCGTACTTTTGTTATTTTTTATTTTCTATTCCTAATTTATGCATAATGGGACATTGGGGACAATGTCATCTTTTGTTTGGGGGTAGAAAAATTAGAAATTTTTGAACTTTCGTTTATTTTACTTTAGTTTATTTGTTTTTGCCGATTATGAATTGTATAAATCAATGATGAGAATAGGGTTGTTGCGATCTTATTGTTGAGAAATGTTAAGTATTGCTTCAAGTTTATGTTTATTGATTGAATTTTGATTGAGGTTTGTTGAGTGGTTCAACCACCATTTTCACTTTTTCGGCATGCTTAGATTCATTTTATGTACTTAGGTAAAGCTTTGATAATGTTGGTGGACTCTAGAACCTAGTAGAGAAGTGCTTGAGGCGAAATTCTAGGATTCGACATGGTTGAGGAGATGATTTAGGCATTCTTTTTGGAACGTTTGAGCCTTTCTAGCTGACCCATGAATGAAATTGTCCCTAGTCACCCATTTGAGCCATATGAATTATTATTGCTTTATTTCTCTTGGCAAACCAAAAATTGTCCGATTCTTATACCCTAAACACTTTGTCGTACCCTTAGGAGAATTCGGTCCTAATGCAAACACAAAGAACGAGAAGAGTTGTACAAAGAAACTAAAAGAATAGTTTGGGGGTTGTGAGAAGGGCAATAAAAACAAAAGGGGTAGTTCACCTCAATTCAATTGAATTGTTGTTTTCTTTTCAAAAAAAAAAAAAAAAGAGAGTATTTGCCAAGTTTAAGGGTATCTCGGTTGGAAACCAGTAACCGCCTTAAAAACTGTCTATCAGTACTTGGCAACTTCTAGTACAACAACGCCACGTACACCTTAGACGCACTTCACCCGCCGCATTTATGGTATCAGAAATAAGAAAGATACAAGTTTGAGGGTTGTAAATTACTGGATACGTTGATTGGTGGTTGAGAAGAAGTGGAGTTCGATTTGATTTTAGTGTTTGCATGAGGAAAACCGAGTTCTCTTATTTTTCTTGGAACCCACTACCCGAGCGTAGCGTTACAAGCTTATAAAGACCTTTTGATTCTTATCTTTGTCTAGTCCTCATTAGTGGAGAGTAGTTCGATATTTAGGCTTATGGAGTCTGCCACCATTTGAACTTTGCATTTCTGCATAAAATAATCTGGGAAGTTAGAATATGGATTGAAGTGGGGATCACCTACTCGGTGGACCGATAGAGGAAGACAGTCGATGTACCTTATAACTTCTTGGAATGTTAAACATTTTTCTATTAATAATTTTGCAACAATTTTTGAGATTGGTATAAATTCTAGGTAGTTGTTTTGTGAGAGCAGCCTTTTATTTTCTTTTTCATTTTTGTAATTGTTGTTTTATGTTTTTGAATGTTTGTGTTTTTCTTTTATCTTGTTTTGTACCTAATGCTCGGGGACAAGCATGGTTCTAGTTTGGGGGTATTTGATAATCCGAGGATTATACTAGTTTATTTAAGCTTTTAGGCCGGATTTTAGATACTTCTTAGTTCAATTTTGACTGAATGGCTACTTAATTCCTTATATTTCGTGTTTCAGGTTAAAATTGACAATTTGAGCGAATAAAGACAAAATTGGAATTTCTGGACTCAGAAGTAAGCAGATCTCAGAAGTTGGGAGAGTTTTAAAGCAGAGTAAAGCACTATGAAGCTTGTTCCCAAGGGAGAGCACCGAAGATCGAAGAATCAAGCAAAGAAGCAAGCAAAGGGCAATTCTGTAATTTTAGAATTCTTCAGGAAGCTTCGCCGTGGCGAAATGAGCTAGTCACGCACCAGATTCAGCGTCTTCTGTGACCGCGGCGAGATTCCTTCTTCGTCGCGGTGAAGTCTGCATTTTCTAGTTTTTGTAAAACGCGCAGTTTTACTTTTTAGTGTTTTTCTTAGGATTTTGGGCGAGGTATAAAAGAAAAACTTAGTCTTTTTGCCAAGGGTTCGTCTTCGAGTAGGGTTTAGAGTTATTTACATTTTCTTAGATTCATTGGTGAGCGAAACTTAGATTGAAAAAGGGGAAGATTCGAGATTAAACCAGTGGATTCGTCATTTGGAGAGATTTCTTTTCTTTTCTCTTGTTTACATTATGTTAAACTTTGGTATTTTCGTTTCTTTTATTTGTCTTGTTGATTTAGCCATGAACTAACCTATTTTGGGTTAGGGTTTTGATTGTAATTCAAAATTTTATGGGTTAAGCAATAGATTGTTTTCTTTTCATATGATTTTGCTTTGATTGTGTGTTTACTCTGAATTTACTCTTTATATGTGATGAACATGATGAGATTGAGAAATGAATCATGTTAGGCTTCTTGGGTAATCACCATTGTAGTATTGGATGCTAGAGATAGATTCAATAACCAATGAAATCATTCTAGGATTCTTGTGCTTAATGAGCTTAGTTTTATTAACTTTCAATTTGTTGGGTGCGGAAGGTTAATAGGGAAGAGTAGGAAAACATAGCCTAAGAAGGTATGTTTGATACTTTAGAGAGTTCGATTTACAATCAATGCATGTGAATATGAATTTAGTTTAATTCTTAGGTTTAACCCATAGAGTTCGAATGAAGTCAAAACCCTACCCGTTTATTTGAATTGATTTTATCCGTATTTTCCATCTCGCATTCATAGTTAAATTTTAGTTAAGAATTTATTGTTCAGCCTTAGTTTAAATTGCTCCTGTAAATCCAAAAGAATTCAATTGCTCTAACTTGAGAACAGTAGGAAACTTAGTGCTTAGCAAACAATCCTCGTGGGAACGATACTCACTCATCACTCTATTACTTGAGCGACTAGTATACTTGCTACACATTGCATGTTTATAAAACATATGCATCAGCAACTATACCACCAAGGGTCCTAAAGACATCGAGGAGAGCCGGGGGATTCACATTCCCCATAATCGACCTGATTTAACCGGGTGGAGTGACCTTCAGCGATATCCCCACGGGAGGGTTACAAATCGATGTCGAAAGGCGACAACCCACAGAGTAACACGAGGAAGCTCCCTAGCCTGCAATTGCTCGCCTTCGAAGAAGAAGACCATAGGCCAGAAGACCAGAAAGAGAAAACAACTACCCACCGAGGAGGAGTCGAAGTCTGAACCAGAGGGCTTCATGGTGTTGCTAGAAAGATCTCAGCCCTGCCACATCTTTCGCTCGGGGATGCCCTTGACACTCCAGCTACCCCTGAGAGTTTGTGTAAGGGTGAAGGAGTGATCACTATTGCCTAGAGGAGAGTGGGCAAACAACAGGTCGAATAGGTGCTTGCCTCCTCGAGGCTAGACCCGTCAGTGTTAGATTCACTAGGGCAACTACCAGAACACTTCCAACCTGTGTTATAGACCCTTTTAGAATGCCAACTTATCACAACCTTTGATAGGTTCGTGGCTTCTCAACCCATTGACCTGGTGGCCACCGAGCTCTAGTTACAAAGTCAGGTAAAGCAGCCTGTTCTCTTCGAGAACTTTTCGATACCAACCGACCTCTTAGTTTTTTAAGATCTTAAAAAAAACTAACTTTTGTCTCTTTTCCTGTGTAGTCCTTCCTCACACTGACTGTGGCCTAGCAGAAGAGTGACATGGACTCCATTAGAAAACTCCACGAGCTGAAGAAGGAGAATGCCAAGCTGAAGCAAGATCTCACAGTCATAGATGCAGAGGCAAAAGTGGCTTGCATCCAGGCGGATCAGTACGTAACTAAAATAGATTCTGCTCTTCGAGCAACGGACTTTCAGAAGAGGGAGCTCAAGAAGAAAGATGATGATAATAAAGGGCTCCAACGAACTGTGGCAAGGCTCACCAAAGAGTTGAGCGAGGAGAAAAAGGGATGCCAGCGAGCATTAATCGTGCAAAGGTGGACGGGGAGAATCAAGCTCAGCTGTGGGAAAACATAGAAAAGCAAAAGAAGGCGCTATAGATGGACCTCGAGCTGCTCGAAGGGCGAGTCGCTTCATTGACCAAGCTGATGAAGCGGCAAAATCTCGAGCTTAAGAGGAAGGTTGCCCATTGGGCAATCCAAGCTATTTATAGCTTGCAAGCAAGGAATCCTGAAATGGACATCTCTGACCTCCCTGATGATTACCAGGCCACTCTTGTTTCTATGCTCAAGGCCGAAGAGGCCAAGTAGTAAAAGGAATAAGAACCTCCCCTGAAAGATGATCAACCAAACACGGACATTCCTATAGATCAAATAGATGATCTGAAGGTCGACGACCAGCCAGAGGATCAAGGGGTCACAAGCAAGGGTCCCAGGAACGAAGACCATTGATTCCCCTTTCTACTTTAAGTCTTTCCTGTTATCTTTTTTTTTTTTTTTTTTTTTGTAATTCTTTGTTGCTCTTTTGTATACATTCATCAAATATATATAAAGAAACTTTTTGACTACTTGTGATAGTACTTTTATACTTAAGCACTTCACAAAACAAATATAACATGTCTGATAATCAAACTCGCAGAAAATTACAAATAACAAGAATATTAAAGACTTGAGATTACGACACAAGTGTTTCTTCGAAGAAAACTGGAACAATCTTATTCATGAAATTTACAACATCGAGAACTTTTAAATTAAAACGATCAAAACTATTAGCGAGCTCAGAATTACTGATAATAAGGGCGAAGATGTTCGACATTCCAAGCTTACGGCACTTCAGAACCATTAAGCCTTTTAAGGTGATATGCTCTAGGTCATATTACCTTAGCGATGTGATATGGACCTTCCTAATTAAGTCCCAATACCCCCGCACTTGGTTCCCTTGTGCTAAGAAAGACTTCTTTCAAAACCAGGTCGCAAACCCAAAAATCTATTCTCCTTACTTTAGAGTCAAATAATCTTTTTGCCCACTGCTTGTAAGAAGTTATCCTTAAATGAGCCTTGTCGCAGTGTTCTTCAACTAAGTCCAAACTTGCACGTAAGAATGCCTCATTTTCTGTTTCATTAAAACATTCCTTCTGAAGTAAACCAGTTCCTACTTCTATTGGAATCATCGTCTCACAGCCATACGCTAATGAGAAAGGTGTTTCTGAAGTAGAGGTTCTCAAAGTTGTTCTATATTTCCATAGAACTTCTGGGAGATCATCGGCCCAATTGCCCTTGGGTGCGCCAAACTTGGCCTTCAATGTGTGCTTAATAGTCTTGTTGACAGCTTTAACCTGACCATTGGCTTGCGGTCTTACTACTAAGGAGAATTTCTTATGAATCCTAACTCATCGTAAAACTGCTTGAATTCCTCGTTGTCAAACTGCTTCTCATTATCAGAGATAAGTGTATAAGGAATCTCATAGCAACACACTATATTCTTGAAGACGAAGTCTTTGAACTTTTAAGTAGTGATCGCAGGCAAAGGCTTTGCTTCGACCCACTTAGTGAAATAATCCACTACGACCACTGCGTATTTAACGCTCCCTTTACTGGTTGGCATGGGCCTGATGAGATCAATTCCCTACATATAGAATGGCAAAGGATTAGTCATTATCGTTAGCTGGTGGGAAGGAGCTTGTGGGATGTTCGCGAACCTCTGGCACTTATCACACTTCTTCACAAAGTTGAAGGTATCCTCGTGAAGCAAAGCCAATGATATCCCTGACGAAAAATCTTATTGGCAATAGATCATGCAGATGTGTGATTACCACAGATCCCTTCATGTACCTCTCTCATAATGTACTCTGCTTCATCATCGGTTACACATCGGAGGAAGGGAGTGCTAAACCCTCACTTATACAACTGATCCCTGATAAGTGTGTAACGAGCAACTTTAATTCGTAGAAGTCTCACCTTGGTTTTACTACTGGGCAAAGTCCCATCTCAAAGATACTGAATGATCATAGTCATCTAGGAAGTAGATTCGGTTGCAGCTATGGTTTGCTTAGGTGAGCTGATGCTAGGAACCTTGATGTACCGAAATAAACTACTATCTAAAGCATCAAAATCCAGCGATGAGGCTATTTTTGCCAAAGCATCCGCGACAGAGTTACTGTGTCTCAGGATTTGCTTGATCGTATAATGCTTGAAAAACTCGAGTGCGGCCTTGACTTTCTTCAGATAGCTAATCATGTTTTCTTCTTTGGCTTGATATTCTCCCAAAATCTGATTGACAACCAGCTAAGAGTCGCTATTGATGTCGATTGCATCTGACCCCATTTCTCTTGCTAGTCGTAGACCAGCAAGCAACGCTTCATATTCAACCTCATTATTCATAGCTTTGAACCCAAACCTAGGGATTCCGTGAATGTGGGTCTCTTCGGGACTAAAGGAGGAGAATACCAACTCTGGCTCTTCTTTTGTTCGAAAACCCGTCAACATAGAGGTTATGGGTTGATAAGTTCCGAATAGTTTCTTGGACAACTCTGCTAGCTGATTGTTTGCGTTCCTGATCTGGCTAGTAAGAGAACTCAAAAATAAAATCAACAACAGCCTACCCCTTAATTGCTATCTTTGATCTGTAATGCAAATCGAACTGACGTACTTCCATAGCCCACTTGAGCAACTTAACCAAAGCCTCCGGCTTCTAAAGAACTTGTATGAGTGAATAGTTGGTCAAAACATGGACGGTGTGAGCATGGAAGTAAGATCGCAGCTTCTTGGAAACGATTAGCAAGCGTAGGCCAATCATTCCATCTCTGGATGCCGCATCTCGGCGTCCAGTAGATGCTTGCTCATATAATATATCAGCCACTGAAATCTGCCTTCTTCCCGAATGAGAGCTGCGCTGATAGCATACTAAGAGACGGATAGGTAGAGAAATAAGATTTCCTTGGGAAGAGGCTTGGACAGAAGAGATGGATTTCTGGGATGCGCTTTTATAATGTGGAAGGCTTACTCACATTCCAAGTTCATTCAAACTTCTTGTTGGCCTTAAGTATATCAAAGAATGGCAAGCAACGATCTGTTGCTCTTGATATGAAGCAACTAAGAGCCGCTATTCTCCCATTCAAGCTTTAAACTTAATTTTGATTAGCAAGATTTTTCATATCTAGAAGAGCTTGGATCTTTTCAAGGTTGATTTCAATTCCCCGGCGATAACCATATACCCCAAGAATTTCCCTAAGGATACTTCGAATGAACACTTAGGAGGATTAAGCTTCATTCTATATCTTTGGAGTACATCGAACATCTTTGCGAGATTGGTTATCTGATCTAAAGCGACACATGACTTGACAAGCATGTCATTGACATAGACTTCCATTGTTTTCGGATTCTGCTTGGAAAACATACAGTTAACCAGACGCTGGTAGGTTGCCCCAACATTTTTTAAACTGAAGGGTATGACCTTGTAGCAGTACATTCCTCGATCTATAATGAACGAGGTATGCTCTTCATCGGGCATGTACATTGGGATCTGATTATACCCCAAGTAGGCATCCATGAAGCTTAACAGCTCATGCCCAGAGGTGGCATCAACGAGCTGATCGATTCTCGGCAGAGGGAAACTGTCCTTTGAATAGGCTTTGTTAAGATCAGAGAAATCAATGCAAATTCGCCACTTAACATTGGGTTTCTTCACTAAAATAGGATTGGTGACCCAACTTGGGTAATGAGTCTCCCGAATAAACCCATTTGAGAGGAGCTTATCCACCTCAACTTTTAGAGCAGCATAACACTTTGGGTCCATGGCTCTTCTCTTCTAGCAAACTAGCTTGATCATGCTGTCGATGTTGAGTGCATGACATATTACATTCTGGTTGATCCTGACCATGTCAGCATGAGTCCATGCATAAACATCAATATTCTGCTTGAGGAAGCTCGTTAGGTTGTAGCGAACTGTGGGCTGAGATTGCTTTTGATCCTCAACACCCGAGTCGGTTCATTTTGGTCGACCAATACCTCAAATAGAGTCTCAATAGGTCTACTGTGGGAATACTCCTCCTAAAAACGAGGATCTATGCTATCCTCTACTGGACTTGACTGTGCTTCAATCCTGTTGATCGCCATAGCCTGTTTGGGAATGCCCACTAGCCTCTATTTCCCTTTGCATGCCATCTATACTGCCTATACATAGCAGTAGCAGGATTCACTCTGAGATCCTTTAACTTCCCCACACCCCCTCTAAGTGGGAAACTTCATCTTCAGATGATAGATGGAGGTGACGGCTTTGAAGTTCCATAATAGAGGTTGTCCCAAAATGCCGTTGAAAGCGGATGGACAGTCTACTACTAAAAACTCTGTCATTTTGGTCACCTCGTGCGTATCATCCAAAGTGACAGGAAGTGCAATTGTTCCCTTGGGAATCAGATGATCCCTAGTAAAACCATCGAGAGGAATAGAGGCAGGTTCTAGATCTGCCTAATCCAGTTGCATTTCCTCAAAAGCTCGCTGAAATAGGATATTCACAGCACTACCATCGTCCACCAACATTTGTGGACTTCGCACCGACCTATTTCAAGTGCGATAACGAGTGCATCCTCACGGAGGAGATGCAATCGCACCACATCTTTCTCTGAAAAGGTAATCTCTTCTTCTTTGCACACCTTAGTAGGTCGCGACGCCATGCTTATCACACTCATGGGGTTATGACGAGCTTCCCGAGCGTACCTTTCCTGGGAACCTCAAGAATTCCTCGCGAGATGTGGTCCTCCAAATATGATCCCAACAAGGTGGAGACCATTGTAACCACGATGCTTCTTTCCCTCATCCCCTTTATCCTTCTCCCGAACTGGAGTTGACCATCAATATACTCCTTGAAGTGCCCCTTTTTAATAAGGTTTTCAATTGCCTGCTTGAAAGCCCAACATTCATTGGTATAGTGCCCATTATCCTGATGATAACTGTAATATTTCTTGTTGTTTCTTTCCATAAGGGGATTATTCATAGGCTCTAGCTCTCCGAGCATACTAGCTTCTTCTGATTTGTCCAGAATAGTTAATACCAATGCATTCAATGGAGTATACTAATTCTTGTCGCGATCACAACGAGGAACTTGGGCATAAGATTTCTTGGGCTCAAACTGCTGCTTCTTTCCTTTTTGTTGATTGTCATTGGCCCATCTGCGATCAACTCTCCCACTATTCTCCCACAGGTTGGTTTGCAGATGAACCCTTGCAATAATGAAAGTCCGAACTGACTCCTCAGGTGTATTAGCCACCTTATGTAGCTCCATGTGGAACCTGTCAATATAGGACTAGAGGGCCTCATTTCTCGTTGCCGTATGCTATTTAGATAGCTCAATGACATTAAGAACTTCTTATTAGCCTAGAAGTGTCTCAAGAATAACGAACTCATATGCTGCCACGAGTTGATAGATCTTGGCAGAAGTGATCTAAACCAACGTTTGGCATAGGTAGTCAGAGTCATTGCCAAACAACAATAGTTGGCCAAGCTAGAAACTTGGTGAAGCTCCATAGGTTGTTAAACTCAAGAATTCTCATCGAATGCTTGCATATTGAGCATTCTAAACCTTGATGAGACAGGAGCAGCTAACACTATTGGAGAAAAGAAGGGACATTTCAGCGGCTCGCCTGCACTCATTCTGCTGAGCTCTAAGCTGAATCTAGAGCTCACTGTAACTCCTCAATTTATAGAAGTGTAGCTACCTAGGGATCCCTTTCCACAATGTGGGTTCGACTCCCACGATTGCGGTTGAGGAAAGATGATGAGAATGCAAAATGTCATATTTACCCCCCTTAATGCCTAGTCTTTTATACCTATTTGCTGCCTAAAATGTACTGATTTTTATTCTATTTTGACTTAGGAAGCAAATGGGAGCGTTAATTGCAAAACGGAACTAATTAAGTGAATTCGGACAGTTTTGACGTTGTTTCGTATTTTGGGCATAACTATCTCATCTGAGCTCTGATTGAGATGATTCAAAATTCTGTAGAACGCTAAGAAATATATCTACAACTTTTATGTTTTGAGTTTGGAGAGATAATTGCTGCATCAAGGTTGTAATTGGGCTTGAAGTTGACGCATCTGCACTGCCGATGTTCTGGAACATTTTGCCTTGTAATGCAAGTCCAAGAGGCAGTTTATTATTGGAAGATTTGAAGACATGTGGCACACGAGTTACAACTGGACACATCACTTTCCTATTTTTATTTTTAAGACTTTATTGTATTTTCAATTAATTAGAATCAGATTAGGATAATTGATTTTAGGAGATTGAGTTGGATTCAAACACTTGAATTAGATTTTTGGGGAAGGGAGATCAGATTAGTTTTTGGGGGACACACGCCTCTCTCTGGTTTTCTCTGAACTTTTCCTCTGTAATTCGGATGGCCATGAGAGGCTGATTTTGATAACTTGGTCGAAGTAAACGGAAGCCTCGGAATCGATAAACTGTGAGATCTAATATATTTTTCTTTGTGTTCAATTTTCGTGTTTGAGTATTGGATGTTTTTCTATGCCTAATTTTATGATTGTTTCGTTTAATTACTAGGGAGGCCTACTAGTTTATTAATTGTCGCAATCTCTTTGCTAAGTTAGATATCAAATCCGTAATTGTTTGATCCCTCCAACTTTCAAGCAATTAGGGTTAGTAATTTCTGCGTCGAGGAATTAATAACCTTACGAAGAACATTCAACTAAATTAAATACAACCGCCCTTTGTGTTTGTGTTGTTTAGCTTCATCGATCTCTCTAATTCTTAAAATGCCACTAGATTAAATCTTGAGCGCTTGTCTAGGGTTGTTTAGGGGTAAGATTAATTAGGATCGCTTGTTTTCTGATTAATTACAATTAAGGAGAGATAGGAAATTAGTTCCAACGGTGAATATTCAATGTGTGAATTGATTATCTTCGCGTCAATGATCAGTTGTAAGATTCCGATGGTGGATGTTGACGGAGACCAAGTTTCGTTATATTAATTGATTCCGAATTGAACTTTTTTTTGGTTTTTTTTGGTTTTTGCTAAGAACGCTTTCTGTTTTATACGTAACCCCACCCCTCCCCCCAAAGCCTTGTTCACATAACAGCAAATTCAGCTAGACACTCTTCGTGGGATCAACCCTGACTTACACTACTACGTGTATTTTTAGGTTTTAATTCTGGGTGCTTGCGACAACACGCCAGATTTTGGCGTCATTGCCGGGGAGTGATTCTAGTTTATTTTTTTTGTTGTTCTTGTTCTTGTGATTCTGATTTCGTTCTTGTTATTTTATTTTTATTTTCTAGAAAAAGAAAAAAAAAACAAAATTTTTGGCAGTACTGTTCACGGCAGGAATTTTGGTGGAATTAGGAGCGGTAGATCGCC
Organism: Pistacia integerrima; assembly: GCA_026225825.1. Taxonomy (NCBI): domain Eukaryota; kingdom Viridiplantae; phylum Streptophyta; class Magnoliopsida; order Sapindales; family Anacardiaceae; genus Pistacia; species Pistacia integerrima. The sequence goes on from CM047749.1 coordinate 40,981,428, forward strand.
CTTCAAGAAAACGAAATTCTGCACAAGACTAGTTAATCCGTTAAGGATTCACTATCACTAGCCCCACCCTCTCGAGGCCAAAAAACGTTGTTTGATAGGGTTTTTTGGCTGTTTTTGTGTTTCTGGTCTTTTTTTATTTTTTTTATTTTTTTTTTTTTTTAGTCGGTTTTCATTATTTTCCCTTTTTCTTTTATGGGATTTTTTGTTTTATGACCAGGTCCTCTCATCTTGGTGATTTAATATTCGATCCGGAAATAGAGACCACTTTGTGCAAGTTAAGAAAGGAAGTTCGGAGAGATTTTGAGGAAAGCAATTCTGATTTAGAAGAGGAAGACGTCATGGCTGGAAATCGGACTTTGAAAGAGCTTGCTGCCCCTGATTTGAATCAAGCACCTTTATGCATAACTTTTCCTGTTTTAGATGCTGCTACTACTTTTGAATTGAAATCTGGACTAATACATCTCTTGCCCACTTTTCATGGTCGTGCAGGTGAAGATCCTCACAAGCATCTAAAGGAGCTTCATGTGGTTTGCACGAGTATGAAACCTACGGGGGTGACCGAGGAGCAAATCAAATTGAGAGCCTTCCCGTTTTCTTTGAAGGATGCGGCTAAGGATTGGCTCTATTATCTACCCTCCGGAACTATAACCACATGGAACGAGATGAAGAGATTATTTTTGGAGAAATACTTCCCAGCTTCGAGGGCAGCAAACATTTGGAAAGAAATTTGTGGTGTAAGGCAGCACAACGGAGAGTCCTTACATGAATACTGGGAGCGCTTTAAGAAATTGTGTGCAAGCTGCCCCCATCATCAGATTAGTGAGCAGTTACTTATCCAATATTTCTATGAAGGCCTTACATATACTGATAGGAGCATGATTGATGCTGCAAGTGGAGGAGCGTTGGTGGATAAGACTCCCGAGGCCACGAGAACTTTGATTACAAATATGGCAGCCAATTCTCAACAGTTTGGCAGTAGGATTGACCTTCCATCTAGGCGTGATAATGAGGTAAATATTTCTTCCCTAGAACAACAAATCTCTAGTCTAACTTCTCTTGTTCACAAATGGTCATAGGTAACATGCAAACAAGAAGGCTTGCGGGATTTGTTCGGTAGTAGGGCATCCAACTGACATGTGCCCAACTCTTCAAGAGGAGCCTGTTGAGCAAGTGAATGTAGCAGGTGGTTTCCCTGGACAACCGCAAAGGAAGTATGATCCTTATTCGAGCACATATAACCCTGGATGGAGGGATAACCCTAATCTTGGCTATGGAAATCAACAAATGAGTCAGCCCTACCCTCAAAACCGCCCAAATTACCAGTAGTACAAGCAGCCATACCCCCCTAGACAACAACCGGACCAAACTTCTAATTCTGGTATGTCTTTAGAAGATATTGTTAAGTCTCTTGCTACTAACACTTTGCAATTTCAACAGAGACGAGCTAGTGTTCAAAGTTTAGAGAATCAAATGGGGCGTATGGCAACCGCAATCGCAGCTGGAGGCACAAAGTTCAGGGAAATTACCCTCTCAAACAGTGGTCAACCCAAAAGAAAATGCAAGTGCGATTGTCTTGAGAAGTGGTAAAGAGGTTGAGATTCCAACAAAGACAGCCCCTGCATCGTCGAAGGAAGAAAAGAAGAAAGATGTAGTTGTAGACAGCAACGTTCCTAACGACGATAGTGTTCCTAAGCGTAAGTTTCCGCCTTTGTCTGAGTATAAACCAGTACCACCTTTTCCTCAAGCTTTAGCAGAATCCAGAAAAGATGAGCAAAACAGAGATATGTATGAGACTTTTCGTAGATGCGAGGTAAATATTCCACTTTTAGATGCTATCAAACAAGTACCTCGTTATGCCAAATTTTTGAAGGAACTATGTACACTTAAGAGGAAACAGAAACTTAAGGGGTGTGAAAAGGTGAGAGTGGGAGAGAATGTTTCGTTGTGATTCGGAGAAAACTCCCAAAGTCAAGTGCAAGGATCCAGGTATGTTTACTATCCCTTGTACGATAGGTAACACTTAGGTTTGAGAAGGCCATGATAGACTTAGGAGCTTCTATAAATGTCATGCGATACTCTATTTATGCTTCTTTGAAACTTGAGCCTTTGAATAAAAGCGGTGTGGTGATTCAATTAGCTGATAGATCTAATGCCTATCCTAAGGGAGTAGTTGAAGATATTTTGGTTCAAGTTAATGGCTTAGTCTTCCCTACTGATTTCTATGTGCTTGATATGGAAAATGGTGATCAAACTGCCCCTATTTTGTTAGGAAGACCATTCTTAAAAACATCCAAGACTAAGATAGATGTTCATAGTGGTATACTTACCATGGAATTTGATGGTGAAATTGTCAAGTTTAATATTTATGATGCCATGAAATATCCTGATGATGATGATAATCATGTTTATTCTATTGATGTGATTGATTCTTTAGCACAGGAAGTTTTTGAACTTGACAGAGAAGATGGATTGGAAGTTGCCATTAGTGAGCATCTTGAGAAAGAGGATGAGGAATTAGCTTGGAGTTCTGATTTGCAGAAAGTCTGTGAGCTTTGAACGATTCTCCAAAGTTACAGCAATCAGGTAACGTTTCTTTTATGGCATTACCAATTTCTGATGAGAGGCCTTTACCCTCTGTTTTGTAGGCCCCTCCATTCCAGAATTGAAGCCCCTCCCCAACTACCTCAAGTACGTGTTCCTTGGAGACAAAGAAACGTTACCGGTGATCATCTCTAGCAAACTTAGTGCATCGCAAGAAGAGAAACTTGTGCAGGTCCTTAAGGAGCATAAGACGGCTATTGGTTGGAAAATTGCAGATATTAAAGGAATTAGTCCGTCTACATGCATGCATCGTATCCTGCTTGAAGAAGGAGCAAAACCTTTCCGTCAACCGCAAAGAAGATTGAATCCGTCTATGATGGATGTTGTGAAGAAGGAGATCCTGAAACTTCTTGAAGTTGGAGTGATTTATCCCATTTCAGATAGCAATTAGGTTAGCCCTGTTCAAGTGGTTCCTAAAAAGACCGGAATAACCTGTTGTGAAAAATCGAATGAGGAGTTAGTTCCTACCCGTGTTCAAAATGGGTGGCGAGGTTTGTATAGATTACAGAAATTAAATGTCATAACCCGCAAGGACCACTTTCCTTTACCTTTTATTGATCAAATGCTTGAAAGGTTAGCTGGTCATTCTTACTACTGTTTCCTTGATGGTTATTTAGGTTATTTTCAGATTGCGATTGCCCCGGAGGATCAAGAGAATACGACTTTTACATGCCCATTTAGAACTTTTGCATATCGCCGTATGCCCTTTGGCCTTTGCAACACCTCTACCACTTTCCAAAGGTGTATGGTTAGCATATTTTCAGATTATGTTGAGCATATCATAGAAGTTTTTATGGATGATTTCACAGTTTATGGAAACTCTTTTGATAATTGTTTACATAACCTTACACTTGTTCTTCAAAGATGCATAGAAACTAGCCTTATTTTAAATTCTGAAAAATGTCATTTTATGGTAGATCAAGGTCTAGTTTTGGGTCATGTTGTTTCATCTAGGGGCATTGAGGTAGATAAAGCCAAAGTTGACATTATTCAATCTTTACCTTATCCCACTAGTGTGCGGGAAGTTCGTTCTTTTCTTGGACATGTAGGTTTTTATCGAAAATTCATCAAGGACTTCTCCAAAATAGCATTACCCCTATGTAAGTTGCTGCAAAAGGATGTGGTTTTTGAGCTCGATGAGGCATGTAAAGTGGCATTTGACAAGCTGAAGGAACTGCTGACTTCTACCCCAGTTATCCAGCCCCCTGACTGGAATGTTCCTTTTGAGATAATGTGCGACGCAAGTGATTATGCAGTAGGCGTTGTTTTGGGTCAAAGGATTGGAAAAGCATCTCATGCCATTTATTATGCTTCCAGGATTTTGAATGATGCCCATAAAAATTATTCCACTACTGAGAAAGAACTTTTAGCTGTTGTTTTTGCTTTAGAAAAGTTTCGATCTTATTTGCTTGGTACTAAAATAATAGTTGTTTTTTCTGATCATGCAGCTTTGCGTTATTTGATGACGAAGAAAGAGGCAAAACCGAGATTAATAAGGTGGATACTTCTCTTGAGTGAATTCAATTTGGAGATCAAAGACAAAAAAGGGACAGAAAATCGTGTCGCGGATCATTTGAGTCGTCTAGTTCACGTGGAGGATGAACTTCATTTACAACAAATGTTCCCTGATGAGCAATTGTTCTCCACGAGTGTGACATTACCTTGGTATGCGAATCTTGTAAATTATTTGGTTACTAACATCTTACCTCCTGGTTTGTCTAGGGCTCAAAGAGATAAGCTCAAGAGTGATGCCAAATACTATGTGTGGGATGACCCCTACTTATGGAAGCATTGTGCAGATCAAGTAATAAGAAGGTGCGTTCAAGAAACTGAATTTTTTTCCATTCTCACCTTTTGTCATTCTTATGCATGTGGAGGTCACTTTGGAGCTAAGAGGACAAGAGAAAAGTGCTAGAATGTGGTTTCTTTTGGCCATCTTTATTTCGAGATTCATACTCTTTTTTGTAAGTCATGCGATAATTGTCAACGGACAGTAATATATCCCAAAAAAATGAGATGCCACAAACCCCCATTCTATTTTTGTGAAATTTTTTGATGTTTGGGGCATCGACTTCATGGGACCGTTTCGTATCTTTTGGTTATGTTTATATTTTGCTTGCCCGTTGATTATGTCTCGAAATGGGTGGAAGCTAAAGCCACTAGGGATGATGATTCTAAAGTTGTTGCAGATTTTATCAAGTCTAACATTTTCTGAGTTTGGAATTCCAAGAGCTCTAATAAGTGATCGAGGCACTCACTTTTGCAATCGAACTGTGGAGGCTTTGCTGCGAAAGTATCATGTAACCCACAAAGTGTCTACTGCCTATCATCCGTAAACTAGTGGACAAGCGGAAGTGTCAAATCGAGAGATCAAGTCCATCATTGAGAAGACGGTCAATCCAAGTAGAAAAGACTAGAGTTTGCGTTTGGATGATGCCTTGTGGGCATATAGGACTGCATATAAGACGCCCATTGGTATGTCACCTTTTCGTTTGGTGTTTGGGAAAGCATGCCATCTTCCAGTTGACTTAGAACACAAGGCTTATTAGGCAATCAAGAGTTTTAACATGAAGATGGATGAAAGTGGAGAACATAGGAAGTTGCAAGTGCAAGAGTTAGAGGAAATTCGCAATGAGGCTTATGAGAATGCAAGGATTTACAAGGAAAAGACGAAGGCTTTTCATGACAGGATAGTCTCTAAGAAAGAGTTTAAAGTTGGTCAAAAAGTCCTTCTATACAATTCACGACTTCGTTTGTTTCCAGGTAAGTTGCGTTCTCGTTGGATTGGACCTTTTATTGTTACTAATATTTTTCCTCATGGTGCAGTTGAAATTCAAAGTTTAGGAACTTCGAAAGTGTTCAAGGTGAATGGCCATAGACTTAAGACTTTCTATGAAGGTCTCCAAGAAGAAAATGTGGCAGGATTGGACCTTGAGGATCCGACTTATTCAGATTGAAGACGACAGCTTTGAGTCGAGCCAACGACAATAAACAAAGGCGCTGCTTGGGAGGCAACCCAAGGGGAGTTTGTTTTCTTTTCTAGCATTTTAAATTTTGGTTATTGTTGCCTTTTCTTTGCATTTCATCTTACATTGGGGACAATGTCAGTTTTAAGTGTGGGGGAGGGGATTTAGGTTTTGTTTAGGTTCTGTTTTTAGTGTTAAAAAAAATAAAAAAATCTGCCTAGTTTAAGGGTATATCGGCTGGAAACCAGAACCCGCCTTAAAAACTGCCTAGCAGTACTTGGCAACCTCGGGTATAACAACGCCACGTACACCTTAAACGAAATCCGCATTTGTTTTTAGGAAGGTTTATGCTTTAAGTCATGTCTTTGAACGTCTAGTGATGCATGAAATAGTAACTTGACTTTGTTATTGAGCATATTCCTTAACTTAGGATGTTAGCAATCTTTCATGAAATAAAGTTAATCAGATTTGAATCTTTGTAGTTTTGAAACAATATGTCTTGAGAAGTTGTGTGAACTTGGTAACGAAGCATGATTGAGGAGTGTATAACAACCCTTAGAAAAAAAAAAAAAAAAATTGTTTCTCTTAGGCTAGTCCTAAATTTGGGTTTAAGCAAATAGAAAAAAAAAAAAAAAAAAGGTATGTGGTGAGTCGAGATGGAGCGTAAAACGCACTCACTCATAAACACAACCATGAAATGAGATGGAGCATAAAATGCACTCATTCTTTTTCAAAACAGAAAAAAAAAAAAAAAAAAAAAAAAAAAAAAAAAAAAAAAAAGAGAGAAAAAAAATTGTATCCTTAGTTTGCTACCCAGTTTGTAGTAGTAAAGAGAAACAAGAAAAGAAAAAATTGAGAGGTGAGTTGTACACGAATTGGTTGTGATTAGTTTCCTTGTTTGCATTGACTAATTGAGAGTAATTGTGGAAAATGATGAAGAGAGATGAATGTCATTAACTCTACTTTATTTTATTTTGCTGCTTCCTAAGTTAGGTATGAATATGCATGGATTAAATACTGTTTCTTATGCATCATGTTAATGTTCTGGATATGACTTGAGATGATGGTGTTCTGGATTTGACTGGAGTGTAGTGTTTGTTTGAATTAGTTTGCCCGAGGACGTGCAAAAGCTAAGTGTGGGGGAATTTGATGAGAATGCAAAATGTCATATTTACCCCCCTTAATGCCTAGTCTTTTATACCTATTTGCTGCCTAAAATGTACTGATTTTTATTCTATTTTGACTTAGGAAGCAAACGGGAGCGTTAATTGCAAAACAGAACTAATTAAGTGAATTCGGACAATTTTGACGTTGTTTCGTATTTTGGGCATCACTCTCTCATCTGAGCTCCGATTGAGATGATTCAAAATTCTGTAGAACTAAGAAATATATCTACAACTTTTATGTTTTGAGTTTGGAGAGATAATTGCTGCATCAAGGTTGTAATTGGGCTTGAAGTTGGACGCATCGCACCGCCGATGTTCTCGGAACATTCGCCTTGTAATGCAATTCCAAGAGGCGCTTTATTATTGGAAGATTTGAAGACATGTGGCACACGAGTTACAAATTGGACACATCACTTTCCTATTTTTATTTTTTAAGACTTTATTGTATTTTCAATTAATTAGAATCAGATTAGGATAATTGATTTCAGGAGATTGAGTTGGATTCAAACACTTGAATTAGATTTTTGGGGAAGGGAGATCAGATTAGTTTTTGGGGGACACACGCCTCTCTCTGGTTTTCTCTGAACTTTTCCTCTGTAATTCGGATGGCCATGAGAGGCTGATTTTGATAACTTGGTCAAGTAAACGGAAGCCTCGGAATCGATAAACGTGAGATCTAATATATTTTTTCTTTGTGTTCAATTCTCGTGTTTGAGTATTGGATGTTTTTCTATGCCTAATTTTATGATTGTTTCATTTAATTACTAGGGAGGCCTACTAGTTTATTAATTGTCGCAATCTACTGCTAAGTTAGATATCAAATCCGTAATTGTTTGATCCCTCCAACTTGCGAAGCAATTAGGGTTAGTAATTTGCTGCGTCAGGAATTAATAACCTTACGAAGAACATTCAACTAAATTAAATACAACCGCTTGTGTTTGTGTTGTTTAGCTTCATCGATCTCTCTAATTCTTAAGGCTGCCACTAGATTAAATCTTGAGCGCTTGTCTAGGGTTGTTTAGGGGTAAGATTAATTAGGATCGCTTGTTTCCTGATTAATTACAATTAAGGAGAGATAGGAAATTAGTTCCAACGGTGAATATTCAATGTGTGAATTGATTATCTTCACGTCAATGATCAGTTGTAAGATTCCGATGGTGGATGTTGACGGAGACCAAGTTTCGTTATATTAATTGATTCCGAATTGAACTGTTTTTTTTTTTTTTTTTTGGTTTTTTGCTAAGAACGTTTCCTGTTTTACACAACAACCAACCCCCCAAGCACGCCAAAAGACCACAGGTCAGACTCTTTCTCACCTCGGCTAAAGCCTTCGACATGCCTTGACACATGCTGGTTGAAACTAGAGATGGCAATGGGCCTGATATTTTTGGGTATTCAGCTCAGCTCATCCCAAAAAGGTCAGGCTTTACCCGATGTTAGCAGGTTTGGGCTTGGGCCTGGGCATATCTTCAGGCCCAACCCTACAATTTTAGTATTAATTATACTAAATTAACCTTATACTATATATTTAATTACAAGATTATTCTACATATATATACTCATTTTTCCCAAACCCTATATGGATGGATGGATGCACTTTGTGGAAAGTTATTTGTATATTTGGTGAGTATTCAAAAATAAATTAATATTAAAAAAAAATTAAAATTTATTAATATTTAAAAATTCACATTATAAAAATGGGCGGGCTTGGATCCGGGCCTGAGGTTACAAAAAGCCCATCCGGCCGGGCTTGGGCTTTACTTGTCATACCCGTGACAGGCCCGAGTTAGGCTTGGGCCTTTGTATGAGGTTGGGCTTGGGCCTAGGCCAAGGGGTACCCGGTCCCAGCCCGGCCCACTACCATCACTAGCTAGAGCCATCTGTAGGCACTGAACGGCCAAGGGAGCTATCCCAACCTCCACAGTGGTCAGAATCGACCCGTGTATTCTGGGCATTTCCCCTCGTGGTGATGGTCGGGGCCATCACACCGACGATGAAGGGAATCTCCCTGCCTAGCACTTTTACGGGAGGGCCCATGGGATGTGGCATGAGACGGTTCATGATAGGACATATCACCCCGTCGCAAAGCCATAGGTATTTTACTCGCTCTGTGACCGGTATTCATTGGTCCCTTTGAGCCCTTTGGCCCATCGTCTGTCACCTACTTTCCCTTGTCTTTATGCACTGTAGTGCACGCGGCATGGGTTTTCGCCCGTTTCCACGCTTTAGCGTGACCTACAGGTGTCTTTGGCGGTGGCATTGCCTTATCGGAATCAGGCGGTATGACATGATCCAAATAGTCTAGCCTTCGGCTAACTGTTTTGAGACTATTGTTGAATCTCTCCAAGTAACTCCTCACAGTTGGATCGAGCTATGAGCTCAAGGGAAAATCCACTGTGGTATTCTATTGAATGGGAGGTACTTCAGAAGAAGTATCATCCTGTACCCATGGGATCTCCTCGGGGTTGGGGCTAGTTCGCTCAGTTTCAAAACCACAAGCCATTTGTTAGCAAACAGAGCTGATTGATCAGAGATTCTTGATGAAAAGTGAATACTAAATCACACCCTCCTTCTAGCACCCAACTTTTGATGCAGGATTTTGACACCAACGATTCACACGTGTAGAGTGCTAAGCTGACTTAGAAATTACATGTAAATGAAGAAATGCAATGAAGTAAATGGAAGATGATTTTTAAAGTGGTTTGAATGCTTAAAGCGAAAGCTACGTCTCTTTTATATATATATGAGGTTACAAGAGGTCGCATATAGCGAGCAGAGGCACAAATGACTGATTATTCAGAGAGAATATCAAGTCAATCTCTTTCTTGCAGGTTAGCTATGTTTTGAGAATAAAAGGTTATTGTCATGACCCCGTCCTCTACCTCGACCCCGTCCTCGACCTCGAGCTATGTTGCTGATCAAGATTTAATCAAAAGGAAGAAAGAATGGATCAGTATACTTTAAGGAACAAGTTTTTGGAATTTTCTCTGATATCTCCATTACTCATGATCTGTAGAATTTATAAACTTACAACCATAAGCACGACTCAGCACCACATACCCACTAATAGTAACTAAATAGCTATCAGATACCAAACTAAGTAACTAAAGAGTGGTGGCTAAAGAATAGCTCAAAATAGCTAAATTGTAGCCCACTATTATGACTGCATGTTGACCGACTCAACTTAAAGAAATAAAACATTTGACTGACGATATATACAAGATGACTTAACAACTAAAATAATGGAAATCTAAAAGGACCATAATGCAGACACGTGATATTCCTCCCCTGTTGAAAAAGGTCCTTGTCCTCAAGGACTAGTAAAATCAGGAAACCTTGCATTGAAAGAGTCTTCTTCTTCCCACGTAGCGTCTGTAGCTGGAAGACCTTGCCAGTGGATTAGTAGTTCACGGTGACGACCTCTCTGGCGACTATTCAGAATCGCTGTGGGTTGAGGCTGTAGAAATCCTGAATCTTTTGACATAATCGACAAGCTTGAGTCTGCCGTATTTCGAACACTCAGCTGCTTCTTAAGGAGGGAGACATGAAACACAGGATGAATCTTAGTTCCCGGAGGTAGGTCCAATCGATAAGCTACTCCACCAACTCGCTCCAACACCCGATAAGGCCCATAAAAACGTGGTGAAAGCTTTTGTGACTTGCGCAACACCAAAGAAGTTTGTCGATATGGCTATAGGCGCAGATATACCCAATCACCAACTACGAATTCCCTCTCCATTCTGCCCTTATCATATGCAGACTTCATTCTAGCTTGGGATTGTTGAAGTTGAGATCTTAAGTAACGAAGAGTTTGATCTCTAGCTTGCAATGTTTGATCTACAGCCTCAACCTTCGCTGTACCTGGGACATAAGTGAGTAAGTTGGGTGCCAACCTACCATACACCACTTCGAAGGGGGCTTTGCGAGTAGAAACATGTAGGCTTGTGTTATAACAAAATTCAGCCCAAGGAAGCCAGTGCACCCATTCATGAGGTTTGGAACTTGTGAAACAACGTAGGTACATCTCCAAGGTTTGATTTATAGCTTCGGTTTGCCCGTCAGTTTGCGGGTGATAAGACGAGCTATAGTTGAAACTAGTCCCCTGCAAAGTAAAAAGCTCCTTCCAAATAACACTCAATAAAGTGGAGTCACGGTCACACACAATAGAGTTTGGCATACCATGAAGCTTGAATATATTTTAAAAAAATACTTGTGCCACTTTTGGGGCCATGTAAGGATGTGCTAATGGGATAAAGTGTGCATACTTGGATAACCAATCCACCACCACAAAGATTACTGTTTTTCCTTTCGATGGGGGTAGTCCATCAATAAAATCCATAGAAATGTTAGTCCATACCTGTGTAGGGATGGGTAATGGGTGGAGAAGGCTAGCTGGAGTTTGGTGGTCAACTTTATGGCGTTGACAAACATCACAGTGCTTGATGTAATCTGTTAGCGTCTTTTTCATGTTCTTCTAATAAAAAACTTCCCTTAGTCTGTGGAAAGTCTTGTGAAAACCTTCATGCCCACGGCCATGTATCTCTTGGAGAATGATAGGAATTAAATTTGAATTTGCGGGTAGGTAAATGCGATCCTTAAAGAACATAATTCCATCCCGATTCTCCCATGGTCCGAGAGCCTCTCCCTGTACATGTAACTAATGGACTTTTTGCAACTCTAGGTGTGATTAGTTTTCAACTTTGATGGCCTCTAACCATTGTGGCAAAGGGCTAGAGATTGCATTAAGTTCCTTTCTTCTTGATAAAGCATCTGCTGCCACATTGTTCTTCCCCTTCTTGTACTCAATGGAAAAATCATAGCCCATTAACTTTATTAGCCATTTTTGTTGTGGCTCTGTTGTTATCCGCTGCCGCCAAAGGAATTTGAGGCTTCGTTGATCTGTTCGCACCACAAAATGACGTCCCAATAAATATGGTCGCCATTTTTTTACTGCTAAAACTAGTGCCATCAACTCTTTCTCGTAGGTAGACAGTAAAAGGCTCTTTCTCTTCAAGGCAATGCTGAAAAATGTAATCGATCGTTGTTCTTGCATGAGGACAACTCCTAACCCATTTTCGGACACATCACATTCTACTATGAACAAAAGATCAAAGTTGGGCAATGCTAATACTGGGGCCTGGGTCATGGAATGCTTTAACTCCTCAAATGCTTTATTTGCATTTGAGTCCAAGAGAAACCATCTTTTCGTAACATGGCTGTTAATGGTGCTACAATTTTTCCATAACCTACAATAAACTTACGATAATAACCGGTTAGTCCCAAAAAACCTCACAAGGCTTTGACAGTAGTAGGTTTCGGCCAATCCACCATCGCTTTAATTTTCTCCGGATCCACCTTTACACCTTTTTCATTGATGATATGGCCCAAGTATTAAACTTGGGTTTGTCCGAATTGGCATTTCTCTTTTTTGACAGCAAGATGATGAGCTCTCAAAATAGAAAATGCAATTCTGACATGTTGCTCATGCTCAACCCAAGTACGGCTATAGATTAGGATATCATCAAAGAATACCAAAATAAATTTCCATAAATGAGCTTGGAAAATTTCATTCATAAGAGACTGAAATGTAGAAAGAGCATTACAGAGCCCAAAGGGCATTACCAGGAATTCAAAGTGCCCATGGTGAGTTCGAAAGGCTATTTTATAGACATCTCGGGAAGCCATACGGATATGAAAATATCCAGATCGGAGATCAAGCTTTGTGAAGAATTTAGCACCACATAGCTCATCCAATAACTCATCAATAACTGGGATTGGGAATTTGTCCTTCACTGTCACTCGATTAAGTGCCCTGTAGTCCACACAAAACCTCCAACTCTCATCATGTTTTCTCACCAACAGTACCGGAGAGGAAAATGGGCTTTGACTAGGTCGTATTATTCCTTGAGATAACATCTCCTCCACCATTCACTCAATTTCTTGTTTTTGGAAGTGAGGATAACGATATGGAAGAACAGAAACTGGACCTACTCCAAGTTGGAGGGGAATATTATGATCATGAGTGCGTGGTGGTGGTAACACTGTGGGTGCCTTAAACAAATCACCAAACTCGGTCAGCAAAGAATCAAATTCAACACTGAATGTTACCTTAGAACTTGTGTCTACAGTCTGACTTGGTTGGGTGGCACAGACTTGCAATAGAAATGCTTGGCCTTGACTTTGCCTCAGAGTCTTAGGAATGATTTCTCCCTTAAGAGCAATAAGTCTAAAGGAAAGTGATCCTTGTAGCAGCACTTTCTTCCTAAATTGCATCTGCATTTGACTAAAATCCCATAAGATAGGACCTAGTGTGCATAACCACTGGGGCCCCAGGACAGCATCACAACCTTCTAAGGACAGCAAGAAAAAATCAACTTCTATTGTTATGCCTTGCAACGTCAATGGCACGTTAGTGCAGCAGCCTCGGTCTTGATAATTTTTCACCATTAGCGACCACCACATTAAGTAAACATCCAATTTCAGGCTTAAGACTAGCCATTTTGGCAAGCCCGTGATGAAGAAAATTATGAGTAGAACCGGAGTCGATTAGAACTGTTAGTGGGGTGTTACCGATCCGTGACTGTATATGCATGGTTTGCGAAGATTGAACCCCCACCAGGGCGTGTAAAGAGATAGCTGGCGTCTCATCTTCTTCGCAATCATGGTTGTCTTCTTCCACAACCTTTGAAAGCTCTATTTCTTCTTCCGCATCAATAAGAAATAATTTTTTACACTTGTGCCCAAACATGTACTTTTCATCACAGTTGTAGCATAAGCCTTGTTCTCGTCGCCGTTGGAGCTCTGTTTGAGAGAACTTGCGGATGGGGATAATTCGCTCTTGAGTAGTGCCTTTAGTTCCTCCAACGGTTGTTGTGCCCGATTGCGCGCTGTTCTGACTCAAAGAAGGAATTGTTAAATGAGTTGATCATCTTACTTCTTGGGCCTTAGTCTCATAGGTCCGCGCTAGGCCAATAGCTGTAGTTAAATTCTGTGGATTTTGAACCCTTACATCAGCTCGTATCCCCTGCTTCAACCCACTGATAAAGCATTCAACTTCTTGCTTGTCGGTGAGGGTGCCAGCACAAGCTAAAAGCCTCTCAAATTGAGCCTGATAATCAGAAACAGAATTTGTTTGCTTTAGCTTGCATAAGTCTCTGAAGAAATCCTCATATTCAGTGGCAACAAACCGTGCCAGCAGACCCACTTTCATGCTTTCCCAAGTGATCAAGTGCTCTTGGGTTTTGCGTTGCTGGTACCACAATTGTGCATCTTTCTCCAAATGATATGCTGCCAGCCTAACTTGATCATCAAAAGCAGTTCCTTGAAATTCAAAGAATTGCTCTGCTCTGCAAATCCATAAAGCTAGATCTTCTGAGCCATCATAACGAGGGAAATCAAGCTTTGCAGGCTTGGGAACCACAATTCCACCTACATCCCCGACACCACCCTGTCCTCGTGGTCCCCGATTCCTACTGACGGAACCTTCTTTCGACACGTTCAATCAGGAGTTCATTGCTAACACTAATTCTTCCATCTGTTTAATGATCCTTTCCTGACCTACACTCAAGCTCTCCACCTATCCTTCAAGCCGTTGAAGTCGTTGATCTTCGGCCATACTTGGCTCTGATAACCAAAATGTCACGAACCCGTCCTCTACCTCGACCCCGTCCTCGACCTCCAGCTATGTTGCTGATCAAGATTTAATCAAAAGGAAGAAAGAATGGATAGTATACTTTAAGGAACAAGTTATTGGAATTTTCTCTTATATCTCCATTACTCATGATCTGTAGAATTTATAAACTTACAACCATAAGCACGACTCAACACCACATACCCACTAATAGCAACTAAATAGCTATCAGATACCCAACTAAATAACTAAAGAGTGGTGGCTAAAGAATAGCTCAAAATAGCTAAATTGTAGCCCACTATTATGACTGCATGTTGACCGACTCAACTTAAAGAAATAAAACATTTGACTGACGATATATACAAGATGACTTAACAACTAAAATAATGGAAATCTAAAAGGACCATAATGCAGACACGTGACAGTTACACTCAGAATATGGGTTTTTTATCATAATCTTGAAAATGAGAGGAACCCTCTATTTATAGTAAATGTTTCAAGGTAATGATTATAAGGTTATAAGTGGATAGGTATAGTACAATTTCTACCGTACTTTCCCATTGGCTGATTACATAGGAGATATCCTCAAATCGCGTAGGGCTTGGACAGGTGGGCGACTCTCATCCACTCATAGATAAAGCCTAAGTCTACCAAGTTGATGACAACTACACTCTTTTTGTCTTTTGTCTTTGGACGATGTGGCAGCTCCTAGACGGCATAAAGTCTTCTTGAATTCTGATTGGCTTACGTCAGCCTTGATTTTTAGGCATAACAACTTCATTGGTATCTCGATGTAATATGCTTCCATAGTACTATATTCCTAGCCACAAAGAGAAGATGAATCTGATGTCTTACTTTAATCAGGATCTTTAACTATCTCTAATTGTTTATTACCTTAATTTAGAAGCTTTTAATTGATAATTCTCGACAAAATTCATCAATGATGACTATGACCTCCATTGTTACGTGGGGGTTCAAAACTCTAATCATCAGAAATAATTAATTATCAACTCTTATGATTATAAATAATCATCAACATAAACAAATCTTTTACATAATTAATTAGTTTAATAATTTAAGTAACCTCACATATAACTACTTCTGGGTGGCTAAGTGATTCGATAGGGATTTTTGGATGTATTACTCAAGAGGTCCTGAGTTTGAGTCTCTCTTTGGGTGCTAATAGGGGTAGCCACTGAAGCTCTTCCCCAGACGATAGTTCTAAGGTCCCAAGAGATTAATTGAGTGCACATTAATTGGCTTAGACACCCCCTAGTCAATTGAAAAAAAAACTCACACATGGTAAGATTTGAAAATTTACTTGCATTGTACACCTATAACAATCTAGTATTGTATAGCCTCACATGAAAGTCATATGGAGTCCAATTAAACACTTCCTATAGGATACTAATCATAATTGGCTTTTGCTTGCACTTCAAATGCTTATGTACAAAGGCAAGACCCTTAAATTACTATCTTCAATAACAAATCATGAACATGGGACAAGTCTTGTTTACTAGCATATAAAAACTCGAGATAATTCCACAATTCTTTAACCCTAGTCACAATCATTAGTAATATCATTCATCATTGGATCCAAAGTGTTTTGAATCTGATAAAACAGTTTATCATCCTCTAATAGCCATTTCTTCTTAGTTTTCTTGCCCGCTTTTGTTTCCGGAGGTGGATTCTTAGTTAAATGATCTCCCATGTCAATGCTAGAAACATACCGCCCAACAATTTGTTGCCACTGAACATAATTCTGCTTTCCTAATAATTTCCTATCTGTAATTTTGGCAAAAGAGGTAACTGAAATGTCAGTCACCACCGATTTACCTGAATTTGCCATATATATATATATATATATATAAACAAATATTTTAATTACAAATTTCATAAATAAATAAAAGTGATACCATTTTTTGACTAACTTAGCCTCACCTGCCTCTTAAGACAAATAAAGTGTAGTACAAAAATATTGACCTATTGTATATCAAATGTCTTTCAGCCTGATTTTAGGCCTTGATTCATTGTCTTTGGATCAACCTTGCAAAGGAACCTTTGATTTTTCAAGGCATTGTTTCTCAACAATGTTTATATTACTCAAATTGACATTTTTGCTTCTGCTTCAAATCCTAGCCACTCACGTGGGTGCTTCGCTATAAGGCAAAACCCTCCCGTACTGATGCATTTTTACAACAAATTCAAACAATAGTACTATATATATATAAAGTTTGGGTTTCAAAACTAATACAACCAATCATGAAATAGGTGAAACCATACTCAATTTATAGGGATGATTCAAAATGATTGTGAATATTCAACCATTTAACAACTTTCAATTGATTGAAGGTAACAATCCAATGCAATTTGGCAATGCCTCTTTCCACCATTTAAGAGCAACAAAATCTTATTTCAAGAAAGCAACAACGGCGTTTGTGTTTGTTTATTTTTTAGTGAGGAAAGAAAATGAATTTAAAGGAAGAGATTTAAATAGTCATCTAATGTTCAATAACCAAAAACAAAGGAGTGGATCTTTGTATAAGACTGAATTAAAAGAAAAATGTTTATATATTTTTTTTTTTTATCTATGGGTTGTTTGGCACCTCAACTATAATCCCTCGGGGCCCTGGAATTGCATACCGGATAAGAGCTCCAGTGGCCACCTTTATCAGTGTTTGGGAGGACTTGAACTCAGGAGCTCATGAAACCTCTTTATGCTCTTTTACCATTAGGTCACCAAATGGTGATTAACCCCTGATGTTTCCTTTAGTAAATTTCCCTCCTCGAGTATTAGAAATAACAATTTATGGCTTCGTTTGTTTCATTATTTTCACCCTATCCTACCCTATTATCCTATCCAATCCTATCAAAATACACATTTGGTTAAATATTCCCAATTCAATTCAAAATCCAATCCTATTCTATTCAACTCAAAACATTTAACAGTTACTTTTCTCAATAAAAGTTTATAAATTGACAAAAACACCTTCATCCACCCAACTATTGCTGACAGCCGACTACCACTGTTGGACGATGGCTGAAAGTTGCCAGAATAGCGCACAACCAACTGGATTTAGCCGGTCATGCATCGAGATGGCTGTTTCTAGCTAGATCTTGGCCATCAACGATGGCTAGAAATCTAGCCGTCAACGACGGCCAAGATATGGCCAAATGACAGCCAAGATCTGTGGTAGTATATCTAGCTGTTTTTTACTAGATCCACGGTTAAGTGTGAACCCTCTCATAGCATATGAAAGTGTTCACACTCTCATATCATATGAAAGTGTTCACACTTAACATAATATTTATAGATCCAGGATATAATACTTTCTTCAATTGCATTTTTAGCTTACTCTTTTCAAGTGCAAAATGACAAATTATATTAAACCAAAAAATAACTACTAAGAATTTTCCTTGACTATAAGCCCCTTAAATTTTGGTATTTCAATGAAGCTTCCTCCAATCCTTCTTTCATAATTTCACCTAAATTTGAATCCAAATATTAACCTAATTCTAAAGCTTATAAAAAACCTTCTCCCTCATCCTTTTCCCTCAGCTTCTCTCTTCCATCCTTCCACATCATAAATCTGAATCTCCCAACAGTTCAACAAATAGTTCAACATTGGATTAGAGTGTTAACTTCTAAGCTCACAAGAAAGTTTGGAAGGAAGCAACCAAATTAAAGGAGATCAATGCTAAGCTGCCAGTGCTATGTCCACACTCAAAACACTAAAAGGTTAGTCTCTGTATCTTGCTTGTTTTCTTGGTTAATATGTCAATACCCACAAAGAAAGAAACAACATTAAGGAACCTATAACAACCTCTTCATTCATTTCCAACAATGAAGTCATGGATCAAAATCAAGGGGGATGCATCCTAAGTTCCATTATTTGAGGTGAATAAGAGACAAATCCGAGAACAATATCTTGACAATGGGTCATAGTGTTACGCAACCTAAAATAAAATGCTTGAAATGATAAGAAACTGTTAGAGTTGACCTAGCAAGAAAGGCAAAGAGGACTAGAGAGAGAGAGAGAATTGAGACTGCCAGAGTATGCAAAGAGAAGAAGAAGAGAAATTTTGTGTATTGTATTTTGTATTCTATTACAATGTCTAATTTATACAAGAAAATGATATGTATTAAGGAAATAATATTGTGTCGTAATGTTGTAATCATAGTAAATTGGGAAATAATCAAATAGAGAATATTTGATATAATGATCAAATATTAGCATTCCATATTCCATCACTGCCCCTCAAGTTTGTGGTTTGTATATGTCCAAAACGCCAAGCTTGTGTAATAGATATGAATGTTGTTTGTTGCATAAAGGCTTTGTAAAGATATCCGCTGGTTGCTCCATAGTACGAATGTGCAAAGTCTTGATTATTCCCTTTTGAATTTTTTCTCTAACAAAATGACAATCGATCTCTATGTGTTTGGTTCTCTCATGGAACACTAGATTTGCAGCAATATCATTTGCAGCCTTGTTATCATAGTATAGATTGATTGGTTCTTTAATCTGTACTTCAAGGTCTTCTAAAAGTCCTAGATTCCAAGTAATTTCACATGTGGTTTTAGCCATAGCTCAATATTTGACTTTTTTTTATGAGAGAGAGATTTTTGATTGCTTCTTTGTTTTCCAAAATATGAGAGATCCTCCAAGCTTAATACAAAAACCGGTGAGAGACTTTCTTGTCATTGGACAAGTACCCCAATTTGAATAACAATAAGCTATTAGGTCCAGATTCCCATCTTGAGTTAAAAGAATTCCCAGACCAATACATCTTTTCAAGTATCAATGCTACATCCATATGGGATTGTTTTGGTTTATGCATGAATTAGCTGAGAATGTGGACTACATAACTAATGTCGGGTCATGTCATTGCAAGATAGATCAGTCAGCCCATGAGCCTTTGGTAATGTGATGGATCCTCAAGAGTTGGATCAACTTCTGAAGATGATGTTCCACTATTGTATTCTAGGGTAGTGAGCTTGGTATTTTGTTCAACAGGAATAGCACTCGGTTTGCATGCTGATAATCTCGAGTCTGAAATGAGTTCCAAGACATATTTTCGTTGACTAAGGGATATGCCAACAGGAGATTTGGCAATTTCAATACCCAAAAACTATTTTGGCTCTCCTAGATCTTTGATGCAAAAATGTTTGTTAAGATTCTCTTTTAAGTTATTGATGGCTATCTCATCATTCCCTATGATTAGAATATCATCAACATAGATGATAAGGGCAATGAAAATTTTACCTTGGTGCCAAGAGAAAATAGCATAGTCATGTTTAGATTGACTGAACCCTATGCCTATGAGTACCTCTATGAATTTTGCATTCCATTGTCGAGATGTTTGTTTCAAGCCATAAAAAGATTTTTGCAGATGACACACTGTATTTTCCCCCTATCTACGAATACCCAGAGGCAAGCTCATATAGATCTCCTCATTAAGATCTCCATGAAAAAAGGCATTATAGACATCAATTTGATATGGAGACCACCCGCGAATAGTAGCCACACACAAGAAGGCCCAAAAAGTAACATGTTTAGCAACCAGGGAAAATGTTTCCTAGTAATCAAAACCCTCTCATTGAATAAATCCCCTGGGCGGGCTTTATAGTGTTCAATGGAACCATCAACACATGACTTAATTTTGTAGACCCATTTACAGCCAATGTGTAATACTTTCTCTCTAGCTAGTATACTCAGAAAATAATAGTAAAACTCACTAAACATATAAGAAAATATACATATAGGTGAGGATAAAATAATGGGCCCATAACTAATTTTTTCTTTATATACAAATCTTTACATAATATAATAAAGTCACAAAATAGTAACTCGACAGTGTCGCCAAACCCTTCCGCTTCTTGATGTTCCAAGCGACCGCAATCTCATCTACTGCCTACAAAAGCATGAAAACAACGGGGTGAGCACTAATTGCTCAGTAAGTAAACCCGTTATGCTACCCTTCTCTCTCCGTTGCTTAAATTCCGAATTTCTTTCCTTACATCAAACTTCTCTATTCTTCTCTATTCTTTCTCTGTTCTTTCTCTATTCTTTCTCAATTTCTAATTTCTCACTATTCATGATAATAGGCATGGTATTATGCATAGATATGAAGCAAATGCACAAATGCATAGAATGTGTATTTTCTTTTCTATTTTTCTTATTCTGTTTCTTATTCTGTATTTCTTTCTTTCTTTCTTTCTTTCTTTTCCAGTCTTTCTTTCTTTCTTTTCTTTCTATTCTATTCTTTCTTTCTTTGTTTTTTGTTTCTTTTTATTCTTTCTTTCTATTCTTTCTATTCTTTCTTTCTTTCTTGTCGATCGGACTCGGTTGAGGCATGGATTTGGAACCTTGGCCATGTAACAGTATTCTCTAATTCTGGGTACAGTCCTCATCCACATGCACTTTTAACAGACTGTACAATTCTTCTTTTTGAATTTTGAGGCCGCTCACTAAAGGCGGCGTGCATGCGGGGCTATGTCACTCACGGGTTCCCCATCATAACAGCCTTCTCTTCTTTTATCTTTTTACACTTCTTTAAATAAAAATTTGGATTTGAATTTCTTTAATATTCTCATTTCTTTCTATTTACACTTTAATGTTCTTGAATGCTTTTTCGTGCTCTTATGAGTATGTATGCATGTAGATGGGTTCATGCTTATAATTCTTTCTAAATTCACATGTTTAGATGCAATAATGCAATATGGAATGTAAACATGTCATTCTTTACCATCTACAAACTCATCTCAAAATAACACATAATCATAATCATAATCATACATGCACTTCTCTTTGACATTTCATCAAACAATTTGTGTGCACATCCAAGCTCTAAATTGGCTACACTTTTACTTCTTTTCTAAGCCACCAAAATTTGGAACAAAATCTTCCAAGATTAACGCCAAACCTGTCCAAATTGCACACTCCATAATTTCTACTCCAACTCTTCCATAATCATCCAAACTCTCATCAAACATTTAATACACAAACACTACTTCTCATGAATAAGTTCTAACCATCATACAATCAACAATTCTTCATATAAAACACATATATGCATAAAAGAAATTCTCTACACAATATTGCTTCAATCATAACTAGGATATAATGTACTTACCTTAGATGTGAGCAATCAACACTTTAATAGTCCTCTTTGATCCAACTCTCTTTCTCTTAAATCCCATGAACACAAATCATCAAAATTCAACACTTTAAAAATTAAAACTCACTTCTTAGTGCAAGGATCTTGCCTAAGGATGCTTGAGATTGAAATTCCACTAAAAATAACCCAAAATATATGAATTTCCCTTGAAAAAGAATTGAAGAAATTGAGAGAATTTGGGGATGAAGGTGGCATGAAAGTGGAGGAAGAATGGCTAGGGTTTCATTCTTCAACTCTTGATATAACATAATATTATTTATAGTTTCCCATTTTACCCTTGCACTTTCTATGAAATTTCATCTATGTCCCATAATCAATTACCATAATGCCCTCATTTTTATTGCATTCTCCATGAAACTCTATCTTTTTTCACTCCCCACTTTTTCAACTAATTATGAGTAAAAAGACCATTTTATCCCTAATGACAATTTACGGGATTTTCTTCACACTTTTTCAAGATAACTTTAACAAAATTCAACTAAGGGTATTAGGGCATAAGTAAAACTATGTACCTCGATGTGGGCGTTACAATGGATTTACGATGAGTAGGACGAGGCACCAAAAGCCAAGAGTGATTTTGAGCAAGTGCATAAAGTTCATCAGCCATAGCTTGATGCCAATAATAGTGTTGGGAAACCTCGAGTAACAGGATGGTCCCCGGTCAACAGATATTTAGCTAACACATATCCTATGGGCAGGAGAGAGTCTATCAAAACTAACATAGTTTGAGGTGGGATAGGTGGTACCTGAGGGATCCTAGATAGAAGGATCAATAGTCTAGATAGGTGGTCAAGTGGTACAAGAGGACCATCTAGGAGAGGCCAGATCTAGTGGCAAAACTATAAATTTAGGAGAGGTACCAATGGAACTATTTGCATATTCAGATGAGTCTGCTAGATTGGTATTTGGAGTAGAATCAACAATAGAATTTGGTAAAGGAGAGTCTGATGATGGTGTAGTGGTGTCATTTGCAGCTAGCAAAAGATAATGAGGTGTTAACCAAGAATGGTGGAGATGAAGAACTGGTGGTCTTATTGGTTGAAAAGAAATATGTCTTCATGAAATACAACATCCCTGGAGACAAAAAAACTTTTTCTGGATTGGATCATATAATTGATAACCTTTCTATAACACAGGGTGCCCCATAAAAACGCATTGAGTGGCCTTTGGGCCAAATTTTTCATGGGAAGCAACAATGGTAAAGTAACATAGACACCCAAATAGGCGAAGGTGATTGATGTCAGGTGATTTCCCAAATAAGAAGATTTGCCACCAAAGACCCAGGTGGGCATCCGATTGATCAGGTAAGTAGTTGTGACCACACATTAACCTCAAAAATCTACAGGGATACAGGCTTGGTGTTTAAGGGCACGGGCTACTTCTAATAGGTGGCGGTGTTTGTGTTCAACAACCCCGTTTTGTTGTGGGGTATAAGTACATGATCTTTTGTGGAGAATGCCAAGGGAAGAAAAAAAATGAGGAATAATTGGAGTTAAAAAAATCCTTAGCATTATCAGTTCAGACACGTTGAACTAAAGTATGAAATTGAGTGTGAACCATGGAGAGGAAATTTTTAATGTGATCAAGTGTTTGGGTTTTGGAGTGCATGAGAAATACTCATGTCCCGCGAGAGAAATCGTCGACAATGGTGAGGAAAGATTTAGACCTATCATGGTTGGGTGTGTGATAGGGTCCCTATATGTCAAGGTGGATTAGGGCAAAGGATGTGCAGTAGTGGAGGTGCTATTTGGGAAGGTGATACGAGACTATTTTGTGAGCAGACAAATTGGACATTGCGGTTGAGGAATGGACCCACTATGACCCAATCATTGATGTAAAAGAAAGGAATTTTTATTAATGTTTGCATTACATTGAGAAGTTTTATTTGTAATACAAGAAGATGACAATAAAAAATCCCTAGCATTAGTCCAATAGTATAGACCATGATGAACTTTACCGAAGTCCATTATTGTCCCAGTCGAAAGGTCTTGAAGTTCACGTGAAGTGGGGATGAATTTCAGAAAACAACTGTTATCATTGCAAAGTTTTGATATAGAGATAAGATTAAAACAAAAAGCAGAGACAAATAAAACATTCTTAAGGGTTATATGTTTATTAAGGTAGACAGTGCCTATATGAGTGGCTGAGGCAATATCACCATTTGGCATTCGAACGAAACCGGATGATTTAATGGGAATGTGCCTAGGGGAAAAATATTTTGGATTGCAAATAATGTGGTCACTAGCTCCTGAATCAATTATCCAGACATCATCTTTAATAGAGTTAAGATAGAAAGATGTACCTGCTAGGATGTCATATTTTCTTGGGGAGTTTGATTCAAAATCTGAAGGATTTGATTATGCTATTCTGTGCTGATCATGGCTATGGAATTCTGACCCTCAATAGTGGAAGTTTAAAAAATTGATGACTATCTAGTTTTATCTTGGCGATTGTGTTAAGGTACCCATGCAATTTCCAACACTTCCTTAGTATGCTTTCTGTGCTTGCAATATTCACAATACAATTTTCCCTTATCAGATTTTGAGGATCCAAAGCCATAAGAGCCAAGCCCATCTTGCCTATAAGTGCCAGGCCCATTATGCCATGTTGGCCCTTATCCATTTGTGTGTGATGTGACATTTTATGGGCTATTAGATGATTCAAAAGATGCTATCAATTGTGGGCCGTCGGATTTGGTGGATTTGGACTCATCTGGGCCATTGGATCTCCCATATAAAAAACCCTTTTGTGTTTCATTTTGGATGAACCCAACTTTTTCTCTAGTCGCCATTGCAATGACCTTGGAAGAGACAAATGCGACTGAGTCATGGCGTGAGCTCTCTGGCATGATCAGGTGCTGGCTTTCATCCTGAACAACAAGTTGGAGGGTGTAGCGAAGGCTCGGTGATGGAGAGGTGGCCAAGACTTGTGTGCGAAAAGGGAACAAACTGTCATTCAGTTGAAGGAGAAACTGAGAGAGACGTTCTCGGTCTTTGATGTGCCATAATTGTAGCAGTGTTTCCAGTGGCCCATCCAGGAGACTCTTCAGCAGCATCAAGCTCATTCCAGACTACCGAAAGTTTGTTGAAATAGGTTGTAATGGTGGAGGTATGTTGTTTAATTTCTGCAAGTTGTTGCCTTATAGTAAAAAGCTTTGCAACATCCAATTTTCCATACATTTCCCTGATATTTGACCACATCTCAATAGCATTTTTAGTTGGTGGGAGGCCGGCAACAACGTCGGGTGATAAACAATTGCTAATCCAAGTGCGAACTAGCATGTTGTAGTTGTTCCAATGGCAGATGAGATGTTGTTCTAGTAGTGGAGGGATAGTGCTATCGAGAAACTCCTTTTTATCTTTTGCCATCGTTGCTCGTTAGAAATCTCGTGCCCATATGGCATAGTTGTTTGAGCCGATGAGTGTCTGCTTGATAAGGGCAAGTTCAGGGCCATCGAATGCCAGTTTGTATGACACATCAGCTATCACCGGTTCTGGTCGATTATGGGTGGCTGGGGTGAATTGGAAGGTGAATGGGTTATTTTGACCTGGGAAGATAAACGGGTAGGGATTGGAATTTTGACCCATTTGTTGGTTTGGATGGGTTTGACCCAGATTGTAACCCAGGAAACCAAATGGGTGTGTGTTTGGATGTAATGACTCTCTCTCTACCTAGTATACTTGTAAAGTAAACAGTAAAACTCACTAAATATAAATATTACGAAAATATACATGTAGATGAGTATAAAATAATGGGCCCAATTTTCCTTTATATATACAAAACTATACATAGTGTAAATAAATTTCTCAAAAAGCTCGACAATGTTGTCTGAACCTTCCGCATCTTGACATTCCAATCAATTGCATCTCATCTACTACCTGTAAAAAACATTGAAAACAACGGGGTGAGCACTAATTGCTCAATAAGTAAACCCGCTATTCTACTCTTCTATCTCTATTGCTCATATTCTGAATTCTTTCCTTACATCACCCTTCTCTCTTCTTCTCTGTTCTTTTCTATTCTTTCTCTATTCTTTTTCTGTTCTATCTCTCTGTTCTTTCTCTATTCTTTTTCTGCTTTTTCTCTATTCTTTTTCCGTTATTTCTCTTTGTTCTTTCTCTATTCTTTTTTTGTTCTTTCTCTCTATTCTTTTTCTGTTCTTTCTCTCTGTTCCTTCTCTATTCTTGTTTCTCACTTACTAACATGTAAGCACAATTGGAGAAACTAATTCTGAATAATATGAATGCCATGATGCATGTGCATAAATGCATAAAGAATGCAATTTCTTTTTTGTTTTTGTTTCTCTTCTTTCTTTCTATTATGTTCTTTCTTTGTGTGTTCTATTCTTTCTTTCTTTCTGTTCTGTTCTTTCTTTCTATTCTTTCTTTCTTACTATTCTTTCTTTCTATTCTTTCGTTCTTTCTATTCTTTCTTTCTTACTATTCTTTCTTTCTATTCTTTCGTTCTTTCTATTCTTTCTTTCTATTCTTTCTTACTATTCTTTCTTTCTTTCTATGCCAATCGGACTCGGTTGAGGCATGGATTCGAAACCCTTGCCATGTGAGTGGATACAGTCCTCATCCACATGCACTTCTAACGAACTGTACAATTCTTTTTTTAGAATTCTGAGGCCGCTTACTAAAGACGGCGTGCATGTAGGTAAATTATGTTGGTAAATTATGTTGGTACAGTTCTCATCCACATACACTTCTAACGAATTGTACACTTACTTCTTTCTGATTCTGAGGCCGCTCATTGAAAGCGGCGTGTATGTGGGACTATTCTTCTCTGTGACTCACAGGTTCCCCATCGCAACAACCTTCTCTTCTCTCATCTTTTTACAATTTATTCTTTTCTTTCTTTTTCTTTATTCTTTACTATTCTCATCCATGTGTATGTGCATGGAACCATGCTCATTCTTTGCTATTCTTTCTAAATGCAAATGTGAGAATGTGAGACTGCATTATGGCATATAAAAATATCATTAGAGAACTAGTATTTTCTACCAACAACATTCCCATACTTGAAATCAATCATAGATTATTAAACTACAAAATATTTTGAGGTACTCATTCTGCATAGGTCATATTCAAGAAGGCATATCTCGAGTTATACACATTGGATCTTGGTCTCATTTTAAAGCTTAGAGACAGGGCTACAACTTTTATGTTTATGTCTCAACCCAGTTCAATCAGTAAAATGCCAAAAAATACTCAGAAGGTCACGGTTGTGACAGGGCAACCATGGTAACATGTTTTCTCTTAGGATTTTCATCAAACAAATTGCATGCATACTCAAACTCTGTTTGGTTATACTTCTACTTCTTTCTCAAGCCACCAATATTTGGAGCAAAACTCTATTAAATCAACACTAAACCTAGCCAGGAAACTACACTCCATAAAGTCTACTCAAACTCTTTCTAAATTCAACCAAACTTCCATTAATCACCATATAGGCAAAGTCTACATTCGCATGGCTGAATTTTAATTATCATCAAGTATCCATCTCATCAAAACTTCTCAAAAACATAAGCACATACATGCATGTATAAATCTCTACAAACTTACTCAAATCAAACTTAGGGTTGGATTTACTTACCTTGATCTTGGGTAGTTCCACACTAGAAACTCTCTCTTTGGGTAGATCTCCTCTTCTTCTTAAACCGTAAGCATATAACTATAAGAATTTAACACTTTAAAAATTAATCTCACTTCATATTGCAAGAACTCTTACCTTTGGATGCTTATGATTGAATATCTACCAAAATCCAATCAAAAATCCTTTAAATTGCCGTGGAAATTTGATGAAGAAAATGAGAGAATTTGGAGATGAAAGTGGCGTGTCAGGGAGTAGAGAATGATAGGATTTTCAAGAATGAACTCAAAATATCTCATTTATTACTTCTACTTTTCCCATTTTGCCCTTGCACTTTCTATGAAATTCCATCTATGTCCCTTAGTCGATTACAATAATACTCTCATTTTTATTAACTTCTCCATGAAATTCTCTCTCTTTTCATTCCCCAATTTTTTCAACTAATTATAAGTGAAAAGACCATTTTACTCCTAATAAAATTTTAAGGCATTTTCTTCACACTTGTTCAAGATAACTTTAACAAAATTCAACTAAGGGTATTAGGGAATACGTAAAGCTACGTACCCCGATGTGGGCATTACATTGGATTTGCGTATGTTTGTTGGTTGAGGCCTGATGAGGCAAAAGTTTGATCATTGTGGGCTGAATTTTGGTCTTCTAGTGGTGGGTTGGTCAGGTCCTTTTCTTGTTCTCGAGTGGTTGAAATTTGGTTTGTGACCATTTGCTAAAAAGTATTTGTTTTTTTTGTTTTTTGTGTGTGTGTGTGTGTGTGTTTGTAGGAAGGAGTAAGAGTGGCGGAAGCTAGTTTAGATAAGTCGCTCTGATACCATGTCATAGTTGAGGTAGCAAGAGAGGCAGAGAGGACCGAAGAGAGAGAATTGAGACTACCAGAGTATGCTAGGAGAAGAAGAACAGGAATTTTGTGTAATGTATTTTGTATTCTGTTACAATGTCTAATTTATACAAGAAAAGAATATGTAATAGGGAAATAATATTGTGTCATAATGTTGTAATAGTAGTAAATTTGGAAATAATCAAATAGAGAATATTTGATATAATGATCAAATATTAGCATTCCATATTCCATCAGAAACACCAAAACAAACAATAACCTTATTACGCATGCCCATTGTATATATCTAGTACTACATGTTTTGATGATTTTTTGGTGATCAGTACGGTGGTTTCATATCCTCGGCGCAATGCAATGGTGCATTTAAATTTCTCATTCCGGTGCTGCTTGCTACGGTGCAAGTGGGTGTGTCTAAGGCACAACCAAGTCACCAATGGAAACGCATCCTGGAAAAATATACATTTCTATAGGCCACTAGCATTTTCTGCTTTGCGCTCACAGCCAACACAAACTGTAAAATTCATCACACAAGCATTAACAATTCTCAGATGATCAACAACTCTCAACTCATTAATGTCCTAGGTTTCATCTCAGGGTCTCTTTCCATATTTTCACTGTTCTCAATCCTCGTCCCAAGCTTATTTGGGTATATAATTTTCAGTTCATGGTAGTTTATTGTCTGGTTTTGTTACTTATAACCATGCCAACTTAATTAAGAAAGCCTATCAATGGCTTCCCCTAAAGATCAAGGATGCTGGTAGGTGGCTTGTGATTGAGAAGATCTACGACAAGGTGAGAAGCTTATGGAGCAGTGACGAGCAGCCAATGCTGGAGTTGGATATCTAGTCCACCCATTATTTTACTTGACTCCAAATTATAATTAATTTGAATCATTAACTTTAGATCTAAAATGAGGTAATATATATTGAGTATTTAGACTTAAGAATATAATCATTTACGGTTTGTCATGACTCATGTATATACGTTGAATATTTGTACATTGTGTAGGGTGAGGTTTTGATTAAAAAAAACATTAAATTATGTTTTAATATTATTAATATAAATTAATAGCTTATTAATTATATGCTATTCAACCTAATTCTAATTGAAAAATCCCTTCATTCTTGTGAATAATTTAATTTTAACTCAATCACTTTTCTTCAAACATAAATAATCATCAAAATCACAATCCATGAAAACAAAACAAAAGAGAAAGATATATATAGAGACATTATTATCAAAATTCACCATAAGTCATTTATTTCTCTTGCTTTCACATATTTCCTTTTGAATTAAAGATAGCTTTATCTCTCTTCTTAACAAGACTAAAAAAAGTTCAGTTTATCACATAACTATGTTTGCTTTCTATTCTCTTCATTTTCAGAATGATATATACATTTTGGATGATAAAATTTACTACATTAAAAAATATTTTTTTTAATATTACAATTTTCCTTTTTTATCATCAAGATTGATAACCTTTTTTTCTATATATTTAAAAAATAATTTTTCAGTCCTCCTAAACAAAAATTTCTGGTTTCACCTCTGTTGTATTAGTTAATATAATGCAAAGTTTCTAAAAGTTTTAATATTTTACCAAGAGTATTAAACCTAAGCGGAATGGGTTGATAAGTTGATTTTAGTGTTCATTCATCACCATTATAAAAACAATCAAACATGAACCAAATTGAAAGTTTTAATACTTTACCAAGAGTATTAAACCTAAGCGAATGGGTTGCTAAATTGATTTTAGTGTTCATTCATCACCATTATAAAAACAATCAAACATAAACCGAAATAAAGAACACTATCGGTTTTTACATGGTTCGGCAAAATGCCTACATCCATGGGACCAAGCAAATCCACTACGGTAAACTTTTCAATTCAATTACAAAGCCAAAGATTAACCCTCAGTTGCAAGAACACTCTGTGTTTTGCAACACCTCAACCTCCACACTTTGGTCGAACTACGAACTACCATAGCAAGCTCCACATTCATGAAATTAACCACTTAGTTAGCCTTGAGTTCCTCTCAAGGTATAGCACTGAAGATCCACTTTATTTGAATCAGCTTAGCAAGCTTCAAGCACCAACTACATAACTGATAATCCAAGGATTATACTGTTTTATTGAGGCTTTTTAGCTAGATTTTGGATACTTCTTATGTCGTTTTTGCCTGAATTGCAACTTAATTTCATATGTTTTATGTTTCAGGCCGAAACATGCACTTTGAGCAAATAAAGAGTAGAATTGAGTTTCTGGACCCAGAAGCAAGCGAATCTTAGAATTCGGGGAAGATCTGAAGCGAATTTGAAGCACTATGAAGCTTGCTCCCATTGGAGAGCATCGAAGATTGAAGATTCGAGCAAGGAAGCAAGTGAAGGGCAATTCTATAATTTCATAATTGTTCAGAAAGGTTCGCCACGGTGATGTACTCTCGGGAATTCGTTGCCGCGACGAAATTTATTCTTCACCATGGCGAAGTCTACGATTTCCAATTTTTATCAAAATGCACAATTTTATTTTAGGAAAGTTTTTAGGTTATTGGACCGACTATATAAGAAAAACTTAGCCATTTTTAGACGGAGTCGTCACTTTTAGAGTAAGTTTAACATTTTTTTGAGAGAAAATGAGAGAAGATTGAGATTGAACCTTGTGGATTCATCAAATAGAAGATCTTTATCTCTTTTCTTTGTTTCAATATGTTGAATACTTTGCTCACTGTTTTTATTTCGATTTGTGTTAATTTCATTATGAACTAACTCATCTTGGGTTAGGGTTTTGATGTAATTAGAGATTTATATGTTTAATCAATGAATTAGTGTTATTTCTACATTCTATTGCATGGGTTATGTGATTATTCTGGTTTTTATTGAATTTATTTGTTGAACATGATGAGATTGAGAAATGAATCGTGTATGAGCTTCTTAGGATAATCACCATTGTTGTTTCGAACGCTAGAGATAGGTTTGAGAATCAATTAATTCTATTTAGGATTCCATTAGCTTAATGAACTTGGATTTATTAATCTTCAAAATGTTGGGCGTGGAGGCTTAATAGGGAAAAGTAGGAAATTAGGGAGTCCGAGTTATAATCTGTGCATTTGGGTGTAGAAGTAGCATAATTCGTAGGTTAATTCATAGAATCCTAATGAAGTCAAAACCCTAACCGTTTGCTTTACTTGATTTTACTCTTGCTTTAATCTTGCTTTCATTAATTAGCATTTTAATTATTTTAGTAAATTTTGTTTCCATTTTAGTTTAATTTCCTCCCGTCATTCCAAACACTTTTCAGTTTCTCCAACTTGAAAACAATTAGGAAAATTAGTGCTTAACAACCAATCCTCATGGGAACAATACTCACTCATCACTTTATTACTTTGTGTGACTAGTGCACTTGCTATATTTGCATGTTATAGTAACAACGCATCAGTAACCAACGTGGAAGGATAGGCAAAATCAAAGTATTTTGATGAAGGTATTTGTAAGTCTACTTAAGCATAGAAACCTGATATAAAAAACAAAAGAAACCTTTAAGAATATTCAGAGTACTTTCAAGGAAATAATTAGGCTTAAAATGGAATTGCATTGGAGAAGAGATTATATACAAAATATCCGTCCAATGTAAGGGGACAGGTGGCTAACAAGAAAACTTTATGGTTTCACCTATATGAAAAGTTTATTCCAATTCTCTTGGGACCATCGAGCATTGTAAACAACTTTCTAGCTCATTGCATGAATAATTGACAAATGTCATGGACCATAAAGAATGTCTATAAAGAGAATAAAAACGGTTCATAGGAATATTGAAATGCAATACGTGTTAAACAAAATATCTGCTAGATGCATGTGACCACTCAGACTCTAAGGTGCTCACACGATAGAACAGAAGACTGCCTTAATTGGTCTGTGTTTAGTGAGACGATTGATTGAGTATCAATCGCGATACTACTCACTATCGATATGATGAAGAGCCTTCGGGTCAACTCATAGAAGATAAGTGAAGAATAAGTAAGTGAGAAAGGCATTTTTGTCTTTTAAAATGGTATTTTGGTAATCTGACAATTCAATTAGATTTGCTAAAGTCGTTGCCTATATTTAATTTCATACGGAAATTAAAATAAGTGACATCGTGTATTTATATGTGTGTGTGTGTACAAATATATGTATATTTAAATGTTATATTATTTGTTGATGTTAATATTTAAAAGAATATTAATATTAATGGATTATAATATAAATTCAAATTCAAAATTAAAATACCAATATTAGAATTACCTTGTTTTGGTAATGGATTAATGCTAATCTAATTATGGAATAAGTTGACGGCTATTACATATTAGATTAGGGTTTTTAATTAGTGCGCTATTTAAGTGCAACTAAAAATTAAAAACATAATTATTTATTCAATAAAAAAAGGCTAGCCACCCTCTCTCTCTCTCTCTCTCTCTCTCTCACACACACACACACACACACACACACACACACAACCGTGAGTCTCCATTGTTTGGAGAGGAAAACTTATGCATTCTTGTTCCTTGAACCAATTGGTTTAACTAGCACATAAACCTATTGGTGATTGTCATCCTGTCTTCAGGTGGATACCACTCGTGCATTCCTTCCTTGGAGTGAAAGCGAATGCAATCAAAATTCAATTTAAAGAAGCCTCCGAACGCTGGTATGAAATTTTATTCATGTTTAATATAATTTCATGTATGAACAATGTAAATTGGTATAAGGATCGCGGGGAATCAAGGTTCATGAATCAAATAATTTTTGTAATTCTATTGCATAAATCGATTTGTAAACCTACAGTAAGAAGCTATGTGGTCATCTAGGTTGGTAGTCCCATCATAGAGTTTTATGTTGGGAAAGGTGAACTTGTGCGGCATCTCTATGAGAGCTATGGTGTCAACAAAGTTTTAAGGTTGGCTCTTCTTGACAAGTGTGGGCATATCGAGGATACGTTGGATCATGGCTTCCATCTCGGATGACCATTTAGCTAAGGTTTTCTCAAGGGGGGTTGCCATGGGAGTAAAAAGGCTTCCTCATGACAAACTATTGAAATAGATCGGCTACCGAGTGTAAAGGGGTTTGTTTGCAGGAAGGTGAAGAGCGTGTTTATTTGGTAGTGTTGGATTAAGGTTGTTTGGACGAGCGAGTCGATGGCCAAGAGAATGATGGGTTGAGTTGTGTCGGTTTGGGTTGGCTCAGCTAGGGTGGTCATGGTAGTAGTGGTTGGAGCCGAATGGAGATGTGATAGACTTGCAAGGGTTCCATGATCCAAGGTTGTGAACATTTGTCTTCGATGGATGGGAGTGCGAGATGAAGAGCCATGTTGTTAACCTAAAAAGCTTATTCGAGGGAGTAGAATTTTTTTACCTTATCTTGGAGGGCTTGGTTTTCCACACGAATGGCAGCGTTCTGGGCTTCCAAGGTTTGGTACTTATCGTTACTCATTTTGCACAAGCGTAGTGAGAGCCACAATCTAAGTCATGACATCAGGTGTAGTAGTTTCAGTACTTCCAGTTATGATGGTTGAGCAAAGGGAGTGAGAACGAACAGAGTAAGTCGTTGGGAGTCGATTGATTGTCAAGGCCCCACGGTGGGTGCCAAACTGTAAACGGTAAAATCAATGGTTGATTCGGAAGGGACGAATCTTGTAGGAAGCGAGCCATTGACAATCGGATGGACTTGCACCAAAAGGAAGAACGAATATGAAGGCTCGGGTAACACCAGTGTAGTGTCTATCATAGACACTCGGAAACTCAAGTTAGCAAGGTTGAAGGTATTTTAGTGAAGGCTAAGAGCGGGAAAAGGTTTACCATAATGTGGTTAGGGACAATGTTGTTGTATTGGTTGCCTGAATTGTGAACAATAAGTCTCAAGTCATCAAAGTGTTGTCTCTTTGGAAACATATACGATGCACATTATGGATGCATTATACATAATCATGTGAAATTTGTAATTTAGAGTAAATAGTGTACCTAAATGTGAATTTCACAACCCGATAATTAAGAGCATATCTACCTTAATTCTAAATTAATAATATAAGAGTAATGTTACAACCAGAACCTATTTTCACAAACTTCTCTTACAACCCCAACGTGGTATCTAAGTTGACATTGTCACGTCAACTCCACCGCACCCAAGGCATAAAATAATTTTGTCTAGACCAAAGAAACGATCGTTTCTTATGAAGAAATTGTCGTTCTTCATGAAAGAAATGGTCGTTCCTTATAAAGGAATAGTCGTTCCTTATAAAAAGAATGATTGTTTCTTAAGGAACAACAATTCCTTATGAAATGAATGGTTCCTAAATTATAATTTAAATGTTTAGAAGTCCATTTAATATAAAACGCACCCTTTTAAACTTATTATTTTTATCGTTTTACATCATTTTTCCTAAATTATGATTCAAACTTCCATAAAATTCTCAGAAATTAAAGTTTAAATAATGTTTCAACCTTAAAATGGATCTTTTAATATGATTTTATACAAAAAAAAATTAATTAATTAATTTTTGGTGATTGAATCCAATAATTGGGTTTTTAATATAGAAATAAGATGAAAATACAACTTGATTAAAATTACAATTTAAATCCCTAATAAATTAATAAATAGAAACCATACATTTGCTATTATAAAAGCACAAAAGTCTCAAACCTAAAATTATTATTTTCATTGTTTAATCCTATTTATACATTAAGATTAGGAAGTAAATTCTTAGTAGATATAAGAAGGATTTTGAGTTTTTATAGAAAATAAAGATATAAAATAGTAAAGGATATAAATTTCATTAATTACAATTTTGAAAATTAAACATAAATATTCTCTTTTAGTAACTCTAAACACGAACATATGATCATCTAATTGAGGTAATAGAATTAGTGCTTTTAATTTTTGGGTTAAGCTATTGTAACACAAATTCATGAACAAAGATTTATGGTAATCTATTGGTTTAAAAATCATAACCCTTAAATAAGTCTATAAAGGTGTCCTATCTGACTTGATAATTCTCAACTGTATTAATTTGGGTTTGGGTCAAGAGCCCAAAAAAAAATTATTAGACCCTGGGCTTATGTTTAGAACCCAAGTTGTAAGTATAAAATCAAATAACAGATCCGAATATTTTTATCGGGATAATATCATTTGTAGGACCATTTATTTTTTTCAAAATTCAGAATAGAGAACACAGGTTTCAAAAACTTGAAAAAAGGGACAATTAATAGTGCTCAAAAATTAAATTTTATAGTGTAAGTTTACTTAAGTAATTTCATGTATAAATATATGGTTCCTTTTCGTCACTTTTTTTATTAAGGTTTCCGTTTATTGTTTAGTACATTTTACACTTAATTTGTTAAAATAAAAACTAAAACCCTAACTGAATAATGAAGGCAAGGGGTAAATTGTCATTAAGAGAAAGCTTAGTATCCAAAAAATATGTTGGACATTTTAATATAAAGTTAATATTTTGTTATTTAAAGTGATTAATAGGGTACCCATTACATGACAAAGAGTGAAAAGAAAGTATCTGAGGGTTAGAAGAATTTAAGGATTATGTTACGATTCTTTAATCACAAACCTGTTTCAAATCTAATCAATCAAACACAAGGATCAAACCAAGCAATCACAAAGAAATCAGACACATAATATACCGTGGTTCACCTATTCAAGAATGAATAGGCTACATCCACATTGAGCTTCACAACTGATGGGGCTCTCAGCACTAATTGATTCCAAAGATCCAATTACAAACACAATCAAGATTCACTCCCTCTTTACTTCACTCAAACTCCCTTAGAAAACCTAAACAAAACTGCAATCTTCACCCTCGGAAAAACTCTACCTTGTACCCCGAGCCCGAGAGTAAACAAACCCTCTATGAGTGATTTACAAAGAAATCTTCACTTAATTATAGCAGATTTTACAGAGAAGTATAATAGGACTCTAAGCTCTAACAATGGCAAAAGTTGAATACTGGAGAGAGAATATGTGTTTTGTTTACCAACCCACTTTTTAGACTGTTTTATATGGATGTATGTGTGGCTTAATAATAGGCGTTGGATCAGCTTTATAATCAATGGCTTAAATCTTGGATGGTTGAACAATGCGGCACCGTTTGAATTAAGTGAATATGCTGAAGCACAAGACGTCACCGTTTCTCGCTTCATCATCAACAATCTCCACCTTGAAGTCAGAACTTGCTAAGGAATATCTTCCAGGTGTGCAGAGAACCTTCCATCAGTATGCTTCTCGGCTCTACAAGGCTCCTTATGCTATATTCAACAAATCCAAGCAATGCTTGAATTTTGTGGGGTCACTACTTTGGTGCCCATATCAGCAGGGTTGTCTTCTGTCGGAATCTTCTTGAGTTTAATCACTCCTTTTGTGATCAGTTCCCTCACAAAACGTAATCTAACATCCACATGTTTTGTTCTCTCATGGTAGATAGGGTTCTTACTCAAATGGATGACACTCTGGCTATCAATACACAATTGTCATGTTGTCTACTAACTTGGCTTCCTTCAAGATTCCTTGGAGCCATAGTGCATCTTTGAAGACATCAATCACTACCCCAATTCAACTTCTATCGTGGATAGTGCCACAAGTGGCTGCAATTGGGACTTCCAACTAACACAATTTCCCCAAGAGTAAAATAGTAGGATGTTGTAGACTTCCTTGTGTTCCTGTCACCTGCAAAATCAGAGTCTACAAATCCCACCAAATCAAGTGAATTATTTCCTTTTGAATAGTTTAAGCCAACATGTAGTGAACCATTTATATATCTCAATAACCATTTCACAGCAGCCCAATGTTCACTACTAGGATTAGAGATAAATCGACTAAGTAAAGAGATTGCAAATGATAAATCAGGTCTATTGCTAATCATGGCATACATTACAGACCCTATAACATTAGAATATGGTACATTTTCCATCCTAATTATCTCAATATCAGTCTTGGGACATTGTAATTTGCTTAAGATGAAATGGTTTGCTAAAGGCATGCTCACAGGTTTAGCATCAGCCATTTCATACTTCATGACCAGGTTTTTCAGGTATGACAATTGGTGAATCTTTAATTCATGGCTACTTCTATTTCTATCTATTGTCATTCCTAGAGTTTTCTTAGCACTCCCTAGATCTTTCATGTCAAATTCAGAATTCAGCTTTAATTTCAGTTCTCTAATCTTGGATTTAGACTTACTAATTAGGAGCATGTCATCAACATATACAAGCAAGTAAATGGGCATATCATCAGTGGAACCAAAGTAAAAACAGCTATCATATTTACTCCTAGAGAAACCAATGCTCAATATAAAAGGTGTCAAACTTTTTATACAACTGCCTAGGTGATTGTTTAAGGCCATATAGTGATTTATGCAACATACAAACATGATTGGGCAGGTTATTATCACTGAATCCCACAAGTTAAGTCATATAAATTTTCTCCTCTAACTCACCATGTAAGAATGCAGTTTTGACATCTGATTGCTCTACTTCTAAGTCATGGTAAGCTGCTATAGAAAGCATTAGCCTAATCGTTTTAAATTTAACAATCGGTGAAAAAATCTCATTAAAGTCTATACCTACCCTCTATGTATAGCCCTTAGCCACCAAACAGGCCTTATACCTAAGGGCATCAGTAGGAGACATGCCTTTTTTGAGTTTAAATAGCCATTTGTATTCCACAAGTTTATGGTCTTTAGGTTTAGGGACCAAAGACCATGTGCCATTTACCTTTAGGGACTGCATCTCCTCCTCCATTGCTGATTTCCATTTCTCTTTCTCTTTGGATCTTATGGCCTCATAATATGTTTCTGGTTCAGATATCTGGAGTTTTGTACCTACAAGCAAAGCTGTGTAGATTAAGTCTGCATATGAAAACCTAGCACGGGTTCTAATTTCCCTTCTAGGTATGTCCCTTGCCAGTTGGTAGTGGGATAGATCTTCTTGTTGAGACTCTTCTACATCTTCAGCTTGTACATGGTCATGTGGTGATTTCTACTTCGAGTTCAGGTTCTAAACCCTGGTGAGATGGTTCAGTTTGTTGTGGTATTGGCTCCACCTCAATTGGAGTAACTTCAGGTTGATTTTGACTAGGGACATTGCCATTTGGATCAGTTCTAG
Organism: Pistacia integerrima; assembly: GCA_026225825.1. NCBI lineage: Eukaryota > Viridiplantae > Streptophyta > Magnoliopsida > Sapindales > Anacardiaceae > Pistacia > Pistacia integerrima. The sequence continues at coordinate 41,019,550 of CM047749.1, forward strand.
CCCTATTAGTAGACTTACATGGAAAAACATTCTCGTTAAACACTACCTCTCTACTAATAATGACCTTAACCCCCGGTGTATCTCTATCCCACGGCCTATTACCCTTGGTCCGTTCTTGATATCCTAAGAATACAGACCTTATAGACCTAGGTTCTAACTTCCCATCACTAGTGTGTGCATAAGCTGCACACCTGAATACCCTTAAATGACTTAGGCTTAGTTCTCTCCCTGACCACTTTGATTCTGGGCATTTAAACTCTATAGCAGTTGAAGGGCTTCAATTTATTAAGTATGTTGCAGTTGTTAGGGCTTCTCCCTAGAAGGATCTAGGCAGTCCAAATATAAACATGAGACATCTCACCTTTTCTAAAAAGGTCCTATTCATCATCTCAACAACTCCATTTTGTTGAGGGGTTCTTCTTATATTCCTATGTCTTAGGATTCCCTGGTCACTACAGAACTTATCAAATTCTACATTACATAATTCCAACCCGTTGTCTGTTCTAAGAGCCTTGAACTTCCTATCAATTTGGTTTTCCACCAACAATTTCTAGGCAATTTGTAGCTAGGTGAACCCCTTTTGTGAAACTGCCCCTGTGTTGCTTACCTAGCACACATGTTTCACAAAAGTCCAAAGGTGTTTTATTGTCTCTACCAAACTGTCCCTGTTGACCTAAGATGTTTAGGCCTTTTTTACTCATGTGTCCTAACCTCATATGCCATTTTTGTGTCACACTTAATTCTGATGAAATCAGTGCACTATTGTTCCTATCACATTAATAGTTTCCACACAAAATATACAAGCCATTTCGTTTTAGACCTCTCAGCACTATGTTGTTATTCCTGTATACATTGATGCAACCATTTTCTGCCTTATAACAATAACCAACTTCATCTAAAGTTCCTAAGGATATTAGGTTTCTTTTTAGTTCAAGAATGAATCTAACCTTAGACAGCATTATCAGTTTACCATCTTCCAATTTTAAGGTTATGTTACCTATTCCTCTAACATTACAAGCATTATTGTTCCCCATAAAGACAGTCTCATGATCGTCATCTCTAAACTCTTGAAACCATTTCTTATTTGAGCTCATATGTTAGAGTATATGCCCTAGAGCCAATCAATTATTATAGAATTGACTCTTTGTAATAATGTTCATTAATCAATAAAAGGCATTTTATTCTATATCACGTAAATCATTATTATTGCAATATGTATTGATATATGTCCTTAAAATGGTGAAACCGTGACGAGGGTATTAAGTGTTTCAAATCTTGATAGTGAGAACCCTATGAGCACATATGGTGGTCATTCTAGAAATGTCTGTAGCCCCGGTATTATTCTGAAGTAAGGGCACAAATAATACGGTAAGGCTATCATAGTGTTGAACAACCGTGTTGAAAGGCAGTGACTGATCTCACTTGTCAAGGTTGTTTGGTGACAACCTAGTACAACACATGGGTGCTTGCTGTAGGCGAATACACCACAGCAAGTTCACTGGACTGGCCCACTAGAGGATTCCATATGGATGGTAACCCCAGTGTCTATGGAACAAATCATCTAACGAATGGTGGTGCATGTGATCCTTAGACTTGAGATCACTAGAGCGTCTTGTGCACCGATTGGTGTAGTTTGACACTAGCCTAATGCAGTTCTTTTCAGAGCTGTCAATACGATGGTAAGTGTATCAAGACTATGGTGAATAGTCAGAGGATTCATCACTCCCGAGTACAGGAGAAGTTATCTCACGGCACAATTCAGTATATGGTAATGACACTAAAACGTGGGCCACAGTGGGATTGAGTCGTTGCTCTATCCAGTTTATAATACGGGTCATTGGTCTAGAAACTGAATACATAATATCGAGAGTAACCGAAGGTTGACACTATTTCTATACCTTCGTCTCGTCAAGATAACGAATGATGAAATGATCGAATTGTACGATAACTATATCGTTGATAGATAGCTACTTTGCTGAATCCGAATTTATCGAGTGACCATGATGCCTTGCTAGGGGCCAATCTTAGTCTGTGTGTAGTGAGTCGATTAATTGGTGTTAATCGCAATACTACACGCTGCCAGTATGATGAGGAGCTTATGGGTCACACACATAGAAGATAATTTAAGACTTAGGAAGTAAGAAGGGCGTTTTCGTCTTTTTGGGTAAAAGGGTATTTTGGTAATTTCACAGTGCAATTAAATTTGTTGAGGTCGTAGCCTTTATTTAATTTGTTAGAAAAAATTAAATAAGTAAAATTACGTTTAAATATGTGTTCACATATATTTAAATAAATTATCATTATTGTTAAATGTTAATATATATATATATATAATGATGAATTAAAATAAATATCTAATTGGGAGTGTTTGGGTTAGAGCCCAAGCGTATTCCATATGGGAATAGGGCAATTAAATTTTACTATAAAAGAAAAAGGTTTCTTTTTAAAAGAGAGAGATTCATTCATTTCATATTATCATTAAAAGAGAAAAACTACAGCCCCTTGAAAAACACTCTCACACCAGTTTTGGTTTTTGCCTAAAATCAAACACTCTTCATTTCTTCTTGATTCTTAAGGATAAAGAGGGATCTAGTAAATCCCTCTTTAGTTCCTTGCGATTGTCTTCATGTGGACTACGTCAGTTCAACCCTACACTTCGGTCGGTAGCAAAATATGTTTAGAGACAAACTTGGAGGAGCCTCCAAACGTGCGTATGGTTTCTAAACTTCAAACTGATTTTTTTGCAAATTCTTATAATATATAAACTGTAATTTTTATACCTTGATTTTGGGTTCTATAGAACGATCTGTGTTGTTATTAATTTTTGTTTTTCGCTGCCTCAATGGATCGTTTCCTAACATCATATGGAAGGAACAACCTGAATTTAGGACCCACTCTTGGATCTGGTTTGACTTAGACATTGTGAGGACATCTAAGACAACAATGCTATCACTAGTGGAAGCTACATTACTCTCAGTGTTTCCCTGTTTTTGCTTCTTAATCCACTCGAAACAATTTTTCTTTAAATGTCCAGTCTTATTGCAATGAAAACAGTTTCTAGTCTCCCCTCTTGTTTTACCAGAACCCTTCCCTTTTTTCTTATTCTTTGGGTCATTACTACGGTGCATACAGTTTACTGATTGACCTAAGTCTGATCTACCCTTCACAAACAAATTATTTCCATTTCTCTTTTGGACCTTTAATTCTAACTCCCTAACCTTTAATCCAGCAATTATCAGGTCAAGACTAGGCATAGTACCAGTATATTGTAGTGCATTTTTGACAACTTGGTACTCATCAGTTAAGGAATTAAGCAGGATCATAGCTAAGCTAGTGTCCCCTAATTCTTGGTATGTTCCTTTTAGAATCAAAGTCATCTTCAAAAATTCATCTAGATTATCTTCTAAAGACTTAGAGTTATCCATTTTGTAAGAAAACAATGCACCTTTTAAGAAAACTAGGTTTGGAGCATACTATAATGAATAAAGTGTTTCGAGTTTACCCCACAAGGTGAGTGGTGTATCCATGCCATCTACCTTCCTCAACACGTTGTCAGACAGGTTCATCACGATAAGGTTGTGTGCTTCCTCATCAACTTCAGCCTTTTTCTTCATTTTTTTCCTTTGGCCACTTGGTAACATCCTTTTCCAAAGCAATCACAACTTTGTTATGGGACAGCAATGCTTTCATCTTCTTTTCCAACTACTGAAGTCGATTTTCCCATCATATTGGGAAATCTCCATTCGTGTGGTACTCATGGTGTAGTGTTTGGGAATTGATAAGGTATTTGAATGGAATACGGACCCTAGATTTTCTAGGAATAGACAGATTAAAGAATCCCCAAAAAACAGATTTCGACGAAACCCTAGATTTTCAATAGAACCCCTAAATCGAAGAAATCTTGACTTAAATTCAAGATCTAATCACCCTTAAGTACTAAGGAACACAAAGATCAAGAAACCCCCAATTTTCTACGAACCCTAGATTCCAAGAAAATCAATTTGATCGACACAAAACCTTAGAAATTAAGGCTCTGATACCACTGTTACAATTCTTTAATCACAAACCTGCTTCAAATCTAATCAATCAAACACAAGGATCAAACCAAGCAATCACAAAGAAATCAGACACATAATATACCGTGGTTCGCCTATTCAAGAATGAATAGGCTACGTCCACGTTGAGCTCCACAATTGATGGGGCTCTCTACACTAATTGATTCCAAAGATCCAATTACAAACACAGTCAAGATTCAGTCCCTACTTACTTCACTCAAACTCCCTTAGAAAATCTAAACAGAACTGCAATCTTCACCCTAGGAAAAACTCTATCTTGGTATCCCTAGCCTGAGAGTAAACAGGCCCTCTATGAGTGATTTACAAAGAAATCTTCACTTGATTACAGCAGATTTTACAGAGAAGTATAACAGGACTTTAAGCTCTAACAATGGCAAAAGTCAAATACTGGAGAGAGACTTAAGTGTTTTGTTTACCAACCCACTTTTTAGACTGTTTTATATGGCTATATGTGTGACTTAATAATAGGCATTGGATCAGCTTTATAATCAATGGCTCAGATCTTGGATGGTTGAACAATGCGGCACCGTTTGAATTAAGTGAATATGCTGAAGCACAAGACGTCACCGTTTCTGGCTTCATCATCAACAGATTAATTAAAGAATTATTTTTTCTACTATTATCAAAATAATTTTATTTTTTCTGGCTCCTAAGTTTGCTTATGGGAAATTGAATTTAATTGGCTTTATTCAATAAATATGAGCCCCATCTTCCTTCTCCTTTCCTAGGATGACATTGTGTATCATTCTAAATGTTGGCAAGGGGCGTTTGGTTTGGTGATGTCTAAAAGGAATGGATGAATGTCAAAACGAAGTTTATATAAAAGCATTAGGTTCGAAATGAGGACTACTTGCATAATACACTCAAGAGTCTCTATTGAACCTCTTAACCATAGTTGTTAAAAACATTTATTATTGAAGACTTATCTATATCTCTTATTCAGCGGGATTTTGATATTTATAAATGGGTTTTATGATATTTAGTATTTGCCCAACAAGTTTTTTGATATTTATTAATGGGTTTTATGATATTTAGTATTTGCCCAACAAGCTTTTGTAAAATGGGTTTTATTGGTTAGAAGAAGTGGTTGATGGTTGGCAGGAGCCGTCATCCTTTGTATTTAATTTGAGTCCACTCCAGGCATTAATCATTCCATGCCCTGCCCTTTTTCTTTTTTGTCAGAATGAAATATCCATTCCACAACAAACAATCATACATAACATAAGAGAAAACAACATATATATGAAAGCCATAAAATAAACATCAAGCAACCTAATCCAACTCGAAATTAATATCGCAGGCAAATCCTCAAAATACTCTATGCATGCCCTGCCCATTTGATCTGCATACTGTGATACTTTGTTCTATTTTCAACAAGGCCCATATGCTGTGTCTGCTGCTGCACGTGTTTATGTTTGTGCTGGTGTCCAACTTGGTCTATGGGCTTATTCGATTCGGCCTGTAAAATCTGTTGGTTCTGTTAGTCTAGCCCAAAAATTTGTCCTTGTATTATGGTACAGGCCCAATTTGTTTTTTATTTTAGTGGATTGTATTTGGGTTCTGCTTCAACTGACCCAATCAATTTTAATATGCTTCAGCCCCCATAAAACGTCGCCAATTCCCCTGAATAGCCTCCCCACATTGAGGAGGCTTTGGCAATATAATTATATAAATCCTTGTTTTTGGGGGTATGTATATAATTTTTTTATTATTAGGGGTAATTAAAATTATCTTGGATACCCAGAATTAGAACCAAAACCTATGTTTCAAGTTCCAGTTCCTTTGAATTTGGGTAGGTATCTAAAGCCGCTCACCCTTAGATATAAGAATCATTTGACGAGTATATAGATAATGTAATATACTAATCTTATTTGACATTTTTTTAATAAAATAATTGACAAATCAATTAAAAGATAAAACAAATTTATCATAATATATTATTAACGATGAAAATATAAATGACATGATACGACTATCTTATTTAAGATTTTTATATTTAATCAATCGGTACTACAACCTGATAGTTATGCATCAGTACCTCATTATCAAGTCACCAATATGTGAATTGGGCCAGCTGCTAAGTATACCTTAATACTTTATATCAACCTTCCTAGTTTATGTCTAAATTGGGTCCAGTTGTTAACAAATATGGGGACTTTTGAGTTTCAAACGTATTAGGGCCAAAAATCGTCCTTGGCCCAAACAGGACCACCAATGAAGAAAAGATCAGGCCCAGTCCTAAAGAGGCCCAAGCCAAATTAGTCCCATTTGATATGAGATACGATCGGCCCAAACAATCTGGGCACGGGCCTCCCAGTTCCAGCTCATTTCATGGGCCTATAGGTGAGTTCAGAGCCCACGGCCCCCATTGATCATTTTCCTGTTCCTATTCAATCTCCTATTTGAAGTCACTTTCCTATTCCTAGTCACTTTCCTACTCAAAGTGATTTTCCTGTTCAGATCACCTTCCTATTCGGACGCAAGTAAGACAGTTCACCACCGCCCTAACTTTTATAGGGTTTGCATCAGAGTTACACTCGGACTCCTACTCCTACCAGGATTGGGAGACTAGACAGTCACTATATAAACAAAGGTCAGCCCTCTCACAAAAGACACAATATTACACCTTCACATCCAAAGCTTCTACTTGGGAGCTTTACATCACTGTCGTAGTCACAGGCTCCGATTAGACTTCTAGTTTACTCCCTAGCCCTCACTATACTAGCCTCTTTCAACCTTGCTGACTAAAGTGTCGGAGTGCCTACGGTAAACACCACCCCAGTGTTTCTCGTTCGCTTCACGCGTTTGTTTCTTTATGTGTGTAGGTGCAGCGGATCGCTAATGGCCTCAACCTCACCTGGATCAGACCCCCTTTCCGTACAGGAATATTTTTACGTCTACAGTTTGGCACCCACCGTGGAGCCTCTAGCAATCATTCGGCTCGACAAACCTTGCTACGTAAAGGAACTTTCCATGGCTGACAACTCCGACAACGCTAATTCCGGCCTCGAGGCCAAACTGGAAACTCTAACCACTCTCATGCAACTGAACTCGGACGAGGTAGCCGCATTGGAAGCCGAGAACAATACACTCCGAACAGAAAACGCGTCCATCAAGTCAGAAAACCAGTCTCTCAAGGCGAAGGTGAGTCAATTATACGATATAGAGTTCCTGCACCCCTGTTCCGTCCGTGCAACCTCTCCTTACGCCAGGGTACCGACCCTCGGTCTCCGAAAAATGCAAACTGCACGCGTCTGTCGAAATCTCGATCATGGGGAAGATGCAATTGTGACCATCACCCCGATTCATGGAGATAAAGATATGCATGTAGAACATCATTCAGCCGATTCATCCCAGTATCAAGATCAAGATCAAGACGATCCGGTGGCGGTAAAGCCCTCATCCACAAGATCAGCTCAATCTGACCATCCCACCTTACATCTAGTCAACCATCCCAACACATACCCCATTCAGCTCGGCTCATCCTCATGGGATGAATGGCCAAACTACACAGACCACAGCACCCGAGCCCATCCATCCTGACCAACCGAATGACTATCAGAGGACTCCCCTGACCATTCATGTGGGGCGAAACACCAGAACAGTTACCATGGGAGTCATCCAACCGGAAGGAATGAATGAAGATCTATGCTACCAGGGAACGCACGAAGGAACAACTCGTCAGACCACCCCACGAGGGATGACCCAACGGAATGTATCAAAGACAATTGCAAAGGCTGACTCGGTCATGCGGGATGACCTAGTGGCGTCCCCTTCTCATATGGAACAGGTACTAGCCAAGAGATTGGCCAACATGGAAGCAGTGATGCGATGCATTCCAGGAATGCCAGTCCCAACCAAGAAGAGCAAGCCCCATTGTTACGCGGATTCACCCTTCGTGGATGAGATCGCCCTAGCCGATATGCCTTAGAAGTTCACTATCCCCAACACGAAACTGTACAATGGCACAACTGATCCAGACAATCACATAGCCTCGTACAAGCAACGGATGTTCACCGTCTCAATACCCTGACCGCTTAGGGAAGCCTACACATGCAAAAGTTTCGGTTCGAGCTTATCCGGCCCAACACTCCAATGGTACACGAATCTCTCGAACGGATCCATCGACTCATTCGCTTAACTTACTGACACATTTGTGGAAGAGGTTCGCGGCTGACAAGAAACTCGGAAGGCCGGCGTCGGCGGATACAGAGTTTACCAGAGAAGGGGCGAGCCATTGAGAGAGTATGTTAGCAGGTTTAACAAAGAGAAGATCTTCATCCCTGCATGTAACCTTGAGACAGCCGTAGATGCCTTCAGGAAGGGTCTCCTCCCGGATGGAGAACTATACAAAGAACTTACAAAGCTGGGATGCAACACAATGGAAGACGCCCTGGCCCGGGCAGTGATCCAAATAAGATGGGAAAAAGATGAGATAAACTGAAGGATTCATTCCAGATACGATTCAAGGCGGGATGACAGGAAGCCAGAGCCGAGGCCAGCGAAGCACCACCACCAACCCTTGACACGTAATTCGAGTAAAGTCAGGAAACTGTATGATCGTCAGCCAACAAGAACCGAGGGCAGATAGTTCAGATCGAACTGGTACAAAATACCGGAATACAGCCTCAATGTTGAACCAACCCAAGTCGTCGTGATCATGAAGGGAATGTGATCCACTATTAAGTGGCCAGGCAAGCTCAATCTGGAGGTAAGGAGAGACAAGACCAAATGGTGCGAGTTCCATGGCGATCATGGGCACAACACCACAGACCGCATTGCCTTATGGCTAGAGGTTGCTGCACTTCTAAAAATAGGACATCTCTGGGATCTGTTAACCGATAAGGGGAAGAGCACCATTAGCCATAAAGGTTCAAAAGAACCATCACCACCTCCGCGAGAACCTACACCAAAAGGTTTTTGTTCGCTCATCTCTGGAGGATCAGAGATCAGTGGGGTAAGTTACTCATTGGCCAAACGGTATGCCAGAGCCAACCACCACCATGAAGTCCAATCCATCCATCCGGTCTCACGGTCACACACTCATCAAGTAATTCAATTTGAAGATGACAAACCGGTCACCTTGGCCGCTCCTTATCACGATGCCCTAGTCATCTCTCTGCAGGTCGCCAATATCCTAGTGAAAAGAGTATTCGTAGATGGAGGCTCTTCAGCAAACATCATATTCCTCGAAACAGTGAAGGCTATGAGATTAGAAGAGGCAAACATCAACAGGCGGCCGACGCTGCTAGTTGGTTTCAGCTTTGAGCAGAAGTATACTATCGTGGAGATCATCCCCCCTATCTACGCTGGTAGAGTGAACAAATAGACTATTTTTTTGGTAATCAATTGCCCCTCGCCATACAACATCATCTTGGGCCGCATGTAGGCAGTCCCATCTACCTTCCACCAGACGATCAGATTTCCAACCAAGTGGGGGGTACGAAAGATCAGGGGTGACCCCAAAACTTCCAGGGATTGCTACAAGAATGCCTTCAAAGGCAAGGGTAACTCTTCGTAGCAATTATAGTCTCATCCAACCCCACTGACCAATCCGGATCAACCATCTATGGAAGAGTTGGATGAAGTACAGATATATCTGGACGATCCCAAGAGAAAGACACACATAGGGTCCCACCTGAAGCCCGAGGCAAGAGAGAAGCTGATAGAATTCCTCAAACAGAACCAAGACTATTTCACTGGTCCCTCGCAGACATGACCGGAGTCAGTCGGAAGCAATGGTCCATCAGCTCAAGGTAGACCCAGATCACCCAACAGTGAAACAGAAGAGAAGGAAATTCACACCAGAGCATAATCAAATTGCCAACGAAGAGGTCGAGAAGCTCTTGAGCAATGGTATGATCAAAGAGGTCCACTTCCCCGAATGGCTAGCAAATGTCGTGGTCGTAAAGAATAACAGGAAATGGAGAGTGTGCATCGACTTCACGGACTTAAATAAAGCATGCCCCAAGGATTCCTTTCCGCTCCCACATATCAACATGATGGTCAATACGACCGCAAGTCACGAGCTCCTTAGTTTTATGGATGCTTTCTCAGGGTACAACTAGATCTTGATGCATCGGATGACCAAAAGAAGACAGCCTTCATCATGGAAAGAGGAACCTATTACTATAAAGTGATGCCATTTGGCCTGAAGAACGCAGGGGCCACCTACCGGTTAGTCAACAAGATGTTCGTCGAGTACCTCAGAGACATCATGGAGGTGTACATCGACGACATGCTCGTCAAGTCACTGATGGCCGAACAGCATCTCGACCACCTCAGCCAGGCATTCGTCGTCCTCAGGAAGTACAACATGAAGCTAAATCTAGCCAAGTGCTCATTTGGGGTCTCGTCAGGAAAGCTCTTGGGCTACATGGTGACTCAGCGAGGGATAAAAGCCAACCCCGACCAAATCAGAGCAATCCTTGGTATACCGTCTCCAACTTGCGTCAAAGACGTCCAGCGCTTAGCAGGACGTGTAGCCGCCTTGAGCCGATTCATCTCTAGGTCAGCCGACAAGTGCCATCTCTTCTTCCATGCTCTTAAGAAGTCCAAGAAGTTCGAGTGTACCGCCTCCTGCGAAGAAGCCTTGCAACAGCTGAAGAGGTACCTAACCTACCCTCCGCTCCTCTCCTCTCCAAACCTGTGGATGGGGAGAAGCTCTACTCTTACCTAGCGGTCTCCGAGACAGCCATCTCAGCAGTACTAGTTCGGGAAGAAGAAACGAAGCAGTTGTCGGTCTACTATATAAGCAAGTCACTCCTTGACACGGAAACACGATACAGTCAGCTGGAAAAGTTAGCCCTCACCCTCATCCATGCATCCAGGAAGCTTAGGCCGTACTTTCAAAGCCACTCAATAGTTGTACTCACCTTCTTCCCACTCAAGAAGATATTGCACAAACCAGAGCTATCAGGCCGACTCCTACAGAGGACAGTAGAGCTTAGCAAGTTTGGCATCTCATACCAGCCTTGCACCGCCGTCAAATCCCAGGCCTTGGCCAACTTCATTGTTGATTTCACCCCGAATACTACCACCCAAGTAGAAAATGAGTTATTATGCATGAACGGCGGATCACCATCCAAGTGGATCCTCTTAGTGGACGGCTTGAGTAACGTAAATGGAAGCAGACTTGGAGTGGTACTGGTCGCATTGTGTTTATTTTTTTTTTTAACACAATCAATTGAATTGAATTGAGGTGACTACCTCTTTTGTTTTTATTCTTTTCTCTCAACCCCCACATCCTTCTTTTGGTCTCTTCTTCATTTTTCTTCTCTTAACCCCCAAACTATTCTTTTGCTCATTTGTACACTCGTCTCGTTCTTTGTTTTGCACTAGGACCGAATTCTCCTAAGGGTACGATAAAGTGTTTAGGGTAAAAGGATTGACAATTTCTGTTGTTTTCCAAGAAAAATAAAACAAAATTCATACGGCTCAAATGGGTGACTATGGATAATTTCATTCATGTGTCGACTAGAAAGGCTCAAACGTTCCCAAAAAAATGCCTAAATCATCTCCTCAACCATGTCTAATCCTAGAATTTCACCTCAAGCATTTCTCAACTAGGTTCTAGAGTCCACCAACATTATCAAGACTTTACCTAATCGGATAAAATGAATCTAAGCATGCTAAAAAAATGAAAATGGTGGTTGAACCACTTAACAAACCTCAATCAGAATCCAGTCAATAAACATAAACTTGAAGCAATGCTTAACATTTCTTGCATCATCTCTTTTTGTGACCCTGTGGAGCTGGATGATGTGGCAAGGCTCGTTCTCTGCTTTTTCGCCCTTGCTCTTGGTTATGCAGCTTCCGTTCGGTCAAGGTGTTTCTTGAAATAGTCTGTATCCGGAATTGGAGCAACATGAATACGCTGCTCATCATCTTGAACCTTGACCCCAGCGTTTAGGCACAAAGCTGTGATAAGATGTGGAAAACAGTAACTCACTCGCCCCTTTTTGGATGCTAGCTTGATACTATTAAATATGATGTCTCCCACATCTATACTCTTTCCTGTGGCAATGGAGTAGAGCAATATTGCCTTCTCATGAGTCATTATGCTGTAGTGCAACTCCGGCATTAATTTAGCACAGACAAGGTACTGCCACAGCCGAGCCATTGGTGTCAACTGCGTTCCTTTGAGTGTCTTCTTTTGTTTCTTAGACACTTCCCACGCTGCCTCAGGTTTCGCAATGACCAGCAGGATAATATCATTCTCAAAGTGTGATCTTTTGAACTCCACATACTGATCAGAGAAAAGTTTGGGCAAGTTAAAGAAACTATTTATTTCCTGTGCCGTAAATTTCACATCCTCTCCTCGTACAAACACAGTATCTTTATGACATTCTGGGAGGTTGGCATAGAACTCCCTCACCAACGGTTCTACAGCCAGAACTTCAGGAGCACGCATGAACATTTCCCATCGTCTCCCTCTACTCCATTCCAAAGCTTGTGTTGCGGTCAATCCATGCTCAGGGATGAAACCCTTATCCTTTCGTTGGATTACCGCCTCATACCGTTTACGGGCTTCGTCGTTCACAAACTGGTTGTCAATACTCTCTCCCTTACTCTTACTCTTTCCTTTGTACGGTTGCTTAACCTTCGGAGCCATTTTTTTTTTTTTCTAGAGTTTAAAGTGTACGTGGCGTTGTTAAACCCGAAGTTGCCAAGTACTGCTAGGCAGTTTTTAAGGCGGTTACTAGTTTCCAACCAATATACGCTTAAACTCGTTTCCAAATTTAAACCCTAAAGATTCAGTCCTAATTCTACACAATCACTTCCGACCTGCAAAAACAACCCACACTTCCAAAAATTTTCAATTCAACCCCCAAACTACAATTATTCAATTCAACACAAACACTCCAAAATTATCAACACCCACACTCCTAACAATCAAGCACTGTACAAACCACTCTTCTTCAAACACAAACATAACTCAACATCCACAAAACACTTCAAAATTCAATCACACAAAATTTTCAGATCTACGCTTAGTAACTTGAAATTTTTCGAATTTAAGCCTTAGGTTGTTGAAATCTTACCACAATGAAGGAGTGTGCACCACCAATTGAAGCAGAAATGACCCAGATTGAAAAGCCCCAAAATTTTTGATTCAAAAATTTTCGTGAAATTTTCGCGAAAATTGTTGTTAAAAAGGGTTGTTTTGGTGTTTAGTGATGTTGTGGAGTAAGAAGTTTTGTTGGAAAAGCAAAATAGAAGCAAAAGATTGAAGTTTGAAAAATTTTCTCTCAACTCAAAAAGCAAGGCGGCGTGAAAATGAAGAGACTAAAGCGAGTATTTATAGAAAAGGCTCGACGCTGCGGCGAAGAAGTTTCTTCGCCGCGGCGAAGTTCATCATTCATAAACCCTAATAAAATTTCCAGGTTTTTCGTTTATGAACCCTAAAAATTTCCCAGGTTTCGCCGCGGCGAAGAAAAATTCTTTGCCGGGGCGAAAACTTCCCGAGAGTACAAGGCTCATTTCACCTCGGCGAAGAAAATTTCTTCGCCGCAGCGAAATGCCTTAGCCAATTTTTCAGCAATTTAATTCCCTTTCTTCGCTGCGGCGACAAAAATTCCTTCGCCGCGGCGAAATCCTCCAGTAGCTAACTCTTCTAATTCAGTTTTCTTCGCCCCGACGAAATCTGGAGCATTTTCATACCTTTCTTTGGCTCATAACTTCACCTGAAACACCCAAAAACAAAAACATCAAATTTTATACAAACTCATAATGAAATTCAATAAATTAGAACGACCAAAATTAAAATCAAAAAGTTAAAAACACTTGGGTTGCCTCCCAAGAAGCGCTTGTTTATAGTCGGAAGCTTGACTCTCTCCATCATTTAGGTTGGGATGTCCAGCCGAATTGGGATGAACTTGCAACTCATCACCCCCTTCAATGTATGGCTTCAACCTCTGTCCATTAACCGTGAAAGTGCCCTTTTCCTCATGTGTGACTTCCACTGCTCCGGATGCATGGCTCTTCGTAATAATGAATGGTCCGGACAATCTAGACTTAAGTTTTCCGGGGAAAAGCCTAAGTCTAGAGTTGAACAACAATACCTTCTATCCAACTTCAAAAGCCTTGAGCCGAATGTGCTTGTCGTGCCACCTTTTTGTCTTCTTTTTATAATTCCGGGCATTTTCATATGCTCCGAGACGAAACTCATCAAGTTCGTTCAAAGTCAGCATTCTCTTCCCTCCCGCGGCTTTCAAGTCCATGTTCAACTACTTGACGGCCCAGTATGCCTTATGTTCAAGTTCTACCGGCAAGTGGCACGTTTTTCTATAAACCAATCTGAATGGAGACATACCAATCGGGGTTTTGAAGACAGTGCGATAAGCCTATAAAGCATCGTCCAACTTCCGTGACCAATCCTTCCTCGAGGCATTAACTGTTTTTTCTAAAATCCCCTTTAATTCTCATTGATGCAGATCCACTTGCCCGCTCGTTTGTGGATGGTAGGGTGTTGCAACTCTATGTGTCACTCCATATTTACTCAACAGTGCATCCATTTGCCTATTGCAAAAATGCGATCCTCCATCACTAATGATTGCTCGTGGTACCCCAAACCTTGAGAAAATGTTCTTCCTCACAAAATTAATCACCATCCTAGCATCATTAGTTGGCAGAGCAACTGCCTCAACCCATTTCAACACATAATCCACCACTACCAAGATATACGTGTTCCCAAAAGAACTTGGGAAGGGACCCATGAAATCAATCCCCCAAACGTCAAAAATTTCAACCACCAGGATGTTGTTCAACGGCATTTCATCTCTTTTTGAAATACTTCCCATCCGTTGACATTGGTCACACTCTTGAATCATCCGGAAGGAATCCTTAAAGAGGGTTGGCCAATAAAACCCAAATTGTAGCACCTTTGCTGCTGTTCTAGCTCCCCCAAAATGGCCACCTACTTCTTTCTCATGACAATGCCTTAAAATGCTCTCCATTTCTTCCTCCAGGACACATCTCCGTATCATTTGATCAGTACAGTGTCTGTACAGGAATGGCTCTTCCCAAAAGTAGTACTTTAAATCTGAGAAATTTTTTTTCTTCTGTTGATATGTCATACCACTTGGAAGCACCCTTGATGACAAATAATTTGCAAAATCCACATACCATGGTGCTTTTTCCACTCTCATCAGCTTCTCATTCGGAAATGTTTCTCTAATTGGCATTTCCACCTCATTTCCCTTGATTGGTCTCTCAATTCTCGACAAGTGATCAGCTACCATATTTTCCGACCCCTTCTTGTCTCGAATTTCCAACTCAAACTCTTGAAGTAGTAAAATCCATCTTATCAACCGAGGTTTTGCTTCTTGCTTCGCTAGAGTGTCGAGTCTTGAATGGTCCGTGTAAACGATCACCTTCGCACCTAATAAGTAAAAACGAAACTTGTCAAAAGCAAACACCACAGCCAATAATTCTTTGGTGTAATTCAGTTGTGCATCAACGAGTGTCTTACTAGCATACTGAATTACATGCAACACTTTATTTTTTCTCTCTCCTAATACTACCCCTAAAGCAAAGTCACTAGCATCACACATTATTGAAGGGCGTCCCAAATCAAATCGGGAACCGCAATAATAGGTGCAGATACTAGTAATTTTTTTAGAGTTAGGAAAGCATGCATGCAATCATCATTAAAATAAAAAACAACATCTTTATTCAAAAGATTGCAAAGGGGTTTAGAAATCTTAGAAAAATCCTTGATGAAGCATCTATAAAACCCCGCATGCCCCAAAGAAACTTCGGACTGCCTTGACATTTGATGGTGGTGGTAGCTTTTCAATCACTTCTGTCTTTGCTTGATCAGCTTCAATCCCATCCTTGGAAATCCTATGCCCGAGCACTATTCCCTCTTGGACCATGAAGTGACATTTCTCCCAATTCAGCACAAAGTTTGTTTCCTTACATCGCTGCAAAACAAGAGAAAGATTTGTCAGACAGTTATCAAATGATGAGCCAAAAACGAGAAGTCATCCATAAAGACTTCTATAAACCGTTCCACCATATCTCCAAAGATCGACATCATGCATCTTTGAAATGTTGCTGGAGCATTGCATAACCCAAATGGCATCCGTCGGTAAGCAAAAGTGCCGTAGGGACAAGTGAAGGTTGTTTTCTCTTGATCCTCAGGAGCGATGGCAATTTGGTTATATCCTGAATACCCATCCAGAAAACAATAGTAGGCATGTCCTGCCAACCTCTCCAACATCTGATCAATGAAGGGCAATGGAAAATAATCCTTCCTTGTCGCCTCATTTAGTTTACGGTAATCGATGCATACTCTCCAGCCCGTCACCGTCCTTGTTGGAATCAACTCATTACTCTCATTCTTCACTACCGTAATCCCTCCTTTCTTTGGGACCACTTGTACCAGGCTCACCCATGGACTATCGAAAATCGGGTAAAAAATCCCCACATCTAAAAGTTTCACGACCTCCTTTCTCACCACCTTCTTCATTGAAGGATTCAATCTCCGTTGTGGTTGTACCCTAGGCTTAATGTCATCCTCCATGAGAATCTTATGCATGCAAAATGATGGTGAGATACCTCTAATGTCCGAAATGGTCCATCCAATTGCCATTCTATGTTCCCTCAACACTCTAATCAACCTCTCTTCCTCTAATGCATTCAAATCTGAACTAATAATCACTGGAAAAGTTTCTGAGTCTCCAAGATATACATATTTGAGGTGAGGTGGTAAAGGTTTCAGTTCAAGCCTTGGAGCTTCTTTATTTTCTTCCTTTGCCTTCTCCTTGTCAAAATCAAAATCCTCAAATTCTATATCTTGACTATCCTCAATTGGTTGAAGCGCTTTCAACATTCTAGCACAATCATTACTTGCTGATTCTCCTACCTCTACTGTTTTCGATTTGGCTATACACGCTTCTAGAGGTAATTCTGGGATGTTTTCTTCCATGGATTCCACCACAAGTTTATCCACCACATCCACACTAAAGCATGAATCTGCTTCAGACGGAAACTTCATTGCATCAAAAACATTGAAAGTTACTGTTTCATCTTGAACCCTCAATAGTAACTTTCCTTCCTGCACATCAATCAGTGCTCTCCCCGTGGCTAAAAATGGCCGGCCCAAAATGAGAGGAATTTCCTTATCCTCTTCCATGTCCAACACCACAAAGTCTGCTGGAAAAATTATCTTCCCCACCTTCACTAATACAACTTCAACTATCCCCCTTGGGTGCTTTATCGACCTATCCACTAGTTGCAACGACATTGTCGTTGGCTTCACTTCACCAATTCCCCAATCTCCTGAAAACAGAAAAGGGCATCAAATTAATACTAGCTCCTAGATCACATAGAACACGATCAAAAGTAATATCCCCTAACACAAAGAATAGTAAAACTCCCTGGATCTTTGAGCTTCAGGGTAATTTTTTCTGGAGAATGGCGTTGCACTCTTTCGTAAGCATCACCGTTTCCTCATCTTCTAACTTCCTTTTGTTCGAAAGGATTTCCTTCAGGAACTTCGTGATAACTCGGCATTTCTTGTAATGCATCCGCAAAAGGAATGTTAATATGCAATTTTTAAAAATTTCAATGAACTTTGAAAATTGCTTATCCCGATTCTTCTTCTTCAATCTGAGGAAAAAGGCACGAGTGGGGTGTGATGTGCTAATTCTGGTGGTATCTCGGGGAATGGCAATTTCTCCTTCTTCTTTTGCCTTTCTTCCTCTTTCTTTTTCTCTTCCCCCAAATCACCTGGTTTCTCTTCACAAACGATCTCTTCATCGATTCTCTCTTCAGAATCTTCCCTTCCGGGTTGCTCAACCTCTTTGGTAAGTTGTTCTACTTCTCCAAAAGTTGTCCCACTTCTCAAAATTATGGCATTTGCTTGTTCACGTGTGTTAGTCACTGTATTGCTCGGTAGAGAACCCTGCGGTCTATATTCAGCTTCTCGGCCAATTAGCCCATCTGTACCTCAAGATTCCGAATGGACGCCCCTTGGTTTCTAAAGTTTGTCCTCATCTCATTCATGAACCCTGTGGTCTCTTGCATGAATTTACTAAACATATCCTCCAACTTCGTCACTCTTTGATCTCCCGGTTGATTGGTCACCCCTAGTGGGTTATTTGGAGCTGGCCTCTGGTTCCATTGGTTATTTTGTTGATTCTCATTTCCCCAAGCCAGATTTGGACGAGTTCTCCACCCTGGGTTCTATGTGTTGGAGAATGGGTTGTTCGTTGTCTCTGATTTCCTGCCAAGTAGTTCACTTGCTCCTTGATGAAGATGACGGAACAAATGTATTTCCCAACTTGACACTCGCCGCTCACATGGTTTCTGCACAAAAATCACATGTTAGTTAAGGTGCTTGTATAGAGTTTACTCCGCATAGTTCCCAAAGCTTGTTTTTGAAGTGCAGTGAGTTGGGCTGAGATGGCTGTGAAGGCATCAACTTCATGAAGACCCGAAGATTTCCTCGTTGTGACTCTCTCATTCAGTCTTTGATAATTGTTGCTTGCCAAAACCTCAAGCAACTCATACGCCTCCTCTAGGGTCTTATTCTGCAAGGCCCCTCCTGAAGCTGCATCCACCATGGTTTACACATTACCCATCAAACCATTGTAAAATGTTTGGACTTGAAGCCAAACTGGCAGACCATGATGTGGACACTTTCTCATTAACTCCTTGTATCTCTCCCAAGCCTCGTACAATGACTCGGCATCATCCTGGATAAATGATGTGATATCATTTCTCAATTTCGTTGACTTAGCTGGAGGAAAGAACTTGGTCAGGAATTTTTGTGCTAGATCATTCCACGTTGTTATCGTTCAATGGTAATGCCATTAACCACCCCTTTGCTTTATCTCCCAATGAGAATGGGAACAACCGCAGCCTAATAGCATCATCCGATACTCCATTCGACTTGAAGGTGTCACAAATTTCTAGGAAATTTGCAATGTGCTGATTCGGATCTTCCTTCAAATCACCATTGAATCTAACCGAATTGGATCACCCTTGGATGATTGTGACTTGATCTCAAGTTGTTTGCTTGGACTGTAGGTCTAGTAATACTTGACCCACTTCCGTTCACTGTGGGAACTAAAAATTCCCTCAGTGTCCTGTTTTCTTGTTCAGCCATTTCTATAACAACTTCTTCAGATTCTGCAGTAAGATTTTCTTTCTTTCTCTTCTCTCTCATTACGTCTTCTCACGGTCCCTCTCAAGCTCAAGGTCAACAGGGAACCCTTTGGTTCACGTCTTGCTCTTCGCATAAACTGAACGAACACAAGTGAAAGAAAAGTGAGATCACAACTCTAATGAAAATTAAAAACAAAAATTAAGACTTCAATCTAGCTAAACTTAAGGAAAAACTTAATGTTAACTTAAAAACAGTCCCCGGCAACGGCGCCAAAAACTTGTTGCGTGTTTCTTACAACATGCAAAACTAGCAAGTGCACTAGTCGCTCAAGTAATAAAATGATGGGTAGGATGTCGTTCCCTCGAGGATTGTTAGCAAAGCACTAAGTTTCCTAATGTTATCAAGTTGAAGCAATCGAATTCTTTGGATTGGTGGGAGCAAATTTTAATTAAAAGCAACAATGAAATTAAACAAAGAATTAAAACTCAATTAGGAAAGCAAAATGAAACACGGAATATCAATTCAAGTAAAACGGGTAGGGTTTTGACTTCGTTTGGATTTTTATGGGTTAAACCTAAAAATTACACTATATTCTCATTTATGCGCAATGGTTGTAAATCGAATTCACTAATATGTTAACATACCCTCTTGGGCTATGTTTTCCTATTCATCCTTATTAACATTCCGCACCCAACAAATTGAAGGTTAATAATTCTAAACTCATTAAGCATAAGAATCCTAAATTGATTTCACTAATTCTTGAATCTATCTCTAGCATCCAATACTATAATGGTGATTACCCAAGAAGCCTAACATGAATTATTTCTCAATCTCATCATGTTCATCACATACAGCATTCAAATTCAGAGTAACACACAACCAAAGCTTATTCATGTGGAAATAACATAATCAAACACTTAACCCATTTAAAATCCAAACTACAATCAAAACCCTAACCCAAAATAGGTTAGTTCATAGCTAAATTAATAACACCAAAACAAAAAACGGAAATAAACAAGTTCAACATAATGAAAATGAGATGAAAGATAAGAAATCTCCCCAAAAGATGAATCCTTCAGTCAAAATCTGAATCTTCTCCCTTTAACAACCAAAAAGCTCAAAGTTTTTCTCTCAAAAATGTAAAAATAGCTAACCCTAAAAAGATGAAGACCCCTGGGAAAAAGGCTAAGTTTTTCTTTTATACTTAGTCCAAATAACTCAGCTAAAACACGCACAATACGAAACTGTGCGTTTAACAAAACTGAATAAAATGATTGTCGCCGCGACGAAGAATAATTCTTCGCCGCGGCGAAGAATAAAGAAATCCAATATCGTCCCTGGCTTACTTCACCTATGGCAAGACAACCTTCGGCCGGCAAGCCTCTGAAAAGTTCTGAAATTACAAAACTACCACTCTGCTTGCTTCTTCGTTCGATTCTTCGATTCTCGGTGCTCTTCCTTGGGAACAAGTTTCATCGTGCTTTATCCTGCTCCAAAACTCTCCTATCTTCTGAGATCCGCTAATTTCTGAGTCAAAACTATCCAATTTTGTCTTTATTTGCTCAAAATGTCCATTTTAACCTGAAACACGAAAAGTAAAGAATTACGCAACAATTCAGGTCAAAATGCACTAGAAAGTACCTGAAATCCAACAAAAAGATCAATTAAAAACTGTATAATTTACAGATTATCAAAGGAGACATCATCCAGCGGGCAATACGGTGTGGGTTCAAGTGCACGAACAACGAAGCCAAATATGAGGCCCTCATAGTTGGACTTTCCTTAGCCAAGGAAATCGGAGCAAAGAAACTAGGAAGTGAAGTCTGACTCCCAGCTCGTGGTCAATCAACTACAAGGTATTTATCAAGCACTTGACTCGAAGATGACATCTTACTTGAGCATGGTCAAGGAGCTGCAGGCACAATTCGATGAGTTCTCCATCGCCCAAATCCCCAGAACGGAGAACTCCCACGCTGATGCTCTTGCCAATCTCGGCTCAGCCCTCAAATGCTCTTCCCCCTCGTCCATCCCTCTATTATTCATGCAGTGGTCTGCCAACTGGGAGGGACAACAACCAAACAAGTCGCCCGAGGAAGCCATGGGAGTTGAACTAGCCGACTGCTGGATGACTCTGATCGTGAGATACTTAGAGCATGACGAACTCCCTGCTGACAAGAACGAGGTACGACGATTAAAAGCAAGAGCCGTCAGATTCACCATACATAAGGGCCAACTTCTTAGAAAATCATTCTCGGGCCCCTACCTCAAGGGCACAAGCCCAGAGGAGGCTCAACGTGTCCTTGATGAGTTACATGAAGGCAAATGTGGAAACCATGCTGGGGGATACAGCCTTGCACACCGGGTGATCAATGCTGGATATTATTGGCCGACCATGCGCGCTGATTCGACTACTTATGTGAAGAAGTGCGACAGTTGTCAAAGGTTTGCTCATATCTCACACCTCCCACCAGAGCGACTACATTCCATCCTCACACCCTAGCCCTTTATGAAGTGGGGAATGGACATCGTGGGAAAACTACCTACTGCACCTGGACAGCGAGTCTCCATGTTAGCTGTGACATACTACTTTATGAAATGGATTGAAGTCAAAGCCTTCGCACAAGTCAAAGACAGAGAGGTAAAAGCCTTCATCTGGAAGAATGTCATCTGCAGGTTCGGGATACCGAAGGAGATCATCACCGACAATGAATCCCAGCTCATCAGCTCAGGCTTCAAGGATTTCTGTGACATGTGGGGGATAAAGTTGAGCTTAACCCCCGGCCCCAACCCCGCTTTGATCATGCGAGGCCGAGTCGTCAAACAAGACCATCATTCAGACACTAAAGAAGCGGTTACAGAAAGCTAAGGATGCATGGGCAGATGAGCTACCCGGAGTCCTCTGGTCATACAGAACCACGGCTCGCTAGTCAACAGGCGAGACCCTATTCTCCCTCACATACTGTTCGGAAGTAGTAATCCCAATCGAAGTGTCAGTCCCGTCCAGCAGGCTCCAATGGGCGGATAAAGAATCAAACGACCAAAACCTTTGCCAAAACCTAGGACACCATCGATGAGCTACGCGAACGGGCGAGCATCTATAACCCAGTCTATCAGCAACAGGCCGCCCGACATTACAACCGCAACGTGAGGATCCGGACTTTCAAGATAAGCGACAGGGTCCTCCGCAAGGTCTTTTAAAACCCTAAGGAGGTCAACTCTGGCAAACTCGGATCCCACTTGGGAAGACTCGTACAAGATAACTAAAGAAGCAGGGAAGGGCGCCTACAAACTCTAGACCCCTAGAGACAAAGACATCAATAATAGTTGGAATGTTGTTCACCTCAAACGCTACTACTTCTAGGTGAACTTAAACCTTTTTTCTATTTTTTCCTTGTTTATTTTTAAAGGGATGAGTGGGCCTATCCACTTCCTCTTAGACAGTCGGCCTCATGGCCAAATATTAATAAAGTACTATTCAAAAATCTTACATCTCTAAATCGACTCTGGTCGATCGATTATTATTTACAACTTCAAATTGGCCCTGTCCGACGCGATTTCGCACCTTCAAATCGGCCCAGTTCGGTTCACGAAAATACGTTTGAATCAACCCAGCTCGATTCACGAAAACACCTTAGAATCGACCCAGCTCGGTTTAACACCTTCGAATCAGCCCCGTTCGGTTCACGAAAATACCTTTGAATCGACCCAACTCGGTTCGTGAAAACACCTTCGAATCGACCCCATTCAGTTCACGAATACACCTTCGAATCGGCCCAACTCGGTTCAACACCTTCGAATCGACCCCATTTCGTTCACGAAAACACCTTCGAGTCGACCCCGTTCGATTCACGAAAACACCTTCGAATCGACCCAGCTCCATTCACGAAAACACCTCCGAATCGACCCCGCTTGGTTCACGAAAACATCTTCAAATCGACCTCGCTCGGTTCACAGGATCATCTTTAATCGGCCCAACCCAATCCATAAAGAAGATCGCAAACGGCTCGGTCCACCACCTACGATTCGCACCTTCAAGTTGGACCCGTACGACCCAAGAACTGACACCTCCGGGTTGACTTCATCCAATCCAAGACTTAACACTCGGTCGGCCAGACCGAATGAATGGTTCTTATATCGGCAATAAGCGAAATGCCAACCTAGCCCAACATAAGGCTTACATGCCTTAGCCAATGGGTCACACTGAAGTAACAAACACAACCTGGTGCATCTACAAGAAAAGAAGCAATGAACTCATTCATCCATAAAGAAAGCACCAGAAGTTAGAACAACCGAGTATAATAACAGATGGCCTCAAAGGGCTCAGTTCAAAATACAAAAGAACGGCACACGCCAAGAAAAAGGCCATCGCAAGCCCCAAAATACAGGAAAAAACTAGGCTAACTATCCTCAGTACGAGTCGCCTCCTCTATCTCCAACTCAATCATAATGTTTGCACCACCAGCACCCGTCCTAGCAGCCCTTCGCTCGCATCCCCAATATCCGACGGCTCCGGCTAACTAGCAAGGTCAGGCATCGATTCCTCGTCTTGTAAACATGGATGATCGGCTCCCTCTTCCAGCAACTCCCGCATGAGATGGGTGTCTTCGTTCGGATCCCAGTGAGAAGTCTTCCCTTCCTTGAACTCAAGCATGAGTTCACCGCGGGCCTTGATGATAGCGTCATCGGCAATGGAAATACACTGCTCCCTTAGAAACGTAATCTCTGTGGTCTTCTCGGCCAACTCACTCCTCAACTGCTCCAACTCACGCTCACTATCCCTCAGACGCTGCTGAAACTTTTGCTCGGCCACCACTTCTTTTGGCGCAGTGGTAGCATTTCCTTGGATTACATCCCTGTATCTATTTCTCCTACGCCACGACAGACTTCCTCAGATGAAGACTGCTAGTGAGTACCTACACAATAAAACATTGCCATCAGAACGAGATTTAAGAACAAAATCATCAAATACTCTGTCATGCACGACGCAGTACCCCCTATCACAGAACAACTACATGGGAACAAAAATGAGTCAGCCAGCTTACTCATGGTAGTCGCATCAGAGTAAGTCAACTCATTAGCCGGAATCATAATGGTAATCGTCCCAGCCTCTTCATCCATGACTGCGGTCTGGGACGACCCAACTCCAATTGTAGGCTACTAACTCGGACACTCGACTCGGGCGTGCCGCTAACACATCCTCTCGCTCTTCGTCCTCCCCTCCGCAAAGAATCCCTCCTACTCTCTCGGCGTCGGGCAATAGATTCGCTCGCGCTTGGGACGGTCAACTTCTTCATCAGTGACTCTGTAAGTGCAAACTCTCCAACGGTTAGTGGGTTCAGCCCGGACTCACCAAAAATGATATGGTTATAGTATCGACTCAGAAGCACATCCCAAGTCGTCTAGGCGGGGGAGGGGAAGGGACCTCTCAGACGCCTCTACTCCAGGCCCAAAGAATCTTTGGGTCCTCAAGTTAGATTCTGCTAGCACTACTCACCAATCCCTCTGCTCTAATGGGATGGCTAACACTTTCTAGGGTCACTACGTCCAAACCATCTCCGCTTTGCCCAGCCCGATTGAACTCAAGCTCTGCAAACAAAAAACACAATCAAGATTTAGTAATCAAAAGTACGAAAGAAACAACTAAGTTCTCACCAGCAGCTCGCCAGCCGATCGGGATCTCGCACTGACCTCTCTCTCTAAAAACAGCCTGACCTCTCAAGTAGAAGTATCGGTCCTTCCAATTCTTATCACTGGACCGTAAGTCGGTCACCAAGTAAGACCGATCATGGCTCAAGTTCAACCGATACCGACCCTTCTCCTTATCGTTCTCCATCAAGAAGTACGAATACAGCAGCTCGTGCAGCCCGAACCTCACTTAGTTTCGAACATAAAGGTCTTCCAAAGCCATTAGCAGTCTCCAAGCATTCAGCATAAGCTGAGACGGGGCAATCATGAAGTGGTTCAGTACCTCCCACATGAGGCGAGGGACGAGTAGCCTCAACCCATCATGAAACCACTTCTCGTAAACACTAATCTAGCCCTTTGCCTCCCAATCAACCCGCTCATACGACCGGGGCATTCGGATATCAATCGAACTTGGAATGTGATACAAGGTCCGGATGCGCCACACATCACTATCTTTCAGCACGGCGGATAATCTCTAGTCAAAATCCCGCTACCCTGTTGGCTCGGCTCTTCCTTAGAGCCACTATTGGAAGAGGATGGATTAGCAACTCCTTCGGAGTCTTTCCCACTTCCCCTATGCCTACCCAAACCACTCAGGCCAGGAGTACTCGTACTTGGGGCAACTACACTAACTCCAATTGGCACCCCAATCGGGACGCCCTCTTCGGGCATCATCACTATGGTGGGGGTACGCTCATACTCATCCCCAGCATCCATCACAATTTCACTCGAGCTTGCTGATTCAGTGTCTGACATAACGGCCCAATCGCCCGTCCCGACCGACTGACTCGGTCCTAGATTTGGAATTCTCAACTGTCAAAGAACCACTTGCCCTAAGTACCGACCGAATGGAGATAATAAACCCAGCTGTTGATCGCCCTTCAGCATCGATCGACCTACCCAGCAACACGTCAACTATTAAACCTCGGTTGACCCACGGAACCGATCGACGGCCCGTCCAAACTTAACTCCAAGAATGCCAAGTGAACAAGCAACGGCTCGCCCCAACCATCCGACCGAATAAGACCGCAAAAACCCCGCTATCACCCGTCCCTCAGCAGCAATCGACCTACCCGGCAACAAGGCCACTCCTAATCCTTGATCGGCCCTTCCTACCGATCGACCCAGACCTTGATTCAAGCCTTTCTTCGCTCACCCCAAGTGGTCGACTCGTCATTAGATTCAGTACTATGTCTACTCGCCCTTGCTCACTGATGCACCCATTCAATGTTACCACTCGGTCTGGATGACCGACCAACTATTCAATCCACTCCGTACTTCCTCACCACTCGGTAAGATAGACCGACCGTCCAAACGATACTAAACACGACTTTGTTTTCCTGATCCCGTCCAAAAACCCAGAAAATACCCAAAATTACCGAATTCTCGCCGGATATCCACCGAAAAATCCAAATCTATGCCTATTCTAAAAATCCTAATACCAAAACACTTCAAAATCCAATTAAAACCCACTTAAAAGTTCAAAAACTTCACTCTACCTTCCAAAGATTCAACAAACAACCAAAACAAAGCAGAAAATCAACCTAAAGAGAAAAAATGTTGACCTTGGAAGATTGTAGAAAGAGACCACTGTCGCTCAAGAAATTGGGACAAAAAGGAAGGAAGAAAAAGGAAAGAAAAAATTTTTGGGACGAAAACACAAGACAAACGCAAATGGAAGATGAACAGTCTGTTCCTCAGTTTTGTAAGGAAAAAGCGAACACATGGCAGTTTGTGATTGGCTAGTGGTCAGGAGTCTCTTCGTTTTCCGCTCTCGAAATGACGGATCGATCGCCACTATACACGTGGCAGCGATCCAGATTACATAGGAAACCATAGCCTTGTACGGAAGTTGCAGCTCGGCCGCCCAACTCTCCCAGTTGACTCTCGTGTCTTCTGAAATGGGTCCTACTTGCATCCAATCTTCGCACCCCAAGACATCCTCCAAACTGGCCGGTCAGCCAACTGCACCCGGCCGGCCTGCTCTTTCCGCAGACCAATCCAGGGGATGCACGCTTCATTTGTAAGCAGACGAGTAGTCAACCCCTGGTCTAGATCTGCATTTCACATCCACTCGATCGCCCGATCCTCCCGACTGACTCAGCTTTTAACTTTCGGAGGCACTCTAAGTGTCTTATGCTCCGTCGACCTAGAAGGCCTAGTCGACCGGTCGATCAGCTTGGAACAGCCCGGGTCAAGCCCTCTTCAGAGCAAGGCTGGAGGCCTTGCCCGTTCATCCTTCCGTAGCGAACGAGTAGACAATCTGTAGTCGAGGTTTATGTCTCATCCACTTGATCGTCCCCGCATCCCGACCAAGCGAAGCTTTTTAATAAACTTCTTAACTCATTCGACCCAGCATGACGAGTGAACACCCCGTCTAACACCGCAACCCACCTTGTTAGTCGGACGGACGTACCAAACGAGCACGTGAGCCCTGGGGCCTAGTTTTCTCTTTCCCTTCGGCTCGTTGCACCTGTTAGGCACATTATGCAATGATGGCATACTCTGGATTAGGAATGGATATCGAATGACGTCCAACCAAGAATTACCTGCAACAGTCAGATCATCCACGCCGACAATCGATCGTCCACAAAGAAAGACCAAGCTCGCCTCGATCGCCACCTACTCTCTGACTTAAGAAACTCTTAACTCAGATAGTGGGGGACAAACTGTTAGGGCCAAAAATCGTCCTTGGCCCAAATAGGAAAACAGGACCACCAATGAAGAAAAGACAAGGCCCAGTCCTAAAGAGGCCCAAGCCAAATTAGTCCCATTTGATACGAGATACGACCGGCCCAAACCATCAGGGCACGGAGCCTCCCGCCTTGGCTCACTTCATGGGCCTATAGGCGAGTTCAGAGCCCACGACCCCCACTGATCATTTTCCTATTCCTATTCAATCTCCTATTTGAAGTCACTTTCCTGTTCCTGGTCACTTTCCTACTCAAAGTGACTTTCCTGTTCAGATCACCTTCCCATTCAGACGCAGGTAAGACAGCTCACCACCGCCTTAACTTTTCTAGGGTTTGTATCAGAGTTACACTTGGACTCCTACTCCTACCAGGATTGGGAGACTAGACAGTCACTATATAAACAGAGGCTAGCCCTCTCACAAAGGACACAACATTACACCTTCACATCCGAAGCTTCTACTTTGGAGCTTTACATAACTACCGTAGTCACAGTCTCCGACTAGACTTCCGATAACCTCTTTACTCCCTAGCCCTCACTATACTAGCCTCTTTCAGCCTTGCTGACTTGAACGTCAAAGTGCCTTCGGCAAACACCACCCCGGTGTTTCTCGTTCGCTTCATGCGTTTGTTTCTCTATGTGTGTAGGTCCAGCGGATCGCTAGTGGCCTCAACCTCATGGGATCAGACCCCCTTTCCGTACAGATAGATTTTTACATCTACAAGACGTTAATGTAGTATTGCTTTAGGCTGCATTAACCTTTCCTTGAGCATCGGTTCAATCATGTTCAATTAAGAGTAATGCTACAGTTATTGAAGGATGCATACCGAATAATGTGACGTAATCTTGATCGTTGATTCATTATAAGTTAATATTAATCAACGATCAGGATTTTGCCACATCGTTCGGTGCATAGATTCGGTATGTAATTTTTGGTAACTCTATCATTTTTCGTTCAATTAATTTTATCATGCTCTATCATAACAAGAAGCCCATCGTTTGGTTCTTATGGGATCGGCGATGGCGTAAACACCCACCCAATTTTGGATTGTAAGTAATGTAGTGGGGTGGGTTGCCCCACGAACCCAATATTGCCATCCTTCAGGCTACTTCCCCAATGGTTACGATTCCAATTGCATAATGTTTTTTTTTTTTTTTCCTTAATTTTTTTTAATGACAGAACAAACTTGTACACATTTCAACTAATCTCTTAAGATTCTGGAATTATCGGCCGAGTAAAAACTCTAGTGATTATCTCTATTAGCAATATATTAGATCATCATCTTATTCTTTGACCATCAAGAGAACTCAAACTTAGGAGATCATATTAGATCGTCCTTAACTCTTTTATGGTTTTATCATCAGGTCACCTAGTGATAGTTACCAATTGCATAATGTTATTTGATAGTAAACATGACATCCCACATTATATAATGATATTACCAAAATCGGCTCCCTTAAGTAGGGGTGGATCCAACCCAGTTTTGGGTGGGCCTTCAATTTTTTTTTTTTTTTTCAAATACTAATATGTATAATTTATAGATTTTGGTCCACCTTAACAAAAATATTATTTTGCAATTAGTTTTTATTTTGGCCCACTCTAACAGAAATTTCTGGATCCGCTAATGTCCTTAAGGTTATTTTGATTTTCACTATAATTATATAACATGAACCATAGCATACAACAAAACAAATAGACTGAAAGCAAATAATTTTGAAACTAAAAACATCCCCTTACCTCATCTATTATCTAGATATTCTTTATTTATTTATGATCGAGAGTATTTGGGCGAGCTTATACGTACCTCAATTAATCCACTAAAATCTTAGAACTATCAATCAAATAAGAGTTTCAGTGATTACCCTTATTAGTAATTAAGGGATACTCAAACTCAAAATCTCTTAGTCATACACTTACAAATTATTATCCAACAACTTTACCATCAGAAGGTAATTTAACAAATTCCAAGAAATGTACAAAAAGTAATGAATGCAGTCCCTATAAAAATTAGCCAGAGTAAAAAAAAATAATAATAAATATAAGTTGAAAAAGCGATAACCCAAAACCATAAAAATGTCAAATAGAATTTATACATCTGTAACAAGAGAAGTAACTTTATTTTCAAAAGTATTTCACAGGTACAATTTCGACATCCTCTGCCAAACCTATTTCTTGTTTGCATATACAAAGCACCAAAGACACAGACATGGATCCATTTACATCGTTATCACTTGATACTTAATATTAACAGAAAAATAAATCTTTTATTCACACTTTAAAACAATTGATTTGATTTCCTTTTGCCTTTAATTTTTTTTTTTTTTTTTTTGGGGTCATTGAGGTGACATTCCACCCACACGTACATCATTTTAGTTGCATAAACAACAATTAATCATGCCACTTTAGTTTGAGAGGATTATTTATTTTTTCAATCTTTAATAATCATTTATATTTCATACCATTAACGAATGGGTGTAAAATTTGGTTTATTAGATTGGATCCTTTTAAACTTAATAAATTTGTTTTGAATGAATGACGCACGAGCTCCTTACCTGCTAAGGTAGCCAATAAGATTGGAATCTAATTTATATGGTTTGGAGCCAAATCTAAGTAGATATGGTTTTGGGTCAAGAATGTTTACATGAAATTTAAAAGCAAATCGTGCAACTTAGATCCCCTAATTAGG
Source organism: Pistacia integerrima (assembly GCA_026225825.1). Classification (NCBI taxonomy): domain Eukaryota; kingdom Viridiplantae; phylum Streptophyta; class Magnoliopsida; order Sapindales; family Anacardiaceae; genus Pistacia; species Pistacia integerrima. The sequence continues at coordinate 41,049,807 of CM047749.1, forward strand.
ATGTTTAACAAAGTAGACATGTTTTAGTCAATTTAAATGGTTTAGATCCCTTATTTAAGTAAATACGTTTGAGGTGAAGAATGCTTACATAAAATTTAAAAGCGATCTCGTACAATTTGGATCTCTTAACTATAATATTTATATGAGGGATGACCCTGACATACCCTTAACGCTTGTCGAACGCATGTTGGGTATTCAAAAAGTTTTGACATGATTCGTTCATATGTTTATATCGATATTTAGCTACTGAGTTTATATGTTTATCCTCTAGTCTATGACTTATGTCATATATACTGATTTATACATACCCAACGCTTTATCGAACGACAAGTTGGTATCAAAAGGTTTTGAAACAACAAATGGGCATTACCTTACATAGGTTCGCATTAGTGATTTTCGCGATAATAGTGAAAAGACTAAAATGCCCTTGAAAGTTTAATTTTTAGTTTTTTATAAATTTAAAAATTTCTAAAAAACCCCCTAGGTTTGCTAATTTGACTAAATACCCCAATATATAAAAACTTGATAAAATAACAAATACACCCCCGCCACCCAAAGTGCGATTCTGCCACCACCGCGAATCGCCGGTACTGTGTTACGACATGCCCATCGGATGACGTGTCATAACACACCGATATGGCCTTTTCGCCCGGATCCAGGATGGACTCGGCCCCGGCCAAAAGGCCATCTATGTCTAGCCTTTTTCGGCCTCGATGGCCAGATCTGGCCTTTTTCAGATCGACATGTTTCGACACAGATCCGATGGGTATGTGTCGTAACACAATTTTCTGGCAAGTTTCCGGTCTCGACGGCCAGATCTAGCCGTAGATCTGGCCTTTTCCACAAATCGCCTTACGGATCTTGCGGAAAATGAAAGATCTACGCTTACGACACAAATCCGATAGGTCTCGTGCGTAACGCATCCTGCTGATTCTTGGGTGGTGGCGAATCTGCAGCGGGTGGTGGCGGGGGTGTTTTTGTTATTTTATAAAAATTTTATATATTTGGGTGTTTAGTCAAATTAGCAAACCTAGGGGATTTTTTAGAAATTTTTAAATTTATAAAAAACTAAAAATTAAACTTTCAAGGGTATTTTAGTCTTTTCACTATTATCTAACGAAAATCACTAACAGAACATGACGGAAGGTACCTATTTGTCATTTCAAAACCTTTTGGATACCAACTTATCATTTTGATAAACCTTGGGTATGCATAAGTCGTTCGGCCTTTATATGAAGCCCAAAAGTAAATCTAGATTGTTTGGACCTTTAACAAAGTTGACGTATTTAGGGTGAAGAATGCTTGCACAATTTATACTTGGTTAGGCCGAGATTTGACAAATATATAACATCCCACGTAGTGGTTCTTAAAAAACCCAATAAATTTGAGTTACTCATATTTGAGTTTTTAGTACTCATTCCATGCATGAAACTTGTATTAGAGAGAAAGTTAAAGTGACACTTGACACACCACTCCTGGAACCAGTTAATAGAGCTGACTTTACAGGTTGATTGAGTTGAAAAAACCTGTAAAGTCAAGCTGAATTAACGGGTGAAGAGGTTTTAATTTAAGATCTGGAAAGACATTGACAAAGAAACAGAAGGAGGCTGAGAAGTTAACATCATTTCAAATAAAAGAGATCATAGCTGATTGTGATGTTTAAACAAACATGACCCCTCTGCAATTCAGCCCCCACCATTAAATCCCTTTTGCTCTACGCTGCTGTTGTCCCTTTCATTGCTTTCTGAGCTGTCTTCCATACTAAACATTCCAAGTTTTATTATCATTTCACAGAAAATGTCTTCCCTTTTTCAACAGTCAAATATTTATAATCTGTTTATGAGAATAGCTGCAAAAAAGGTTACAGGGTTTTTAAAGTGACTTTAATTGCTTTAATAAATGGTTAAGTGTTTTGTTTTTATTCATTAAGCAGATATATATATATACATAATTTCAAGAAATGACTTTTATTCCCGGGCAAATGACATTTTTATCCAAGATTTAACAAAACACTAAGTTGATACTCCTAATTGTATTTATCCTAGATTCCTATATTTAAAGTAATGTCATTTTCTTTATTTTAATAGATTCTCAACTTTTTCACTGTAGCATGACACATGTTAGTACGCTAAATGCGTCAACGTTTTCTTTAGTTGAAAAAGTGCTCATCTTAGCAAAAAGAGGCTCATGTTAGTAATGTCCAAGCCAACGGTTTTTGGCTTTTTTTTTACTGATTTCGAAGTCTAAAATCACTTCCGAGATCACCATTAGACTCCCCACAACCTCTTCTATAAAATTAATACCTTAATTTGCTTACTTCACTCATATTTTCTTACTACCTCTAATAGTCACTAACAGTATTAGTTTAATAATAAGAATTTAGAATAAATACAACCAAGATAGGGCATCAATTTGAGATTTTGCTAAACCTCATGTATGAATACTTGGTTACTCTTTATTCTGTAATAATTTAAGTAAAACGTGGGAAGAAAAATCATATGATAACAGCGGGAGGCCTAGAAGCTAAAATCAAATTAGTAGTAATCATTGGAGGAGTTAAAAATAAATAAAATAAAATAAAAAATGAAAACGAGTGTTTTTAAATGAATTGGTTTAGAAGTGAAGGAAAGGTACTCTACTCCGGATTTTGCTTTCTTTTCTTAATTCTAAACCAAATACCCAGACACGTATACTCACTTACCCATCTGTCCGAAGGCCCACAGCTATAGCCTATAGAAGCTTTTGGTGCAACAATAATGCCTTTAATTCAAGTTTGATTTATTTATTTATTTTTTTAACAAGAAAAATCTTTATCTTACTCTTACAATATCTTAAAATTAATTATGGGATACATGTTACAGAAAAAAATATCTTAAAAAAGAAAAGAAAATCCGAACATGTTGTGTTTTTATTCCTAAAAAGAAAAATGTGTTTCACATCTTCTTAACCCGAAATAGATGAAGGGAAAATTAGTAATTTTTTTTAAGATATTTTCAAAAACAGATCCATCATAAAAGAACAAAGCCCATAGCTTTGAGGATTAGAGGATGTGGTTACGAAGCATAGTGTTAGGGGTTTGAATCCCTCTTCACCCACCCTCGCTCTGTAGGTTAAAGGATTAGAGCACATGACTATGTACCAAAATGTTGGGGTTTGAATCCCTCCTCACCCACAACCGGCTAAAATGGAAGGACGCTTCCTTCTCGTGGTACGGAAATCATGAATAGAAGTTCATAATTTTTTATTTATTAAACATCTAAGTTAAGTAAAAACCAAATTTTATTAATTCATCTAAAACTTTTTCATTAAAAATTAAGTTTCTCATAGAAATTGAATGGTGAATTAAAAAATATATATATATATGAGAAGTTACATAATAGGTCTTAAAATTGACAACCTTATATACCCTCTAATGGGTATTTCTATTAAAAACTGAGATAATTAAAACTCATATTTTTATTAAAAAAACTCAAATTCAGGACATCTTGAATGTATCCCTTTATTTAACCATTTTGCCACCCCCACCTAGAGGTGATTTGTAGTTTAACAACTTGTATGATGAATATAAATCACATATAAGATTAACTTATAATAGTAATTTTAAATATTTAATTTTGTAATTGAATAATGTTAAACGTATTAATAAATCTTATTTGATTTACCATTCTATCTCAAATTCTCGGTATCATAAGAATTTGAAAACTAAATTTCGTAATCAACCCAGTTTGTTCGTTGTCCACAGTTGATGGGAAATTACTGAAGTGGCAAAAATTTGGGTTGAAGGCACCTATCACGGCGTGACAGACAGCGAAATGAGGCCCACTTTGCGGCGGTGCTCGAACATACCAACTAAATTTGGCTTATTAGATTTAGCTCTATTCCTCTCAACTCAGCGTATAAATCAAACTTGCCAGTTGCCATAATATGCTCCACATGGAACCTCAGGGTCCACTCATCATTATTCATAATCAAGTCATCCACCACTAAATCTACCTCAACAACCATTCATGTTACATCTTGGCTGCATTTTCCTGCCCCTCTATGTTTTTGCTTCCCTCTTTATCTTCTCCTTTGGTGGGCTTCTGTGCATGTTACTCTAGGGTACAAATAACAATCCATTATTTTTTTATTTTTTATTTTTTTTTACCGGAAACCTGAAAATACCCTCCTCTTACTTTTTTTATTATCAAGCAACTCGAATTTGAGATAACTCTATTATGCTTCTTTATCATTAGACCACCTAGTGTTACTTTAACAATCAAATTTTGTTATTCAACAAAGAGATTTTATATAATACATAAATTCTTGAAAATTAGGATTTAATAACTTAAGTAATTTAATAAAATTTATAAAAGAATTAAGAATTCATTTGATATGACTTATTCGAATACAACTTATTAGACTAATCTTTTACAAATAATTTGTTAGTTTTTTTGTTTGAAAGATATAAATGAGCTTTCTAGTTATAGATTACCAAATAAGAATTTAATATATAACAAATATAAAGTAAAATTAATCACCATTGGGTGACTCGATAGTAAAAGAAGTTCCATGAGATTTTGAATTCAAGTTTCCTCTAGGCACTAATAGATGTGACAATTGTGACTCTTGTTTAATCGATAGTTTTAAGGCTTCAAGGGATTAGTTGAAAGTGGCCACTAAGGCTCTTGTCCAATCGACAGTTTCAAAGCTCTAACAAATTAGTTAAGATACACACAAGTAGACTCAGACACCAACAATGAACAAATATGTATATGTATAAAGTAAAATTTACAAAGTAGTATATGAAACTTTAAAAAATTCTAATTTTTTAAATAAGCTTAAATATAACTTATTTATTTTAAGTAATACTTTTAAGATGCAATCAAGTAATTTAAAAATGACCTTTTTAGCTAATAAATAAACCCAATCAAATACAATGCATGTGTAATATCAACCAAATTTGACTTCTGAATTACGAAATTACCATCTCCTAATGCAAACAGAAAATAATTATTTACTGTGGGCACCTACCATCGAACTTCTTTTCCTTATTTATGAATGCTATTCCCTTTTTTTTTTTTTTTTTTTTTTTTATTTATTAATCGCAACTAACTAACAACTGGCCCCAAAATTAAAAAAAAAAAAAAATGATGGCGACGGACAAAATATCATCAATGCTCATCCAACTAAGAATAAAAAATCAACGGTCTTGCTTACAATTTACAACATCACATGTCTTCGTTTTTCACCTGTTACCAGACCTAGTTATAACTATAAAACCAAACCACAGATGTGAAGCCACGTGGCTCTTATCCCACACTTTCACAAACAAACATCACTGGTCCCTTACGTCGCTGATCTGTTTGGTAGCTAATGGGCCCCATGATTCCCATGTGGACCCATACACACCGAACCTTCCTTTGGTTTCTTCATCCAGAAAATACCCCACCAAGCCACTCACCCTCCTAACGCTCTTATTTAATCTTATTACCACTCGCCCCTCCTCTCTCATTCACACTCCTCCTCACTTCACTCTTTGCTGTACTAAACTCAGAGAGGTCACACGTTAAACATAAAAAAGGTGCGTACGATAAGAGCAAGAAGGAAAATGGTTCGCAAAACACGTTTCTTTATTGCATTGTTCTGCATTGTTATTGCCGGCGCTGCCGGTCAATCACCGGCCACTTCACCCACCGCCACTCCGGTGCCTCCTACACCTCCTACACCAACGACACCGACTGCTTCTCCCCCTGTATCCACCACTCCGCCACCGACTTCTTCTCCACCACCGGCAGCGACTCCTCCTCCCGTCTCTGCTCCTCCCCCGGCAACACCACCACCGGTTAGTGCTCCTCCCCCGGCTACTCCTCCACCAGCTACTCCCCCACCAGCTACTCCCCCACCAGCGACTCCTCCACCTGCCACTCCCCCACCAGCTACTCCACCACCAGCAACCCCACCACCAGCCACCCCACCACCAGCTACACCTCCTCCAGCTACTCCACCACCAGCAACTCCACCACCGGCTGTTCCTCCACCAGCTCCACTTGCTTCTCCTCCAGCATCAGTTCCGGCTCCTGCCCCCAGCAAGAAACCAAAGGTTCTGGCACCTTCACCTCTGGGCTTGAGCCCCCCTGTCCCCCCTCTGGGTGCACCCGGTCCCAGCCTTACATCAGTCTCCCCGGGTCCCTCTCAGACCGATATCGTACGTTCCATTTTTCATCCTTTTAGTTTCATGCTCACTGGATTACGTGTTTTATTACAGATCTCCATTCTTCACGTCTGTATTGTCTCTAACATGCATAGATATCTACACTGTTTCTTGATCACAGTTTGGTTTAGCTAAGATTCAGTTTAAATTTTAACTGTCAAAAAGATCTTGTCGTTTAGGCGTAATGTGAAATAGGTTGTCTAACGTTAGCACTTACCGGGTGGTAATGTTTCGTGCTTCGTGTTGACTTGTCTTATTAACTCGGACAGTCTGGTCAGATCTTGGGAGATCTAATGGGAGGAAACACCAAAATGTGATTAGACAGTAGTACTGAGTGCATAATGTCCAATTCCTGCGCATTCTTCAAAACAATGATGTCTCTACTCTCTACGGCCGCGGGATAAAACTGAAAAAAATAAAATGCCAGTGGATAATAACGGATGAGTTTGGTTTATTATTTTGGATAGGATTTTAAGAATAGTATTGAGTTATTAGATATGAGAGTATTACGAGATAAATTTTAAAAATTTATAAAAAAGCTCTTAGGTTTATTAATTTAACTAAAGACCTTAACATATAAAATAACAAAAATACCCCCATTACTTGCAATGTCAAATTCTGGTCACCACCATCAGAATCCGGTCGAAAAATTTCGTTATACGTCGAATCTGTGTCGTAATACGTCGTTATGGCTTTTTCCGGTCCGATCCATGGTGAATCGGCGATCTATGGCTCGCCATAACGCCGACGGCCAAAAAAGGCCAAACGAGGGCCATCTTTGGCCGACAACCAAAGATGTGGCCGTCGTTTTTAGTCAACGACGGCCAGACTCGGCCTTTTCCTTTTCCACCGCATCCGCAGAATCGGCCGGAAAAGGTCACAGCGGTGAACTTTTGGCTATTTTGGTCGGAAGTTAGGCCGTTGTATAGATTCTGGCTATCACCGATGGTGGTTGTCGGAATCTGACAAGTTGGGTGATGGGGGTATTTTTGTTAATTTTTAAATTTTTTTTAGGGGGTATTTAGTAAAATTAATAATCTTATAGGGTTAAAATGTAATTAAAAAAATTAGATAATATTTTTAAAATATTATAACAAACATTATTTGGAAGAATAGGAAGGATAAAAATATTAAACCAAACATGCTGAACGAGATTCTGGGGCTAGTAATGACAGCTAGTCAAAGACTGCAGTGATTGGGGAACACGAGGCATAGAATCCCAAGGACTGCATAATCCAGAACCGCCCAGTCCTATTTTCCTCAGAAAATAATACTAGTATTAGCCAATAGGTGCTTATGTGTTAATATATAATTAATTGACGATGTAGGCCATTCTTTTAAAGTATTTGGATGTTTTGATGAATATTGATAAATGTTTTTGTGATTGCAGAGTGGAGTAGAGAAGGTGTGGATAATGCAGAAGATGGGTGGGAGCTTGGTGTTGGGATGGGCTATGGTGTTATTGCTACTTTAGACATATATTTTGTTTCTTATGTGTCTGAAGTTTCTATTTTTTGTTTAATCTTTGTTGGTTTTTACTCTCTGCCTTCTTCATATATTGCTTAGCCGCCCCCGGGGTTGATGATGGGAGTCTCTGTTGCCCGTATTTGAGTTATATATACATTCGGTTGGATTCTTTGGGAGATTTTTGAGGGGGATTTATTATTATTTGTATGGAATTGCTTGTAGCAACTTCCTTCTTACTATCTCCTTTATTATTATTAGCTTGCCATTTCATTCATTATTAGTTTTGTTGTTTCTTTCTTCATATATTCTTGCATTTTCTATTAGAGCAATTTCCCAGGATTACATGATATACTATAAACACAATGTAGCCAAATAACAGCATAAAATTCTTTGTTTGGTAATATTGAAATGGGTAAACTTAGCGGCAATGTTTTAATAACCAACCCGACAAAGTGGTCGGGTCCCAAGTTAACCGGTTTAAAAGGTTTGACTGACTGGTCAAATCGATGTCCAAAAGTTTTGAAATATAACAAAAACACCTTTGAAAATGACTTATAAGTCTTTAAAGTTTGAAATCTTGCAAAAACACCCCAAACATCATCGTCGGTGACCTAGCCTTAACAAACCAGGGCAAATAAGGCTTTGTTTTCGGCGATGAAACACTCTCCATCACTACGAAAGCAATCCCCTCAGTCTCTTGACTAAAACCCATATCACCCCTCTTCCGATTTAATTTTACGATTTTCGGTCGATTCACTCATCGAAAATCACCTCCATCGCCACTATTGCAGTCACCAGCCATTTCTCTTAAAAAACCCCGATATCTTGGCCTTCAATTATTCACCAATTATCATCTTATCTAGGACAGTTGAATCAGCTGGGCTGGGTTGGATTTTAAAACATTGTTTACTGATAACTTAACAGATCCCCTCTTAAATTATCATATTGGTAACACACCAATTCGTCTATTTAGATCACCTGGGAGCAGGAACCAATTAGCCTATTGAGACCTCATAAAGAACGGGGGAAAGAAATGCAATACAATTAGAAGCCATTCAATGACATAAAGATGGGATATCTGGTGGAGTGGGCAATTCCGATAGTGATATGCTTCACCGAATTGGTGAAGGAATGGGTTTTCCTCTTCATTGATTTGGCAAGGAAAGGAATGCCAATGCCCTTAAAATAGGGAACTTGCTGCACTCTTTAGTTTCTTTTCTTGCTCTCTTTTTTATTTTGTGTCTTCTTTTGACATGTAAGCAAAAGTTATAAACCAAAAACTCATTTATTCTAATATAAACTCGAGCCAAGCCGAGCTCTTTTTTTTTTTTTTTTCCTTTTCTTGGATGGATGGTTGGGATTCACAGTGTTTAATAGTTTGTAAGTTGGGAGTTTTTTGTGGGTTTCTTCTTTATTTGATGAATTTTGTATACAATGACAAGAACATAACTCTTGGTTTTACAAAACACGAATCAATAATTTTGGGTACCGAATGTTTTTTCAAGTGGATGAAAAATAAGTGAACGAGGGAAAAGAGAAGATTAATCATTTGAAAGTCCCACTAATTGAGCATCAACTGAGCTTGAGCTAGCTCAAGTTTGAGTACCCCTTTTTATACTCAGCTTGAGCTCGAATTCAGAATGTTAGGCTTGACCAAGTTTGGACTTGGCTTGAGCTTGGTACTGTAGCTTTCGAGTCAAGCTCAAGTAGCTAGATACTCGATTAAGCTTGATTTGAATCTAGCTCTAAGATAGATAATAAAGTTGTGTTTTGAAACTTTTTAGATAGGAAAGTGTCATTAGACCTTTATTTGAGTGAGAAAAAGTTGTTTACTCCAAAAAATAAAATGGATGTTCTTGTATGCCATTATGCACAATGATTTGTATCATTGACAATATTAAAACTAAGAACATGAAATTTGCCAAACTAAAATATGTTATGCTGCAACTTTACGGGGGTTGATACTTATAAAAAATCATGAATTTATATGAGTTTTATCCTACATTTAATCAATTAATTATTCTAGTGCATTACAAATTTTTTTATGCAGTTACTATTAAACTTTTATTGACCTAATGTTTTAACACAAATTTCAAATATGTGTGGTGGTATTGTCATAGTCCGAGTCCACCAAGAGGGTGTTTCCAGTAATTTCATCACGAACCAAACCGCACCGTTTCGATATCCGTACACCCCCACACTGTCACAAGATATCTCTTCACCTACACAAACAGAACAAAACAAAACAAAAGGGATAACACAAAACCCTCTTCACTTCCCAAAACCATTACCCAGAAATGGCAATCTCTTCCGGCGTTTTCTCCACCGCTTTTCTCTCCCCCGAAACGGCGTCGTTCCTTATACCCTCCCTCAGGCCCAGCCTCATTGCTTCCGGTAATCTCCGCATGGTTCGGACTGTGACCTTAGCCACTGCCTCGAAGCCCGCTACCGGAAAGAGTGAGCCACGTGGCATTAGGAAGCCTCGCCCCGTGTCCCCTGAAATGCAAGCTCTTGTCGGTGTCCCTGAAATCCCTCGCACTCAGGCTCTCAAACAGATTTGGGCTTATATCAAAGAACACAATCTTCAGGTTTTATTTTTCTTTTCTCTGCTATTATTAATGTTACTAGTAATAGTACTACTTTGTATTATCGTTTGATGAAGCTTAGTCATCCTTTTGTGCTTTATTCAGGGGTTTGTGTTTGGATAAGGTTGTGTTTGTTTAGAAATGATGTTAGGTTATTTTATTGTGTTAGTGGAAATGGGTTTGGCTCATTTGGATCGAGTGTTTCTTAGAAAACTAGAATGATACGGCTTTGTTTTTGTGTTTAGAAATGAGTTTTACTTGTGCTTTAGGTTAATGGAGTTTTTGGGTTTGGATAAGGCGATATTGGTTTGGCATACATGTGAGTTTTTATATTAAAAGTAATACTACACTTACAAAGATTTTCATACAAAGTGATGTGACAAAAAATGAATAGAAGAGTAAATATAATGAGTTTGACTTTTTATTTTACTCTTCCATTCATTTTTTGTCATCTCACTTTGTATGAAAATTTTTGTAAGTATTGTAAGTATTGTTATATTAATAGAAATAGGTTTCGTTCCTTTGGGGTTTTGGGTGGGATCTTGGTGGTATTTTTTTTGTTTTTTCTTTTTGTGCTTGGGTTAATTCCATATTGATGAACGAGAAAAGTTTGTTGGCTAAAATGACTTTTGTTTTGAAGTTGGAATTGAAAGGAAATGGGGATGTTTGCCTCTAATTTTCTAAAGAATATAACCTCCTATTACATCCAGTTGCATCACAATATCCATTTCATTTCACAAATTTGTTGTAAATGAAATTTCGAAGTGTTGCAGTATATATTTATCAAATGCAGGTGATTTTTGACAGAGCTTTAGCTTTCTTGGGGTAAAAACTTGGAATAGTAGTTTGTTTTTAGTGCCATAATTTTCTTTTAAAACTGGCTAATTTACTTTTCACATGGTCATAAGCTGATATGTATTGACAGAAGTGCTTGGCCTTGTATGCTGAAGGATTGAGGTAATATTAAAATAAGTTGAGTATTATGAAGGAATACGTTTTATGAGGGTTTTTCTTACTACTATGCTAATGCGCTACAAGGCGGTGCATCGTAGAGATGACTTAGAGTAGGTGAAGGTATGGCTGATAAAATGAATTTTAAAATCTGCGCAGCATTCTTTTATTGTTTGAATATAAATAAGTTGAACTTTCATAATATGCATGAATCATCCTCATTACGATAACTCCGATAATAAAATTATATTTTTTGGAATAATAAAGGTTTTGGTCTGACAAATTCTTCAAAAATGTTCTATAAAAGCATAAAGACTCTATTTTGTCCTCTGATATATTCAGATTTAGATTCAAATGCTTTGACCTTATAGTGTCATACTTGTTGCATTTTTCCCTTGTAGATTTAAATTGGCAAAGAAACTACTTAAAAAAATTTGCCTTCCACATTATTCCTGCACGGTATGTAGTTATACAACAGCATTTTATTTAAAAATGCAGAAACAAGGACTGAAGTTGATTAATTTGTGAGAACCCTCATGGAGGTCCTTGGTTCTGTTATTCCAGGTTGTTGTCCTTGGGTTCTGAGGTTAACCCTGGTAGAGTTATTTGCTTGGTTCACGAGAATGAGAGGGGTTTTGCTTTTGTAATTACTTATAAGCCATTAGTTAGGTCTAGATTCTTAGATGGGTAACAGGTTTTCTCCTCTGATCCTCATGTGGACAGCTAGTTCACTTACATGTGTATGATCTCTTGGTAAATAATATTCTTTGTCCTCTCAAGATAAGTACAAAAGGGATTTGATGAGAGAAATAACATTTTTGGTGATTCACATGGAGACACTACAGAGCTTCTTTGTGCTCTAATGTTAAACTATTGTTATTGGTTACAAAACTAAAATGTTTGTGCATTTGCCAATTCCCCTACCTGTTAGATTGTAACGTTGCAATAGGTGGTAAGGCATTTATTCTTTGTGGATGAAGTTGTCCTATTAATCAGTTCTGTTAGTGGTGATTATTCTGTGTTTTTTCTTTTTTGAAGTTATCATTTCTTAGTAAGTGAGATGTATCATATATTTGAGTTCCTAAAAAACTTGCAACCATTAACTTCCTATTTCTATTCCTTTCTTATGCTGTTGTTATTTATAACAAGTGTTAATATCAGTTATACTTTCTTATATCACGAATCTTGAACTTATTTGAATTGCCATTTTTTAGGATCCTGAAAACAAGAAGGTCATAGTTTGTGATGAGAAGCTGAAGAAGATATTTGGAGGAAAGGATCGAGTTGGCTTCCTTGAGATTGCAGGGTTGATTAGTCCTCATTTTCTGTAATGAAATCCAAGAGAACGGATCGAAAAGCTGGGAACCATAATTTGTTTGAGGAGGTTGTATTTTGGTGGATCATACTAGTGAAGGTGGATGTTACTTTCTTCAATTAGTAGTATTTTTAGTCTTGGTAGTATTGGCGTACAGAAGTACAACTGTTTAATTGAGTTTTTGGCTTCTGGTTCCTTAAGATGTAGGTTCTTTAATGCAATATTATTACTTGTTGCGGGGGTTTATGCATCTTAAATTTGGTGGAATTTATATGCATAATTTCTGCTTTTATTTTAGAACTTCTTTATTTGGCTAAGTTACTATGTGCAAGCAGCTTTCAAACCCTGCTCATTATTCTCATGGTGACCCAGCATGATGCCCATCTCAATGATCATAACGGGCTACAGCTGGACACCTTCAACGCTCCAGCCAACTTTAATACAAGTTAACTTTTAAGAAATCGTTATACGGTTAATTCTATTGATTTTGAATTGTGAGAATTATTTTATGGTTTTGTTGATGAAAATATCAAAGTAATCATTTATTTATGATAAAACAATCGTTATGAGTTGATTTGTGAGAAATGTGAATCATTGTTTTAAACCTGACCCCTTAAGGGACCCAGTAAGGCCATCTGGGTCTTGGGTTGATCGATTCGACCGGTGAAATTAGGTGGTTTCTGGTGATCCAAAAAATTTAAAATCTTACAAACACACCCTTAAAAAATCAATCAGTCCCTACAAGTTTAAAATCTAGCAAATAAACCCCTGTGATTTGTTTGGGTTTTGACTTTTTTGACCAAATTTTGGCTGATTCTGGTGGTCAAAGTTCAATCCGACACCACCACCTAAACCATTGTCTTCTACTCTACAAAACCCATATAATCCAAGAACTTGGTAGCCTTCTAGTCGTTAGCCATGACAGGTATATACCGTTGTGATTGGGTTGATTTTTCTAGTCAAATTTCGGCTGATTTCGACGTCCAAAATTCAATCAAACACCACCATCCTAAAGCATCAGTATCCACTCAACAAAAATCCTCTAATCACGACACTTGGTAGCCCCCCATTCGCCCACCGTGACTCGCATATTGGGTTGAATTTTTTGGCTAAATTTCAACGTCCAAAACTCAATCCCACACCACCCCTTGAACCAACGGCTTCCACTCTACAAAAGTCCTCTAACCTTGACACTTGATAGCCTCTCATTAGCCAACGATCAAATTAGGGATTTTGTGAATAGTGAAAAATGGTATCCCAAACTGGAGAGGCTATCGAGTCTCGGTTGGACCAGTATGGGTTTTAAAACGGTGATGTGAATATGAAATTTGTGGTTGAAGATAAGACACTGGCACAAAAATGATAAAAGGAATGAAATTCCAATTAAACAAGAACACTAAAATTTGGTGATTAACATGAATCCTTTTAATAAATTTTCATAATTTTTGTGATTAAAAAATGTGATTAATATTTAATTATTGTTGAAAAATCATATTTAACGTATGTATAATATCATGTATTTCTTAAAATATTTTTTTTGATAAAAAACTTGAGTAATTAACTAATTATTACCAAATAAGTGTAAAAATCTTAAACAAGATTAAAAAGAATACTATTTGTTATATTTACATTGTAAAAAGATTATAATATGAACACGTCCACTTCGTTCAGAATATATATTGAATACTAATACATGATATTTATAGAGATTTTTAGTACTTTATAATAAAACGGTTAAATTTAATACTAAATTATTTAATAGGTTAATAAAACTTTACAAAAATTTGTGGAGAGTTGATGACAAGGGGCTAAAATTTGAGGGCATGTTGAAAGCAATTGCAGGGATATGGTCCCAACTCCCAACCAAAATATCGTCATTGTCTTTCCCCGAACAAAAATCTTCCGTCAAGCTACTCTTAACTATAAACCAACAGGCTCAAACCCACTGAAACCTTCCACACTCTCTCTCTTCAATGGCACAAAATCTTCCTCTGCCTCTTCTCCTCCCAAACCCACCGCCCACAAAGCCTCTTTATCTTAACCAAAACCAACGCAATCCTCAGTCCGCATCGCCCTTATCACCACAACAACAAACGACTTCACCACCTTCCTCTTTCACTCCTCTTCTACAACCCTTTGACTCTCCATCTTCCATACCCAGAAACAGAACCCGAATTGGAAAGTCGCGTGACGTTAACCGTGGGAAACCCTGGTTAAATCACCGCCTCTCCAGTAAAGGTCAGCGGGTTCTCCAATCTTTAATTGATGAATCTTTTGATGTGAATGATATTGATAGTGTTCTGTTACAGTTATTTGAGTCTTATCGGGAAAACCTAGATGTAAAGATTGGTGCTTTGAGTTTTGATATGTTGGGTATTGTTAAGGGTTTAGGGTTTTACAAGAAATGTGACTTGGCGTTGAGTGTGTTTGAGTGGTTTAGGAGTCATAAAGATTGTGAGTTGGTCTTGAATGGTTCTCTTATAGCTGTAATTATTAGTATGTTAGGGAAAGAAGGAAAAGTTTCGGCTGCGGCTTCGTTGTTTAATAGTTTGCAGAAAGATGGGATTGATATTGATGTTTATGCTTATACTTCATTGATAAGTGCTTATGCTAGCAATGGGAGGTATAGGGAGGCTGTGATGGTGTTCAAGAAGATGGAGGAGGAGGGATGTAAACCTACTTTGATAACTTACAATGTGATTCTGAATGTGTATGGGAAAATGGGTATGCCCTGGAATAAGATTATTACTCTAGTAGAGGGAATGAAGAATGCCGGAGTTGCCCCAGATTCTTATACTTATAATACACTTATAAGTTGTTGTCGGCGGGGTTCTTTGCATGAAGAAGCAGCTTGGGTTTTTGGGGAAATGAAATTAGCGGGTTTTAGTCCAGATAAGGTTACTTATAATGCCTTGTTGGATGTTTATGGGAAGTCTAGGCGGCCTAAAGAAGCCATGGAGGTACTAAGGGAGATGGAGGTTAATGGTTGTTTACCCTAGTATTGTGACTTACAATTCATTGATATCAGCTTATGCCAGAGATGGTTTGTTGGAAGAGGCGATGGAGCTTAAAAATCAGATGGTGGAAATAGGGATTAAGCCTGATGTTTTTACTTACACCACCCTCTTATCAGGGTTTGAGAAAGCCGGGAAGGATGAGTCCGCAATGAAGGTTTTTGAGGAGATGAGAAGTGCAGGGTGCAAGCCAAATATTTGTACTTTTAATGCTTTGATTAAGATGCATGGAAACAGGGGAAAGTTTGTGGAGATGATGAAGGTTTTTGATGAGATCAAGACATGTAATTGTAACCCGGACATTGTTACTTGGAACACACTTCTGGCAGTATTTGGGAAGAATGGGATGGACTCGGAAGTGTCAGGAGTGTTCAAGGAGATGAAGAGGGCAGGTTTCATTCCTGAGAGGGACACTTTCAACACCCTAATTAGTGCATACAGTCGTTGTGGTTCTTTAGAACAAGCCATGGCTGTTTATAAGAGAATGCTGGAAGCTGGGGTTACACCAGATCTTTCCACCTACAATGCTGTTTTGGCAGCATTGGCTCGGGGAGGGATGTGGGAACAGTCTGAGAAAATACTTGCTGAAATGAAGGATGGTCGGTGTAAACCCAATGAGCTAACATATTGTTCTCTGCTTCATGTTTATGCCAATGGCAAGCAGATTGAGCGGATGCTTGCCCTTGCAGAAGAGATATTCTCTGGTCTGATTGAACCTCATGTTGTGCTCTTGAAGACCCTTGTTTTGGTCAATAGTAAAAGTGACCTCCTTATAGAAACAGAGCATGCCTTCTTGGAGTTGAAGAAAAAAGGATTTTCCCCTGACATAACCACTCTAAATGCCATGATTTCGGTTTATGGCAGGAGGCAGATGGTAACCAAAACAAATGGGATCTTGAACTTCATGAATGAGAGTGGGTTCACTCCTAGCTTGACAACCTACAATACCTTGATGTATATGTACAGCCGTTCTGCAAATTTTGAGAAGTCTGAAGAGATGTTAAGGGAAATTTTGGGAAAAGGATTGAAACCTGATATAATATCATATAATACTGTCATTTATGCCTATTGTAGAAATGGTCGGATGAAAGAGGCTTCGCGGATATTTTCAGAAATGAGAGATTCTGGCCTTGTTCCAGATGTAATCACCTACAATACCTTTGTTTCAAGTTATGCAGCTGATTCATTGTTTGTGGAGGCTATTGATGTGGTTCAATACATGATCAAGCAAGGATGTAAACCAAACCAGAACACATACAACTCCATTGTAGATGGTTATTGTAAACTCAATCGTCGAGATGAGGCAATCATGTTTGTCAACAATCTTTCCAAGCTTGATCCACACACGTCTAAGCGGGAAGAATGCAGGTTATTAGACCGTATAGCAAAGAAATGGTCATAGACATTCCTCTTCTCCAAAGGGATGGCAGTTCAGTTTGTGTGCTTTTTCAGTGTCAGACACTTGTGCATCCGGTATTTTGTTTCTCATCTTGTGCCCAATTTGTATATTGTTTTGGGCTGGAGATGAGCAGGAATGTAATTATTTGTACTCAATTCTAGTGTTTCTCCAGGAACCATATTTTTGGTCTATGTATATGGCCAATCGCGGACCTTGTATATACGAGATAAAAGATGAACAGAGGGGAGGAATATGAATTGACTTCACAGCATGTGCAGTCAACCTATGTACCAGTGAAATATAAATTGATACGTTCTGTTGACATGTTTCTATGTAAATTTTTTGTTAAAATCATATTTTTGATAGGTTCTACATGTGCTGTAATAGGATATGACTATTATCAATTGTAAAATCGTATTACTAAATTTTATGTTAAATTCATTATAATACTTTTAAAGGTAAAAAGGAAGTTTAATTTATTTGGTAGATGAGCGGGGGATTTGTGTGAGGGCTCTCTCATTTTAGAATTTTTTTTTTTCTTCAGAAGTAATCCATAAATTTTGATACACATATAACAGCATTCAAAGGTATATATACAGTAACATCCAAAATATTATACAATCCAATAGATAATATATACATGTCGCCAAACAATCAACCCTAGGATTTGGTAAGTTCTGGTTGCCTGGATTATGCAAAAGCTACAGTCAAGTAAGTTACGATGGTAAAATAGAACTAAACCTTCCATATATGTGTCGAACGGTGCAGTGTTTAATTTTTGGCCATAAATATAATCAGATGATCACCAAAATGATGCTTTCTATAAGCCAAATTACTTCAAAACTTAAGGAAGACTCCCTGAAAAGTCTTTTGAGTCAGAATAACTAAAGATTAAGATCCAATGAGGTCAATGCACCGGTAATGAGTAGGAACTAGGAGCAGTAGGTGCTGCAAAGGCAAGTAAATACAATCATTCTATCACAACTAAGAAATAGTCATCTCCTTTTGTGTAACTGGTCATATACATTCTAAAGCTTCCACATAATATACATAAATCTTAAACATGAACATGCCATACAAATATATCTTACATCCTACAGACAATTCCTAAAAGAAGGATAATATATTTTGTAGAATCAATCAATGCTTCTGATTGTGTCTCTTCAAACACTACCTCATGTCTAAATTCGAAAATGGAGATTTCATCCGCAGAAGTTAGAGTTTTGCAAGCAATAGGGCCAGCTGCTCATCAGATACCTTAATTTCAATGCATGCTCCCAGTGCCGCAGCAAGCCTTGCAGCTAACTGATGCTTACACTAGAAGAGAGAAAAGCTAAAGAATAAGAATGTGAAAAGAGAAAGATAACGCTACAGATATACGAATATAACTAATTAGCAGTAATGGGATCTTACAAAAAGTTGCTCTCCCTTGTTCACAATGTCATAGAAGAATGAATAACAGGCACAATAATGTTCTGCAAAACAGTAATACTCCTCTTTCCTCCGTGATTCTCCCATAACCTATGACACCAAATAAACTAGAAACCATGTTTAAAACTTTTCCAGTTTCCTTAGTAATCATACAAACAACTTTGCCGAAATTGAGAGGGGAGAATCAGTACCCCACATCTAACTTTGCATGAATTAATTTATATCTATAGACAAGTCTTGCCAACCAAACTTTCCCAAAACTCCAACAAAAAATTATCGAATTTCAGCTAGATTTCCAAATTGAAGGCCCAATTATTTCCAGTAAATATTAGGATTAGATCCAAGAAATGAAATCAACCTGAAAGATGAACCGGCTGCTAGGCTCACCAGAGATCGTCTTGACACCCCTCTGATCAACGATTCTAGTTGCTTTCTCCAAATTTTTACCAAACAAGAAGTACAAGCTGCATTTATGGATACAAACACTTATTCACCAGAACAGAAATATATGCTACTTTTATCATACTAAAAATAATAATAATAAATCGAGAGGGAAAACAAGTACACTCACGTTGAGAGCTGATCCTCACTCACTGTAATGAAATCATTTGTGCAAGTGAACATGAGAAATTCTACACTGAGATTATAATGAGTCAAAACAGAAAAATTACAAATAAATGGACCTGAACGAGTTGATTCAATGCTTTTCCACAGTGACTCTGCAACCAAACTGCTTGCACTCATTTCTTGGCTAGATTTAACCTACAAAAGTGTTTTTAAAATACTTTCCTTGTGTCTGAAACAACAAGAGTTCAGAAAGCAAAAGGAAGAAGCTTGACGAATCAACTTATGAGGAACTGTAAATAACTACTTAGGGTTTTATTTGATTCAGCAAAATCCCGAAAGGGCTTGTCTTGGTTGCGGAGAAAAACTATGAGGAAAAGCAATGAAAAGGGTTAAATAGGATGTGGGAGATTGGAAGTTTTCTTTTCCCACCATTTCTCAGCAACCAAACATAAAATAGATGAACTAAAGGAAAGAGGACTTTTAATTCGAGGGAAAACTATTGAAATATTACCTTATATAACCAACTTTATTAATTTTAATTCTCAAAATATCATGTTTTTATTTAAAAAATTCTTATAGAGAATATAAAATTATGTCATTGAAAATTTTACATTATCTGGTTATTGTTAAAACTTAATAGAATAAGTGAAATGCTAAATATCATATCCTCTCTCTCTCTCTCTCTCTCTCTCTATATATATATATATATATATATATATATATATATAGATCGGGATGTCACCAGTCATCGCACTATCTCTGTCTCGGAATGTCAAACCAGCAATCGCACTCAACTAATCTGAAATCTTAAACCATCAACTGTGTTAAAACTTTAGTGACTATATATATATATATATATATATATATATATATTATCGAGATGTACAAGCTAATTTGTCCGCACCTCAACTAATCCTTTAGTATTCTTGAAACTATCGACAGGTTAAAACTTAAGTGACCATCCCTATTAGAATATCTTAGAATATTTCTTGTTCTAACTTGTCTAAGTTCTTTAAGTCAAATAATTACATTATAAGTATGATCAACACATCATATAGTATTTGCATATCTATTTGTGTATTTGTATTTGAGTTTAGTGGAGCTTCCGTCATAAGGAATTAGAACTTTTTTCCTTTTTTTTTTTTTGGTCAAAAACTTAATAAATTGTGGAGTTGTTAGTTGACAAATTCAACAAGGTAAAGATTGGGCAAAGGAAAATAATAACCCACCACACCAGCTGCCAATCCTTTTCCTGTGTACTGGTGTAGCAAAGCTTCTACATATTGACATTTCAAACGCACAAAAGACAGGTTTGATTTAAAATGCCAACTGATATATGCTCCCCACACTTGATAGTGTTGTCATTTCAATTGCAATTTCAAGAATTTCTTTTCTTTATGCTTGATTCCCACTTGTTTGGAGCACCTTCAAACCAAGAAAAAATTAATTTACTTGAAAGATCTCAACTGGCCAATAATCAACTTTCAATTTCAACTCACTAAAAGTGAATTGTAGATGGTTGAAGAACTCTGTAATCTATATAAAGTATAGGAAGCAGAAAAAGATTACAAAACTTGATTGTAAGATTTCTGGAATTCAATATTCTCAATTTTGAACAAGACAAAATCAATAATTAAACAAATAAAACAACTAAACAAGGGGCAATGGGGGGTTAGATCTTCACTTGGAAAAATCTATTGCAGCTTGTTTCTCCATCTGTGCATCGTCTTCATCTACCAATCAACAGTGACAATATCTACACAAACTGTCCACCATCTGTATACCTTCCATGTATACTTTCAAATACTATCAATAAACTTATTCTAAATGTTAGCACTTCAAACCTTGACAAGTTTACTTATTTATTCAGGAAACCGGATTAAATAGATCCTCTTCTGCTTCATCTGCATTTAGGGAGTAGATGTCAACAGGTGCACTAATGCAGCCGATAGCATTGGGCTTAAATCTGCCACCACCTAACGAGTTTTTGTGATGATCCAGATAAATTACAACCACAGTGATATCGTCATGAAAATGACGCCTTATTCCCTTTTCAATATTCTTTATGTCATCGTATCTCATCTCTCTTTTCTTTGCAGCTTCTTGAAGGGCAGCTCTAACCAATCTCTTAGCAATTCCCTGAAAGAACAAACAAAACAAAAAAACCATTATGAAAATTCTATCTATTTGTTTGCTTTCAGACAAATTTCTAACAAGGTCTATCTGCTGAACCATTTCAGTTCAATGAAGTTCAATCAAGCCCACGGCAAAGATAGATTGAGACTAATTGTCTAACATGAAATAATAGACAAGGAATCAAAAAGTATAAAGAACAAGAACAGAAAGAAAAAAGCAATAAAATGTCAGAAATCGAAGGTGAGCACTCACATTTCTTGGGTTTTTGAAAACAATCTCCACTGCTGCTTCATCACTTAACTGCTCCCAAAGGCCATCTGATGCAAATATCAGGAATAAGTCTTGTGGCCTAAGCTTTCTACTAAGAACTGAGGGTTCCGCTGTCATTGCAGGTCGTTTCAGAGGAATAGGGTTTCCAAATTGCTGAAAAATTGGGTCTCTGTAAAATTCAGGTTTCTTCAAGTAGACGTCACCGATTGATCTGGAAACCTATAAGTTAAAAAAAAAAAAAAAAAAAAATGTTAAGTAAGCTACTTCCATCTCATAATTTCAGATTTTGAATCAAGGGCAAGCCCACTGGAGGATAAGTAACCACCATACAAAGAATAACGCTCAGTTAAATTTCTACAGGTCCAGGAGCCGCAAACTTAAATGGAGCATATCAGAAAAGGAAAAACAAAAAGAATCCCAGTAGTTACATACGCTTCCGCATTATGCTTGAGGGATCTCCATGTATATCTCAAGCATATAGTACATAGTACTTTCACTTAGCTGCCTGAGATGGTAGAAGACCAGAGCATAAGATTCCTGGTGACCATGGAAGATATAACCCCTTTCTCTAACAACTTTGACCCCAGCACATTACAATATATACAGAAACCTTTACAAAAAGCAAAAGGAAGCCAAAAAGAAGTAATAGGTATTTCATATATGAAAGCAGTTGTCTTGTCAATGGCATCCAAGAAGGAGCATGCCACTAACATTAAACCACGTATTATTCTTCCATAATTATGCATAATATGCAGACTGATCTTTTTTGTCAGAGTAAGACTCTGTTCGAGCAATTTTTCTTTTAACATTTTTACTTTTGGAGATAGAAATTCCTATTCAATTCACCAGATTAAACAGAGGAAACAACAGCATGTCCTATTTATCAAAAAACAAAAGGTGCAAGTGTGCAACTTCCCTTAACTATTTCTCACAATAGAAAACAAATTTTTCACGATTAACTTGGCAATCTTTTAACCAAAACTGCAAGAAATTTGAATTCAATGCAGGTGGTGTTAAGACAAAAACTAGTAAATGATGGATATAATAACAACATCATAATGTCATTAGATAGAGTTTTTCTAGTGGAAAAGTACTTTGATACCTTTAATCAAAACACTCCGTCATAATGTCATTAGATAGAGTTTTTCTAGTGGAAAAGTACTTTGATACCTTTAATCAAAACACTCCATCGAATAAATATTTCAGAATATTGAAATATCAAAAGTAAGGAGTATTATTAAATGCAAATTATCATAGAGAACCCTGCCAGAAAAAAAATTAAATAAAAAAATCAAGGGAAAATAAAAACAGATTGATTCTGAAACCGCCGAAAACCATATACTTACAGTTCCTAGTACAAATAATTCTTACCTAACAAAACTTTTTCACTCAGACCTCAGCAACCAACATATAAGATAAGCAAACAAACTGAGAACAAGAAGTTCATTATACCTGAATTATTCCCTTTATCCTCCAAACTCCGCGAGTATAAACCACAATATGTGAATCGTCAGGGTGAAGAGCCTCAACTTCCTTTCTCACCTCCTCCACTGCAACATTATGATCAGTTGACAACCGTTCAGCTGCCACCTTCACCTTGTGTTTGCTGTCCACTGAAACTCTCCGACCAAGAACTGCTCTAGAATCACCGAGATTTGCCACATACAATACATCATTTGAAATTGCTCCCAGCAGACAACAAGATCCAACTGAAGCAATTTGTGGCCTTACAGGCAATACACGCTTAACTAAACGCAAAAATTCCTCTTCAGTAGCGTGAAATGCCTTCTTTATCACTTCTGCTGACAATCCTCCTTGTTCCATTGCAAATTCTGCATTTGAAGCATAAAAATTTAGTATGAGAAGATAGTCTGTTACTTCAGAGCAATAACATCATTAAATTTTTTTTCTCCAGAAAAAACGACACTATTTGTAATTTATGATTTAAAAACAAAAACAACAACAACAACCCGATGGTGCCAGAGTGTAGATTCTTTCATTTCTTAATAAATTTTCTCAGTTCTGCTGCATGCAAAAACTACTTCTATTTGTTTCCATAAATTCAATAAACAGAATAAAAAGGAATCCCTAACTTAATTAAGCAAACACTTGTATTATATTGAGTTAAATAAAGCCTAATCTTTTCTGGGATCAACAAAAGCATTCACAAATCCTTCCCCAAATCTTCTAAAATTCAAACCAAGTTAGTAAAACAAACAAAGAGAGAAAACTAAAAATCCAATTGTCCAGTAACTTTCTGCCACCGGTTGATCAGAAATTAGAATTCAACTGTAACCTCCCCTTTTACCAACAAATAATTTTTTTTAAAAAAAAAAAAAAAAAAACCTTATACAAAGTGCAAAGCAACCAACACATAATACAAAATTCAAAGAGAAAGATGAAAATTTGAAATCAGCCCGTCATTCAACAAATCAGATATTCACAAAAAGCACATACAAACACATCAAAATACACACACATGCACTACCAAATCAAAGGAAAAACTCAAAAAGTGTCCAATAAAACTCACTATGCAAAAAAGGAAAAAGATGCTTATTAACAAATCTAGAAGCCTCAGGACCACCGTGTCCATCATAAACACCAATATAAGTGGCAGAAGGAGACGTGAACACTTGGCTCTGGTCTTCAAGATTAGAGTTTGCCTGAACCACCGCGATCGAGTAATCCCCAGACGCGTGCGGCTTCAAGTCCGAGTGCCACAACAACCCATCACTACCACCACCACGCCTCCCTAAACACCTGTAGCACGACCGTAACATCATCATACTCCTCGTTGGAGGACCGTGTTCTGTATTTATTTTTCTGTGTCTGATTCGTAAAAGAGGAAAGTAGTTTATGAGTTGTTTTGTGTGTAATGAAAAAATGGAAAAAAAGGGTAGTTGGTGTTTAAGGATAGATAGAGAGAGAGATGGGGAGGGGGAGAGATTAGAGGGAAGTCTTTATGAAAAAGAGATGCCGCGTGATGCGGAAGAAGAAGACTACTGGTGATGATGTAAATTGCTATTGCTTGTATTTTGTTTTTGTTTTCTGTTTTATTACTGTGTACACTACGCGTTGATTTTTATTAAAGTTGGTATCATTTCTTTTTCTTTTTTATTTTATTTTATTTTATTCTTCTTTTTCTTTTAATGCTTCTTTCTAAAGACTTGACCGACTTATGATTTTCTTTTTTTCTTTTTTGTTTATTGACTCGTGATAGTAAAGTTTTTATTTACATTTTTTTCCCCCTCTTTTAAGTGGTAGGTAACATTAGATTCTTCTTGCTTTTTTTCTTCTTTTAAAAAAATAAAGTATATGAAATTAGTAGTATTTAAGAGAGTTATCATATTATTATTCTTGTTATTGAGTAAAAATTAGATTTTGTAAAATTTTCGGAAGCAGTAAAGTTAAGGACACTTGGTTAACAAGCATTCTAAGGTTCCTTTTTTTAATATTGTTATGCCTAAAAAATATAAGGGCTGACGTCAGGTCCAATCAGCCTACAAGAGTCAGATCGTGGGTACAATCACAGCCTACTTCCGTCAGAATAGTGGGTGCGCATCAGGCCAGCCAGAAGCGTGGTGATCCCACGTGTCCAATCTCTGCTCTAAATCGCACAAATCACTCTGGAAGGTGGACAATGTGACATAAAGAAGGATTTGCTGGGTAATCCTACCAACTTACAGATTTAGTGATCATTGCCTCAATGCATCCCACTGTAAATTGGGAGCTCCTTTCTCATTAAAGGGGATTCGCACATTTTTACACTTGATTAACTACTCTCTCTCTCTCCCTAGAATTCTTAGCATTTGATACCTTGTAATATCATTATAAAGTTAGTCAGCTAAAAGCAACCTGACCCTTATCATCAATATAAGCATCAGTGGATGTATGACTTGCTATCTTAACATTCGAACCACTTTAAAAACTGTTCTCATTGCATTTACTATCATTTTCCTTTACATTCACATGTGTCCTTTGGGCCAGCTCAACATTTCACACGTGCGTTTCGTTGGTGTAAAAATCACGCATCAACAGTTTGGCGCTAGAAGGAGGGCTGATTTAGTGTTCATCCTTCATCAGAAGAATCTCCAACTTACCGGTCCTACAACAACAAATGACCCACCAACCAGAACCTGAGCAAACCAACCTGAGGGGCTCCCCCAAGTTCAGGGGGACACTTCTTCCAAAAAACCTTCAGCCCCGCAAAATGCTGTAGGAGATATCCCGTCAAGTTCATAGCTTGACCCCGCTATAAGAAGCTACCTGGAGAGGTTTGACAATACTCTCCAGACGGTCAATCGAAGGTTGGACTGTTTGGACCAAGGCGCGCCATCCAAGTCAAGCGGCGGTGCAACCACCAAAAACGCTTGTAGGTCGCGAGAAAGTGCGGCAAAGGGAAATAGCCCGTGCCGCGAGTAATGCAAGCATAGACGAAAGGGTAAGCAAGTGGCAAAAAACAAGCCCACGGGCTCCAAAGGGCCAGCAAACACCGACTGCGTCCCAAACAGAATACCAGTCGTTGAGACTCGGTGAAAAGACGTAGCCCGAGCTGTCCCATGCCACGTCACAAGTACACACCCATAAAAGTGTTGGACGGGGCGATTCTTATCACCGCTAGCAAAACAATCCTGATCGTCACCGTGCGAAAGGGTCCCACACTTCGTGGGGCGGTTCTTACACCCGCGAAGGTCGTGAAAATACCCCATACCTTTCATCGCCATCACACGCCTCTAGCCAGCGTGTGTCGAGAGTGGCCGGAACCGCCGACCGAGGCGAAGAGGAACTTGATCTCCAGACATTCCTCAATCGTAACCATGAAAATCAAACTCGCATGGGTGAAAGCAACCCCCAAGCGGCTCCATTGCCGTAAATTGAGGAGCTACAGCGAGCTCTAGACAAACTAAGGGCTCAACAAAATGAGCAGGGGCAGGTCGCATCTACGTCCCATTTCTCTCCCGAAGTGTTAGCCGCTCCACTCCCACCAGGATTCAGGATGTCCGACATGTGGGCGTTTGATGGAAATTCTGATCTGCAGGATCATTTATAAGAATTTAACGACCTGATGGAGCTTCACCAGGTCTCAAATTTAGCAAAATGCCGCTGTTTGGCAATGACGTTGACCTCCCATGCCAAACGGTGGTTCAAGTCGCTCCAACGGGATCAATCAGTTCGTGGCCTCAGATGAGCGTGACGTTCCTGAGGCATTTTCAAGTGAATCGAAAGTTTTCGATGCCTTTGAGCCACCTCAGCAATATAAGGCAAGAAAGGGATGAATCCCTCCAATCCTACATTGACCGTTTCCACAGAGAACACAATAAGGTGGCTTATACTCCCGAAGAGTCTGTTTGGACTCTCATCATAGCCGGAGTTCGTCCATAAACCGACCTATAGAAAGAATTACAGGCCGAGGACTATGTTTCCCTCACAGGATTCTATAACCTTGCGAAGAAGTACCTCCGGATAGAAAATTCATTGGCGGCACTCCGCCTTCGCGACCTCGATGCTTCAGTACGTCTGGTCGGGGTGAAAGTAGAAGAGCTGATCACAGAGGGACGCGACGATCGCGGAAGAAACCTCGCTACGAGCACAAAAAGTCTTATGCTCCTGTTCCTCGTCGCGATCGCGACAGAAACCAATATACTCCACTAAATGTGTCTGTATCAGCCATTCTTGATAAATCCGAAGAAGTCAGTCCGCTTGGGAGCCCGAGCCCATGAAAACTCCTGTGACAGCCAGAAATAATAAAAAATAATGTCGTTTCCATCAGGACAACGGGCATCACACCGATGAGTGCCGAGCTCTAAAACAAGCAATCGAAGAGCTCATCAAGAAAATGCACTTCAAGGAGTATATTGACGACTCCACTCCCACGCAAGAGAAGAGCCAAAGGGAGCAAGGGAAAAAGCGTTGTGATCGCAAAGGGTATAGTAGTGTTAACATAATCTTTGGAGGGCCGCACCTTACGGGAAACACGCGAGGTGCCCAAGAAAGATATGCTCGCGAAGCTCATCACGACCCAATCAGGGTGATGAACACATCGCAGCGACCACAAAAGGTTCACATGGAGGAGCTGATCACCTTCTACCAGAAGGAGGCAGCTCGTTTGCATCATCCTCACAATGACGCCCTTGTGATCACGCCCCTCATAGGGCACCATAACGTCCGCAGAATGCTAGTGGACAACGGAAGCGCTGTGAACATTCTGTTCGCTTTCAAAAGAATGAACTTGGACGAGGCCGACTTGAAGCCTACCTCAATCCCTCTTTACGGCTTTACAGGGGACCACCTGATCCCGAAAGGAATGATCCAACTTCCGGTCACGCTGGGTGACTATGACGAATTGACTAAGGTTAATGAATTCTTGGTCGTGGATTGCCCATCTGCCTTCAATGGAATCCTAGGGCGACCTCTACTGAGAAACTTCAAGGCAGTCACTTCTATATACCATCTCAAGATGAAGTTCCCTACCCCGACGGGGATAGGGGAAGTAAGCGGATCGCAAAACGCATCTCGCGACTGCTACATAAAAGCGGCACAGATGGCGTGTAAAAGGAAGGGCATTTCCCGAGGTATTCCCCGACAGGCTATGGCGATCAGCCGGATCGAGCCACAACTGACCCAGCAGAGGATAATATGGATCCTCGACCAGAAAGCCCTTCCAAAGGCCTGGGCCCTTGGAGATTTTTTCCAAAGTGTCGTCGACTGAAGGAAGAGCCGAGTGTTAAGGATTAGGAGCAGGCTTAACCCCCAGTTCACCTCCGAACTGATCAGCTTCGAAAGAAAATATCGATGTGTTCGCCTGGTCACAAGTAGATATGGTCAGGATCAGTCCGGACATCATTTGCCATGCGTTAAACATTGACAGCGAAGCCAAGCTAGTTCGCCAGAAAAGAAGAGCAATGGATTCGGAGCGATATGCTGCCTTAAAATTAGAGGTGGACAACCTCCTCCGAAACGGGTCCATCCGAAAGGCACTCTACCTGACCTCGGTTGCTAACCCGGTTCTGGTAAAGAAGCCCAATGGCAAGTGGCGAACCTGTGTCGACTTCATCGACCTCAACAAGGCCTGTCCTAAAGACAGCTTCCCTCTGCTAAGAATTGACCAACTCGTGGATGCCACCTCTGGGCACGAACTGCTAAGTTTTATGGACACATACTCGAGATATAATCAAATTCTGATGTACGGGCCAGACGAAGAGCATACGTCTTTTATTACAGATCGGAGGCTGTATTGCTACAAAGTTATGCCCTTCGGCCTCAAAAATACTGGCTCGACCTACCAGCGATTGGTTAACCAGATGTTCTCCGACCAGATCAGAAAAACAATGGAGGTCTATATGGATGACATGCTGGTCAAATCCCATGTCGCTTCAAATCACATTGCGCATCTCGCTGAGATGTTTGATATCCTCCGACTGTACTGAATGAAACTAAATCCTCTCAAGTGTTCATTCGGAGTATTGTCAGGAAAATTCCTAGGATACATGGTTAACCAGCGGGGGATAGAAATCAACCCCAAGAAAATTCAAGCTCTGCTCGATATGGAAAGCCCGATCAGCAAAAAACAGGTCATGAGTCTTAATGGGCGAATAGCGGCACTAAGTCGCTTCATATCGAGGCTAATGGATCGCTGCTTACCGTTCTTCAATGTTCTGAAGGCCAACAAGAAGTTTGAGTGGACTCTCGAGTGCGAACAGGCGTTCTAAAGTATAAAAGAACACCTCGGGAAACCACCTCTCCTATCCAAGCCTTTTTCGCAAGATATCTTGCTCCTGTATTTGTCCGTCTCTCAGTTCGCGGACAGTGCAGCTAATTCGGGAAGAGGAAAAGGTACAATGGCCAGTATACTATGCAAGCAAGCGTTTGACGGATGCCGAGATGCGGTATCCGAAAATAGAGCAATTAGCCTATGCCTTGCTGATCGCTTCCAGAAAGTTACGACCTTACTTCCACGCCGATACTATCCATGTGATGACTAATTACCCACTCAGGCAGGTCCTCTAGAAGCCAGAGGCATCGGGTAAATTGCTTAAATGGGCCATGGAATTGAGTTAGTTCGATCTCAAGTACAAGCCAAGATCGACTATCAAAGGACAGTAATTGCTGACTTCATCTCAGAATTCTCCTATCTTCCAAGTGAATCAGAGCAACGGGTACTTAGCGAAGCCATCCAAAGAACGCGTCAATTTGTCGATCTGGAGCCTTTACGTTGACAGATCATCGAATAGAAAGAGGGCTGGTGCAGGTCTTCTCCTTCTGAGCCCCGAAAGGGCTCGCGTTCATGGCATTCTTCGGTTTGGATTCAAGGCGACCAACAATGAGGCCGAGTATGAAGCTCTGCTCGCTGGGTTGTAGTTGGCCAAAGAAATGGGTGCAACTGTGATCAGTGTCTACAACGACTCCATGCTCGTCGTTAACCAGATTTTGGGGGAATACCAAGCCAAGGAAGAAAACATGGTCCGTTATCTGAAAGAAGTTAAGGCCGCACTCGAGCCGTTCAAGCACTTCAAAATCACTCAGATTCCCAGAGATAGCAACTCTGTGGTGGACGCCCTGGCAAGAATAGCCTCATCGTTGGACTCAGAAGCACGGGATAGCATTCCTGTTCGATTCGTCGAGGCCTCAAGTATCAGCCCGATCGAACAGGCCGTGAGTGTAACACAATCAGATTTCTGGATGACTCCCATTTTTCAATACCTCAAGGATGGGATCTTACCTGACTACAAGGTTGAGGCAAGGGTTCTATGAATAAGATTTGCTTGTTACACCCTCATCGGGGATCAACTGTATAGGAGAGGATTTAGTGCCCCTCTCCTTCGATGTGTAACCAGCGAAGAAGCATACTACATCACGAGGAAAATTCATGAAGGGATCTGCGGTAATCACACCGCCGTATGATCTCTTGCAAACAAGGTTGTTTGTCAATGGTACTATTGGCCCCGAATTCAAGATGACACCTACAACTTTGTTAAGAGGTGTGATAAGTGTCAGCAGTTCGTGAGCATACTGTGAGCTCCCTCCCACGAACTGAGAACTATGACTAGCCCTTGGCCTTTTTCCATGTGGGTGATTGATCTCATCGGCCCCATGCCAGCTGGGAAAAAGGGAGTCAAATATGCCATGGTCGCGGTAGATTACTTCACCAAATGGGTAGAAGCCGAGTCGCTAGCCGCGATCACGACCAGAAAGCTTAAAGACTTTGTTTTCAAGAATATTGTGTGCATTTCGGAATTCTTCATACCCTCATCTCAGATAATAGGAAACATTTCGACAACGAGGAATTCAAACAGTTTTGTGACGAGTTGGGCATCCATAAAAAATTCGCCTCAGTTGCAAGATCGCAAGCAAATGGCCAAGTTGCAGCTATCAACAAAACCATCAAGCACACTCTGAAGGCCAAACTTGGCGCAGCCAAAGGAAATTGGGCCGACGACCTCCCCGAAGTCCTATTGGCGTACAGAACAATTCCAAGAACCTCCACTTTGGAAATACCTTTTTTGCTGGCATACAGATGCGAAGCGATGATCCCTATAGAGGTAGGAACTGGTTCACTTCGTAGGGACTTGTACAACGATGCCGACAACGAAGCACTTATAAGAGCAAGCCTAAACCTTGTTGAAGAACATCGCAGCAAGGCTTTGCTAAGGATAACAGCCTATTAGCAACACGCGAAGAAGTTCTTCGATTCAAAGGTAGACGAAGAGACTTCCAGGTCGGCGACCTTGTGTTAAAGGAAGTTCTTCTCGGTACCAGGGAACCAAGTGCGAGAGTTTTAGGACCAAACTGGGAAGGTCTATACTGCATCGACAAAGTAATTAGACCGGGGACTTATCATCTCAAAAGGCTAAACAGTTCCAAAGTACCCCGAGCTTGGAATGCTGAGCACCTTCGACCATACTATCAGTAATTCCGAACTCAGTTTTCCTTGTAAATTAATTTCTGATTTTTGTAAGTCATTTCCTTGTAAAGTGTTATCTTGTGCGTTTGTAACAATCTTCGCATGTGATCTTTTTCGTGCAAATGTGTTATGTTATCACATTTGTTCAATAAATGTAAGCAATCAGGAAGTATTCATGTATAATAAAGTGAACAGAAATTGTAAAAGTCAAAATATATTTCATTAATGAGGAGTACAGCAGGAGAAATGGCACGACTATAAGCCCTAATCTGGCTCCTAAAGGACCGACCTCGTTGTCCTAAGGCTGGTCGGCTGAGGGTTTATCCGAGGCATGTCCCGAACCTCCTGCTTGAGAGGCCGCTGCTTCATTGTCTTCCCGCGCCATAGACATAAGTGTATCCTGCTAGTCCTCAGGGAGGTCGGACTTTATCAAGTCGCGGATTCTTCGGTCGTAAGGCATAGATAGACTCGATCGCCCATTCAGCCTTCCTCTCCCCGACCTTGCTGCCACGATTCTCGTGATTTCCTCTGTCAAGGAAGCAACTTTTCCCTGACTTGCTTGAAGTTCAACTTCGAGAGCTTGCCTTTGCTTCTCAGAAGCTTATCTCTCTTGTTCTGTTCGTAAGGCCTGCAGAGAGGTTGCTTTGAGCTCCTGGTCCTTCTCCCCGACCTCCTTGGGGAGTCTGGCTATAGTTCTTTGTAGCTCCTTTATTTCCTCTCCATGCTTCTCGAGTTGCGCTTTTTGGAAGTCCACTGTGCGAAGAGCCGTGTCCTTTTCATTTAGGTACGGTTCGTCGACTCAGAAGACGGGTTTCTCTTTGTTTCAATAGCTTCCAGGCTTCGCTTGGGCGTTGCGTTCTCTTCTTTCAGAGCAACCTCCCTTTGCGGCTCCCAGTTGAACCTTCTCCAAGGGACATTCGCCATGGAAAGAAGGGCCTGCGAACAAAGAAAGATAAAGTTAGCTAATCAAAAGGAGCAAAGGGTAGTCCTCGCCGAGTACCGTTCGTTCACCTTGCTTAAGGGTTGGACCGATATGGACATTAGGTCCACGTCGCTGGAGTTTGCAAACTGCTCAAATGATTCCGAGAGTCCACATTCCAATAGGGTGTAGACCACCGGCTGCAGGTTCCCCAGCAAGTCCAACACTGGAGTATCCTTCTTCGCGCCTTCAGTAGTGGTCGTGTCGTCCATCAGTTCCTTACCCGACCTTCTTCCGACGTCCTTCTGTGACCTTTTGGGCTGCTCGCCCTCAGACTCGGTCTCTGACTCTTCGACCTGAATATGCCTGTTCTTCTTTCGCTGAGCCATTGTCTTCATCCTTGGGCGAGCAGGCGACGGTTGGGAGACCTTCGTGGTTCGCATTGGCGCATCCTCTGACAGTTGTGGATAAGAAGTTTCGGCAGGTCACGCCGGTTGGCCCGATGTTACGCCTTCAATCGAGGGAATGGTTGGAGCATCATCCTTGCCAACCTCGGGGGCGACCAAGGAAAATTGATTCAGGCGGTCCTTCCCTCTGCGCGCTTTGATTCCTTCGGAGGCATGGTCGCTGCATGCAAAGCATCGTTAGCAAAGGTATTCCACTTCACGACCAGAAAAGAATCAGTTAGCAGAACTTACTCGATGGGGGCTCTAACGACACGTTTGTGTTGAAGAAATCATATTTTCATAAATTTGTAGTCGTCACGAGTTTCTTCGCGTAGCGCTTGTCCTCGGGTTGGGAGCCGAAGTGCACGATCCTACTTCTATCGAAGAGCAGCCCTAAGTCGGTCATCTTGTTAACTGTCAGAAAGGAATCAGGTCGTTAGAAAGAGCACACTTCGAATGT
This sequence comes from Pistacia integerrima, assembly GCA_026225825.1. Taxonomy (NCBI): domain Eukaryota; kingdom Viridiplantae; phylum Streptophyta; class Magnoliopsida; order Sapindales; family Anacardiaceae; genus Pistacia; species Pistacia integerrima. The sequence goes on from CM047749.1 coordinate 41,082,861, forward strand.
AATGAGTTTGTCAAAAAAAAAAAAAAAGAGGCCTACTCGTTTCCTGGAAGCAATGGCCATCATAACGAAAGAAGAAAAACTTCATTTCGTAGGCCCCCCCCCCCCGTTGCTAGGATAATTGTGTATCCCGTCGGCGATAGTAGGTCGCCTAGACAAGTAATAAGAATCCTCATCCTTGCTCTTTTTCAAAAAATACGAGCAGCTGAGCTCCATCGCGGTCAGCCCGCCTAGCCCGTTCTCTTGACATGCGATGTACATTGTAACAGCAATAATGTAAGCGTTGAAGGGTCGGGCTTGCCTCAGCGACCCTAAGTGGTCCAAAAATGACCTGATGAAAGGGTGGAAAGGGACCAGTCCCCCACCCTTGATGATCTACTCGGAGATTGCAGCCAGGCCACTTGACGGGTATCGCGATGAGTGTCTCACGTCGTGGAAAACGTCTACCTCAATACCATACTGTTTTATTACCCTCTCAAGCTCGTCCTTGGTAAGTACCGAGAAGACCTCGAGAGGGATACTCAGAGTACCCTGCGAGGACGAGCCGGTTCCCTACTCGGATCTGGTTGTTGAGGGGTCCATTTTGCTAGTCTACAAAAGCAACAAGCAGAAGGGTCATTTAGCTGCCGTACGCTATTTCGTACGATGATGTGGGAGGAAACAAACTCCCTAAATCCTAAAGAAAACCCTAACAACACGATTCGAGCCACCATTCATGGCTCAAACCCGACGTAAGCGTCTCGTCTCCGATGGGTTACCGAAAGACTGACGCCATTTAACCATGAAAATAATGAAACACTGACAGAGAAGTTCTTACCTCACGGAGTATGAGAACAACTTCTGCTTCAAATGCCGAAAAAATGCAGGTTTGGAAGACAAAGGTTCCAAGTTTGCGAAAATCTTTTGCTCTCTGTGAAAAAGGCTTTGGTGACATTGCTTGAGAATGATTTGAGGTTTTTATAGCGTGTGAATCGGCGTTTGGATTTTTCAGAATCGAAACGGCGTTTGGGCGGCAAAGATTCCTTACCGTTGATCACGGCCACGTGTCACTCATCAACGGGGAAAAGTGAGCGTCACGACTGGATAAAGTCAAACCTTCATCTTTCCCGTTGAAAAGCTTAAACGACGGCCATATCTCTCTCAGAGCATTAATTGCGTCTCAAATCCACATTTAATACTCTGATAAGGGGCGTCGTTCCAACATATAACGCATTTAATGTTCTGATAAAGCGCACTGTGACAGCATACAACGCATTTAATACGTTTGGCTGGCACTTATCACGCATGTGGGGGCATATCTCGCGCGTAGGATTACTTCATTAAATGCATCCATATCAAAAGAACAACATGTGACGTCTGACGAAATCAGGTCGCTCGTCCCCTGCAAACAATGAACATGCAAGGTCGTGTTCACAAAGGTGCCATCCCGACCTACTCTCAAACAGGCTAGAATTTCCAGAATTTTCAGGAATCATCCCACTGCGGCCTGACTTGTAGTTTCCAAGGTTCAATCCTCGAAAAACCTAAAAAGGGGAGTTCTGTTATGCCTAAAAAATATAAGGGCTGACGTCAGGTCCAGTCAGCTTACAAGAGTCAGATCGTGGGTACAACCACAGCCTGCTGCCGTCAGAATAGTGGGTGCGCGTCAGAGCCAAAAGCTATGGTGATCCCACATGTCCAATCCCTACTCTTAATCACGCAAATCACTCTAGAAGGTGGGCAATGTGACATAAAGAAGGATTTGCATAGGTAATCCCACCAACTTACAGATTTAGTGATCATTGCCTCAATGCATCCCACTATAAATTGGGAGCTCCTCTCTCATTAAAGGGGATTCGCACATTTTGACACTTGATTAACTACTCTCTCTCTCCCTAGAATTCTTAGCATTTGATACCTTGTAATATCATTATAAAGTCAGTCAGCTAAAAGCGACCTAACCCTTATCATCAATATAAGCATCAGTGGATGTAAGACTTGCTATCTTAGCATCCGAACCACTTTAAAAACTGTCCCCATTGCATTTACTATCATTTTCCTTTACATTCACGTGTGTCCTTTGGGCCAGCTCAATATTTCACACGTCCGTTTCGTTGGTGTAAAAATCACGCATCAACAAATTTCAACAAGTATTTAATAAAATAACTAAATAAATACATGTATTAATAAATTAATAATCATCATTGGTAAGCTTATAATTCTGAATGGGTTGTATTTAACATTACGAAAGCGTATTAATAGTTAATTTTTCCTTTTATGTATTGATGATTATATAATAAAAGGCTTCATTGCATTGTAGCGCTGTAACAGTACATCAACGTAAAGTTTTGTAAACTCAAGGCGTATTAAATGTTGCAAAATGTGACTGAGCGATTTTTTTTTTTTTTTTTTTAAACAATTTGGTAAGGACCTTTGAATATATTATTCAAAAGTTAAAAGATAATGAGTTCGAGTCTCTCTTCGAATGCTAATAAGGGTAGTTACTAGAATTCTTATCTAATTGATAGTTGTAGAGTCCTGAAATATTAATTAAGGTACGTATAAGCGGTCTAAACACTCCAGTCATAAAAAAATAAAATAATAAATAAATAATAATGTGCATAACTTTTAAGGGTAATCGATTTGACTAAAGACACATTTGAAAATAAGCTTTCTTATAATTTCATATAATAAGTAGTTTTGATGTATCCTTTTTATCAATCCTTTCCCTCTTTTTGGGTTACAAGCAACCAAACAAATCTTAAATAAGTGGAAATTATATTAATTTAATTTAAAATGTTTTTTTTAACAATTAGTTTTTATTTATTTATGATAAACAACACTGACTTGTGCTAAATACCCAAGTGATAAATGTTAAATTTTTTTTAATGCAAATAATTATCAAGTTTAAAGATAAATCTTCAAATTAATAAATTCTATAATAAAAAATATTATAATAGTCTAAGTTGTGAAACACATCACTTAAATACTTTTGATTAATGTCAAAATTTTGCACCAGTCATATTTGCTTAGAAGATTTTTATGATTAATGTTTCCACTGTTTGATTTTCGGCCTTGTATTCCGTGTTTAACGCCAAAGACCCAATTCAACCCAAAGGGGTTCGCCTAGTGGTCTGTGCTTTTTTCTAATTTTCTGGTTTAAATCTTCGGCCGCTTATTTCAATTTATAATTGTATTTTATTTGATTTATTAAAGTTATAGGATATTTAACAGACTTTAAAAATTAATTAAAATATTTGTAAACTAATTCAAACACTATATTTATCAAAAAAATATTATAAAATATTTAATAAACTTTTTAAAAATTAATTAAAATATATATAAACTAATTTAAACATTACGTTTATAAAAAAAGCGAAAGAAAAAAAAGGACCTATTTCTTAATCATCAACCACCATCAATCCAATTTCACTATTTTGCTTTGCAGTCAACTAAATGCCCATATCCCATTCATATTCATATTTTATGAACAATAACGTAAACAAAGAGAAATAAAATTGGAGCTTTGACAATGACTCCATGCTGATGATAAAAAGATAAAAAATAAAGAGATTTAATATGGTTGGATGATAAAAAGGTAAAAGAGTAAAAAAGTCTAATATGAAGTTTTTAAGTTTAGGTTTTTTTATACATTAATAAAATAATCACGAGAAAATTTAGACAGTCATTAGTTAAAAATAAAATAAAATAAATAAATAATAAATAATTTGGAGCAACTCCCAAAATCAGATCTTAAATGCAAATTAATGAGATTAATTGGCAGGACTCCGGAGTCAGGTGGATTGCTACTCCACTTTTCAAGAAAACATTAATCGGTATAAAATTTTATAAGCAGTAAATAAATATGAAAATCAATTTAATAACTGTATAATAAATATGTCAATGAAAGAGTAATAATATGTTATTTCTATTATGTATACCACCACCATAGTTTATTTTTATTAATTTTTTTTTTAAGGTCGAGTGTATCCAAAGTTAGCTTATACGTATTTCAATTAATTTTTTGAGATCCTAAAATTATTGATCAGATAAGAGTTCAAGTGGTTAATCCTTATTAGCAATGAGAATAAACTTAAACTTATAACCTCTTGAATAATATATCTAAAAGTCTCTATCGAATCACTCATAAGTAGTTTATACCACCACTTTTATACACCAAACAAACTATATCATGCCAACAAATAAATAATTAGTTAACGATATTTTTTGACATAATATTTCAAAATTTATAAGAAACGAATAATTATTATCACATTAATTAGTTTAACCAAACTAAATGCAACTAAAATATTGGTAAAATAATTGACCCAAATGATATAATGTTGTTTTCGATTGCCTAGAAATCCGGAAAATCAGCTATGTGGATTACAAATAAAGACTCGTTCAATTCAAGATCAACTTATTTAATCTTGCTGGTCAATCTCCAATTTTGAACATATGGTTCTGGTCTTCACAGAGTATGAGTAACTCATACGTTCTTACAGTCACCTACTGCGAGACCTTCAATTTTCCTGTTTCTTCGTCCTAATTTATGTTTAAACCCGCACGTTTAATGATAATCCTTTCGACTTTAAACTCTTTACAGGAAATAACCCTATAAAAATTTATACTTTAAAATTCAAGTCAATTTTTTTTACCCATTTCGCAAATGATTTGATCTAGGAAGATCATGTATTAATTTTTTTTGTTTGAATGGGGTGCCAGTTCGGATCAACTTATATGTATTTTAACTAATTGTTAAGGTCTTGAAGCTAACGATTTGATAAATCCTTTAATAACCACTTTTATTAACAGTTAAGAGAAATCAAATTTAAAACCTCTAAAAGTCTTTATTATCACACCTATTACCCACCCCATTTATTATCTCTTATATTATTATATGTTAATTTTGAATATAGAATGGTTGCTGGTTAAAAACAAGCTATGAACAGTGAAGATACACCCACAGATTGAATTGTGAAGTTTTCAACAAATTCTATTATTATGTGCGCACTGGATATCATTTTCATACCCATATCCAATCAACAACTGCCTAATGGAACCATCACAAAACCTTTACAAAAATATAATGTATATTATCTTTCAACTAGTAATTGACAATATGATATCAACATGCCCCAATGTGGAACATATTCTTTGGCCTCTAAATTAGGAAGAAAAGCTTGACTCGCTATATTTTAATCAGAAATAGAATAATGCCCTTCTACATAAATTAAAGTCCATTGGTTTGTCTGGCCTATTGTCCACCTTTTTTTTTTTTTTTTTAAAGATCAGGAGTATTCAGGTCTATTTATACACATCTCAACTAATCTTTCAAGATTTACAATCACCGACAGAATAAAAACTCTAGTATTTATCTCTATTAACATTTGAAGAGAGACTTAAACTCAAGACCGTTTGAGTGATACACTAAAGAATTTCTATCGAACTGTTCAATCACCTAGAGACAATTATCATACTGTCCACTTTGTTGCATGCAATTGCATATATACTCACAATTATAGATTTTGATTCAAAGAATAATGCTATATCCAGCTAGTTGTATTTAAATAATGTGCTCTCAATTTGACCATACATGTATTTAAAAGATTTAAAGGGTCCAATAACTTAAAAACAAAATATAAAACATTATCGAATGACATAAGATATGATTTGCCTTAGGGCTGTGTTTAGAAATTAGGGGAAATTAACATTTTTTTTATTTAACGAAAAAGACTATTAAAAAAGAGTTTGAATTAGTCATCTGGATTGATTTCAATTACAATGGACACACATCACTGTGTGCCTAGGGATGATTGGTTCTAGATATCTTGCATTTTTTTAAAAGAATTAGAACTGAACGATTCTTAAGATTTGGAACCAACCGGTTCCGGTTCTTAGAAACTTGGAATTGAAATTTGAAACATAGGTTTCAATTTTGGTTCCGGTACTCGAGTTAATTTTATTACTCCCCTACTTTAAAAAAATTACAAATAAATCCCAATAATTTACAATAAAATACAATTCAGTCTAATTCCTACATGTGTACCCGGACCTCAATTTTGGTTACACCCTTTACCCATGCTCACCCCTAAATTGATATGCCTAAGTAAGAGGAGAGGAAAACATGAAGAAAAAGGAGGAAGAGGGAGAATTGTATTATATAATTGGGTGATATTTACTATGCCGAAGTTGGTTGAAGCTTCGATATTTAAGTCGCCTCATAGTATATATTATATACTATAAAAAGAGATTTGAGAGACATATGCCTCCGGATATTACAGGTTTCCCCATTTCTCATAACAAAATCCATTGAATATTTAAATCCACAATTAAGTAAAGCAGATTCTGATATTGTTATTCGTATATTTTGATCACATCATCAGATCGATGGTCCAGAAATTCTATTAATCTGTGGTTTCAGTTGAGTTGTTTATTCATACAAACTGAAACTGTTGAGGGCCATTGGGGCTTTCATCAAAAACTCTCAAAGACGGCTTTCATGATTCATGCATGACGCCTCGTAGGAAGAACTTGATACATTAGAAAATATTAGGTCATTGGTCAAGCCTGCAGAATCTTACCCCCTCCATTGAATGTGATGGGCATGAAAATGAATTTGTGTGGCTAAGTTGACTGCATATCAATAATTGGATGCAAGAGAATATAGTTTCATTTCATGACATTAATTAATTACAGATACAGTCATCGCCGGGAATCAGTACCATGCATCCACCAAATATATATTACACGTGTACCCTTTTTATCCAAAGTAATTCGCCTTATCTTTGTTCATTATTTCATTTTTCACCCCAATTTACTTAATGCCAACCCCATCTCCACCGTAACTTTTTTTTTTCTTCTTCTTTTTACTTCGTATTTCTTGCAAATTTAGTTTTTCCGGTTTTACACTATTCTCTACTCATTTATAATACTTTTTTTTATCATTGGATCCGAATTAGTTTATACACATCTTAACTAATCTTTTAAGATCTTTTGATCATCAGGAGATATCTGGATCAACTTGTGCACATTTCAACCTCCTATTTTTTTTATCATTTGACCACCCAGCGGTGGTTTATATAATACTTCCTTTCTTATGAATCAATTGAAATTTTAAAGATATGGTTTTCATGGGCGGATGGGTCTGATTGATTGACTATCACCAAGAATTTGATGACTTCCGATTGTGATGGTTTTAAAAGAGTCTGGGTTAATTATCTCCTAATAAATTATGATATAAAACTTAAGGGACTTGTTAATGTTACTTGAGCTAATGACCAGCCCAACACTGGGGTAATTTTATCTCAATAAACTCAAATCTTAGAAATGTTCAAAATATATTTATGTATTAATAGCGCAGAAAATAATTAATAGGATGTGAGTATTTGAATTTTTATTAATTAGTAATATGTATAATACAATATCGTTACAATCTTCAAATGATTCACAGTCCCTCAGCAAAATCCAAATTTTAAACCAAATAGAAGTATAACATAAGGATAATATATAGCTAGAAATTATGTAGCCAATTAAGTTCTAAGTTAATTCTTGTTGGAAATCAACTCATCTTGATTCATTTCATTAATACAATTTAATTCCAATTTGGTAACAACGAACTATGGTTCACCAATTTGACAGCTCTATTATTATTATTTTTATGATCAAGTGTTTGAATCAACTTATACACATCTCAATTAATGAGACTCCCATTAAACACCCTCAAGCTGGAGGACACCTCAATTAACGAGATCCATTGAACTTAAAATTCTAAGGTAAACTACAAATATGATACGTGATTTCAAGATTGTTCTAACCCAAAAAGTTAATGAAAAGGAGTAAACCTTCTTGAACCGCTAGACCAATCCTTTTAGGGTTAAGCTCTGTTATTAATTAGCAAATAATTATTTTTAAATATAAATGGCCAAAGTAAATTCTAAAATTTTAATTTCAGGTGTCTACCATGTACCATTCTTAACCCAAAGCATCCTTTGTATCTCATTCAAAAATAGACTTCTCAAAGTATAATTCACATTCTCAGGATGCAGATTAACTTGCAAAAAGAGACGAGATTACAACAACCAATCCAATGACTGGAACAAGTTACACAACACAAGTGAGAATCAAAATTCCGGCGTGTTTCCTTCAATACAAGGATCACTATGTATGTTTCACGTCAAAACTACAATATATCTCACCAAATTTAGTTTACTCTCAAAACTTTCACCAAGTACATATTAAAAATTCAACAAAAATTTACCTGACAAGGGATTTTAAGTTCTCCTCGTGCCTCTCTTGACTATTTACAACTATATCTCTTCGACAATATGGGCAGTCCCCACAACTCCTAACCCAAGGATACAAGCAGGCAGAATGGAACCTGTGTTCGCACGGCAGGCATATAAGCTCGTCTCCATCCGTAAAACTCTCCAGACATATACTACAATCTAAAGTTGCCTTTGACACTTCCTCTTTGTCACCTATTCTGAAGCTGCTAAAGACCTCCATGTGCAAACAACCCAGGGCCTCCTGGGTAAGACCAGGTGGCTTCTCCTTTTTCGCTTCATCCACGAATTGCACGCCTTCTGTTTCAGAGGTTGAGTCTGTGAAGGGAGAGATTGCAGTTAACCATCCAGCTGAGGTTTCAGCTCCCCAGTCCCCCGCATCATCAAGCCTAAATTCATCATCAAATAAATTCCTCCTGTGGTTGTCTGATGAAGCTCTGGAACTTCTCCTGTATAAAGCCAAACAGAGCAAGTCACTTCCCTCACATTCCATGAAGTTAGAGAGGTGCAGAGACTGTACTATAAATTACATGGATGAAAGCATGGTGATTCATCTCATCAGAATCATTAGACAAGTAGACTAGAACCAATACGACATGCGCTGCATATTGTTAAATACCATTACAAGTGCAAGTGGCCCAAGTTCAGCTTTCACACCATCAGTAAAAATTACAATAAAAGTGCCATAAGCAACACTCAGTGGCAGGTAATGGGAACAATATAATCCCATGACTTGGGAGTCCATCAATCAAGTAATTAAGATGCAAGCACTTACAAGTATTAAAAAACCTTCATTTAACAATTAACTACAAGTATTAAAAAACCTTCATTTAACAACCAAGCATGCCACTGCATTACTATAAATTTCATTAAAAAAAACAATACTTTACATTTAAAAAAAGCTAAAAGCAAACACAAATTTGTCAAGTCCATCAATGGCATATGGAAATTTAAACTTTACCATTGTGCAAAACATAAACAATTTCTCACAAAAAGGTTAAGAAGTAAGACTTAAAAAGAGATGTGATCAATTTTTCAAAAATTAAAGTTGCACTAATTTTAATAAGATTTTAAATATAATTACTGGTACAAATCTAACCAGTCATGCTCCACTAAAAAAATTGGAATCGGCACCAAAATGATGACTACAAACTTCTGGTATAGGCCCATGCCATGCATGCATATACAAATTCGTAATTGGGTAGTAAAAAGCTAAACCCAGACATAACAGTAAGCAACAACCTGTTTTCAGAAAGGGACACGCCTCTCAATCTCTCAAGAAGCCTTGCCCTTGCAAGTAGTACAGCTCCAGGAAGCCTGTTCATTGCCATTCAAACTCGATCTACTTGTGATTCTTGAAATTGCTGAGTTAACCGTGTTGCTTGGGACAGACTGGCTGCTTCCTTGATCAGGTCGAACTAAAGCACGCTCCTGAGCAAGCCAAATGCAACACGACAATGAAGCAAAGTAAATGATCAAAATTCTACAATTAATCACTACCCAAAACTGATATATATTTTTTTTTTGCAGGTAAAATATATATATATATATATATATATATATATAGTGTTCAAGTAGGCTTCCTGAATAAGCTCAACAAGTTTTTTATTGCTGACCTCAAATTCTGCTTTCTTAACTTTTGGACTTAAAATTTTTTATGCAAATCAGTTTTTGCAAGGGTCAATATTCCGTTGATTTGTCGGGATCTACACCATGATACCAGAAGTACTTCACATCAAACAATATTTAAAAATGAAGTCAATGCATTTCACAGAAACTAAAACACCCATGTCTGCTAATTGTCATAACCAGTTTAGACAAATAAGGAAACCTATAAAAACTAAAATCCTGACCAAAGAACAAAACCAGGCTTGTTTGATTAGTAATCCAAAAGAAAAATTATTAATTTTTTCACAAGCAATTAACAAAGAAAGTCTTGAGAAAGCCACAGTTTTATAATCTGTTTTGAGATTCCATCGTAAAAAACCAGTTTGAAAGTTGAAAGAATTTTCAGTGAGCTTGCACCCAATTATTTCCAGAAGTCCATTTTATCATAATATCAGTAACTACTTTTAAATCACTAATGAAAACACCCTCGAATTAATTTAACGTGGCCCCTTTAATAACTGTTTCAGACTGGCGAATTTCCAGAAAGCTTATCGGAAAACATTCAATTAAAAAAAATAAAATCTCTGCACTTGATTTATGGCGTTTGTCCACAACCACTATTATTATTGTTTTTTATTTTCTTAAAAAAATTACTAATAATAAATAAATCAAAAGTTGAAAAATTTATGACATACAGCATTAATGGCAAAATTAAAAGCTTAATTGGAATTGGCGGAGTTCTGATATAACAGGTCGTTACCGAATGTAAGGGACGGTGAGAGAGATGGCGCCCATGCGGTGATCTACGGAGAGGATCACAGCCGTCCGAATCATGGCGATGATTAGAATTATTATTCTGATGATGGCGACGACTGTGGAAAGTCCGTTCAGGAGTGAGAGGGTCGAGCCCTAAACCGTGATCGGCACGGCCCACGCGTGACCTCCTGGTGTAAAACAGCTCCGACGCGCTCGTCATGCACCGAAACGCAGCGAATCGCTTCCGCAAACAAACAGTGCGAGGGAGGGAGATAAAGAGAGTGGAATTGAAGGAAATTGAGGAGAAATTTGGAGCGAGAGTGAGGCGAAACTCTAAGAGTTGCCTTCGAAGAAAAGGCGAGGACAGAGACAGAGGGTGGTTTCAACTTCAAATACGATTTCAATTAAATAGTTGGAATAATTACTTGGATAAGTTTTTTTATCTTAATTTATAAATATAGAATAAAAGTTGCGTTTAACTTATTCATTGATAAACAGTTTTTTTTTTTGTCTTTTTAATTTTAAATTAAAAGTTTTTAAAATCTTTTATTGCATTTTGATTACGATTACTAATTTAATATAGTATTTTATTTTAAAAAATCTATAAAAAATATTAAATACAATTAAATTTTCGTAGACTTATTTTAAATTAGATGAGTACATATAAATTTAGCTGTAATTAAGAAAATAAAAATTAAAAAATATTTGGATTAATATTGTGACAGATACTACATAAACTCTCAAAATATCTTGTTAGACTGTTTGGGAAAGTAACTGAGACGAGTAGAAGCTTTTGGAAACTCGCTCTGCGATGTAGACAGTTGGGAAGTTTAGACGTGTTTGTTGAATGTGAGCCGTTGGATTAGATTATAAGTAGTGGTTATCTTTAGATTTCTGACATCTGCGAGTAAGGTTAGTTACTTTTTCCCGGTTCGTTTTTAATGTTTTTTCAGACAGAAATTGAGTAAGGGTTAAGGTGCCCGGGTCTTTTCGACTAACGGACAGTATTGAGCCGTATGAAACGGCGTCGTAATTGTTACGACAAAATTGAGTCGGAAGAGAATTTCGTTGGAAAGTTTCACGAGTGACGAGTATGTGAACTGCAGTTTGATAAAATGAATTTCTAAATTTGAAATTCAACGGTCCTAGATAATTCAAATCTTATTTGGTCAATTAATTAATAATCCTTGTCACGCGTCCGGTCGCATTCTTGTTAATTAATTGACCAAATAAACTTTGAATTATCTCACGACCATTGAATTTCTAAAGTGTGAAACAAACTTGAAACGGAGCCTAAAATACAGGATCGTGTATCATGTGATTATCTTCTATTAAATTTTTAACAAATTATTTTATTCAAAATTATAATAATTCAAGGAGAAAAATATTCTTATGAAATACTAGTTGTTGTCGTAATTGGGTATGATCGATCAGATCTAACTAATTATACATTAATATGATTTTTTCTAGTTAGGTCATTTTAAATTAAATAATATATTATTAAATTTTAAAAATATTAAAATAAATATATATTTTGAATAAGATAAAAATAAAATATGATAAAAATAATAAAACAAATATAATCTTTATTTGTTCTATGCCCAGATATTGAACTTTCCTACAACTTTATAGTGGCAGAAAAGTTCACCAGATATTGAACTTTCTGGCAGCTTTCTGCTCAATCAAACCAACACTAAGTATCCAAAGGAGAAGACTATAAAGTTAGTCAAGTGACCGATGGTTTTTACTTGCATTTTGACGTGGCAGAAAGTTCAATATCTGCCACGTCAAACTTGCTGCTCAATCAACTTTCTGTAATCGTGGTTTTACTGTTTAGTTTGTGAGTTATTCACCTGACTTGTCTTCTCTTCTCTTCTCGTGTCCTATCCTAAAGGAGGCAATGAGTCATGCCGTGCCGTATTATGCCTAAAAATTTAAAGTCCATAATACTGTGGGTCATGTCGTACCAAAGCCCGCACAGTTTTGTGCTCTATCACGTTATGTCGGCTCACAGCACAGCCCGTTATATATCGTGTCATGCTTTGGGTTGTGCCGTGAGTCGTGTCATGGGTCAGTCTACGTGCTTTGTAAATGTATTTAATTTTAATATTTATAAATTATAGTAATTTTGATTTATTATTAATAATTATTATAAAAATCTTTTATATGTTATATTTAGTGATATCTTGTATTTATATTAATTAAAAATATAAATAATGAGACACTAAACTATTAATTGAATTTTAAAACTTTTTATTACTTATAAGTTATAATTATAAATTACAAATACAAACTTAGAAATTAGAATTAAAAATTATTACACATCTTCATTTCATTAATTTCTAAATTCTTAAAATCTTCAAATATATCTTCAACAACACGATTTTGAAGCTTGAAATCTGCCGCCACCCAATCTTTCATACACATAATGGCTTCAATAGCACTTGGATGTAAACTTGATCTTCTCTCGTCCAATACACGCCCACCTGCACTAAAAGCTGATTCTGATGCTATAGTAGAAACTGGAGGCGTTAGTAAATCACGTGCAATGGTGGAAAGTATAAGATAAGTCTTTTGATGTGCTTTCCACCATTGAAGAATATCAAATTGATCACTTTGAATCGTAATTTCAGCCAAATGATTCATGCTAAAATAATTTGTAATTTCATCATATGAAGAGCTTACACCTACCAGTTGTTTACCTTTAATGATGATAGACCAAATACGCTCTTTTTTACCTATGAGGAACTTGACATTGATGGTATTGGTGGTTTTATACTTGTCGTGTTTCTATGTCTAACTTCATAATGTGAATACATTTGAAGTAATAAAGTTTTAACATCTTCTACTGAAATTTTTAATAGGGTCAATTAGAGGTGAAAATCAGTTGAACTTTGTTAAAGCAGCTGGTAAAATGCAGAGGAACGGAAAGTAAACTGATATAAGTGCAGAGAAGAAAAAGGGAAAGTATGAGAGAGAAAGTGTAATCCGTTTTTGCGTTTTTTATTGACTATGAATGATAGCTACAGTTTTGTATTTATACAAGCTGTACTAACTAGCTAATAACCAATTGTTTAACAAACTTAAAACCATATTAACAAACTCTAACACGTGATTAACAGAGTAACAGAATTGGTTATCTGTTTTAACAAACTTTCTAACATCCAAACATCCATCCGTAAGTTGAACCTCCAAGCTTCAGCATTTTCTCATCCTAGCATCAACTTCTTCAGCATTTTCAACATCCTAACATCCATTCGTAAGTTGAACGTCCAAGCTTCATCATTTTCTCATTCTAGCATCAACAACATCATCAACCAGTAGCACTCCAGTTGAACCTCCAAGCTTCAGCATTTTCTCATCCTAAGCTTCAGCATTTTCTCATTCTAGCATCAACGCACTCCAGTAACAATCAACCATCATCAACTTAACAAAATCAACCAGCATTACTTCAGCAAAATTCAATAGTAAAATCAATCAACATCAACCATATCAGCAAAAAAAATCAGCCATCATCAACTTAACAAAGGCATTACTCCAGCAACATTCAATAGCAAAATCAATCAGCATCAACCACATCAACAAAAAAAAAATCAACCATCATCAACTTAACAAAATCAACCAGCATTACTTCAGCAAAATTCAACAGAACATCAATCAGCATCAACCATATAAGCAAAAAAAAAAAAAAAAGAAAAAAAAATTAATCAACAAAGTCAACCAGTAACTGAGGAAATTCCGCAGCAATGATTAAAACATATCAAGATACCGCTATCAACCATATCAGCAAAAAAATTAATCAGGAAAGTCAACTAGTAACAGAGGAAATTCCTTAGTAGTGAGTAGAACATATCAAGATACTACTTAGCAGGTAGTAGTAAATTCAACAAAAGAATGGAACATAGTGAATTCTTCAAGAATTTTAGCAGTTGGAAGGAGTTTGACTTCAGCAGAAAAATAGAACACAGTGAATTCATCAAGAAGTTCAACAGCTGGAAGGAGCTTGAATTGTGAGTTTGTTTCTTAAAAATTCAAATCTGGAAGCTGGAAGAGCTTTAGTAAAAATATCAGCTTTTTGAAATTTAGTGGGAACATATTGAACTTTGAGCTTGTGGGCAGTGACTAGTTCTCTCACATAATGAGCATCAAGGTCAATGTGTTTAGTCCTGCCATGGAACTCTGGTTGTCACACCAGATAACTGGAAGTTCTGACAAAGGAAGGCCAATCTCAGAAAAAAGGCTGGAAAACCAAGTCAATTCTGTAGCACCTTGAGCTAGAGCTCTGTACTCTGCTTTAGTGGATGATAGGGCTACTACCTTCTGTTTTCTAGAGGTCCATTGAAGTAGATTTGAGCCAAGAAAGACACAACAGCCACTAGTGGACCTGCGGTCTTCAGGGTTGCTTGCCCAGTCAGAATCTGTAACACTCCAAGTTTAATCTGTGACTTTTAGTGAATTGTAAGCCAAAGTGAGTTGTGCCTTTAATGTACCGAAGTAACCTTTTGCAAGCCTGCCAGTGTAGCTATGTGGGAGCTTTAAGAAACTGACTTAACTTGTTAACACAATAAGCAATTTCAGGTCTAGATAAGGTCAGATGTTGGAGAGCTCCTATTGTGCTTCTATAAAGGGCTGGATTTTCATAAGGCTCATGTCATTTAGAGTTAACTTGGTGCAGAGAGCCATAGGGGTAGTACAAGGCTTGCACTCTCCCATGTTAGTTCTTTCCAAAAGATCTTTAGCATACTTTGCTTGATTCATATGAAGCCTGATGCAGTTCTGAAAACTTCAAAACCAAGAAAATACTTTAAAGATCCCAAGACTTTTAAGGCAAATTTATTGTTTAAGTCTTGAACAGTTGCTTGTACTAAAGTAGGATCATTTCCAGGTGAGTAGTATGTCATCCACATAAACTAGGGCATACATGATTTTCTCATCCTTTTTGTAAATAAAAAGACTTGAATCTGCCTTAGAATGTGTAAAACCCCACTGCAAAAAGGTCTGTTTTAGCTTCTCAAACCAGGCTCTTGGTGCTTGTTTTAAGCCATAAAGAGCGTTAATTAATTTACACACATGATGAGGTTGTGCATGGTTAACAAACCCTTCAGGCTGAGTCATGTATACTGTCTCAGTAAGTTCACCATTTAGGAACGCATTGTTAATATCAATCTGCTATATATCCCACCCATTATTCTCTGCCAAGTTGAGGATTACACGAACAGTTGGTGACTTTACTACAGGGCTGAAGGTTTCCAAGTAATCTACACCCAGAGTTTGCTGAAATCCTTTAGCCACTAACCTGGCTTTGAACCTCTGAACAGATCCATCACAGTTATACTTGATTCTAAACACCCATTTACTACCAATTGGATACATTTCAGAGGTGAGAGGAACCATCTCCCAGGTGTTGTTATTCAGCAGGGTATCTAATTCAGTTTGCATGGCAGCCTTCCAGGATGGATGAGAGAGCTTCTGATACTGTTACTGGCTCTTTGGTGTCAAGGGAAGAAACTAAGATAGCATTATGAGTTCTAGTCTTAGACCTAGTGAGCATAGGATGTGTGTTTAATGGTTGGGGGCAGGGTTTGGCAAGAAGTAAAGAGACATATAATGGAATAGAATCATAAGATTCATTGGAGTCTAAAGTTTGAGGTGATAGTATAGACGTTTGGGAGTGATCAGATGTATTAGTTTGGGGTGATAATGTGGAGGTTTGAAGCTGATCTAACATGTTCATTTTTGGGACAGGATAAGGAGTATTGTCATGTCTGATATGATCAAATGTGGGAGACTTATTGAAATGAGGAGTTGGCTAGAGAACTGGGGTAGAATGTGATGTGTCTGAAGTGTTAGACTGATGTAAAGTGGTAGAATGAGAACCTGATGTATCTAACATTTTAGACTGATTCATTGTGGTAGGACCATTAGGAGGTATGAAATGTATATGGGAATGCTGAAGTAAATGCCACACAAAATGATTAAAAGAATGTGAATGAGAGTCACATGAAAAGGAATCATTAGAAGACAAAGAAACAGATGTTTAAGCAGATGCAAATGGAAATTCAATTTCATCAAAACTCATACTTTGACAAACATAAATACGACCAGTGGGATCCAAACACTTATAAACCTTGTGCTGTAAACTATAATCAACAAAAGTACATTTAGTAGTATGAAAGTTGAATTTATAACTGTTGTATGGTCTAAGAAATGGGTAAACAGCACATCCAGAAACTTTAAAGGCTGAATAGTTTGGTAAAGTGTGAAACAGAATCTGAAATAGAGATAAATGGGACAGGACTGATGTGGGGAGTCTATTGGTGAGATAGGCTACAGTTTGAAATGCAAACCACCAGTATTTTAGTGGCATGTAGGCTTAGGCAAGCAAGGTAAGGCCTTGTTCTACTATTTGTCTATGTTTTCTCTCCACTCTACCGTTTTGTTGGTGAGTGTGAGGACAAGGGTGCCTAAAAAGAATCCCATGTTCTTGAAGATAAGGAACTAAGCTTCTATATTCTCCACCCTAATCGGTTTGAACACATTTTATTGAGGTGTTAAATTGTTTTTCAACCAAGACATGAAATTGCGTAAAAACAGTCTGAGTTTCAGATTTAGCTTTTAAAGGGAAAATCCAAGTGAATCTACTGTGATCATGCAAAAATTGGATGTAATACTTGAATCCTTCAGGTGATGGGACTGGAGAAGGCCCCCAAAGATCAGAGTATATTAATTCTAGAGGTTTAGATGCATGGAATGAGGACCTAGGAAAAGTTGAGTGATGTAACTTCCTATACTTACATGCTTGACAAAATGTAATATCATTTTTAGTGTGATGAGGAATTTTTAGGGCATTGAGAATTTTGGAAGGACTGCCATCTGTGGATGACCAAGCCTCTTATGCCAAAGCAGAATATTTGTTTTCTGTGCTGGAAAAGACTCAAATTTATGAAATTTATTGATAGAATTGGGATCAATTATAGAGTGCATAACATCTGAAACAAAAGAGTTAGAATGTTGTATAGTAGTTTTATTGAAAGGAATATTACATATGGGAGTACAAGCATTAAAGGGAATTGAAATAGGAAGATGTGAGTGTTTAGCAGATGATGCAGATGCATGTACTGTTTTATAGAGAGATGAGATAGGACAACTGCTTTTAGACTTGAGGTTGGGATGAGATGCTGGTGTTGGAACTTGTAGTCGATATGGACCATCTTTAAGCATTCCTTGAAAAAGAATGGCTTGGGAGATCTTGTCCTTTACCACACATGAATCAGTACAAATTTCAACCGAAACATCATTTTCTTTAGTTAGTTTAGACACACTAAGAAGATTCTTGGTAATATGTGGAACACACAAAACATTTCTAAGGTGTAAGACTCTATTTAGACAAAATAAAGTAACAAAGCCAGTATGAGTAATAGATAGAAGCTCACCATTTTCAACCTGGAGTTGCTCACTGCTAGCATAGTTGGTGCTGCCCATGAGTTGTGAAAAATCTGAGGTAACATGGTGCATAGGCTCCGAGTCCATGTACCAAGCACTATCTTGAACCATGGAAGGTGTAGCAATATAGTTGATAGCTGCTGGTGATTGTTTAAACTGTTGAGACTGTGCAACTAATGCTTGATTGTGCACATGAGCAGACGCTGATGAGTTGGACTGATTATCAATGTTCCCAGTTGAGGTTCCATGATTTGTAGAAATTGATGAACCTGACTGTAAACCTGGTCCATAAGAATGAGTTGTTGTTGCAGAATATTGATTTCTAGAATTGGAGTACTGATTTCCAGAATCAGAGTACTGTTGTCTAGGATTAAAAATGGTTGATCTTAGATATCCAGGAGAAGTAAAGTTGCCCCTAAGCAATGAGCTATTTCCTGTGAAATTCACATAAATCGGTGATAACAGGGCCAAGTGTCCTGTTTTACCACATACTTGACAGATGGGTTTCCCTCTGCCACCAGGAAATCCTCCAGAAAATTGTTGATTTTGGAACTGATTTTGAGGAGTGGAGTATGAGACTTGATTTGGATTAGTGGTAAGGTAAGACATTTGATTGAAAGTAGAGGGGTTAAAAGAAGGGGTAGGATTAAAGGTGAGGATTTGGTGTCTAGGAGATGATGTTATATGGAATTGAGAAATTTCAGTAGGAAACGAAGATTGAATGGTCTGTGATTTTTTTGTATCATTATCAATGGAAAGAGTTGCTACATTGGCTAGACCACCATGAAACTCATTGCAGTATTTGCTCTTTCTAGCCTAAGCTCCAGTTTTTGTAGCACAATTTGTGCTTCTTGGACAAAAATTGGGTCAAGTTTTGACCTAAACTAGTGGTAATGTTTACAACCGCAGCATCATACTTTGAGTCTAGGCCATCTAGGATATAATTGAGGAGTTCTTCATCTGTTATAATAACTCCACTTGCAATTAAATTTTCAGCAAAACCTTTCATTTTTAGAAAGTAATTGTGCATACTCATATTCTCCTTTTTTGTGTTCTGTAAAAGGCTCTTAACATAGAGAGTTTTGGCTCTTGATTCAGTGATAAATTCCTTTTCTAAGGTGAGCCAAATATCAGCAGCATACAAGCATTTGGAGATTACAACAAACATTGACTCTGAGATAGATGATAGCAACTAACTAACCAGTAATTTATCAGTTTTCTTCCAAAGCAAATACTCAGGGTTAGATTTCTTGGTTACCTCTGAATTCAGATTTTCTGACTGTGTTCTTATAAGAGGCAGGACAAGCTATCAAACTAGTCAAGTGTTCTTCAAGATCGTGAGCTCTAACAGCAAATAACACCTAGGATTTCCAAAAGCGATGATTATCACGAGTCAATTTTGGAGAAATGATTGGCAAGGTTGAAGAGGATATTGACGATGAGCTAATGAGACTGATTGTTTTAGATGTAGATCTGAAATTCGTGTTTCTGTCAGGTTTGTTAACAGGAGAAGAAAAAGAAGAGGAATCAGCCATTGTGATGTTAGTCGATGGCTCTGATACCAAATTAGAGGTGAAAATCAGCTAAACTTTGTTAAAGCAGCTGGTAAAATGCAGAGGAACGAAAAGTAAACTGATAAAGTGCAGAGAAGAAAAAGGGAAAGTATGAGAGAGAAAGTGTAATATGTTTTTGCGTTTTTTATTAACTATGAATGATAGCTACAATTTTGTATTTATACAAGCTGTACTAACTAGCTAATAACCAACTGTTTAACAAACTTAAAACCATATTAACAAACTCTAACACGTGATTAACAGAGTAACAAATTTAGTTATCTGTTTTAACAAACTTTCTAGCATCCTAACATGGTCTCTAGATTTGTTGAAATTTCTCGTATCATATTATTTACTCCTAATAATTTTACCCTAAGAGCCATTACAGTAGCTAAAGCAAACAATATAGGCATTTTTTCCCAATATTTTCTAAATTTTGTTTCCATTTTTTTTTTTTTTTGCAATATTTCCAAAAACTGCATGATCTCTATATTCTTTAAAAATAGAACTAATATCTACTATATGATATAAGACTAAATAAGTTGTAAGATAATAAATACCATAATATTGTTCATAGCATCATTTAAAGGTTCTAAAATATTCATTAAGGAAAAACCAAGTTCCCAATTATTTCTAGTCAATAAATGATTATATTGTTTTGTATTAAAAAATTATGTAATAGCATTTTCATATGATTCACAAGATTTTAACATTAAATATGTGGAGTTCCAACGAGCCCTAACATCAGTTTTTAATTTTCTCTTTTGTAACCCCTTTTGCTTACACATACTATGATATTGTTGTAAACGGGAAGGAGATGATGAAATAAATGTAATTGCATGCCTAATTAAAAATATTTCATTTTCAATTGATTTTATTCCATCTTGTGCAATTTTATTATGTGACAGACACATCTAATATGATATAATTGACCTTCATAAGGTGGATTTAATTGTTTTGACAAAAAAATCAATAACTTTATCATTGGATGATGCATTATCAAATGTGAGAGAATTTTTTTTTTATCATTTATTTCATATTCATTAAAAAATTTAGCTAATTCTTCATAAATAGTTACGCCAGTATGTGGATATTCTAATACACGAAATGCAAGAATTTTTTTTTCTAGTTGCCAATCTGAATTAATAAAATGACCCGTTGCACAAATATATCCTAAATCTTGATTAGTGGTCGTCCATAATTCAGAAGTAAACGAAATAACTCCATTAAATTTACTAAGTGTATTTTTAATATTTTTTTTCATTTTATTGTAAATTCTAAAAATATCAGCTCTTAAAGTATTTCTAAGAACTCTCCTAAAAGTAGGTTGTACACTACTTTGCATATACCATTCTAAAATTGGATCATCATCATATGAAAAAGGTTGATCGGTTGTGACAACGTACCTGACTATATAGTCTTTCATGTTTTGTTGACTATATGTGAAGCTAGAAATATCGCCTATTACACTATTTGATTAACTACTAGTTGAATCACATACCGATGCAACAGATGCCATTGTATTTGTTGTTGCCCTTTTAAATGTTGTGGCATATTTTTTTGCAATGTTCCTTTATATGCCTCTGAAGATGCCCAGTGCCACTCGTACTCGAATCGGCCAAGTTAGAACCACGATATTTTCACACTGCACGCCGCACGATTTCACCACGAACTATTTCTTGTGTTTGAGTAAAATGCTCCCAAACCATTGATTTTTGCTTTCTTTTCTTTTCTAGGTGGCTGTGATAGATTTTGTGGTGGTGACTTATTATCAAAATAATCAAAAAGATTAAATTCATTTGAATTTAGATCCATTTTGAAATTTGACTAAAAATTAAAATAAATTCGACGAAAAAAATAATTGAGAATTTGAGAGAGATTATGAGAGCTTGAGATAGAAAGAAGAATGAAGATTGAAATTGACTGTGAAAAAATTAGAGAAATGATTGGGTATTTATAGGAAAAAAAAAAAAAAACATATGTGAAATATGCGTTAATAGTCGTTACCCCCTTGCACAGGGGGGGAACGACTATTTTAAGATTTTAGTCGTTAGCCCCCTGTGCAAGGGGGCAACAACTGTTTTAGTGCAGGTGTAACAACTATTTTAAAATAACCGTTACGCCTTACACAGGGGTAACGACTATTTTAAAAAATAGTTATTAATTTTTAATTTTATTTTTTTCGTGTTATGCTGTGTTGACCCACAGGCTTTCTTTAAGGCCCACGGCATGACTCACATATTTTTGTGTCGTGTCTTGTCGTGCTATGCTTTTTTTGTGTCAGCCCACAGCCGTGGGCTGGCACGGTCGGCTCTATCCCATCCTATCCTGTCTTGTCATGTTATGTTGATATAAAGGGACCAAACAAACAAAGAAGAAGAAGCATTTCCTCAGCCTCACATGCCGGATGGTGATGCCATGGTTGACTCAAATCAACCAGTCTCTGAAGTTGGCGTTGTTGGCGCTGAAGAAACCAGTTCAACAGCTCACGATTGTGTCAAAGATCCGAGGAAGATTGCTAGAAAGTATGACATTGTGTTGTTTTGCTTTTTTTTTTCTTATGTAGGTTTGTTCCTTCGATTAGTTTTTGTTTGGTTGGCCAAAAAATTCAAGGAAAATCTGAGTAAAGGTTGAACTTTATGTGTTTGATTGCTTTTCTTTGCTATCGTGTGGTTTTTGTACTTCCTGATTTGGGTTTGTTTATTGGAGGAAAATGTAAGTTTGAATTTTTATGTTTTGGGTTGCTTTTCTTTTCCATTCTCAAGTTTCACGACTTTTTTATTTATTTATTTATTTATTTTTTATAGAGTAAACGACTTTTTCCCACCCAAGTTTGCCTTAATGACACTTTAAAAAAATAAAATAAAAATTTCAAAATACCAATTTCCCACTAAAGTTTTTATTCCACCAACAAAAAACTTCACTTTCTCAACCGGCCTTCGAAGAGTTGCCAGGAATTAGAGTAAGAGAGGTTTTAAAGAGTGAAGGCCGATAGATCGAATGGTGGTGATTGATTGAATATTCGCAACTGGAAATCAATTAAGAAAAAGAGACCCTACCTTTGCGGTGACTGACAATCAGCAGGCTTTGTAAATAAGAGACCGGAGGTTCAAATAATGGTGAAGGGGAGAATTTTTACTGCTAGAATTGGCTTTGGATATTAACAGAATATAAACTTTAGTTGATAAAGTGTCGAAAACTGTGGGTGGTAAAAAGTCGTTTACTCTTTTTTATATGTGGGTTTGTTTTTTTTAATCAGTTTTTGTTTGGTTGGTGAAAATTTTTTAAGTTTGAATTTTTCTTAATGTTTTGGGTTGCTTTCTTTCATATGCTGTGGTTTTATTACTTCTCTTATGTGGGTTTGTTCTTTTGATTAGTGTTTGTTTGATTGAGCAGAAAGTTGCATGAAAATACAGTAAAGTTTGAATTTTTGTCTTTTAGTTTGTTTGTTTTTAGAGAGTTATCTTATGAGAATCAAGTAGTTGGGTGTCATTGGATGCTTAAGTGGGTTTTTGTTTGTTTAATCAGTTTATATTCATTTAGTCATCTAAAAGAGTGTGGCCTTCTGTTTGGTTGGTGAGTATATGAAGGAAAAGGCAAGAAAAAAAAGACCTTTTTCCTTCTAGTTTTCGTTTCATTAGTGGTTGTTCAACAGGACACCATAAACATGAAATTTTTTATTTGTTGATTCACCTTTTGCCCTCAAAATTGAGGGTGACTGGTTTCAGGTTACATTTTTTAGTTAAAGCTTAAGCTTTTAAGGTATTTGGCTGTACCATATGTGTCTCTTGCATTTTTCATTTATTGATCACAAATTACCTTTTTCCAAGTTCTTTTCTTATTAGCTGTGGGGAAAATATGGCCGACATTTTTTGTGTTGCTTTGTCTCCTTTGAAGATATCAATTGGAGCTATGCAAGAAAGCAATGGAGGAGAAAATAATTGTATATTTGGGGACAGGTTGTGGCAAAACCCACATTGCCATGCTGCTCATACACGAGCTATCTAATTTGATACGTAAACCCTAGAAGAGCATATGTGTCTTTGTGGCACCTACTGTTGCACTTGTTCACCAGGTGAGTTTCTTCATCTTGTAGACAATTTGAGCAATGTTTAAACATAGGATAAATCTTCATGCCTAAGCTGATTTTTGGTGGTGTGTATTGTAATTTAAAATTGAAGATAAATCTGCATGCCCATCTTAGTATTAACTTTATGTTTGGTTTACCATTGGATTTATTTGTTTTTTGTAGCAAGGGAGGGTTATTGAAGACTCTACTGATTTGAAGGTGGGGATCTTTTGTGGAGGCTTTACACACGTCAAGAACCATCATGATTGGGAAAAAAGGATTAAAAAATATGAGGTAACTTGTTTCCTAGATCTTGACTTCTCTTGTGGTTGATATTGTAGATGTAAAAATCTACCTGTACGGAAGGGGGGGTCTGATCCCGTGAGGTTGAGGCCACTAGCGATCCGCTGTACCTGCACACATAGAAAAACAAATGCGTGAAGCGAACGAGAAACACCGGGGTGGTGTTTGCCGTAGGCAACTCGCCTTCAAGTCGCAAAGGCCCTGAAAGAGGCTAGTATAGTGAGGGCTAGGGAGTAAAGAGGTTACCGGAAGTCTAGTCGGAGACTGTGACTACGACAATGATGTAAAGCTCTCAAGTAAGAGCTTCAGATGTGAAGGTGTAATATAGTGTCCCTTGTGAGAGGGCTGACCTCTGTTTATATAGTGACTGTCTGGTCTCCCAATCTTGGTGGGAGTAGGAGTCTTAATATGACTCTGATGCGAATCCTAGAAGAATTAAAGTTGTGGTATGCTGTCTTACCAGTGTCCGGATAGGAAGGTGATTCTGATAAGGAAAGTAACTTCGAATAGGGAAGTATTCTGAACAAGAAAATGACTTTGAGTAGGATACTGATCAGGAACTGGAATGTGATCAGTGGGCCGTGGGCTCGGAACTCGCGTATAGGCCCATGAAGTGAACTGGAACTGGGAGGCCCATGCCCAGATGGTTTGGGTCGACTGTATCTCGTATCAAATGGGACTAATCTGGCTTGGGCCTCTTTAGGACTGGGCTTGGTCTTTTCTTCACTAGTGGTCTTGTTTTCCTATTTGGGCCAAGGACGATTTTTGACCCTAACAGTTTGTCCCCCACTCTTTGAGTTGAGAGTTTCTTAAGTCAGAGAGTAGGTTGCGCTCGAGGCGAGCTTGGTCTTCCTTCGTGGA
The DNA here is from genome assembly GCA_026225825.1 of Pistacia integerrima. Lineage (NCBI taxonomy): Eukaryota > Viridiplantae > Streptophyta > Magnoliopsida > Sapindales > Anacardiaceae > Pistacia > Pistacia integerrima. The sequence continues at coordinate 41,107,715 of CM047749.1, forward strand.
CGAATGGTCATCGGCGTATGCCATCATTACGGTATCCACTCCTGATCCAGAGTATGCCATCATTGCGGTGTGCCTGATCGGTGCGTCGAGCTGAGGGGGCAGAGAACTAGGCCTCGGTGCTCATGTGGTTGTTCGGTACATCCGTCCAACTAGCAAGGTGAGTTGTGTTAGACGGGTTGTTCATTCGTCATGCCAGGTCGAACGAGTTAAGAAGTTTACTAAAAAGCTTCACTCGGTCGGGATACTGGGACGATCGAGTGGGTGAGGCACCTCGACTACAGGTTGTCCACTTGTTCGCTACGCACGGATGAATGGGCGAGGCTTCCAGCTTTGAATACGAAGAGGGCTCAAGGCCTAGCATTGTTCCCAAGGTGATCGGCCGAGGTCGACCGGGCGCCTTAAGGTCGGTTGAACATGGGACGCTTGGAAGGACTCCTGAAATGAAAGTCTGGGTCGGTCGGGAGGATCGAGCGACCAAGTGGATGTGAAATGCGGATCTAGACCAGGGATTGGCTACTTGTCTGTCACGAATGAGCGATGCATCCTAGCTTGGTTGTCTGGAAAAAGAGCGTGGGTCGGGTCGTTTGAAGCCGACCGATTGATCTGGAGGACCTGTTGGGGTGCAAAGATTGGACGCGCGTTTCGGGCTCATTTCGGGAGGTACAAGCTGAGTCAGCTGGGAGAGATGGGTGGCCGAGCCACAGCTTCCATACAGGGCTACGATTTCCTAGGTGATCTGGATCGCTGCTACGTGTATGGTGGCGATCGATCCGTTGTTTTGAGAGCGGGAAAACGAAGAGACCCCTGACAACCGGCCAATCACAAACTGCCACGTGTTCGCATTTTCTTTACAAAACTGAGGAACAGACCGTTCATCTTCCATTTGCGTTTGTTTTGTGTTTTCGTCCCAAAATTTTTTTTTTCTTTCCTTTTTCTTCTTTTTTGCCCCAGTTTCTTGAGCGACGGTGGTCTCTTTCTACAATCTTCCAAGGTAAACATTTTTTCTCTTTAGGCTGATTTTCTGCTTTGTTTTTGGTTGTTTGTTGAAACTTTGGAAGGTAGAATGAAGTTTTTTTGAACTTTTGAGTGGGTTTTAATTGGACTTCCAAGTGTTTTGGTATTAGGATTTGGAGAATAGGCATAGATTTGATTTTCCGGTGGATACACGGGGAAAATCGCTGACAGTTTTGAGTATTTTCTGGGTTTTTGGACGGGATCGGGAAGACGAAGTCATGTTTGGTTATTGGTTGGTCACGGTCTGTCTTCTTACCCAGGTGGTGGAGGGGAGTAGAGTGGATTGAATAGTTGGTCGGTCATTCAGCCGAGTGGGTAATATTAAGTGGGTGCATCAGTGAGTAAGAGCGAGTAGGCTTGGTGCTGAATCTGAAGGTGAGTCTATCACTTGGGCTGAGCGAAGAAAGGATTGAATCGAGGTCTGGGTCGGTTGGTTAGAGGGGTCGATCAAGGATTATGAGTGACTATTTGACAGTTCTTGGATCTGTCGGTAGGGAGGGTTGACCGAGGTTTAGGAGACTGGTTTTCAAGTGAGTCAAACAGTGCTGAAGAGGCGATCGATAAGCGGGTTGGCAACAGGCGAGTGGTTTTTGTGATTAAGAATTCGGATCTAGGACCAAGTTGGTCGGTAGGGACGGACGATCGAGCCGATATGTCAAACACAGAATCAGCAAGTTCGAGTCAAATTGTGGTGGATGCTGAGGATGAGTATGAGCATGCACCCACCATAGCGATAATGCTCGAAGAGGGCGTCCCGATTGTGGTGCCGACTAGAGTTAGTGTAGCGATCCCTGGAGTGCAGTACTCCCGGCCAGTGGTTCGGGTAGGCATAAGGGAAGTGGGAATGACTCCGAAAGAGTTGGTAGTCCATCTTCCTCCGGTAGTGGCTCTAGGGAAGAGCCGAGCCAACAGAGTAGCGGGATTTTGACTAGAGATTATCCGCCCGTGTTGAAAGATAGCAATGTGTGGCGCATCTGAACCTTGTATCACATTCCAAGTTCGATTGATATCCGGATGCCACGGTCATACGAGCGGGTTGACTGGGAGGCAAAGGGCTAGATCAGTGTTTATGAGAAGTGGTTTCACGATGGTTTGAGGCTACCCGTCCCTCGCCTCGTGTGGGAGGTATTGAACCACTTCATGATTGCCTCGTCTCAGCTTATGCCAAATGCTTGGAGATTGCTAATGGCTTTGGAAGACCCTCGTGTTCGAACAAAGTGAGGTTGAGGGTTTGCGAGCTCTATTATTCGTTACTTCTTGAAGGAGAACGATAAAGAGAAGGGTCGGTATCTGTTGAAGTTGAGGCATGATCGATCTCACTTGGTGACCGACCTACGGTCTAGTGATAAGAATTGGAAAGACCGATACTTCTACCTGAGGGGGCAGGTTGTTTTTGGAGAGAGAGGTTAGAGCGAGATCCCGATTGGCTGGTGAGCTATTGGTGAGGACTTAGTTGTTTCTTTCGTACTTTTGATTACTAAATCTTGATTGTGTTTTTTATTTGCAGAGCTTGAGTTCAATCGTCTTTGGGGCGGGAGGCGGGGGACGGGGGCGACTTGGGCGTAGCGACCCAGAAGAGTGTTAGCCATCCCATTAAAGAGCGGATTGGCGAGTAGGTGCTAGCGAGTCCGACTTGAGGACCGGCATTCTTTGGGGCCGGAGTAGAGCGATCTAGAGAGGTACTCCATTCCCCTGCAGGAACCGAGACTTGGGATGTGCTTTTGAGTCGATACTGTAACCATATCATTTTTGGTGAGTCCGAGCTGAACCCACTAACAGTTGGAGAATTTGCACTTGCAGAATCGCTGATGAAAAAGTTGACCGTCCCGAGCGCAAGTGAATCTATCGCCCGATGCCAAGAGAAGAGGAGGAGGGAGTCCTTAGCCAGGGAGGACAGGAGGGGCGAGAGGATATGTTGGCCCGGCGTCGCCCAGTCGGTAGGCGCCGGAGTCGGCCGACTATGGCAAAGGGGCGGGTCGTCCCAAGCTGCTTGGAATTATAGATGAGGAGGCCGACATGATTACCATCACGATTCCGGCTAATGTGTCAACTTACTATGATGCGACTACCATGAGTAAGCTGGCCGACTCATTTTTGTTCCCGTCAGACGAGGCGCATCTTAACTAGATGGGAGGGTGCGATCATTGCGGTGATTGGTGTAGCCCAGCGCCCGAGTATGGTCAGTATTTGGACGATTTTGTTCCTGAATATCGTTCTAATGGCAATGTTTTGTTGTGCAAGTACTCATTAGCAGTCTTCATCTAAGGAAGTGCAAGCAGTGGTGCAAGAAGCGGATATAGGATATATCCCGGGAAGGGCCAACACCCTGGGACCCTACGCCGGAAGGGAGGCGGTGGCTCAGAAGGTCGAGCAAGAGTTCCAAAGGCAGGTGTCGGGGAGGGGATATCGAGCATGAATTGGGAGGGCAAGGCCGAGGCGTTCCAAGGCGAGAAGACCCACAGAGATTCTTGAGTCTCGAGGGGAGCAGCAGCATTTACCATTCCCGATGGACGCTATCATCAAGGCCCTGCAAGGCAAACTCATGCTTGAGTTCAAGGAAGGGAAGACTTTTCACTAGGATCCGGACGAAGACATCCAGCTCATGTGTGAGTTGCTGGAAGAGGGAATCGGTCATCTGGGTTTGCAGGACGAGGAACAAATGCATGACCTTGCTAGTCAGCTAGGGCCGTTGGATATTGGGGATGCGAGCAACCGGGCTACTAGGATGGGTGTTGGCGTGCAGACATTATGACTGAGTCAGAGATGGAGGAGGCGACTCGTACTGAGAATAGTTAGTCTAGTTTTTTCCTTGTATTTTGGGGCTGCGATGAACTTTTAATTGGCGTGTGCCGTTCTTTTGTATTTTGAACTGAGCCGTTTAAGGCTATCTATATTGTATTCAGTTGTTCTAACTTTTGATGCTTTCTTCATGGATGAATGAGTTGTTCCTTGTTTCTTCACTTGTAGATGTACCAAGTTGTGTTTGTTGTTTTAGTGTGGCCCAGCGGCTAAGGCATGTAAGCCTTGTGTTGGGCTAGTTTGGTGCTTTGCGTATTGCCGTGTAAGAACCATTCATTTGGTCTAGCTGACCGAGTACGAAGTTTCTTGGATTGGGTGAAGTCAGCCTGGGGGTGCGAGTTCTTGGGTCAATCGGGTCCGACTCGAAGATGCGAGTTGTAGGTCGGGCTGATATGATTTGACAGTGTCTCTTCGTGGATCGGGCGACGGCGGCAGAGGGGGCCCGATCCAGAAGGTGTGATGGCGTGGATCGGAAAGCCGGAGGGGGTCGATCACCGGGGAGGGGTGATTCCATGGGTGGCGGGGGTCAATCCGAAGGTGTAATTCTGTGGATCGAGTAGGGTTGATCGAAGGTGTGATTCCGTGGATCTAGCAGGGTCGACCTGAAGGTGTTCTCGTGAACCAAATGGGGTCGGTTCGAAGGTGTTGAGCTGAGCTAGGTCGATTCGAAGGTGTATTCTTGAACCGAACGGGGTCGATTCGAAGGTGTTTTTGTGACCCTAGCTTGGTTGATTTGAAGGTGTGAAATCGTGGATCAGACAGGGCCGATTTGAAGGTGTAAACAACAATCAATTGATCGGAGTTGATTCGGAGATGCAATTTCATGGACCGGGCATGGCCGACCTGAAGGTGTTGAAAAAAAAAATTGATCAACCGGAGTCGATTCAAAGGTGCTATTTCGTGGATCGGGCATGGTCGATCTGAACGTGTTTAACAATAATTGATCGACCGTAGTCAATTTGGAGATGAAAGATTTCTGAATAATACCTCATTAATATTTGGCCATGAGGCCGAATGTCTAAAAGGAGGTGGATATGCCCACTCATCCCTTTTAAAATGAAAAAAGAAAACAGAAAAAAGATAAGTTCACTTAGAAGTAGTAGCGTTTGAGGTGAACGGCATTCCAAGGGCTTTATTCGATGTCTTTACCCCACCCTCGAGTGCAGGTTTGTAAGCACCCGGCCTTTCTGGCTTCTTTGGTTATCTTGTAGGGGCCTTCCTAAGTGGGGCCGAGTTTGCCCGAGTTGATCTCCTTGGTGTTTTGAAAGACTTTGCAGAGGACCCGGATCGCCCTATCTTAAAATTTTGGATCCTCACGTTGCGGTTGTAATGTCGGGCGGCCTTTTGCTGATAGATTGCATTACGGATGCTCGCCCGCTCGTGTAGCTCGTCGATGGTGTCAGTTAACCGGCAAAGATTACGCTCCGTTTGATTCCTCGTTCGCCCATTGGAGCCCTAGCGGGACGGGATTCTGAAATACTTCGGGCCGGGATGATTGCTTCGTAACCGTAAGCCTTGTTGGAGGGAGAACGGGGGTCTCGCCTTCGGCCTTGGACGAGTGAGTTGTGGTTCGGTATGACCAAAGGACTTCGGGTAGCTCATCTGCCCATGCACCCTTGGTTTTCTGTAACTGCTTCTTTAGTGTCTAAATGATAGTCTTGTTTGATGACTCGGCCTGGCCGTTAGACTAGGGGTTGCTGGCTTGGGGGAAGAAGCTCAACTTTATCTTCCACATATCGCAGAAATCCCTGAATGTAATAACTGCTTCATACTAGGTTACTCATAGAAATACATAAAGTAAAATGCATTTCGGGCCCATTTACTTTTGCTAATATAAATGCATTTTACTTTATGTATTTCTATGAGTAACCTAGTATGTGATTATTATTTTTAATATCGAAAGCAGATTTTCTTTTAATACATATAATCATTCTTTATACAAAGTAAGGTATCATTTGTAAAAGTTATAAAAAAGCATTGGGCGTGTAGCTTTATTACTCCTCGCAACCGTGCCCATCCCATTTGCGTCCTCACCTAGATCACGCAAACACAAAAAGAAAAAACAACGGGGGTGAGCACAAAATAATGCTTAGTAAGTAAATCCTCTACTCGTCTATCCCCGTAACTCTTTCTCTTAAGTCTTTCCTTATACTCTTCTCATCTCATGTATTTTCTCTTTCTGTTTCTCTTTTACATAGCTCTTTTCTATTAACTTTCTTCAGATGTCACGGCCTCATCTTACGTGGAGGCACCTACTTTGGAGCGGAGATCATAAAGCACCCACCCACTCTTCGTGACTTCTACTCATTCTCTTCCTCCCCTATTCTTTCTCATATTTTCTCATTCTTTCTCACTTGATGTCACGGCCTCATCTACCAAAAGAGCAACGTGGGTGGAGTTCACAAAGCACCCAACCCATTCTTCGTGACTTCCGGTTGGAGTTCACAAAGCACCAACCCATTCTTAGATTTTCTCATTCTCTTTACTTTTAGAGTAGCCCATTCACAAAGTTCTTTACTCTTTCTCAAACTACTTCTCAATGCACAATTAATGCATAAGGATGGTTCATGCTTAAAGTTTCTTACTTAATGCACTTTTGAAATGCACAAATGCATAATTCTAACAAAATTTAACTAAGGGCTATACAACATAATTTAAATCATGTACCTCAATGTTGGGTGTTACATTGAAGCCTGAGCTATTGAACTAGGATCCATTATCGGTGACGATCTCCTTTGGTATCCCGAACCTGTAGATGACATTCTTCCAGATGAAGGCTTTTACCTCTCGGTCTCGACTTGTGCGAAAGCCTGCGATCCACTTCATAAAAAGTAGTCTGTCATAGCTAACATGAAGACTCGCTGTCTAGGTGCAGTAGGTAATTTTTCCACGATGTCCATTCCCGCCGCTTCATAAAGGCCCAGGGTGTGAGGATGAAATGTAGTCGCTCTGGTGGGAGGTGTGAGACATGAGCGAACCTCTGACAATTGTCACACTTCTTCACATAAGCAGCTGAATCGGTGCGCATAGTCGCCGATAATATCCGGCGGTGGGATCACTCGTGTAAGTCACAGCCCCCGGCATGGTTTCCACATTCGCTTTCATGTAACTTAGCAAGGACACGTTGGGCTTCCTCTGGGCTTGTGCACTTGAAGTAGGGGCCCAAGAATGATTTTCCAAGGAGTTAGCCCTCGTGTATGGTGAATCTAGGCGCTTCTTGTTTTTAGCGCAAGGGTTGCCTTGCTTTTTCTCTGCAGTGCTTGGATCATGCTCTAAGTATTTCACTATTGGAGTCATCCAACAATCGATTAGTTCAACTCCCATGGCTTCCTCAAGCGGCTTGTTTGGTTATCCGTCCTAGTTGGCTGGCCACTGCATGAATAATAGAGGGATGGACAAGGGGGAAGAGCATTTAAGGGCTGAGCCAAGATTGGCAAGAGCATCGCGTGGGAGTTCTCGCTGGGGGACTTGGATGATGGAAAACTCATAGGTTGTGTTCTGGCTGACTCCCCTTGACCATGCTCAAGTAGGCTGTCATCTTCAAGTCGCGTGCTTGATACATGCCCTGTAGTTGATTGACCACGAGCTGGGAGTCAGACTTCACTTCTAGTCTCTTTGCTCCAATTTCTTTGGCTAAGTAAAGTCCAGCTATGAGGGCCTCATATTCGGCTTCGTTGTTCATGCACACGGCCCACACTTGTATTGCCCGTAGGGATGATGTCTCCTCGCGCGACCGGTCCACTCTTTTAGTCGGTTCTATTCACGTTACTGCGGCCGATCCACTAAGAGGGTCCATTTGGATGGTGATCGCCCGTTCATGCATAGTAACTCACTTTACTGCTTGGGTGGTGGTATTCGGGGTGAAGTCAGCAATGAAGTCGGCCAAGGCACCGGGAGTTGACCCGGCAGTGTGAGGCTGGTATGATATATAAAACTCACTAAGCTTTCTTGTCCAAACCTTTGCAGGAGTCGGCCTGATAGTTTCGGTTTGTGCAGTATCTTCTTAAGTGGGAAGGAGGTAAGTACAACTATTGAGTGCAGTTGAAAGTCGGCCTACGAGCTTCTGGATGCATGGATGAGCGAGGGCTAAATTCTCCCGGTTAGGCATGCTCAGCGTTTCCCACGTCAGGGCGAAACTTACTTACATAGTAGACCGATAACTACTTCGTTTCTTCTTCTCAAACTAGTATTGCTGAGATAACTGTCTCTGAGACGCTAGTTAAGAGTAGAGCTTCTCCTCATCCAGAGGTTTAGATAGGAGCGGAGGGGAGGTAAGGTACCTTTTTAGCTGTTGCCTCTCGAACTTTTTGGACTTCTTGAGGGCATGGAAGAAGAGATGGCACTTGTCTGCTGACTTGGAGATGAAGCGGCTTAAGGCTTCCACACGTCCTGCGAGGCGCTGGATGTCTTTCACGCAAGTTGGAGATGGTATACCAAGGATTGCTCTGATTTTGTCGGGGTTGGGCTTACATCCCTATTTGGAAGGTCCACCATGTAGCCCAAGAACTTTCTGGTGAGACCACTGGGGGAATGAGCATTTGGCAGGATTGAGCTTCATGTTGTACTTCCTGAGGACGGCAAATGCCTGGCTAAGGTGGTCGAGGTGCTGTTCGGCCATCAGTGACTTGACGAGCATGTCGTCGATGTATACCTCCATGGTGTCTCCTAGGTATTTGGTGAACATTTTGTTGACTAGCCACTGGTAGGTGGCTCCGGCGTTCTTCATGCTGAATGGCATCACCTTATAACAATAGGTTCCCCTTTCCGTGATGAAAGCTGTCTTCTCTTGGTCGTCCGGGTGCATCAAGATCTGGTTGTACCTTGAGAAAACGTCCACGAAACTAAGGAGCTCGTGACCTGCGGTTGCATTGACCATCATATCAATATGTGGGAGCGTGAAGGAATCTTTGGGACAGGCTTTGTTCAAGTCCGTGAAGTCGATGCACACTCTCCATTTCTCGTTCTTTTTCTTTATAACCACGACATTCGCTAGCCATTCGGGGTAGTGGACTTCTTTGATCATACCATTGCTCAGGAGCTTGTTGACCTCTTCGTTGACAATTTGGTTACACTCTGGTGCGAATTTTCTTCTTTGTTTCACTGGTGGGTGATCTGGGTCTACCTTGAGCTAGTAGACCATTGTGCTTCTGATTCTGTCATGTCGGACGTACGACCGGTAGCTTGAATCTTTGTTCTATTTGAGGAATTCTATTAGATTCTCTCTGGTCTCGGGCTTGAGGCGAGACCTATATGTGTCTTTCTATCGGGATCGTCTGGATGTATCTATACTTCATCCAACTCTTCCATAGATGGTTGATCCGGCTCGATCAGTAGGGTTGGATGAATCTGTAATTGCTATGAAGAATTACCCTTGCCTTTGAAGGCATTCTTGTAGCAATCCCTAGAAGTTTTGGGGTCACCCTTGATCTCTCATACCCTCTACTTGGTTGGAAATCTGATCATCTGGTGGAAGGTAGATGGGACTGCCCGCATGTCATGGATCCAAGGTCGGCCCAAGATGATGTTGTATGGCGAGGGGCAGTCGATTACCAGAAAAATGGTCTGTTTGTTCACTCCTTTGGCGTAGATAAGGAGGATGATCTCCTCGATAATGTACTCGCTCGAGCGAACCTAGTAGCCGTCGGTGCTGTTGATGTTTTCCTTTTCCATTCCCATAGCCTTCACTGTTTCGAGGAATAAGATGTTTGCTGAAGAGCCTCCATCTATGAATACTCTTTTCACTAGGATGTTGGCGACCTACAGGGAGATGACTAGGGCATCGTGATGAGGAGTGGCCAGGGTGACCGACTCATCATCTTCAAATTGAATTACCTGATGAGCGTGTGACCGTGAGGCCGGATGGATGGATTGGACTTCATGGTGGTGGTTGGCTCTGGCAGATCGCTTGGTTGATGAGTAGCTTACCCCACTGATCTCTGACCCCCTAGAGATGAGCGAACAAAAACCTTTTGGTGTAGGTTCTCGCGGAGGTGGTAATGCTTATGGCTAATGGTGTTCTTCCCCTTATCGTTAGCGATATCCCGAGATGTTCCCCTCTTTTAGAAGTGGCACGATGCGATGCAGTGTGTGGCCCTGATCGCCGTGGAACTCACACCATTTTGTCTTGTCTCTCCTTGCCTTGGGATTGAGCTTGCCTGGCCACTTAACGATGGATCACATTCCTTTCATAATCGCGACCACCTGGGTTGGCTCGACATTGAGGCTGTACTCTGGTATTTCATACCGGTTTGATCCGAACTATCTACTCTCAGTTTATGTTGGCTAACGATCATACGCTTTCTCGACTCGAATTACGACTAGGGGTTAGGTAGCGGTGCTCACCGGCCTGCTGGCTTTGGTTTCCTGTCATTCCGCCTTGAATCGTATCTGAAGTGAATCGTTTGGTTTATCTCATCCTCCTCCCATCTTATTTGGATCATTGCCCGGGCCAGGGCGTCTTCCATTGTTGTGCATCCCAATTTTGTAAGTTCTTTGTATAGCTCTCCGTCCGGGAGGAGACCCTTCCTGAAGGCATCTACTATGCCTCAGGGGTGGCTGATACAGGATGAAGATCTTCTCTTTGTTAAACCTGCTGACATACTCTGTCAATGGCTTCGCCCTTCTCCTGGTATTCTTCGTATAGTGGTTGGCTGACTTCTCGAGTTTCTTCTTTCTTTGCGAACTATTCCACAAACGCGTCGGTAAGTTGAGCGAATGAATCGATGGTTCCGTTCGGGAGGTTCGTGTACCATTGAAGTGCCAGGCCGGATAAGCTCGAACCGAAACTTTTGCACATGCAGGCTTCCCTAAGCGGTTGGGGTATTAAGATGGTGAACATCCGCTGCTTGTACGAGGCTATGTGATCATCCGGATAGGTTGTGCCATCGTACGTTTTCATGTTGGGGATAGTGAACTTCTGAGGCATGTCGGCTAGGGCGATCTCGTCCACGAAGGGTGAATCCGTGTAACAATGAGGCCTACTTTTCTTGGTTGGGACCAGCATTCCTGGAATGCGTCGCATCACTGCTTCCACATCGGCCAATCTCTTGGCTAGCACCTGTTCCATAGGAGAAGGGGATGCCACTAGGTCATCCCGCATGACTGGGTCAGCCTTTGCATTTAACTTTGGTACATTCCGTCGGGTCATCCCTCTTGGGGTAGTCTGACGAGTTCCTTCGTGCGTTCCCTGATGGCATAGATCTTCGGTCATTCCTTCTGGTTGGATGACTCCCATGGTAACTATTCTGGTGTTTCGCCCTATATGGATGGTCAGGGGTGTCCTCTGATAGTCATTCGGTTGGTCAGGATGGATGGGCTCGGGTGCTGTTGGTTTAGTTTGGCCGTTCATCCTACGAGGATGAGCCCAGCCGAGCCGAGCCGAGCCGAGTGGAGTATGTGTTAGGATGGTTAGATTGAGTTGGTCTTGTGGATGAGGGCTTTCTGCCACTGGATCATCTTGATCTTGATGCTGGGATGAATCGTATGAATGATGTTCTATATGCATATCTTTATCTCCATGAATTAGAGTAATCATCGACCGCAGATGGGCCCGGGAGGACGCGCCTTTTGCCTGAGGTCGAGGGTCTTGGGCCCGACGCAGAGGGAGAGGTTGCATGGACGGAACAGGGGTGTGGAGCCGATTAGAGGGTGCTTGGCCAGGCAGGAACTCTAGGTCATAGAATTGACTCACATTCTCCTTGAGAGATTGGTTTTCTAACTTGATGGACACGTTTTCGGTCCGGATCGCATTGTTCTCAGCTTCCAATGCAGCCACCTTGTCCAAGTTCTGTTGCATGAGAATCAAGTTAGAGCTTCCAGTTTGGCCTTGAGGCCAGGATTAGCGTTATCGGAGTTGTCAGCCATGGAAAGTTCCTCTACGCAGTAGGGGTCGTCAAGCCGAATGATTGCTAGAGGCCCCACGGTGGGCGCCAAACTGTAGACATAAAAATCTACCTATACGGAAGGGGGGTTTGATCCCGTGAGGTTGAGGCCACTAGCGATCCGCTGTACCTGCACACGTAGAAAAACAAATGCATGAAGCGAACGAGGAACACTGGGGTGGTGTTTACCGTAGGCACTCCGACGCTCAAGTCAGCGAGGCTAAAAGAGGCTAGTATAGTGAGGGCTAGGGAGTAAAGAGGTTACTAGAAGTCTAGTCGGAGACTATGACTACGGCAGTGATGTAAAGCTCTCAAGTAGGAGCTTCGGATGTGAAGGTGTAATGTAGTGTCCCCTGTGAGAGGGCTCGCCTCTGTTTATATAGTGACTGTCTGGTCTCCCAATCCTGGTGGGATTAGGAGTCCTAATGTGACTATGATGCAAAACCTAGAAGAATTAGGGTCGTGGTATGCTGTCTTACCAGTGTTTGGATAGGAAGGTGATTTTGATCAGGAAAGTAACTTCGAATAGGAAGTGTTCTGAACAGGAAAATGACTTCGAGTAGGAGACTAATCAGGAACCGGAATGTGATCAATGGGCCGTGGGCTTGGAACTCGCCTATAGGCCCATGAAGTGAACTGGAACTGGGAGGCCCGTGCCTAGATGGTTTGGGTCAACCGTATCTCGTATCAAATGGGACTAATCTGGCTTGGGCCTTTTTAGGACTGGGCCTGGTCTTTTCTTCACTAGTGGTCCTGTTTTCCTATTTGGGGCAAGGACGATTTTTGGCCCTAACAGATATTAACTTAAAAATTCGTGTGAATCAAGTTTTATTGTTCTTCCTTGAGTTTAATATTTCAAAGATTGGTATGCAATTAGGGCTGTTAGTCGAAAGCCGAGCCACTCGCGAGTCAGCTCGGCTCGACTCGTTAAATATTCAAACTCGGCTCGATTATAATCAAGCCGGCTCGAATTTGACTTGAGTTCGAGTCTACCCCAACTCGGCTCGATTCGGCTCGCGAGCCAATAGTGGCTCGTTTAGGGTTTTTTTGTGCATAATACAAGTTTTTGGTTTGTTTTGTAATTTGACATGATAAAGACTAAAAGGTTTTAAAAAAATCACAAATTAACCCTTAACTAAATAACCCCAATTAACCCAAAATCAAATCGTGTAAATGCATTCTCCCCCAAAGTTCTATGCCGTTTTGATAATAATTTTGATGTATTTTGATGGACATTTGTGTTTTTTTTTTTTCTTGGATTATATAATTTGTTGTGTAATACGTTGTTTATATTGATTTGGATGTGATTTATGTTGATTTAGATGCAAATTTATAAAAAAATTGGATATGATTTGTGTAAAACTAGATCTGTAGGTTATATTAAAAAAGGTTCAAATGAGCCGTAATCGAGCTATAATCGAGCCAATTCAAGCTCGCATTAAACGAGCTCGAGTTGAGTCCACGACCGGCTCGTTTATAAATGAGTCGAGTCATGAGTCGAATTTTCCTGACTCGGTCGACTCGTGACTCGACTCGAACTCGTCTAATGCTTAACCGAGCCAGGCTCGTTTAGGATGATACTCGGCTCGTTTACCCCCTATATGCAATAATTGTGAGCTAGCCTGTCTTATCAAGTTCATTGAATGCAATTTGTTCCATTTTAAATTTTAGTTTTTGCTAATTGTTTTGTGCAGGTTCTTGTAATGAGCCCTCAAATACTATTTCATAGCTTTTGTCATCGCTTTATCAAGATGGAGTTAATTGCTCTTCTGATCTTTGATGAGTGCCATCATGCTCAAGTCAAAAGCAATCATCCTTATGCTCAAATAATGAAAGTGATGGTCATATATATTCATGCTTATTTTTCTTACGTAAAAATTTCTGCAAGCATCTTTGCACTCAGTGTACTTTAATCTCTTGACATAGATTATCTTCATAATTGTGTAGGAGTTCTATAAACCTAAAGAGATGAATGTTAGGGCCAAAAATCGTCCTCGTCCTAAATTAGAAAACGGGTCTGACAATAAGGAAAAGACCAGGCCCAACCCCGATACGGCCCAATCTAAAACTCACCGGATTAGGCCCAATTGATACGAGGTACAGTCGGCCCAAACCGTACAGACACAAGCCTCCTAGTCCCAATTCACTTCCTGGATCTATAAACGAATTCAGAGCCCATGGTCACCTACAGATCACATTCCTATTCAAACACTGGTAAAGTAGTCCACTACCACCCCAACTCCTCCAAGGTCTGTGTTAGAGTCATACTTGAACTCCCTTTCATGCCAGGATAAGGGGATCAAAGGATATATCCCTGGAGGAAACATATCACTATGAGAACTCCCAATCTTGCTAGGATTGGGAGACCCTGCATAATCACTATTTAAACGCAGGTCACCTTCACAAGGCGCATTACACTACACCTAGCACAGAAATTCTAGCTTGAGAACTTCACATCACAGCCGTAGTCACAGTCCCCTACTAGACTTCTGGTAACCTCTCTATTCCTTAGCCCTCACTAAATCAGCCTTTCAGCCTTGCTGACTTGAGCGTTGGAGTGCCTACGGTGAACACTACCCCGGTGTTTTCCGTCGCTTCACGTTTGTTTCTCTATGTGTGCATGTACAACTGATTGCTAGTGGCCTTAACCTCATAGGATTAAACTTTCTTTCCGTACAGATAGATTTTTACGTCTACAATGAAAATGCCTCGAATATTTGGCATGATTGCATCTCCAGTTATAGGGAAAGGTAACACATTTCCCCTTTTTCTCCTGAACTTTTGAGTTTTAATTGTTTGAAAATTTGTGTGCATGTATGCATTTTTGTTGGAAGGTCAAGTTTAAAGAAGGAGTTTTCTTAGAGTTTATGTGGATCTTTTTTCTTTTACTTTCAAATCTTGAAAGCATGAGGACTCCTAAGGGTGTGTTTGTTTTAGTATTTAGAATAGTATTTTTGAAATAGTAAGAGTTGGCTGGGAATAACGAGGTAGGATTTAAAAATTAACAAAAACACCCTCTAGGTTTGTTAATTTACTAAACATCCCTATAATAAAAACGTTAAAAATTACAAAAACACCCCCACCCACCCATTAAATACTGGTAGCCGACCACCACCGCTGGAGGGTGGCCAGAGTTGCCGTATCGACGGATGACCTGCTGGATATGGCCTGTCGTGCGTCGAGATAGCCTTTTTCAGCCAGATCCACCGTGGATCCGGGGTCGGGTGCCTACGATCTGCTTGGATCGGCAATTGATGGCCAGATCTAGCCGCGTTTGGTTTTTAATGACGGCCAAAGATATGACCGTTGTTGATGGTCAACGACAACCATATCTTGACCGTCATTGGCAACTAGCTATGGCCAAAGATCTGGCCGTCAACGACCATATCTTTGGTCATAGATCTAGTAAAAAAAGACTATATCAGAGTACCATCGGCTAGATCCAGCTGGTAGTACGTCATTATACCAGATTCCGGCCACCTTCTGGCGGTGGTGGTCGGAATCTTGCAAATGTGGGTGGTGGGGATGTTTTTGTCAATTTCTAAACTTTTTTTGAGGTGTTTAGTTAAATTAACAAACTTAAGGGATTTAAAAAATAATTGAATAAAATATAATAGTATTTTCACGCTAGGGAACAAATATGTATTTTGGAAATGATAAGAATAGGATAAGGGAAAATATTGAAATTCTTTCTTCTTTCTAATCTTTGAAGCTATCATAACCAATATTAGCTAATGAATTTGCAATATGATTGCCTTGACAACAGGCACGAGAAAATTTTACTTGCATTGGGAAAGCTTATTCGTACAATTGAGCCATCTATTATTAAGATCCCTAGGAGGCATGAAAATATGAGACAAAGATTAAACGAAGATTGAGATTTAATTGTGAGAAGAGAATGATAACTAGAAACAGCATTGTAACGGACTCTTTGCTATTCACAGGTGCATAGCTTTTCCATTCTCTTTAGAGTTTGTAGTATAACTATATAGTTGAGAAGTCTGGGAGTTCTTGTACGCAATCAACTTGACAATACATCTGCTCCAAATTGTCAGCCTGCAATACTTTATGTCCTAGGGTTTTTCTGAGAGACCTATGATGAATTCCTCCTGTCATTTATATGGGATGGTTTATGGTGGAATATTGTCTTTGCATATGACTCCTTGTTTCTTTATGAATCCATTTTTTTAAGAAAAAAGTAAAACATAATGTACGGCGTGGTAAAGTTACTCTGAATAATTTTTGGATTCCCATGTCATATAACCTGCATCTAGGACTGATCTTTCTATTGGCTGTCAAACTTAGTAGACGTATAGTATGGGTTTGTAAAGTTGCAGTTACTTGGTTTCATAGTTTCTTCATGCGTATATGTTACTCTTTCAGGAGCTTCGAATCAAGCAAATTTACCCAAAAGCATTAATAGTCTTGAATATATACTCGATGCTAAGGTGAGTCGTAGAAACTGTGTATTTGGATGTAACTTAGGTTTATGAAATTCTTATTGTTTTTGAGGCCAGTGTTGTTAACTAACTGTGCCCAAGCTCAATTATAAATGTCTTCTCTGGAGCATAGAATTGTTTTTGTGCTGTTGTTCAATTCCTGGAAGCATCCCTGCTCTACAAATATACACGGTCTTTGCCTTGGGCCTTGAAATATTGTGTGGCTGTCTGCTGAGTTCAAATATATATTTTTCTTTTTATCTTTTCACTGTGCATTTGAAAAGATTGTACATTATACTTATTCTTTTAGGTTTTCCATCTAGCTTACTAGCACTGAGGTGTTCTGTGGCTTGTGGATTGTGGTACAGTTAGACGTACACCAAGTCTAGCCCGGCATATCGATGCTATTGTGGTGCATTGATGCACACTCAACCTTGGCCGGTCTGACAATTTATCAGCTGAGTTGTATCAGTCCTACTAACCCATTTAGACTTATTTTCTAACATTTTATTCATCTACCCCTCTTCTCTGGTTGTTTACCTTAGATCTCATGGGATTTGGAACGAGTCATAGTTGCCCTGTGCAACAAAATCTATGCGTTAAAATTACTGTTTACTGATTATTAAACTGTAATAAAAGTAAATATAATGTTTACTGATTATTAAACTGTAATAAAAGTAAATATCTATTTAGATTTCGGATTTAGTGTTGCTTGGTAGCAGTGTATGAATATCATTTATATTAGCAGACAATTTCTAATGCAGCTTGCATAAAACCTCAAACTTTGCTGATTAGTCATATGAATGGTTGAATAAGTATTTTTACAACCTTATGAATGCTCTAAAAGATCTGTCCGCCACATGTCCATTGTTTGTCCCATGGTGAAGGCTAACGTCTTGGTCAAGCATTCCTCTGATAAGCCCTGCACCAACAAAAAAAAAAAAAAAAATTATAAAATGAAGGGTAAAGGTAATTTTGATGATATTAAGCGAGCTCTTTTATTATTTTCCAAAAGATCCTTGCATCTCTTTTTTTTTTTAAAGATCTTTATACTGGAGTGTAAACTGATATATATAGATCTTTATTACTTTCCGTCTTAAATTTGATATGTACAATCAATCATTATAAGCTTTTTAAAATGGAACTTGTTCTAAATGTGATTTTCAATTTCCATCCAAATTCTATTTACGTGCTTATAGCTAGGCATTGTTGGACTTCATTGTAGCAAATCATGTAATTATACTAATCTAGTTGCTCAAGTTTTCCATTGTTGACCTCTGAATATTTTACCTCTATCTTGTAGGTGTATTCAGTTGAAGATAAGTTAGATCTGAAAAGATTTGTAGCATCACCTGTTGTAAAAGTATATCCATATGGTCCTGTTGTAAATGGCAGTTCTAGCTCCTACATGATTTATGTTAAAAAACTTTCAGAGATAAAAGGCGAGGTATATAGTTGTAGTTGGTCATTTTGTTCTATTCTTCTCATTGAAACAAGCTTTTTACTTGTCGCTAATGCTTTGTTGTAAGAGCAGTGCCTATCAACACTTAGCAGGGAGAGACATGATGTTCAAAGTCTTCGGAATATAAAAAAGCAGATCAACAGATTGCATGATAACTTGATGTGTTGTTTGGAAAATCTCGGAGTTTGGGGAGCACGACTAGTAATCTCTTTTAGCATCAAAACTGATTTCTTGATTCTAATTATTTAGTTTTCTGCCGTTCTCCTTGAGAACACTAATTTATTCATTATAGTGATATTCCATTGTGGATTTATATTACTATTTGATTTTCTTAGTTTTTGTGGTTACCTTAACAATTTCTGGTGGTGTTACATGATTCTGCAAGGTCTGCAAACTACTGAATACTGACTACAAACAGTGTCAACCATACTGTCTCTTAAGTATAAGATTAAGTGTCTATGTGTCCATGAATAAGTCTTTTGACTTTCTACTTACAACTGCTGTGTTACAATTTGAATATTATTGTTGGTTTTCCTATAAGCCTAAGCTTTTGGTATGAATGGTTACTCAACATGGTAGAGTCTATTAATTTGATTGAGAGATCTTGTGTTTAAATCCTGAAAGAAGTTATTAGGATATAGCAAAGGTTTATGTTTGAGTCCATGTAACAGACCATTAATTAAATTTGACCATGAGGGAGTGTACCGGAGTTTAAATATGATTATTGGTCCTTTCTGCATAAACTTAAGGTTTTGGAGTTGATGGTTAGTCTACGCAGAATGGAATAATTTCGACTAGGAGGTAAACTTATGCATGTGTAAATTGGATTTTACATTCGAAGTATTTGTAACTTACTCCTGTTTTAGGTATATATACGTGATCAACCATTTGATCCCTGCCAATTCTTTGCTTTGGGCCATCGTTGCACTAAAATTTGTAGCAAGAAAACAGAAGAAAAAAAAAAATTCATTCTAAAAAAAGAGTCATGCAGCAGATGATGCAAATTCTGGTGAAATCAGATGTAGCAAAGGTCACCACTGGTTACATAAGAAGATAATTGCTGACGTTGTTGAAGCCCTTGTTGGAGCATTCATAGTTGATTGTGGCTTCAAAGCTGCAACTGCATTTCTTAGATGGATTGGTATACAAATGAAGTTTGAAGGTTCACAAGTTACTAATGCTTGCTTGGCAAGCCAAAGCTACTTGTCGCTGACTCCTTCTGTGGATATGCCTGCCCTTGACAATTTGTTAGGATATCAGTTTCTCCATAAAGGCTTGCTTTTACAGGCAGTTTTGCATCCTTCTTACACCCAACATGGTGGAGGCAGCTATCAGGTATGCACTGTAACTTTTCTCTCCTCTGGTAGTGTGTCTTGATTTAATATTCTAGATATCATGTCTTGCCTGTCTGACTAGCTTGACATTTTATGTTGATGATGCTGTTATGTGTAATACTTTAATGGTTTTCTCCAGAGATTGAAGTTCCTTGGAGATGCAGTCTTGGATTACTTAATTACTTTGTATCTTTTTTCGACCTACCCAAAGTTGAAGCCTGGTCAGTTGACAGATTTGAGATCAGTGTTATTGAACAATAAGGCCTTTGCAAATGTTGCTGTGGATCGGTCCTTGCACAACTTTCTTATGTTTAATTCAAGTGGCTTCTCCGAGGCTATAAACAATTATGTGAAGTTTTTAAAAACTTCTCCATCATCGAGGAAATTAATTGAAGGGACAAAATGTCCAAAGGTAGACACCGTTACCCCTTTATTCTTATTGTTTATATTTCTTGACTTCCTTTTCTTCCATGTATCATAATTATGAGTTCCTAAGTTGTTATTTTCCTCTTTACACTGAAGGTTTATTAATGTATACAAATAAAAGTACTATTCTATATAATTGAAGGGAAAACAACCCCCTACCCAAAATTAAAACAAAAAAGGGGAGTGTAAAAATTAACCTAGATATCCTCCGCAATTGTTATTTTTTAAGTTTTAACTTATAAATTTCAACATGGTTTCATCTGTTGATTTAGACTCTTGGTGACTTGGTAGAATCTTGTATGGGTGGCATCCTCCTTGACTCTGGGTTTAATTTGAGCACAGTGTGGAAAATAATGCTATCCTTTTTTGAACCAGTCATGAGCTTTTCCGGCATGCAGCTAAATCCTATTACGGAACTACAGGAAGTTTGCCAATATTATGACTTGAACTTGCAGTTTCCAGCCAGAAAAAAAGGCGACAACATTTTTAGTTGAGGGAAAAGTAACTGGGAGAGATCTACAGCTTTGCATTGCTGCCTCTAATCCAAAAAAAAAAAAAGATGCTATTAGGATTGCTTCGCAAAAACTCCTCACAGAGTTGAAGGTAAAAGCTGTATGCTGATATCTCTGGTTTATTACACAAATGCTGTCTCATCCCCGTGAAATTAGTATGCCTCTTGTGATGATTACTTATATTTGACACCCTTGGAAATGAATATTGATTGTAGCACAGTTTACTTGTTCTCGGTTCACATTGGATAAACAAGAAATTTCATGTTAACTTGCCCTTTAGAAAAATCATACCACAGATATGGTAGCTTGACTGCACTACCAATTGATGTATCAGATGCTCTTTGTTTGTCAGTGCATGTGTGTATTGATCTTTCAAAATATGCTTGGATTGAAAGAATGTCCGTAAAAGAGATGAATCAAGTGGTACTGGCATAAGTGAATTTTAGTGTTTGAATACTAACATCTTTTCTCCTATTAAAACAAGTTCTACTAGTATTAATTAATGTACAAATAGTATGCTGGTATTAGTACATTCTGGGATTTGTTTCTTAACATATTCTGTGTAGCTAACATCTGAAAAATCTGTGGCCAAGCTGGTGTTTTGTAACTTATTATTTAGTTGTATTAATCATCACCAAACTTTATTTGTCAGTCATGCTGAGTCAACGCCCATCCATTGCAACGTTTCCGATTGAATCATCAACTTGAATTTCATTGATTATGGATCTGCAGGCAAAAGGTTACAGCCCAAGTCTATACCTTTGGAGGAGTTTTTAAAATATTGTTGCAAGATGGAAGCCAGACTGATTGGATTTGATGAAA
Source organism: Pistacia integerrima (assembly GCA_026225825.1). Lineage (NCBI taxonomy): Eukaryota > Viridiplantae > Streptophyta > Magnoliopsida > Sapindales > Anacardiaceae > Pistacia > Pistacia integerrima. Next base: position 41,128,403 of record CM047749.1, read on the forward strand.
CTCCCATAGATGTTGTTCCTGATGATTATGGGTTTGACTCTGACATCTGTTCTGATGATGTGTCCGATATTTCTTCACCCTCCATTACTCCTGTTAATAGATGGTCCTCACTTGATTTTAAAGAAGTCAGACGACGGCCAAGTGAGACCATTTCAGATCCTAGTGGTGACACTGACTCACAGGCTTCAGGTATATATGTATTTGTTATTTCAGTTGCTTGGTATCAACTGTGTGGAGCACTGCTTATAGTCTCTGACTTACGGTTTATCAGGTGGATCAGCCAACGGACCAGCAAGATCACATTTGTACGAAATCTGTACTGCTAACTGTTGGAAACCCCCTTTTTTTGAATGTTGCAAAGACAAAAGACCAAGCCACTTGAAATCTTAAGTCCATGATCTATGACAATTAATTTGACTGATTTGAGTTATATGAACTTATACTTTTTCAAAACTCAATTTTTACTGAGCAATTAGTCAAAGTTTCAACCTTGATGCCAATATTTTTGTTCTTAAAATTTAATTGATAGCAAGGCTCCATAGTTCAGATAGAAATTGTTATTTTGAAGAGTTGTATCCATCTTTAAGCTACATATTTTGAAAGTATTGTGAAGCCAAAAACGGAGTCGTTTCACTTAAGTATATTCAAGCCAAAACGGGGTCGTTTTGTTTAAGACCATTACCGAATTTCAACCGTCAGATCAAGACAGATCCAAGGGCTGAGAATTACGAACGTAGACATATATAAAGAAGAGCAACAGTGATAAGTGTATACGAATTGTCCTTCATTGTCAATCGGGGTATTAGGGTTTGAGAGAGGGAAATACTGGCGTTGGTTTTCTTTGCTGAATCTTTCTGGGTTAATCTGGTTAGTTGAGAGAGGGTTGCGTTTCCTTCCAGAGGCTTGTATTTGTCCTCTGTTTTCTTGCAGATTATTGAGAGATTAGTGAGTGATTAGGCCTTAGTTGGGTGTTAGTCTGTTTCGGCAGATTTGTAGTCTTGTCCTTCTTGTAATCGTTGAATATCTTCTTAGTGCTGTGAGTGTCCGTATTTCGGAGCTCAACGTGGATGTAGTTTATTCAAGATTGAATAGACGAACCACGGTAAAATCGTGCCTTGTGTTGTGTGTGTGATTCTTTGATCTTTAATCTTGTTTGTGTGATTATTTCTATTGTGAATTGCTTGTTAGGCTTAGGTTATAACAGTGGTATCAGAGCTAGAAAGTTCTAAGGGGATTTAGGGTTAGAAATCGTTTGGTCTTCGTACAAATTCTAAAATTAGGGTTTGTCAGATTTGGGGGTCTTTTCGATTTCAAGATTCTAGATCGTTAGGACTTCAGATCTTGCTAAGTCTTGGGGTTAATTCGTGAGATTGAGTTACAGACACAAGGAATCGACGAAGTTTGTACAAATTCTAAAATTAGGGTTTGTCAGATTTGGGGGTTTTCGAATTAAAGGCTTATAGGGCCTTAGGGTTTTCGAATTGACCTTGAATCAGGTCGAATTGGTTAGTCTGGGTCACAAACACGAGTCAAGGGAAAAATGTCTAGGTCTTGTCTAAGGTTATTTAGGCTGGAACACTAGTAACTGCCTTAAAAACTGCCTGGCAGTAATTGGCGAATTCTGGTATAGGAACACCACGCACTTTCTGTATGTTCTATAGGGTGAGTCTGGTCACTTTAGTCCTGTTTGTGTCTTGCCTTGTGTGATACAGTTTAAGGGTGTTTAGGCTGGAACACCAGATCGCCTTAAAAAGCTCTGGCGAGATTGGACGCACTCGTATAACAACGCCACGTACCCTTTGACTGTTCTGTCCTGTTACTACAATACAATGAGCACTACTCGTATGGAGATCTCACAATATGATGGGAAGATCGACTTTAATACATGGAAAAAGAAGATGAAAGCCTTTCTTTCGCATAATAAAGTTGGGCTTGCCTTAGAAAAAGATGCCACTAAGTGGTCTCAAGAGAAACTGAAAAAAAGGTGAAGTGGATGAGGAGGCCTACAATCTGATCATAATGAATCTGTCGATGTAGTCCTGCGAAAGGTTGATGGCATGGAAACACCGCTCACACTTTGGGGTAAACTCGAATCCCTTTATTCCTTACAGCCTGCACCAAACTTAGCATTTCTTAAAGGAGCCTTATTTTCTTATAAGATGGATGTTACTAAGTCTCAGAAGAAAACCTTGATGAGTTTCTTAAGATGACATTAGTATTGAAAGGTACAGATCAGGAGTTGGGAGACTCCAATCTGGCAATGATATTGTTAAATTCACTGCCTGATAAGTACTTGGTGGTGAAGAATGCTTTACAATACACTGGGACAAGCCTTCTGTTGACCTAATTATAAAGAGGTCTTAAATCTAGGGAATTGGAGTTGAAAATACAGAAAAGGAATGGAAATAACATGTTTGTCAAAGGTAGATCAGATCCAGGACAATCAGGAAGGGATAGCAATAGGAATTTCCAACAACACATAAACCCTAAGGCTAAGAAAAAGGGGAAGAATAACAAGTCTAAGGGAGAAACTAGGAAGTATTTCCACTGTAATAAACCTGGCCACCTTAAGAAGACCTGCTATGATTGGATAAAGAAACAAAAACAGCACAATACAGAGAGTAACTTAGCTAGCACTAGCACTGGCATTGAAGTCTCAGAAGCCCTCACTGTCTCAAACCATACTAGTAATAAGGAATGGGTTCTAGATTCGGGGTGTACTTTTCATATGAGTCCCAACCTTCAATGGTTTCAGAACTTTAGGAAAGGAGAGTTAGAAACTGTCTTCATGGGCAACAATCACTCTTGTAAGGTTCAAGGCATAGGAAACATAACCATTAGGTTGAATAATGGCAAAATCATAATGTTAACCAGTGAGGTATATACCTGACCTCAAAAGAAACCTGGTCTCCTTGGGAACTTTGGATGAAGCTGGATGTAGTTATAAGGCAGAAAAAGGATCCATAGTTGTGTACAAGAATAATGAAATATTACTTGAAGGGGTCAAACAAAATGGACTGTACATTTTGTGTGGTCAACACTTGTGCTCTCACTGTGAAGTCTTTATCATCTACTAACTGATCTGAGAAAAATGGCATTTGAGACTTGGCCACATAGGCCAAAAAGGTATGACTGTGTTAAGCCAACATGGCTACTTTGGTAAGGAATCAATATCTGATTTAACTTTCTATGAAGTTTGTGTGTTGGGAAAACAGCACAGAATGAGTTTCTAAAAGGGAACTCATCTGGCTGAAAAAGGGTTGGATTATGTTCATGCAGATCTCTGGGGTCCTGAAAAGGTCAGAACACATGGAGGAGCTGTTATTTCCTCTCCATTGTCGATAACTATAGCAGAAAGGTATGGGTGTACCTACTTAGGTCTAAAGATGAAGCCTTAACCAAGTTTAAAGGCTGGAAAAACTTGGTTGAAAACCAAGTTAACAGGAAGGTAAAAACCTTTAGGATAGATAATGACCTAGAATTTTGTAATCAGGAGTTTAACTCTTATTGTGTAAAAGAGGGAATCTTGAGGCATAGGACTGTTAGGGGAACCCCTCAACAAAATGGAGTTGCTGAGAGAATGAACAGAACCCTTCTTGAAAGGGTTAGATGTCTCTTATTCACTGCTGGTCTACCAAAAACTTTTTGGGGGGAAGCATTAGGCACAGCTGCTTACCTTATAAATAGGAGCCCTTCTAGCTCAATAGACTTGAAGTGCCCTCAAGAAAAGTGGTCTGAAAGGAGACCATCTCTTGAACACCTAAGAGTCTTTGGATGTGCTGCATATGCCCATACCAGAGATGGAAAGTTAGAACCAAGATCCCTCAAGTGTGTTTTTTTAGGATATCAAGAGGGAACAAAGGGTTACAGGCTGTGGGAAAGGGTTGCCCCAGGGGTTAGGGTAATTGTTAGTAGGGATGTGATTTTCAATGAAATAGTTTTTCCTTGTAAATCTGGTACTAACAGTGCAGGTAGCTCAAAAGAAGAGTCTGAAACCTCAGGACAAACTGGGACAACTCAGTTTGAGGTGGAGCCTAAGACTAACCCTGATCAATACACCTAAATAAATGATCCTGACCCTGTTGAAGATCAACCACAACATAATCAAGAGCAGGAGGGTGAAGATTACCCTGCCGCAATCTGAAGAGGATCGAGAGGATAACCCTGCCCAATATCGTAGCCAGGGATAGAGTCGGGAAGGGAAATCAGACCTGCGTAAGGTACTGACTATCTGACCTAATTTATCTGAAACACTCCTAGCTGGGTCAGAAATACATCGATCAGAACCAAATACCTATGATGAGGCACTGAGTTCAAGGGATAGAAAAGAATGGTTGGTTGCTATGGAGGAAGAGATGGAGTCATTGCACTCAAACAAAACCTGGACACTAGTTCCAAAGCCAAAGAATCAAAAATTGGTGGAGTGCAGATGGTTGTACAAACTGAAAGAAGGGATAAATGAATCTGACCCACCAAGATTCAAAGCAAGGTTAGTGGCTAAGGGCTACACTCAAAGAAGAGGTATTGATTTCACAAATATTTTCTCCAGAGTTAAATTTAAACTATTAGACTCATGCTAGCAATTGTAGTTCAACATGATTTAGAGATAGAACAACCGGATGTTAAAACGCTTTCTTGCATGGTGAGTTGGATGAGAAAAATATTCATGAGTCAACCCTTTGTAGGTTTTAAGGATAAAAACTGCCTGATTATGTATGCTTACTGAATAAATCTCTGTATGGACTTAAACAGTCCCCTAGACAATGGTACAAGAGATTTGATGCATTCATAATAGGAAATGGATTCACTAGAAGCATGTATGATAATCTTGTTTCTATTTTGCCTGTATGAATAACATGCCAATCTACCTTTTGTTATATGTAGATGACATGTTAATAATCAGCAAGTCCATGTCTCAAATTAATGAATTAAAGGCCAAATTGAATACTGAATTTGATATGAAGGACTTAGGAAAGGCAAAGAAAATACTAGGAATGATGATTGATAGAGATAGAAGTGCACATACTCTTAAACTGCATCAATCCTCATACTTACAAAAACTAGTTTTAAAATTTGGTCTGAATGAATCCAAAGCAGTGACAATGCCCTTAGCAAACCATTTCATACTTAGTAAGTCACAGTCCCCAAAAACAGAGTCAGAAAGATTGAAAATGGAGAATGTCCCTTATTCTAATGCCATAGGTTCTGTAATGTATTCCATGATATCCACCAGACCTGATTTAGCATATGCAATATCACTATTAAGCAGATTCATGTCAAACCCTGGAAATGAACACTGGAATGCATTAAAATGGTTAATGAGATATATTAATGGTACTGTTCAAATTGGTTTAATGTTCTATAAATGATATGCATCACTTGATCTGGTGGGGTATGTAGATGTAGACTTTGCAGGTGATAGAGACTCTAGGAAGTCCACAACTGCCTATTACTTCACACTGGGAGGCAACTGTGTTAGTTGGAAAGCTGCTTGCAACCTCTGGTTGCATTATCCACTACTGAAGCTGAGTATGTAGCAGTTTCAGATGCATTCAAGGAAGCAACTTGGTTATAAGGGATCCTGAAAGAAGCTGATCTGTTGAATGGCACAGCAACAGTCTACTCGATAGTCAAAGTGCCATTCATTTGAGCAAGAACTTAGTGTATCACGAGCGAACTAAACATGTGGATGTAAGGCATCACTTTGTCAGAGACCTGATTGCAAAGGAAGAGATAAATCTGTTGAAGGTACCCACTGAAGATAATCCAGTAGACATGGGAACAAAAGTGGTGACCACAGCCAAGTTGAAGCATTGCTTGAACCTGCTTCACATTAAGTAAATACTGCCCTTCAGAGGTGAGAAGAAATATGGAATAGCTTACTGCACTAAAAGGAATAAAGTTGGCTTCAAGGTGGAGACTAAAAGTATAGTGAAGCCAAAAACGGAGCCGTTTCACTTAAGTATATTCAAGCCAAAACGGGGTCGTTTTGTTTAAGACCATTACCGAATTTCAGCCGTCAGATCAAGACAGATCCAAGGGCAGAGAATTACGAACGCAGACATATATAAAGAAGAGCAACAGTGATAAGTGTATACGAATTGTCCTTCATTGTCAACCAGGGTATTAGGGTTTGAGAGAGGGAAATACTGGGGTTGGTTTTCTTTCTTGCTGAATCTTTCTGGGTTAATCTGGTTAGTTGAGAGAGGGTTGCGTTTCCTTCCGAGGCTTGTATTTGTCCTCTGCTTTCTGCATTATTGAGAGATTAGTGAGTGATTAGGCCTTAGTTGGGTGTTAGTCTGTTTCGGCAGATTTGTAGTCTTGTCCTTCTTGTAATCGTTGAATATCTTCTTAGTGCTGTGAGTGTCCGTATTTCGGAGCTCAACGTGGATGTAGTCTATTCAAGATTGAATAGACGAACCACGGTAAAATCGTGCCTTGTGTTGTGTGTGTGATTCTTTGATCTTTAATCTTGTTTGTGTGATTATTTCTATTGTGAATTGCTTGTTAGGCTTAGGTTATAACATATTTCTTGACGTTTGCATTATCTAAGATGCAAGGAACCAATTTGTTTGGCATTTCTCTTCATCAGGGCTAGCCAGAAAATATGATATGAATCTCTCAATTGTCGTTTTGAAGAATTCAGGAAGTCTGTTGAAAAAATTAATTAGACTCCAGGATCTCATTAGCTCAACACGCATTGATAGTCTGCTTAATTCCTGCTCCACAAATCATATCCTTATTTTTCGTCTTGTATAGCATTGTAAACTATACATACATCAGCCCGACTTTTATAGTTAGACTTGCCCGCAAGAGTAAAATTTTGTATCACTTGAGATATAATTTAAGCAAGCTCTGAGACCTAAAGAATGAAATTCCTTTGCTGACTTGGCATATGTGAAGATTCGAATCAAAATTTTCTGCAGGTTTACTTTCAAGGTTATAGTGGAAATAGAAGGAGCTCCGGATATCGTTTTGGAGTGCTTCGGGGCACCTAAGACAAAGAAGAAAGTCGTTGTGGAGCACACAGCAAAAGGTGCAGGTTGGTACTTGAAACAGGAAGGCTACTTGATCTAGAATTGTTGACATAGATGTAACAATTTTCCCCATTAGATTAGAGGAGTTACTTACCAAGGGACCTAATTATATGGAAGTGCTAGTTTATGTCTACGCTAATTGAAGATGAATGCTCTAAATCCTAAGAAAGTCTTGGCCATTGGCCATTATAATGTATATATTAACCAGTATGTATTTTATCTTAGTATGAAAGTATATATATAAATATAGGTGCAACTGAAAACGTATGATGTCCATAACGGTCAATCGAGAAACGCCACTCTACAAATTTGATGTGTTTCATGTGGGGAAATTTTTGTAGGGAGTCATGTTTTCATGTTCAGGGCATGTTCATGTGTTTTCTGCATTGTTATGGTGTTTCATCATATGGAAGAGTTTTTGGCCTTGGCCTTTTTGGCTTGGTGGAGGGTTCAATTGTTAGGTTTTAAAGCTGTGAGGATTTCCATAAAGTTCTTAAATTTTATCAACCTTTAAATATCTTTTTTGTTTTTTTTTTTAAATCACCTTGAATTTATAAAAATCATTTTAAATCCCTTAAAATTCACCTATAATCTTTTTTAAAGCTTCATCAAATTTATACCAAAAAAAAAAAAAAATCCTATAAAATATTTTAATAGATTTTTCAATAAATAATATAAATATCAAATTATAAGAAATGCTGAAATGATAACATGTTTTCATACAATCCATTAATTTTTATTTTTTTTGATAAAAATTCAACATATAATTTATTATTTAAATATGAAAAAGTAAATGATATATATATGAAAAATGGTGGGGTTAGGAGAGATTGTCAAGGTCATTTGTGGAAAGTAGTGTTACCATTACAACCACACTTGAGTCAGTCTCAGTAGTCTCCCAATCCAGGTCAAAGTTCAAAGTCACCTAGTTTCCTATAGGTCAGCCTAATCCTATAAGAATGAGTCAGTATCCTAGTCATATAAGAATGAGTCAGTATCCTAGTTAGCCTAGTTTAGGTTAGGTTCCTATAGGTCAGCCTAGTCCCATAAGGATGAGTCAGTCTCGCCTACCAATTTATGTCGTACTCTAACTATATAGCCCACTCTTGATAAACCAAACTCTTAGGAAAGATTGGAACAAGGGCGAGGTCTAGAGAGATTAAATCAGCCGGGTCTCCAATGTTATTCTCGAAGAACTGACCATCAAAGTGGAAGGAAACTTAATGATCTGCATGAGCAATCATCCCAACTGGAAGAAACCAGAGATTCACAGTCACAAGGTAAGGAAGAACTATCTTCTGATGAGTCTAAATCAGGGCTTGATGATTTACATTTACCTATTGCACTAAGGAAGGCTGTTAGATCCTGTACATTGCATCCTATTGCTAAGTATGTGGCATACGATAAGTTGGTAGATGATTTTTTGGCATTCACCACTAATATCTCAACTGCGAAGGTTCCAGCACCGATACATGAGGCATTAGGGAAAGAAAAAAAAAAAAAAAAAAAGTAAATGAAGAGTTTGTCTAAAAGGCTAACTAGGTGTCCTCTCTGATCTTCAGTATGCTCCAACACAGCTGGAACTTGACTTATACCATACTTATTCATAGTCATTAAAACAGAAAGAAGGTCCATACCAGGAGAAGTTGTCCATGGCACTCAAACATTTTTCACCATCAAAGCATATTTCAGATACTAACAACTCCTGCAACAGCATCAACCAAGTAAGCAAGATCACAATAATCACATGCACACATGATTGTAAAAGGAAGAAGAAATCCCTTATTAGGTTGTTAAAGAAAACTACAAATATCGCAAAAATTCTAACTTTGACTTATTTAGTTTCAATATATATATATGCAAAATGCCAGTAATTCACAAATCTTCTTTATAAATGTCAACAAAAATTAATAATAATTTTCAATTATAAGGAAAAGTACTTTGCCATTTACCAATCAATTGTAAGTATCCCAACTACCGATTTGAGTCTTTTTTTTGTTTATTTTGAATTAAAAATGGATCTTGTCCTTTATCATTGATAATAATTCGTGATTCACAATTTTTTCCCTACCTTCCAATTTTGCTGATTTTCTTTGTAATTTTCTAAAGCAATCAAATTTTTTATATTTCCCACTTCTCTTAATGTTAAACCAATCATCACGCCTACAAAATTAATCTAAGTACCATAGTTAACGGTAAGTAGGATCAAATCCACAAAGAGCAATTACTATCAACCTAAGGTATGATAGAGTTACTAAAGTAAAAATGACAAGTTTTAATCAATTGATATCCTAAGAAAATAATTGCAAGAAATCTAATTACTAACTGAAACACAATATTAAAGACGTTGCCTACGACTTCAACTCAACTCAAGATTGGCACACAATTCTTCTTCTCACTTTTAGACTTCCTAAACCTACAGGCAAGGGAAATCACATAAAAGTCTCTCAACACCTAGATATAATCTATCATGTATCCCTGTCGTCTTAGTTATAGGTTGATTGGTTAAAGACTATCTTCAATTAACAAAGAGACCCGAACAATTAAAACCACTAATTGGTATAGGAAGAATAAATACAATCCATAATCCTTGTAATACAATCACAAATTTATCACACTTGAATGAAATTATAGCAAAAACATTACTAAATGACGATATATAGCAAGATTGTAATAAATATCGAAACAATTGGAAACTACAATCAATCATTTAGAACTTTCAAACCCAACATTCAACATGCAATCAATTTGATTTCACAACGAACGCAAATCTATCAAAGCGTTTCATAATTCAAATCATGCATCATATAATAATCGTATCGAAACAAAGCATCCCCAAATCACAATACACGAATAACGAATCATATGTTCAATGTCTAATTAATAATCCAATTAGTCAAGAGTTTAAGTGAAGAAAACTATAGCCTGAATCCTGGTCTTGCCTCTGCCTCTGCCTAACAGGCAATCAGTGCGCAATCGCTCATGGTGGCGTCAACGAAGGATAGAGATGATGAACGGTGGCTGATCATGGTGGAAATCGAGTCATTGGCGGCTAGGGGGAATGGATCGTGGTTGATGAAGTGATGGTCGCAGCTAGGAAGTCCAAGGGATGTCGGAGCAGTTCAATTAACAACAGCCAGGGAAGACGAAACAACTCTGAAGAAGACGAATCGATAGTGGGAAGCTTGTGGAAGGTAGATCGGCACAAGGGAAGACAAATCGACTCCAAAAAGTGGAAGAATCGCAGCTAAAATGTGAAGAAAAAGGACGGCGCAAATGGACTCACAACAACGGTGGGTGAAACGACGATAGGAAAGTTGGGTAATGATGGATCTGAGTTGGGGAAGGTGAATCAACACCGGAGAAACTCCAAAGTTGCCGAAATGTGAAGAGGTATGGAGGTGGAATGTGCAATGTCGCCAAAAAACAGTGGAACGATGGTGGGGATGATGACAGAAGGTGAACTAGCGCTTGGGGAAAACCAACAGTCATCAGAGATGGCCAGAATCCAATGGAGATGAGCTAGGGTTTGGGTGATGAGCGGTTGGCTCCCTTTTCACTACTATTCACTCTACTTTTATAGAAAATCTGACAAATTACTCTTTAGTCCCTATACATTTTAAAAGTGACAAAATCAACCCCTTGAAAACATGACATTTTACCCCCCGATAAATAGACCTGGCAAAAGCGGGAGGGTGCGGACCCATGAGGGTTAGACCGTACCTGGGTAAATAATATAGGGTACGGGTCCAATTTATTAAACCCATTTTTTTAGACCCATACCTGTACCCCGGCCCTAAAACAAACGGTTTATACGGGTGAACCCGCGGGTACCCGTATTTGCAGAAATTAATTTTTTAATTTTTTGAATCCCTAATTTTTTTCACGCAACAGTCACACTCACGCCTCTCACTCTCTTAGTCTCATACTCTCATCATCTCGTCTCTGATCTGATCTCTCAGACTCTCACATCTCTAATCTCTCACTCTCATAGTCTCATCTCATCTCTGATCTCTCACTCTCATCTCATCTTTGATCTCTCACTCTCAAATTCTCAGTAACTTTATCGCGGCCGCATCTTAATCTCTCGTCATTCTTCTTCGTCTGAAGTTCAATCAATTCCCTAATTCTCAATCTGAATCAATTGCCAGTTACCCTATCTGACCATCTCGGTGTCTCCAGTACTGATTAATATTCGATTCGTCACTCGTCAGGTAGGGTAATGAATCCCTAACCCCTAATTTTGTGTGTTTTTTTTGTTTTTTTGACAGATTTTGTGTTTTCTTTTTTGTTTGAATGGTTAATATTTTGTATTTTAATTTTTGTTTGTGAGATTAACATTGTTTACACTTATATTGTTGTTTGGTTGAGATTTCCCTATACGTAGATTTGTAGAGTTGTTTGGGTTGAGTGTGTTTGTGTTTGGTTCCCCTGTTGATGGGTTTTCCTTTTTGCAGATTATTACACTAATATAAAGATTAAAGACAGGCTTCTAAGTAAAAGAAACTGTGAAGTGTGGATTCTGTGGAAGGATAATCTCTTTTGGCAAGGCAGAATCGAAATTACCTTCTTCACAGATCCCTAATCTTGATACAGAGGTACTAAAATTTCAGTTTTGCTAAGTTAATCGGAACTGAGTTAATTTGTTGCAAAACATGTACAACTCTTTTAGGCTAGATGTCGTGAGTGAGGCTTGGTCCAAATTTCCCTGTGTAGGATTCATACAGAGTGTTATTCACCTTTGTGTAGATCTTTGCTTTGAATAGAAATAGGTATCAACATGTGTAATCTAAATCCTGAGCGAGGGATGTATGATGAATTGATGTATCATGTATGCAAATCCAATCATGTATGCAGGATTAAATGTTTGAAAATTTTGAAAGGAAATAACGAGTGATCCACTTGTGTTTAGAACATTGATGCATTGATGTTTTGGGTTTTGTGGAAATCCCTTATACGTGCTATAAGATGATAGTATGGTGTAATTGTGCTATTTTAGATCCTGCACAAATTTGTGTTTTGTTGTTATGGGATTGGATTTGTTGTTGTTTTGTGGAAATCCCTTATACATCCTAATTTGTTTTCTTGAGAAGAATTTTCATCAGCCTAATGTGATATTACATTTAGATCTTTCATTATTTCGTAACAAGAAATTGCAAAAGAATGAAATAACTAATTGGCAGAGATATCCTTCATCTTTGTGGTTTAATTTATATTTTTCAAAACGTATGTGTCTAAGAAAAGAAAAATCTTTTCAAAACGTTCTGTGTACAAAGGCAGGGCAGATCTGCTTATTAAACTTATCAGGAACTGAATGACTGTCCTGAATAAAGCCAGGTGGAAGTTTCTTAATGAGAGAATTTAATTAAAAACATTAGCCTCCAAAATGGACCTAGATTCAACAACTCCATACGACTATATGAAGCAATGTGTTTTGTATTTGTTTTATGGATCATATTAAAGAATAGATTAGACATGATTGACGTGTTGTGTTATTATAATACAGTAATTAAAGATAAAATTATAATTGAGTTAGTATGAAAAAGCTTGCTTCTTTTGGTATTTAGTCCAATTCCAAATGAAATCATCTCATCTTTTTGCCTTTCCTTCTCCAACATTGAAAGTGGGTGTGGGTCGACTCGACTGCTTTAAAGTTTAAACTAATCCGATTGTTTTGACAAATAGTATTTAAGAAGATTGTTAACTGTAGATGCCGCCCCCTTTTCGGATGGAAATTTCCGTGCAATTTCTCAAGTCCAGGGTGGAGTCAATTATCAAATGGTATGAAGAAGAAATATTTGATTCATCTCCCCCTTTCATAAGCCTGAGCACATGTATGACCACCGACGGCCGCTTAAAATTTGTTCCACAGGGGACACAAAATTGTGTTAAAATTTGTGTAAAAGATTCAACCACTCTTGGTAATTGGTGGATCCAAACCTTGATACAAAACAAATGGTTGGATAAATCTTATCAATAATTTATTCAACACACTTTCCCAAGACTTCATAAAGTCACTTATTTGGTAAAAAGTTTTATTTTATACATAAATATATTAACTTTTTCCATTAAAATTCTTTCAATAAAGCAATTTATCTTTGTCTATAAATTTAGTTGTAGTGACCATAACATAATGAAGGTGGGTCAACCACTATGCACATAAATGCAATTATAATTGTATTTGTTCTTTTATTTTTTATTTTTTTATTTTTAATTTATTTGTCATAATCAATCCCCTTGATCGTTTGGTTAAAGCAAAGGCATGAAAATGTTAAATCTTAAATCTTACTAATGCAATTATAATTTGAATTTTACTAATGAGGTATGTACTTAAATCTTAAAAAAATGAATGTGAATAGAAACATATATTATTTAGGCATGCTGATATAAATGTTAGTTTAGATTAATTTTATTCTCGTTATGGTGTCCTTGATGTTTGTTTCTTTATTTTTATTTTTTGTAGTCTCAAGCATTGACATGGCGGATTCAGAAACTATAGATACGGATATGGTTAACGTGAGAGCAAGTGACGATGCTTCTAGGGTAATGCCACCTCCTTCTAATTCTAGTATTCCTACAACTAGTTCTAGAAATAAACGTAAAACATCAGAAGTTTGGAATCATTTTGAGATATATGTTGAGAATAACAGTGAGAGGACTAGGTGTAAGGCATGCAGTAAATCTTATGCATATGGTAGTGCCACACATGGGACTAAAAATATGAAGCGTCATATAAGAAATTGTCCAAAACGTGCCAACCATGATGTAGGGCAATTATTGATTGATCATAACCATAGATTGCAAAGTAGGAAGATTAGTCAAGAGACTTATCGTGAATTTATGGCGTTATCAATTATTCAACATAACTATCCATATTCATATGTGGAGAGTGAAGGAACTAGGAGAGTCCTTTCGTATGTGTGTAAGGAGCTTGTGCATTATTCTAGGAACACCGCTAAGGCGGATTGCTTAAAAATATATGAAAGGATGAAGAAAAAAACTAAGCTTGAATTAGGGAGGCTTACAAGTAGAATATGTTTAACATCTGATGTTTGGACTTCTGGTACAACTGAGGGATATATTTCTTTGACAGCTCATTATATAGATGAGGATTGGGAGTTGCAAAATAAAATATTGAACTTTTGTCATATTCCTCCTCCACACTCAGGGGTTGTTTTGGCAGAAAATATTATGAATTTCTTGCAAGAGTGGGGAATTGAAAAAAAAGTTTTCTCAATTACTTTGGATAATACAAGTAGTAATGATAGGATGGAGGATATTTTGAGGAACCAGCTTTGTGTGCAGAATGCTTTGTTATGTAGAGGTGAATTTTTCCATGAGCGATGTTCTGCACATATCTTGAATCTTATTGTTCAAGAAGGGTTAAGAGCTACTAGTGTTGCTTTGAATAAGATTCGAGATAGTATGAAATATATTAAAGCAACTGAGGCTAGGAGAATCAAGTTTGGAGAACTTGCTGTACAAATGGGAGTGAAAAGCTCAATGGGGTTGAGATTGGATGTTTCCACTAGATGGAATTCGACATTTTTAATGATTGAAACAACGTTAATATTTTGTCCCGTGTTTGTGGCTTTGTCAACAATAGATCCTAGTTATAAATTTTGTCCATCAAATGAAGAATGGGATAGGGGGGAGAGGATATGCAAGTTCTTGGAACCATTTTATGATATTACGACTTTATTCTCAGGTTCTAAATATCCTACAGCAAACTTGTACTTGAAATGTGTGTGGGAAATTCAATTGCGTTTAATTGAAGAGAGTACGAGTGAGGATGAAGTTGTTAAGAGCATGGCAAAACAAATGATCCCAAAATTTACAAAATATTGGGATTCTTATAGTTTTGTGTTGACGATTGCAACTATTCTTGACCCACGTCTAAAGTTTCAGTTTGTAGAGTATGCTTTCAACAAAGTTTATGATTCAAATACTGCCGTACAGAAGTTGGAGGTTGTTAAGAATAACTTGCAAAAGCTTTTTCAATCTTACGAGGCTAAATGTTGTAAAGAAGTTCCTGCCTCACCTTCAGTTGTTTCTCCTGCGACTAGTTCTACTTTTGGTAGGCGTATAGATCATTCTTCTGTAAGTCACTATACTTTTTAGTTTTTTATATTCTTATGATAAATAAAGTATTGTTTATTGTTTAATTTTAATTTTTGACACTTAACTGTTTAAATGATGCAGGATTTTGACAGCTATGAGAGTGCTTTCATTTCTACTAAGAAATCCGAATTAGATCTTTATTTAGAAGAGATGAGGTTTGATCGCGTCAAATATCATAATTTAGATATCCTCGATCATTGGAAGAACAATCGTGATTGTTATTCAACACTTACCATGATGGCTCGTGATATCATGGCAATACCAGTAACATCCGTAGCCTCGGAGTCCGCTTTTAGTATTGGCAGTAAAGTGCTCAACAAATATCGAAGCTCACTTCGACCAAAAAATGCAGAAATTCGTAAACCACAACCTAATATCAACTCATACCATTTTTCAAATCATTCCAAACACGCAAAATTCGTAAGAAAACATTAGAATACATTTTTTCATTAATAAATTCATAAGTTCATAAATTGTCTCAATAAATATTCAATTAAATCATAACAAAGGGTATTAAATCACTTTAATAGAGTCATTTTCATGACTCTTTAACACCTAATCTTACTACTAGTAGGACTAAGGTTTCAGAGGTGCTAAGTTATTTAGGCTAAAAGCAGTGAGCAGTTTTAAAATTCCATTAAACAATGTACAAATAGTTCCTGGATCTTGATTAAGTGATAGTATAAATTCTTGCCTTGAAATAAATGGATTAAAGTGAATAGGTATTGGTGCATTCTGAAGCTTTTCAAGACCAATCTTGAACAGAACAGATTATTCCTTTATGTAATATCAAAATACATATGAATAAAGGGTACTGTACCTTATGTCTAATACTTTTTTTTGCTGAAGTCTTGAATGTCTCCAAGTGTTGGTAAACCAAGTAAAATATTATCATTATTAACAATCATTGCACAAGACTGCTTCTCTGCCAGCATGAGAGTCACCCCTTCCGTAAGTGAAGTGGTCATTAAAACAGTCACATATCTGGTTCTCATGGCTTCCGAAACAAAAGTTCTCTTCCCCGACTCTTCAATTTAATGATCTGAATCATCTAAGGAAAGTGAGCTTTCAACCACAAAGGTTGCCTGCATCAGATTCCTCATCGGCAAGCGAATAACTAGATGACAACCCGCTTGTCCTACTGCGATATTTTGTTGATTTGTATGAGCCTTTTCCTGTCCAGCTTTTTTAGTCCCTTTGACATCTCTTCTCCTCATCTGTCCAGATGTAATCCATGATGATAACCCAACAGCTTCCAGTAGGGGCAAAACTATCCGATAGTTCTGCGTCAACTCAAAAAGTAGCAATACTGAAGTAAGAGGTACCTGACACACTCCTGCAAGAGTAGGAGCCATTCCAACCTACAAAAGAAATTCAGAGAATCATCCAATCATGAAATGCAGATACCTAGATAAATCCTACTAATCGGCAGAAAATTAAAATAGTATTGAACATACAGATTACAGTATGTTCAGAACAACTCGAAAAAATCTCACTATAACAGCCCAAAGTCAACTAAATGAACTTTTCAGCCATTGCTCTATTTACAGCAAACTTTGGGAGGTATACATTCTAACAAGGAAAAGCAAATTATTTTCCAGAAGCCCGACACAGAGAGGTAGCAACTATCTTGACTACTACCAGCTGTAGCAATAGATTGGTTGAGAGACCATTCACAAATGGCCTAGATTCTAGGAAAATGTCAACACTCTCAAAACCCCATTAAAGGATTTCAGGATACACCAAGGCTATCAGACCGACAGTCACGCCACCCATTATAAGGAACACAGCCTTTGGTATCCCTGTGACTTTATGAAGATCATCGACAATTACCAACATGGACGTTGTGCATCTCTATTAAGGTCAAAAAAATCAAACTGCATAGGATACCGAACAATAGATACAGTGGGATTTATGAAAACAAGATAAAAAGTTTTCATTGTTAAAATCATCATCTTCAAAACAAAGGTTTGAATATTTACTTCCAGAAGTATTAAGCCTTGGTTGGGGGAAGTTCATACTTGTACACTGACTTAACCAGCTCCTCATCACAAAGTTGACCATGAAGATAGCATTTCATATATGCCATGAAATAACAGAACTATAACTAATTAATGACTCAACCTGGTTAACATTATGTCACACAGAGACAAGAACTTTAATAATGGTAACTGCAACCAAATGTGATGATAGTTTTAAAGAAGTGTCCAGTCCACAGTTTTGGAGGTATCAATGACGGCGAAAAGAATAATGAGAAAGGTTGTGGCAGCAAAGGGGCTGATGGCAAGTTAAAAATGGTTTGAGTAGAGGTAGAGGAGATGAAAGCAGTAGTATTAGACTCTTGATCTAGCTGCAAATGTGCCAAATTGTTGGAAAATTCAAAGACTGAAGATTTGTTTTCCATAATTAGATTAGATTTGCTTTTGACAATTTGTATTTTACTAGCTGTAATATCTGTAATTATTATAGGATTAGCTGTGAGATTAGTTAGCTTTCTGGTCTTTTCTTTCCTTATCTGATTTTCCTTGTAAATCCTATAAATACCTACAGTGTATATCAACTTTGAATACAAGAATCATACGACTTTGATTCCAATTTTATAGTCTTTATGGTATCAGAGCATCAGGCTCTTTTCTGGGAATAAAATTGTGGGAGAAGTAATTGGAGGAAAAGGGCGGCAGAACCAAAATCATGTCAATGAATCAGCTCTTAATTCATTAGGCTATGATAGACGTCCCATTAAAAATGTCTTTTAATACAAAGGGCATAAGGGGCAGTCAGACGTTGGGAGTGTGAGGTGCATGTATGTTGTGAGAGTTGGTTATTACTATTCACATGTTTGTGGGGAATCAAATTGTTTAGAAGAGGGAATATTTTAGTTAAGGAAATAGTATACAAAGTGAGATCAGTTTTAAGGAAGGTCAGGATATTTTCTATAGGGTCATTGAGGGAGGCCCTCAGCTGCTCGAACTGCTAGAAACTCTCTGTTTTGAGCCCATACTGTGTAGCTACTTTTATCAAATTTCATTCTCTAAAAATACAGTCTAGTTTATCCATTGATTTGGTGAAACTCTTTTCTCTGCTATTTTGGGTTGTTTGTGCTGTTTTGTGGTGATTGTTGCAGGGTGTCTCATCAGGCTAAAACAATTATAAGGAGCTCAGAATATTTTACATGACATGCATACAAGTTAGGAAGAAAGAAAGAAGAAGAAGAAGAAAAAAAAAAAACCCCCTCTTTCATTAGTCAAATTATTTACACTGAAGTTCAGAAATATTTCATGGTGTCGCTAAAAAAGAATCAATGCCTTTGAGTGTTCAAGCAGCTTTTAGATTTAATTTACATACCTTCTATCCATGCTATGGTTAGACTTAGCAACAAATTTTGGAATGATTTAGCTACAAGAGTAAAGCATTTTAAGATACAGAAGAAACTTCAATTTTGTACTCTCTTTTAAGATTCATGTGTAGCTTTTCCTGTTTCCTCTTGAAAACTCTGAGCACAAGATACATCTGCGTCATTCACTCTAGATAATGTATTTTGAAGCCCTTACTTTCAGAGGTATAGTTGGAAACTAGCACTAGTTAACTAATGGCCATTGTTTCAAAGTAAATAATGCAGTTCGAGAAAATCATGAAATAATACCAATATGAGACTATCAACAGCAATAATAATTATGTTCTCCTGAATCTGATTAATAACACCAACAGAAATCATCATCAGAAGAGGCGCCCAAAGCAATTGGGTGTGCGTACAAGAAAAGGATCATGATCAACCATTCAGAAAGAACTTTAACATCTATAAGACTGAGTTTTTCAAAGTAAATAAAGGAAGGATACAAATCGGTATTTAGTCCTTATCTTCTACATTTTAGGATTGAGTTTGAGTCCCAGCTATCCCCTTCTTGATTTCTCCTCTCAACCTATTAATTTCTCTCTATCTCCCCATATAGAATCCTATATTATCTATCTATGTTATTCTTCTCCTCCTCAACACCTAAGGAGCAAAAATATTATCTTCTAGACATTATAACTACCAGAGATTTGTCCAACATTTCACAGCATCAAGATTCTACTAGAAAATGGTTAGACAACACATCCACCAAAAACAAATTAAACGAACTGACAAAACAGATGCGGCAATGAAACCTATACAGATTTAGAAAACACAGACTCAGCTTAGTTAACAGCCTATAACTAAGCCATAAGATAACACTGTTTGATAAGCTTAGGGGGATCTTACTCGAGTCCATTTTGAGACCATGCTGTGTCATAGATTTCAATGGCAATTTAAAATCCCATATCAACCAAATCTCCATGAATCATATTTACAACAACTGCATATGTAACACCAGACCATATTTCTCTTGACTGCAATGTTGTCATGGCAACTGTTCCAACAGGTAGATCCCATTGACCGGCCCCTGCTGTGCATCCATATTCTTTGAGACATTAAAGTTAAAAACCTTCTCTAATGCTCTTCTTGCTTTGTCTTCATCAACTATCATTAGAGACACACCTGGTAAGTTCTAGTCTTATCAGATTTGAACTAAAAAGAATATATATTGAGAAAAAAAATGTGAAACACTATAAATAAATTAAGATTTATCAGGCCTGGATATTTGAGAATATCAATGAATGAAGTTAATCGGTTGCAACATACCATCGCCTAGTAAACTGATTAGGTTGAATAGATGAACTTGAGTGGCTACCATTATTGTCGTAGTTGAAGTAAGAAGCATTCCACAATTTCTCATATACAACTTTTGCTTACCGAAATTTGCACCAGAAAAAATCCTTTAATCCTTAAACCCTTAAGACCTACTTAATGTGCAAATGCTGGTGCAGTCTGCAATGCTGCCACCTCCACTTTATGCACTTACAACAGAGACATATCAAGTATCGTATGTCTGGTCGGGGAAGCCATCATTCTCAATCACCCCCATCACCATCCCTATCAAATTCGAACAGATGAAAGTGCTTACTGAGCCTTCTTCTTCCCGTAACCAAAACAGAGCATTTGGGCAGCTGGATGACCTTTTGCAGGATTCTGCTCTGAAAGAAGTTTCATACTCACTAAAGTTTTATGTTAGGATCCGACATTGGAAGGGGTAAAGGGTGGGCATGTGGGTTATAAAGGGCTTGGGCACCCTCCCTTGGCAAGCCGGTTTTCTAAGAAGAGTTCTACCCAAGCCCACAAAAGGCCTACTACCCAGCCCAATTGTTGAGTTATTGTAGTAGGTTCCTATCATTTTATCACGTAAACTTCAATTTCACTTTTGGACCGGAAATTGAGGAAGCTGGTTCAAGCATTCATGATAAATTTTGGCCTTCATTAGTAACTGCATGACTAAGGACATTGTACATTCGGTCGGCTTCACATTTCTCTCCACCATCATATGAAGGAGTTCAACAACTTTTGGTATCTCATTATTCTTGAGGAAACCGAACATGAGCGTATTAAATGTGACTACATCTGGAGCACAACCTTCTTCCTCCATATGTGACAGCAACTCATTTGCCTTTTTTAGCTGCCCAATTTTACACAGCCCATTGATCAAAATGGTATATGTTACAACGTCTGGCACTAGGTTTCCATGAAGAGAAAATTTCTGAAATAGGTCCCAAGCAGTTTCAAATCTCCCTGTTTTACATAATCCATCAATGAGGGAACTCAAACCTTCAAGGCCAACTGCAAACTTATTATTTACTAGAGTATTAAACAATTCCATCGCTTCCAAAACACATCCATTCTTGCAAAGTCCATCAATGAAAATGTTATATGTCAAATAATTAGGAAAAACACCGTTAAGTCGCATCTCACCAACTAAATTTTGTGCATCTTTTACATTACCTTTAAGAAAAAGGCCAGTTAACAATGTGCTATATGTAATCACATTAGACCTAATTCCTTCTAAAATCATCTCTCGATAAAGATAAAGAGATCTTTTGACTTCTTTATTCTTGCCATACCAATTGATTAAAGTAGTGTAACAAACAACATCAGGTCTATACCCCTTCCTGTTTATAAAATCGAACAATGCCCTTGCATCACCAATTCTGTCTGCCAAGCAAAAACCATTTATTAAAATGCTGTAGGTATAAACGTCGGGATCCACACCTCTTTGAATCATCTCAGTATATAAACTCTTACCCTTCTCAATTAATCCAGCCTTACAAAGGCCATCAATTATAATATTATAAGTAACAACATTTGGCCTACAAATAACACCAAATCCTCCATTCCCATTAACCATCTCTTCATGCAACTTAATAGCAACACTTATCTTCCCTGTTTTACACAATCCGTCAATCAAAGACCCATAAGTAACCACATTAGGCCTACAACCAACAGCAACCATTTTCTTAAACAATTCCATCGACTCCATAATCTTTCTCTCTACGCACAGACCTTTAATCAAACAATTGATAGTCACGGCATTTGGGGTGAAACCCTTCTTCAAAATCGCCCCAACAACCGCAAAACCATCTGAAAACCTTTTAATATTACCCAAGCAATTTATCAAAATGTTCAAAGACATTAAATCTGGAGACAACCCAGTTGAATTCAACAGCTTATAAAGTGAAATCACTTCATAGTAATGCTTCTTCTTAGCTAATGCACTAAACAAAGTAGTGAATGATGAAATTCGAGAAATGGGTTGCGACTTAATCATGTAATAAAAAAAGTACAATGCTTCATTCAGAGTAAAGTTACCTGATCGACAACTTTCTTTGAGGAATTTAGCAAGTGAGGATCGTTCAAGGGGTTTTTCAAAAGAATACAAAACTTCATTTTTGGAGCTTGAAGTTGTGAGGTTGTGTAAGTGTGCTAACAAAAATAAAATATTAACTTTCAGGGATGGGTTTTGAGAGATTGAAGACGAACGAAATGGGGATCTCAAAGCCATGTATGAAGATGTTTTTGTGGGCTGTGGTGCGGCTGAGATGCGCGACCGTGATGGGTGTAGGGCAGCGTCCTGGAGCGGCTGCGTCGTCGACTTGGTGGGTGGCTGAGATTGGAGAATGTTGTTCTAAAAGTTGAAAGGACATTTGGGAAGAGCCTTTATGTTTGTATTTAGATTTAGGGTAAACGAAAATGTTTTTATTTAATTATATATTTTTATTTTTAATTTGGGGGAATGATGTAGCAGATTTATGACCTATCATATGAGATGACAAATGTTGGTTGCCATTGATGTGGCTAGAGGTGGAAAATAACCCATGACTTGGCCCACAACAAGTTATGGAAATTGGCGGGCTGGGCCTAACTCGGCCCGCCAACAAAACCCAACTCACCTCTTGACCAAAAAGGTTGGCCCGGCCCGTCAACCCTAAGCCAATGGGTTTTGGTGCTCTGCGGGCCAAGCTAGTCCATATTTTTTTTAATTTTAATTTTTTTGTTTTTTTTGTGTTATTATTTTTAATTAACTTTTCAAATATCAATAATTCAATTAAATTAACTTTTTTTTTAACATTTCATATATTAATTCAATTTTAATATAATGTAATTATAATGTAAGAAAAATTAGATTTATTCATTTATCCAAAAAAAAAAAAAAAAAAGGAATTACAACAATTTTTGGCTCGTTAAAAACCTTATCAAGAAAAACCCAATTAGGATAAAAACTTGGTAAGGAAAAAAAAGTGTAATAATTGACAATTTACAAAACAACTAATTCGAGGGTTGACTGAGACCTCCCTCATCCGTATCATTTATATTACAAAATTGAAATGATTCTATTAAAGTATCGTCGACAACCTCGTATTGATCCTGATGGCGTGACCTTTCTCAATCTCGAAGATGTGAGGACTTCAATCATTTTTTGTGAAAGTGTAGTCCTCTTTTCATTTAAAATTCTTCCACTTGCACTAAATGTTTGTTCGGATGAGACAGGAACAGAGAAAACATCCAGGGTAAGTCTTGATAATACCGGAAAAATACATTTTCTGGTTTTCCAATATTCTAAGATATCAAAATTGGCTCTTTGTTGTGGATCTGCTGGTAACATGGTGGGGTTTCCCAAATATTGGTGAAACTCATTACTCTGTCGTTGCATGGAGGACAATACATTCATTGTTGATGCTTCTGAAGAGAAGGTTGTGCTTCGGGTTCGGGTCCTCTTCGGCCTATTAAGTGCACTCTAGGAGTCGAAGTCTTCATTTGTTTTTTCTGATGCTACTTCCTCGGGTATTTCGCCTCTTTGCTGATTCTCATACCTATTTTCATATTACAAATATACCTCTGCAAGACACTCTCTTACCTCTCCTAGTCGATTGACATATGCGTTGTCTTGTAAATTTTCAGTTAATGTATCTAAATCATTTTCTAAACGTGCTAATTTAATTCTAGAATCAAATATAGCAGCTAAACAATAAAGAAAAAGAATAGGTTTCCAATATTTTTTAAATTTTAATTCCATTGTCTATATTGGTCCCGATAAAATTTTATTGTTTCTGTTTTTTTCTAAATAAATATGAAATTTTTATAATTGTATGTATTACCAATGGACTGATATGATAATACACACCAGAAAGTTGTAAAGTGGATTGGTAAAATTTTTAGAAAAAGAATAAATTTTTTTAGCTATATGTCAATCATTTTCTACCAAATAATGAGGACCACTATTATTTGCTACAAAATAACTAATTAAATTTGCATAAGGTAAAAATGAATTAAACATTAAATAAGTACTATTCCATCTAACATGCATCTCTAATGCAAAAGTTCTAAGAGACATATTTGATTTTATACAAGCATCTTGAAACTCAGCATTTCTTCTATTACTACTAGTAATCCAAGCTAAAAAATCCATAATTCTATCAATGTTATTTCTAATTTTTTATACCACTTTTTACAATTAAATTAATAATGTGACATGTATAGCGTTGGTGAAAAAACTTCAAATTGTTATAAAAAGGAAAATTAATTTAAAAAATATATATATAGCTCTACTATTAATACTTGCATTATCTAAAGTTAAACTTATCACTTTATGAACAACATCATAATCTTCTAAAACTTCAACAATTTTATTATAAATTTGTTAACCACTATAATCCACATCCATTAATCTAAATCCTAATAAAGATTTATTTAATTTACATTCTTTATCAAAATAATGACTAGTCACACAAATATTATCGACGGTTAAAGCCACACTAACATGACAACTATGTATTTTATTTTTTAATTCTAATTTCATTTTCCCAAACAATTTTATTAAATAATTTCTAGTTACAGTTTTAGAATAACTTTTAAATCTTGGAAAAAATGAATTTTTAATAAATCTTTCAAAATATTTATTTTCAGCCATATTAATAGGTTGATCAGTTGCAGCGATATATAAAACTAATTGTTCCCTATATACATCAGAATTATAATGCCAAGTAATACCCATATTAGTTATTTGAGTTTGATTGGTTTCTCTATTTCCATGTTGAGTCATATGTTTATTAGCATACCTTTTTAAAGTACTAGTACCATTACCTGCATCAGCTTTGTAAATATTTCCATAGCACTTGCATCTTGCTTTCTTCACTTGAACTCCATTTTCTATATCGTAAAACTTATCAAAATGCACCCAAACGTTTGATGTGTGCCTGTCATCGATTTCGACAGCAGTTGATAAACCCGCTTCTGCTTGAAATGAAGTTGGATGAGGACAACGATTACGAGGACGACTTTTAGAGCCATTGGGAGCTGTAGCAGCATGGGGAGGAAGGGGGGAATATTATGAGGTGTATCGGATTCTGAGAATGGGCAAGCGGGACTATTTGAATCTACTGCATTTATGTTAGTAAATTCAAGGGGACTAGGATAGTTTCCTTCATTATCGAAATTGATGGGATGAAAATATCTATCCATTGTACTTAAAAAAAAAAAAAAAAAAGGGGGATATAGAAGAAATAAAAAATTAAAGAAGGAGAATTGGAATTTGGAAATATGAATTGAAAATTGCAAAAACTAATAAAAATTAAAATGAGAGCAAATTGACAACAATGAGAATAATTGAGAGATTTCAATAGAGATTATAGAAAATGATAGAATGACAGAATTTGGGATGTGAGAAAATATGAGAGTTTATGCCCTATTTATAGAAAAAGAAAATGACGAAAAAAACCCCTCCAACTACTATATTTCAAGGGTAAAAGGGGTATTTGCAAAAAAAAATAAAATTATTTTTTTTAATTTTTTGGTCCAACCTTGCAGGTTAGTTGTTGGGCTTGCAATGGCCAACCCACCGAGTTGAAAACTCCGAACCCGGCGGGTTGGAGGTTTTTTTTTTTTTTTTTTTTTTAAAATATAACCCGTCGGGTCACCAGGTTGACCTATGAAAGCCCAGCCCGCCCGGTGGGGTATATGCAGGTCGGGTTGAACCTGGCTTGCCTTTTAGGCGGCCTAGGTTGAACTCGGCTTGATACAGGCCGGGTTAGGGTTGACCCGCCTAAGCCGACCCATTTGTTCCACCTCTAGATGTGACAGAAGAGCAATACTATACCAACCACTTTTTCTCACAAACTTTCTTTCAAAATCCTGACGTGACAGTTCGCAATTGATCAGTTTGTAATTAATTAGTGGGACCCATGCGGATCCGTTGTGAACTGGCCAATTGTGAGCTACCATATCAAGGTTGTGAGAGAAAGTTTGTGAGAGAATGTTGTTAATGTAGTATTATTCGTGACAGAATAGTGTAAACTTAACATTATTTATTATCGAAGTAGGAAAGAATGGATTGACATGTATGAATAACATTATGCTTACAACTGAATCATACAATCAGACAAAAAACATAAAATAGAATAGTCATGTAAAATTTTTATTTGATTGTATGACTCAGTTATAAACATAGTATTATTCAACATGTATTACCATAAAGTTGAATTTTAATTAAATATTTTATTGAAAACATATTTAGTACCATACTATCATATATTTCACAAAATTTTTATATATTCTTATTGTCATGGTGTTAGATATATTTTTTAATTGCTTATTTTATTGTTCAGGGTTATATGTGGATAGACATCCTTCTTGAAGTTTTTAATGTACGGATCTAAGGGGCAGTTTATTAAAAGGGCATTTCAAGTTTGCATTTAATTAAAAGGCTATCAAGTTTTAAAGTGTTAACTCAATAGCCATATTATTGATTAAGGGTAATTAGTGCTTAATTAGGACTAATGAAGTATTATGTAATCTTTTCAAAATTATACTATATTCCCACAAACCCGAAATCGTTGCAAACAAAACCAAACACCTTCCCGCCATTAACGCATCTCTACCTCCGCATCTTCTTCTCTTCTTCTTAGCTTCGTCTACATCTTTTTTTTCCTCTGCATTTTCTTCTTCTTCCTCCTTCCTCTGCATCTTCTTCTTCTTCCTCTTTCCTCTACATCTTCTTCTTCCTCATTCCTCTATATCTTCTTGTTCCTCCGCCATCAACACTTTATTCTTCCTCCACCATTAACATCTTCTCCGCCAAAGATCCCCTTCCTCCTCCTCCTGACATTTCCTCTAAGTATGTGTACTTCCTTTTTATATTTTATATTTAGATTCACAAAGATTTAATAATGGATGGGGTTTGGGTTATGATTTTGATTTAGTTGTTTAGGTTGTTGGGTTGTGTTTGATGTAATGCAAGTTGAAAGGAGTGAAATTTGTTGAAAATTTGTTCTGGATATGTGTTCAGGGTATGATGGAATCGATTGTAGGTGGAGATGACAGAAAATGGGTTCTGGGTATGATGGATCGCTTAAGCGATCTGGTATATCGCAAAGCGATCGGTAGGTCGTAATGCAGAGGATAGATCGCTTAAGCGACTGTATGTAGCAGTATAGATCGCAAGCGATCGGGTGTATGCAAGCAGATAGATCGCTTAAGCGTATCGATGATAGATAGATCGCTTAAGCGATCAAAAGGTAAAAAATGCAGTATAGGAGCCGATCACTTAAGCGATCAGTAAATGACATAAGATCGCTTAAGCGATCATGGTTGTTTATACTGGATCGCTTAAGCGATCAATTGTATTGCTTAAGCGATCCAGTATAAATAACCATGATCGCTTAAGTGATACAGCATACCATATAAGCATTATGCAGATTCTTTTTAAAATATTTGAACCCTTAGTACAACATTTAATAATTTTTTTTTCTTGCATTACAGGTAGTTGGCTATTATTACACATGGGACAAGTTGTTTTGGGTGTTGAATATTTTGGTGAGTGGGTGGAGGGAGCACGTAGCTGGCAGTGGATTGGGAAGAGCAAAGAAGCTATACCAATTCTTTGTGAGCCACGAGGTTAGTTTTGATGAGTTGATTGATGAAATAATTAGAAGAGGTAATTTGCGTTGCTCGCGTAGTGATATAGTTGTGAAGTATCTTTTAAGCGAGTTCCTGAAAATTATAAGGTACCTCCTGTTATATTAAAGTCGAATAAAAGTGTGAAGTTATATATGATTGATGTGGCCGATAATGGTTGGAGGCCGATTTTAAGGGTTTCTCTTGTAGAAAAACCGTTCGAAGTTGGTTCAAAGGAAGGGGATAACGAGGAAGTAGGCAGAGATTTACCTAGTTTTAATTTGAACTACAAGGCCAATGATTTGTTAGTTGAAAAATCAAGAGTAGACGGTAAATTGGGTAGTAAGGAGGACACAGTAGAAGAGGTTGGTGATGGGGGGCCGAATGAAAATGTTGAGGAGGAGGACCCCGTAGATGTTCCCACAGATGTAGAGATTCCTTTAAATACAGATTATGCAGAAGACGTAGATTGTGAGGAAGAGAACACCATGGTTGTTTATGTAGGTTCAGAGAGGGCAATTGGAGGTAATAGTGAATCAGCTCATGTTTTTACGGATGGATCGGAGTTGCACATAGGGTATTTATTTGACAACAAAGAGGAAGTGGTGAGGAAGCTAAAACTTGTTGCCGTGAGAGGTAATTTTGAGTTCATCACCAAAAAGTCAAATTCATTGGTATGTGATTTGCATGTCGTGGACCCGAAAGTGCAAGTGGCGGATTTATTGTAGAAGGTTGGCGGAGTTGGAAAAATTTATGCTTAGCACATATACCCGTGAGCACACTTGTGGTTTGGGACATATTTCAGGTGAGCATTGACAAGCATCCGCTGATGTTATTGGACAATTTGTCAAAAGTTGGTTCGTTGAAGGGAAAGGTCCATCTCCTAAAGACATTCAGAGACTTGTGCGCCACGAGTTGGGATATCTTTGTTAGTTCTTGGAAATCTTGGAAAGGGAGACAACATGCACAAGATTTTGTTAGGGGCACGCCGGAGCACGGGTACGCAGTATTAGAAGCATATCGTTATATGCTTGAGTTGACAAACCAAGGCAGCAAGACGGCTTTGAAGTGGGACAGGAATATGATGTTTAAATATTTTTTGTTGCTTACGGTTCTACTATAAGGGGTTTTGTAAACATGAGAAAGGTATTGGTTATTGATGGTTGCTTTCTGACGGGAAAGTATGGAGGTACATTGTTGGTGGCCACTGCACAGGACAACGAGAATCACACATATCCTGTTGCATGGTGTGTGGTTGACTCTGAGAATGACAAGTTGTGGACTTGGTTTTTTCAGCAGTTACGTACGATAGTGCCTGACACGGACGAGTTGTGCATAATATCCAATAGGCACAACTCTATAAAGAAGGGGATTGCCACTATTTACCGTCAAGCATATCACGGATTCTGTATGAGGCACCTTGGTGAGAATATAAAACAAAAGTTTAAGTGTCTTTGGCCTCCTTCGGACATACTACATGGCGGGCAAAAGCTCATCGGGTTGATGCGTTCGAGGCGGTTCAAAGCCAAATCCGAATCAAGGATCATAGAGTTGCTAAGTATCTTGAGCATGATGTTGGTTTCGAGCGATGGAGTAGAGCTTACTTTCCTGGAAGAAGGTTTGATGTCATGACCACGAACATAGCCGAGTCCATAAATTCGAAGTTGTTAATAGAAAGAGAGTTTCCAATAGTTGCACTTTTTGATGCAATTCAAAGGACACTGTCGCGGTGGTTCCATGAGCGTCGTACGGAGTCAGATAATTTTACTACAACCTTTGTTCCGTCAGATGAAAAATTATTGCGAGAACGTATGGAACTGTCAAATACACGCTTGTTTACTGTCCTCTTAATGCTTAAGAGTTTCTTGTCTTGTGTATGGTCCGGATGCTCTAGTTGACCTTGTTAGAAAAACTTGTAGTTGTAAAGTGTTTGACATTCAACGTTTACCTTGTCCTCATGCACTAGTAGTACTAAAACACCAACGGAAGCTGGATTTTGGTTCAAGAATTTACATGGAACTTTGCTCCCCTCTCTATATGACAGATCACTACATGCTAGCTTATTCAGAAACGATATATCTGGTGTCTCTAGAAGAGGAATGGGTAGTGCCGCCAGAGGTGGCTAACATTATTATCCACCCGCCATTCAAGAAGACAGCAAAGGGGAGAAAAAGAGTTAAGCGTATTCCATGCAACCTAGCCACAAGAGAAGCAGTTGCCAAAAGCAATCACATGCACATCCATAAAATTAGGTTCGAAGAAGGATGAAATTCAGCGAGTTGCCAAGGCCAACCGTTGATGAGTTATTGTTTTCAATTATTGATGTTATAAATTTTATATTTCTTGTTACATGGTCTAAATATTTGTTGTTGATTTTAGTTTGGAATTAAGTTGTCAAATTGAGGAGAAAGTATGGAATTAATACGTGTTGGTAATTTTAGTTTGTCAAAATTCAGGAGAAAAGCAGGAAAAGTATATATCGCCAATGATCACTTAAGCGACTAAGTATATTGCTTAAGCGACTAAGGGTTTTTCAAACAGGATCACTTAAGCGATATAACGGATCGCTTAAGCGATCCACGTTCACTGAATCGACCAAGACAAAAAGACAAGAATCGCTTAAGCGATATCACGGATCGCTTAAGAGATCGTGCACCTTGAAATATTTGATTCTGCCCAAGTGCGCGATCGCTTAAGCTATTTACGATCGCCTAATCGACGAAGACAAAAAGAGAAGAATCGCTTAAGCGATCATGCACCTGGGTAGATTTGATTCTGCCAATCACATGATCGCTAATCGACCAAGACAAAAAGACAAGAATTGCTTAAGTGATATCTAGGATCGCTTAAGCGATCCATGTTCGCTCAATCGAGCAAGAGAAAAAGACAAGAATCGCTTAAGCGATATCACGGATCGCTTAAGCGATCGTGCACCTGAAAATATTTGATTCTGCCCAGGTGCGCGATCGCCTAAGCGATTTACGATCGCCTAATCGACGAAGTCAAAAATAGAAGAATCGCTTAAGCGATCATGCACCTGCGCAGATTTGATTATGCCAATCACATGATCGCTTAAGCGATCCACGATCGCTTAATCGACCAAGACAAAAAGACAAGAATTGCTTAATCAATATCTAGGATCGCTTAAGCGATCAACTGAAAAAGTAAAGAATCGCTTAAGCGATATATATGATCGCTTAAGCGACCTTGTGTAAACGAAGTTCCTTTTATTACGATCGCTTAATGGACCAATGAAAGATTTGAAAATTTGACAAATACACCCCTACCCACCCAACTTCCCAGATCCTGGCCACCATAGCCAGAAACCTGCCGGGAAAGGGCTTTACGATGCATTGCGGCCGGATCAGGCTGATACGGCGTCGATATGGCCTTTTTCGGCCACATCGACCATGGATGAGGCCGAAAAAGGCCAGATCATGGCCATATCTGGCCGTCGACGAACGAAATATGCCACATTTGGCGCTAACGATCGCCTAAAGATATGGCTATCATTTTCGGTCAACGATGCCCTAAGATTTGGCCTGCGATTGACCGCACGTCAACCATTTCATTTAAAAGTCGATGACAGCCCGATGTGGCCTTTTCCGGTCAGATCCACAGTGGATTTGGCCGAAAAATGTCACATCTGTGAATTACCGATCATTTTTGATCTTTTGTAGCAGTCGGTGGTGCCGAAATATGGGAGGTTTGGTGGGTGGGGGTGTTTTTGTTACTTTTGAAACTTTTTCAGGCGGTATTAATTAAATTAATTCAGTTAATGGGTCTAAAATTTATTAAAAAAATACTTATATTTACTAAATAATTAAACAAAGAAATATTATGGGAATAGGATTTATAATATTTATTCGAATATTCAACCAAACGCACCCTTTATGTTTTGAACAAACACGAATCATAAACCCTATATGTTTAGGATAGAGGTATACATTCTACACTTTATATGTTTAAAGAATAGAGGTTTAATACAAATCTAATAACAATCTACAGACCTATATGTCATCATCCCCGACATAGTTTAGTATGAGGTATACATTCTATATTTATATGTTTATACCACGTAAAGAACTAGGTTTAATATAAATAATAACGGCCTAGTCCCACCGAGGACGATAGAAAGAAACCCTATATGTTTAGTATAGAGGTATACATTCTACACTTTATATGTTTCATACGACGTAAAAGAACTATAGGTTTAATATAAATATAATAACGGTACATATACATGAGACCCGGGTATTTCCAGATCCCGAGACGAATCGTAAACCCTATGTTTAGTATGAGGTATACATTCTACACTTTATATGTTTCATATGACGTAAAAAGAACTATAGGTTTAATATAAATATAATAACGGTCATAGTCCACTGAGACGAATCGTAAACCCTATATGTTTAGTATAGAGGTATACATTCTACACTTTATATGTTTCATACTGACGTAAAAGAACTATAGGTTTAATATAAATATAATAACGGTCATAGTCCACTGAGACAAATCGTAAACCCTATATGTTTAGTATAGAGGTATACATTCTACACTTTATATGTTTCATACTGACGTAAAAGAACTATAGGTTTAATATAAATATAATAACTGCTATAGTCCAACCGAGGGCAGATCGTAAACCCTATATGTTTAGCATAGAGGTATACATTCTACACTTTATATGTTTCATACTGACGTAAAAGAACTATAGGTTTAATATAAATATAATAACTGTCATAGTCCACAAAGACAAATCGTAAACCCTATATCTTTAGTATAGTGTTAATCGCTTAAGAGATCTGACGTTTCGCTTAAGCGATGCTTCCTAAACGAGTCTTTGTCGCTTAAGGGATATAGATCGCTTAAGCGATCTTTATCAAGGCAGAATGAACATCCTCCCACCCATATGGGTGGTCGGCTTAAGCGATCGACGATCGCTTGAGCGATGCTTCCTAAACGAGTCTCGCGGCTTGCCGATATAGGATCGCTTATGCGATCTTTATCAAGGCAGAATGAACATCTACCCATATGGGTAATCGTTAAGCGATCTGATGTATCGCTTAAGCGATGCTTCCTAAACGGGAGCCCTCGCTACTTGTTATATAGGATCGCTTAAGCGATCTTTATCAACAAGCGAATGAACATCGCCAGATGGTATCGCGTGTCGTATCGACGTTCGCTTAGCGATGCTTCCTAAATGAGTCTCTGTCGCTTAAGCGATATAGGATCGCTGAAGCGATCTTTATCAAGGCAGAATGAACATCTACCCAGATGGTAATCGCTTAAGCGATCTAACATTTTGCTGTATATGATCTGCGCTATGCGATGCTTCCTAAACGAGTCTCTGTCGCTTAAGCGATATAGGATCGCTTAAGCGAATCTTTATCAAGGCGAATGAACATCTCGCCGGATGATGGTAATCGCTTAAGCGTCTCGGGACGTTTCGCTTAAGCGATGCTTCCTAAACGAAGTCTGTCGCAAGCGATATAGGATCGCTTAAGCGATCTTTATCAAGGCAGAATGAACATCTGCCCAAATGGTAATCGCTTAAGTGATCTGACGTTTTACTTAAGCGATGCTTCCTAAATGAGTCTCTGTCGCTTAAGCAATTTTAGATCGCTTAAGCGATCATATCTGGATAAGTCTTAGTCATTTGGGAAACATTTGTACATCACTCATTTCCCTCGCAAATCCGAAAAGAATTTGTATCAATCAAATTCATCACAAATCAAAATATAGGAGACATCAATGTAATCGAAACAGAAAATGAAACAAAATGCTAAAAAACCATTATCCGGCTTGGGTGAAGCAAATGATCACACCATACATAGTAAATTCAACCTGCTAATGAGATATCTTATATGGACAAAAAAAATTATCTCCCGAATGTCAGATCCAATTCTTTACAAAAATTTCCTATACACTGCCAACAACCTCTCTGAGATCACTGTTTTGTACCATGCCTTCCCAGCAAGCTCTCTGCTCACTCAAAACGGATCCATCTGCCCATGGAAGCAGTCGACTTGACCCTCCCGGACACTGTCATTGTTTTCGTCATTCAACCCATCCATCGGGGTGTTCATCATGTTGAACTCAATAAATTTCAGGGCATATACCCCACATTCAGCACTACAATAGGAAGAGACATTAGCATTAGAATAAACTTATAGAACAATTGTATTATATAAGTTAGTTTTATACAGAAGTTACCTTGACTCATTTATTGGGTGGGTAGAGTGTTTAATTGGTCACTTTCCAGTTAGTACTTCATCACCCAAGTGCCCAAACATCTCATTTGACACACAAGCAGGGAACAACCTGGACCGTAGCTCCAACTCCACCTCCAACTGCTTGTCTCGATAAATAGTAGGGTTGCAGTCAAGGATCTTCAGCAACCCCTCCTCTAGATGTGCAACGGCTGCTATCCAGTGCATCTCTTTGACGAGGATGATGCGGGTACACTCTTTTAACAAAGGCCCAGTGTGGCCATATTTGGGGTGATCCCCCGTATATCTTTGCATCATTACGTCATCAAAATGAAAATCATCAGGGGATGCGATCCATCTGTCTTGAGGCCAATCTTTTTCGCTTCGGTCCTTTTACTGCACCACTAGCGGCATTTTTAAGTAAAGTGCGATATGCCAAAACAAGCCTTTGGCTAAACATCACATCAGTGAAGGCACAGTCGGGATACAACAGATGACCATCAATAGTCTGTCGTTGCCTCATTAGTGCCAATATCTCATCGATATGCTGTATCAAATAAAAACAACAAGATAAGTATGGAAAACATAGGCAAAAATAAGGAAAATTAAGCAAAAAAAACTCACCGAGTCCTCAAGCCACATGCCCTTCGTCAACAACTTCCTAAACCATTCCCGGGGATAATCCCCTGTCTTACACTTTATATGGCCATTACTTCCTGATCCATTGTAATAGGCATAGAAGAGTTTTTTCTTTTCCTCTATTGGCCTATACAAATCGACATTTGACTGCACTTCCTCCCGCTTCCTCCATTTTTACATCCCCGCTTCCTTTGCCTCCCACCTCGCCCTCCTCCATTATCACCGCTCCACTTCCTCCACCAACCTCCTCTATTTCTGGTTCTTGCTCTATTTGTTTCTTCATTTTCTTGTTCTTTCCCGTGTCATTACCATGTAAGGCGATTTCACAAACTTGCTCTTCCGACTCTCTCTTTTCAAGCCAGTCTACACTTCAATCGCCTTTAATTCTCCACCAACTTCCTCCTCCACTGTACCAACTTTCTCTCGCAGCTTATACACTTTCTCCTCCAGCCTTTTCAGGCACTCTTCCATCTTGTCAAACCTTGCATAAACGCCATTGTAAAACTCTCAAACCTTGCTTCAGCGGGTTGTTGTAAAACTCTCAAACAAGCCGTTTATGAGGTCAACAACCTTATTCTCCCGCGTCCGATGTCTCGGCAAAGCGGTACTTGTTGTACCAGGTTTGCCGAGGCATGACGGCCTCCCTTCCTTCCCTTCCCTCCTCCTCCCTCCCACCGATTGGGCCTTCATCCTCCTCAGCGTCAACCACATTCTGAAGCAGTGGCCCTGCCATTGCCATCACATGCATGACCCCTTCTAGGTCCCGCATCAGGCGGTCTATCCCTTCATCGCTTGCATCCTCCAGTGCCTTGAAAGATTTGACATAGTCCTCTTCTACTTCAGCCCTAGTAGCGGTGAGAAAGGGACGGACGAGTCCCTGTAATAAGAAACTAAATCAATCAGATTAAAGCGAAATTTTAAAGCAACTACATATGCAAAAGCTTATTCCTTCAATCTTACCCCAGCCGCTTGAATGTCAACGTCTATTTGGTCGTAATCCGAATGGGTGTACCTCTGGACATGCCACCGCAACATCTAGGAAATTACGCATTACATTACCCAATTGTTGCTCCTCCACCCCCCTTAGCGAAGACAGGGATGGCCTCATACATCCAAGCCTACATTGGAAAAAAAAAACAGTCCATATCATAATTCAAACACATATGTTACAAAAAATATAATAAAAAGCTATTAATATTTACCTGCATTGCCCATGGGAAGTCAAACAAATTGTACGTGCTTGGTTTATCCTTCCCATCCTATTGGGACTGCTTTAACGCCATGTCTAGTTTTGTCAGGCTGCTGATGGTTCGCTCATATGATTTTAGTCCCCATGGATAAGAATTAAAGAACTTCATGTTGCTTGCAAACAACAACCAATCTTTCTCAACAGCTTTTGTTGAGTCAGCAACCAATAAGATCGAATGTAAAAACAAAACCAAGCACACTTTTATCTTCTCTTTAATAGTATAGTCAACTGTTTCTAGACTATTCTCTAAACCCTGTGTTGTAATAGAGTTAGCCCCCTGCAAAACTTTAGTAAGAAACTGTATGGCTCTCCGACTATTCTTTACTCTCTCTACCTTCTTTTCTGGCACTTCCCCACATCCTAAGCCTGTCACGAGGGCATATTCCATCATGCCAAAAGGGGCGTAGTGGCTTTCCACTCCACAAACCACATTTTTTTTTTTTTTGCATCTTACTAAGTGCAGCAACATGTAATGCACTCCCTGCCCCCAAAATGCCTTTTTCCAATGATTTCCGAGTCGTAAAAACTGACTAAAACAAGTTTCATTTGAAATCTCGTTTACCATTCCTAATTCCATCCAAAATGTCCTGTCTTCGACAAAAACTTCCCAACTGGACTGACCGGGTCACCCTTGCAGGGGAAGTAGGGCACCTTATCGCTTATAAGGTCCAACTCTTAGTCTTTGATGTTTATACGCCGCACAACGCACAATCGATATATACAAAATGTGAGCAACGAAATAAACCTAAACAACTAATAAACAAGATATCGGCAACAAAGATTACATTGTTGGGTCCGATTAAGCGATGTCGGATCGGGTAAGAGATCTTGACTCACTTTCGTGCAAGATCGCTTAAGCGATTTTATATCTATGATTCGACTCCAAATGATAGCAAGCGACCAAGAGTCAACTTAATCAATCGGCAAGCGATATAAAGGGATCGACTAGCCGATCATGCACATGGGCAGATGGAGTAAAAGAGGTTAATCGCTTAAGCAATCATTTGTATCGCAAGCAACGATAGAAACGTACCACTTTCTTGGCGGCCCCTGCTTCGTTCTCGCCAGGCCTCATCTCGTTGCAGAATCCTCGGAAGACTCCTCCACCTGCCACTGAATTGTCGCGGAATCCTCCTCTTGCTGATTGATCGCTGACTCCTCGTCTTGAGCGTTTGATGATTCTTCCCCTCTGTTCTTGTGTGCGTGTCTCCTCCCCTACTGTCGACCACGTTCACGATCGGATGATCCCACTGAGCGACCATTGAAGCGCTAGGCCAAACCGGAATCTAGGATTGAAATGGCGTTGGGTTGTCGTCATCATTGTGAGTGTCAGCCATGGTTTTGGATTGAATTTGGTGTGAAAATTTGTAGTTTGGATCGAAATATAATTTTGGGTATCTGGCTTTGGAAATTGTCACGGTTCCCGTGTTGACGGTTGAAGAAATCGATTTTAGGGTTCAAGAAATCGATAGAAAATCGTGACTTATCACAGGAAATCACGTCTATATTCTGTTTAGGGTTCAAGAAATTGAGTTTACGATTGAATATGGTGTGGAAATTTACGGGGTTGGATCGGAAATCGCCTATCTCCGTTTGGTTCAAGAAATCGATTTTTGCCCTAATGAATTTCGATTAAGCGAGGTGAACAGTTAATGGGGCTTGTTTTGAGAATTTTCAAATTTAAAAAAATTTTATTTCTCTATTCGACCCAAATATGTTTTAATCCTTTCATTTTAACCCATTTTACGTGTCTAGTTAGTCGGTTGGGCGATCTTTTCCAAGGAAGAACAAAATGCGAACAGACAGGATGATCACATAAAGCGATCCTTTGGTATCGCTTAGCGGAATTTATCGCTTTTTACTCTTGGTCGCTTAAGCGATTTAGGATCTCTTAAGCGATCTCTTCCAAGGCAGAATAAATCTGCCCAGATTTATGATCGCTTAAGCGATTCCTTGCTTTGACTCTTGGTTGCTTAAGCGATTTAGGATCTCTTAATCAGAATAAAATATGGCGAGATCTATGATCGCTAAAGCGATCCTCTTGTATCGATCAACCGATTCCTCGCTTTGACTGTTGGTCGCTTAAGCGATTTAGGATCGATTAAGCAATCTCAGTAGAGGCAAAATACAATCCGCACAGATCTATGATCGCTTAAGCGGTCTTTTTGTATCGCTGAAGCGATTCGTCACTTTTACTCTTGGTCGTTTAAGAGATTTAAGATCGACCAAGCGATCTCATCCGCGTAATAAAATCTCCGGATGATATGATTCCGGCTTAAGCGATCCTCTTGTATCGGCGCATTCCTCGCTTTTTACTCTTGTCGCTTAAGCGATTTCAGGATCTCTTGGCTGATCTCTTCGAGCGTAATAAAATCGCTGGCCCATCTATGATCCGCTTAGCGATCCTCTTCTATCGCTTAAGCGATTCCTCACTTTACTCTTGGCCGCTTAAAGCGATTTAGGATCTCTTAGCGATCTCTTCGAGCGTAATAAAATCGCTTTGCATCTATGACCGCTTAAGCGATCATTTGAGAAAAAATCTGTTTCGCTTAAGAGATATATGTGGTCGCTCATATATCGCTTAAGCGATCATGAAAAAAAAAGAAGAATCCTACATTTCTCCTGTATTATGTAATAATCTGTCATTTATAACACATTTTACTCCCAAATACGAAAAAAATAAAGCAAAGGCAAATGAAGTCATTTATATCAATCTAATCCATCAGAGATTAAAATATAAGAGACATCAATGTAATTGAAAGTTTAAACTTAATATCATTCATAATAGTGCCAAAAATGAATAAATCCTAAGCTAGTTTGACAAGTTTTGGAATTCGGGTATAATCTATCTGAGATCATTCTTTGGTACCATGGCTTGCAAAGGTTGACTGATTGCAGATCCGCCACTATGAGAAGTTTTCAAATTCGGTATAATGGTATGCACAGATCATTTCATGGTACCATGGCTCGCTTGGCCCGACCTTGATTGCACATGCCTCCTCCCTTTTTGGCCAGCAGCCTTGATTGAGATGCCTTGCCCCGGCTGACCTACTCACAGCCCAAGCAGTTTTGAGGGAGTTCCCTCTCATTGTTTGCAACAACCTGCAAAATTACACACTACTGCCACGTCGCTTTTTCTAAATAAAACACAAAAAAACAAAAAAGTTTTTAGGGCCAATTTGTTAAATGGAAAGTTGGGATGTCCACCACGGTAAAATGTTCTCTCTTCACGAACCCGAAGTTATGGAGTGCAAGATTTAAAAAGTTCAACGATCTGTCTATTTCGGTAAGGGGGTGTGTATAAGCATGACACCCGCAAGATCACACCATAACCTAAGTATCAACATCAACATCACATAAACTACAAAATTAAAAGTACAAGTTCCAAACCTTTTTGATTCCCGGGTTCATTGGTCACCTCAAAAACGGATCTATTTCCCCATGGAAGCACTCAACAGCCCAGGGGTGCTCCCAGAAAGATGGTCATTGTTTCATCATTCAATCCAAGTCCATCAGTTGTTGGTCATGTCAGGCTGAATAAATTTCAAGGCATATGCCCCCAGAATGAACTTACCGCAATAGGAAGATGCCATTAGCATTAGAATCGACTTTATAGAACAATTGTATTATGTAAGTTAGTTTTATACAAAATTTATCTTGACTCATTTGTTGGGGACGGGGAACGCGCTTAGGTGGCCACTTTCCCGTCAATGCTTCATCACCGGAGGTGCTCAAACATCCGGCTTTCGGCGCAGCGGAACGAGGACAACCACGGCTAAACCCTCCAACTTGGTCTCCAAGCTTGCTTGTCTCGACAAATTGTTGGGTTGCGATCAGGATCTTCGCAACCTCTCCCTCCTGGCGCGACCAAGTTTGCTATCCAGTTGCATTTCCTTGACGGGATGATGCGGTAGACACTTTTAACCTTTGCCCCCTTATGTGGCCATGTTTGGGCTGTCCTGAATCATCTTGCATCATCCTGTCATCAAACTTAAAATCATTAGGGTGACGCACCCAGTCAACTCTTCGGTGCCCTTCCCGATTGTTTTCCGCTTTTGGCTCCTTTTGCTACGGTATGTACCAATGGCCTTTTTTTCAATAAATTGCGATATGTCGATGCCGGTGTTTGGCCAAGGCCCACATCGGTGATGGCACAATAGGGTGGGGGATACAAGAGATCACCATTGCTAGTTTGTCACAATCATGCTTAGCCAATACCTCATCGATGTGCCCGCATCAAATAAAAACAACATGATAAGTATACAATACCTCATGGAAAATATAGCGTTTAAAATAACTCATTTGAAGTCTGAAGCCACATTTATCGTCAAAATCTTTTCAAACCAATCCCGAGAATAATCCCTAGTCTTACACTTTACAAGGGCATCACTTCCGGATTCATTGTAATAGGCATAAAAAGGTTTTTTCTTTTCCTCCTCTATTGGCTTATACAAATCGGACGCTGGACTCCATTTTGCTTCAAGCCGGCTTCCCTCCCCCTTCCTCCATTTGTACATCCCCACTTCCTTCGCCTCCCGCCTCAACCTCCTCCATTATAACTACCCACTTCCTCCGTAAACCTCTTTAACCCCCTCAATTTTGGCTTCTTCCTCAATTTGTTTCTTTGTTTTTCCTCTTAATTCCACGTGTTAGTATGGTGTAAGGCGATTTCACAAACCACATCTTTCGGCTCTCTTTTTTGGGCTTTTTTGCCCAGGTTGCACTTTAACCGCCTTCAATACTCTACCAACTTCCTCCTGCACCCTACCAACTTCCTCCTGCACCCTACCAACTTCCTCCTCTACCCTAACAACTTTCCTCTCGCCACCTTATCCCACTTTCTCCTCCACCCTTTTTCCCAACTCCGCTCTTCCATCTTATCAAACAAACTCTTTATGAGGTCAACCACCTCACTCTCCCGACCGACGCGCAGCGGTACTTGTTGTACCGATTTACTAAGGCATACGAACCTCTTCCTCCTCCCCTCCCCTTCCTCCCTCCCACCGATTCGCGCCTTCATCCTCCCTGTCAACCATATTCTCAAGCAGGCCCCGCAACAGGCCTCACATGTGTGACCCTTTCTAGGTCTCAGCACCCAGGCTCTATCCCTTTATCCCTTTGATCCTCCCAGTTGCTCGGAAAGATGTGACATAGTGTTCGTTTGCGCTTCACCCCCAGAGTCAGGTGGGAGGAAGAGACCGAAGACAACCCCCGTAATAAGAAACAAAAATCAATCGATTTAATCGACATTTTAAAGCAAGTGCATGTTCAAGCTTAACCTTTAATCTTACCCGAGGCTGATTGAATTTCAATCTCTATTTGCTCATAATCCGAATGGGTACACTTCTCGTGCCACCGCAACATCCTAGGAAATGTCTCTGTTTGCACAACCAAGCCCTAATCCTCCCGCCTTAGCCAGGGACAGGGGATGGCCTCATACATCCAAGGCTACATTTAAAAAATAGTCCATATCATAATTCAAACACATATATTAAAAAAATATAACAAAAAGCTATTAATTATTTACCCGCATTGCCCATAGGGAAGCCAAACAAATTGTACGTCGCGGTCTTTTCTTCTCGGCCCATTGGGAGTGCTTTTAACGCCGGGAAGTCTTTTTGCTTGTAGGGGACTTAATGGTTCGCTTAAATGATACCTATCCCCACGGATAAGCATTAAAGAAGTTCAAGTTGCTTACTAACTTCACCCAATCAATATCAATGGCTTTTTGTTGAGTCACTTTAGCCATTAGGATCGAATGTAAGAACAATACCAAGCATAGTTTGAACGCTCACCTCGTTAAACTCACCATCTTTTAACCTCCTCTAATTCCGTGCCTAATAGACTTCTTCCCCGCCAAAACCTTGTTAGCCAACCTTTTGGCTCCCCGTGATCGTCCTGCTTATTCTTTTTTCCCTCAACCTCACTCGGCAATTCCCCACATCTTAAGCCACACACGCATATTCCATCATCCCAAACCCGCATCGGGCTTTCCATCCACCATGAACCACATTTCGTGCTTTTGTTGCTTTTTTATTGAGTGCGGCAACATATAATGCACTCCCGACCCCAAAGAATGTCTTTTTCCATTTTGTGTCCATATCCTAAAAATGAAAAATCAAACAAGTCTCTTTGAATCTCCTTTCACCATTCCTCACGTCCCTAAAATCCTCGTTATTCTCGTTAAAACATTCCAACTTGACCTCCACCGTCACCCTCACAAAAGAAGTACGGCATCAGACGCTTACAACCTTCAATTGCATTTCTATAGTTTACGCTTCGGAAAATCCCCTGCACAATCGATATAAACAAAATATCAGAAAAAAATTCAACCAAATCAAATATAAACAAAATACGCTCGGAAGAATCGCTTAAGCGTACGGGCGATGATTCTCGCCTCATACAAGATCTCTTAAAGCGATCTCCGAAATCGCAAAAGCGACAGCTGAAAGGATCGCAAGAGATTATAGTATCGCAGCATTTGGTTCCTCGCCTTGGAAGAGATCACTTGCGATTACAGGATCGGCTTAAGCGATCACAAGAGATCTTGTACGAGATAGAATCAACATCTGCCAGATCTAAGATCGCTTAAGCGATCTTTTATATTGCTTAAGCGATTCATCGATTTTACTCTTAAGCAATCCAAAATATCTTAAGCGACCAAGAGTAAAAGCCATCAATCGCTTAAAAGCGATACAAAGGATCGCTTAAGCGATCTTAAGGTCCTCGGCAAGTACAAATACCTTTTTCTTCTTAACGGCCTCCTCCTCCTCCTCGAACTCGCGGGACTCCTCTTCTTGGCTGAATTTTGTCGGCCTCTCCTTCCCCTTCCCGAACCTTTTGCCCTTCTTCTCTCTCTTGTTGTCGGCGCCGCTCTCTCCGTTGGAACACCTTCACGATCGGATGATCCAAACCCAAGTGGCCATTGAACGCTTGCCGGCCGGCCCGGAGTCTACGATTCAAGAGGCGTTGGGTTTTCCTCCTCATTGTTAAAGTCAGCCATAGTTTTAAGAAAGGAAGAAGCTTTAGGATTGAATTTGGGTGTGAAAATTCGGCGGAATGTGGACTGATATCGCCGGAAATTGCTAAGATGTGTTTAGGGATTGAAGATATCGATTTTTGCCTTAATTGGTTTCGATTAAGCGATTTGAATATTTGGGGCTCTTTTGTAAATTTCAAATTTTAAAAACTTTCATTAATTATGATTTTGTCCTTATATGTTTTAATCTTTCCATTTTAACCCATTTTACATGTTTAATGGCTCCTAACTATGCCACGTCGGGCTTCTAAATAAAATAAAAAAAATTGTACAGCTTTCAAGGCTATTTTTTAAATCCAAACCCTGGGATGGCTGTCAGCCTTAAATTTTCTCCAGATCTAATTGCTCACTTCACAGACTCTAAAATTAAAACCAGCAACTAGACGCTCTATCTATGGAAGGGCAAAGGTTACAGCCCAAGTCTATCTACCTTTGGAGGAGTTTTTAAAAT
The DNA here is from genome assembly GCA_026225825.1 of Pistacia integerrima. Taxonomy (NCBI): domain Eukaryota; kingdom Viridiplantae; phylum Streptophyta; class Magnoliopsida; order Sapindales; family Anacardiaceae; genus Pistacia; species Pistacia integerrima. The sequence continues at coordinate 41,171,446 of CM047749.1, forward strand.
ATTGTTGCAAGATGGAAGCGGTTGATTGGATTTGAAGAAACACCCGTAGATGTTGTTCTGATGATTATGGTTTGACTCGACATACATTACGATGATGTGTCCAGATATTTCTTCACCCTGCCATTACTCATGTTAATAGATGGTCCTCACTTGATTTCAAAGAAGTCAACGACGGCCAAGTGGAGACCATTTCAGGATCCTAGTGGTGACAACGACTCACAGCTTGCTGGTATATATGTATTTGTTATTTCAACTTGGCTTGGTATCAATCATGAGCCACCGCTTATAGTCTCTCGACTTACGGTTTATCAGGGTGGATCAGCCAATGCACCCAAGAAGATCACATTTGTACGAAATCGCATCGCTAACTATTGAAACCCCTTTTTTTGAATGTTGCAAAGACAAAAAGACCAAGCCACTTGAAATCTTAAGTCCATGATCTATGACAATTAATTTGGTGATTTGAGTTATATGAACTTATACTTTTTCAAAACTCAATTTTTACTGAGCAATTAGTCAAAGTTTCAACCTTGATTGCAATATTTTTGTTCTTAAAATTTAATTGATAGCAAGGCTCCATAGTTCAGATAGAAATTGTTATTTTGAAGAGTTGTATCCATCTTTAAGCTACATATTTCTTGACGTTTGCATTATCCAAGATGCAAGGAACCAATTTGTTTGGCATTTTCTCTTCATCAGGGCTAGCGAGAAATATGAAATGAATCTCTCAATTGTCGTTTTGAAGAATTTCGCAAGTCTGTTGAAAAAATTAGGGGGAGTTTATTAAAAAGATATTTGAAGTTTACATTTAATTAAAAGGCTATCAGTTTTAAAATGTTAACTAAATAGGCATATTATTGATTAAAGGTAATTAGTGCTTAATTAAGATTAATGTAATCTTTTCAAAATTATACTATATTTCCACAAACCCGAAATTGTTGCAAATAAACCCAAAAACATTTTTCTTCCTCCCGCCATTAACGCATCTCTACCTCTGCATCTTCTTCTCTTCTTCTTGGCTTCGCTACATCTTCTTCTTCCTCTCGCATCTTCTTCTTCTTCCTCCTTCCTGTACATCTTCTTCTTCCTCCTCATTCCTCTATATCTTCTTGTTCCTCCGCCATTAACACTTTCCTCTAAGGATGTGTACTTCCTTTTTATATTTTATATTTAGATTCACAAAGATTTAATAATGGATGGGGTTTGGGTTATGATTTTGATTTAGTTGTTTAGGTTTGTTGGGTTGTGTTTGATGTAATGCAACTTGAAAGGAGTGAAATTTGTTGAAAATTTGTTCTGGGTATTTATTTTCTTGGGTATGATGGATCGATTGTAGGTGAAGATGGTAAAGAAAATGTGTTCAGGTACAATGGATCGCTTAAGCGATCCTAGTGTATCAAGCTTAAGCGATCCGGTGAGTCAGTAATCGGTAGATAGATCGCTTAGCGATCGGGTATGTGGCATATGATCGCTTCCCAAGCGATATGGCCCAAGTTAAATCCCTCTGTATGGGAGGGGACGGAGATCGCTTAAGCGATCAGGTAAATGGCATAAGATCGTCAAGAGATCATGGTTGTTTTATCTTTGGATCGCTTAAGCGATCAAGTGTGCTCCTTAAGCGATCCGGGTATAAATAACCATGATCCCTTAAGCGATACATCGGAGACCAAATATGCGAATGTGCGAGATTCTTTTTAAAATATTTGAACCCTTAGTACGGGCATTTAAGAATATTGTTTTTCTTGCATTACGGGTAGTTGGCTATTATTATACATGGGACAAGTTGTTTTGGGTGTTGAATATTTTTGGTGAGTGGTGGAGGAAGAAAGTAGGTGGAAGTGGATTCCCAAAGAGCAAAGAATTATACCAATTGTCATGGAGCACCAGAGGTTAGTTTTGATGAGTTGATTGATGAAATAATTAGAATAGGTAATTTGAGTTGCTCGCGTAGTGATATAGTTGTGAAGTATATTTTAGCGGAAGCTCACGGGAAAATTATAAGGTACCTCCCCTGCTATATTAAAGTCGGATGAAAGTGTGAAGTTATATATGATTGATATGGCGATAGTGGTTGAGGCCGATTTTGGAAGGGTTTCTTATGTAGAAAAACCGTTGGACGTTGGTTCCAAGGAAGGGGATAACGAGGATGTAGGCGGAGATTTGCCTGGGTTTTTAATTTGAACTACGAGGCCATTGATTTGTTAGGCCCTTTGAAAAATCAAGAGTAGGACGGTGAATTGGGTGGTGAGGAGGACACTATAGAAGAGATTGGTGATGGGGGGCGAGAATGAAAAATGTTGAGGGGAGGAGGACCCCATAGATGTTCCCACAGATGTAGAGATTCCTTTAAATAAAGATTATGCGAAGGCGTACATTGTGAGGAAGAGAACACTATGGTCGTTTATGTAGGTTCAAGGGGCAATTGGAGGCTAGTAATGAATCAGCTCATGTCTTTACGGATGGATCGGAGTTGCACATAGGGTATTTATTTGACAACAAAGAGGAAGTGGTGAGGGAAGCTAAAACTTGAATTCTTTGTGAAAGGTAATTTTGAGTTCATCACCAAAAAGTCAAATTCATTGCATGTGCGGTTGCATGTCCGTGACCCGAAATTGCAAGTGGCGGTTTATTGTAGAAGGTTGGCGGAGTCGAAAAAAGTTTATTCTTAGCACATATACCCGTGAGCACACATGTGGTTTGGGACATATTTCAGTGAGCATCGACAAGCGTCCGCTGATGTTATTGGACAATTTGTCAAAAAGTCGGTTCGTCGAAGGGAAAGGATCTATCTCCTAAAGACATTTAGAGACTTGTGCGCCTAGAGTTGGGATGTCTTTGTTGAATTCTTGGGAAATGTTGGAAAGGGAGACAACATGCACAAGATTTTGTGAGGGGCACGCGAGCGAGTGCAGGTATTAGAAGTGTACCGTTATATGCTTGAGTTGACAAACCAAGGTAGCAAGGCGGCTTTGAAGTGGGGACAGGGAATATGATGTTTAAATATTTTTTTGTTTGCTTATGGAATTACTGCTATAAGGGGGTTTTGTAAACATGAGAAAGGTGTTGGCTGTTGATGGTTGCTTTCGAGGCGGGAAAGTATGGAGGTACATTGTTGGTAAGGCCTTGCACAGGGATAGCGAGAATCACACATATCTTTGTTGCATGGTGTGTGTTGACTCACGAGAATGCGAGTCGGGTGGGACTTGGTTTTTTCAAAAGCGATTAGTGCGATAGTGCCTGCATGGACGAGTTGTGCATAATATCCGATAGGCAGGCTGAACTCTATAAAGGGGATTGCCACTGTTTACCGTCAAGCACATCGCGGATTAGTATGAGGCACCTTGGTGAGAACATAAAACAAAAGGTTTAAGTGTCTTTGGCCTCCTTCGGACATACTACATGGCGCAAAAGCTTATCGGGTTGATGAGTTAGGAGCACTTCCGGCCAAATCCGAATGAAGGATGTTAGAGTTGCTAAGTATCTTGAGCATGATGTTGGTTTCGAGGAGATGGAGTAGAGCTTACTTTCCCCTGGAAGAAGGTTTGATGTCATGACCACGAACATATCCATAAATTCAAGTTGTTAATAGAAAGAGAGTTTCCAATAGTTGCACTTTTTGATGCAATCCAAAGGACAACTCGCCGCGGTGGTTCCATGGGAGCGCGACATGAGTCGGATAATTTTACTACAACCCCTTGTTCCGACAACCCTTTGAAAAATTATTACGAGAACGTATGGACTTTCGCCAAATGCCAAATCGCTTTGCCTATCCTCTTAATGCTCAAGAGTTCACTGCGCTGCTATGGTCGGATGCTCTAGTTAACCTTGTTAGAAAAACTTTGCAATCGAAAGGGGTTGTTTGACATTCAACGTTTACCTTGTCCTCATGCACTAGCAGACTAAAACACCAACGGAAGCCGATTTTGGTTCAAGAATTTACACGGAACTTTGCTCCCCTATCTATATGATGATCACTACATGCTAGCATATTCGAAACAATATATCCAATGCCTCGGTTAACAAGCAGGGTAGTCCGCCTGCAGGTGGGTCGACATTATCCTCCATTCCCGCCATTCAAGAAGACACCAAAGGGGAGAAAAAGGGTTAAGCGTATTCCATCAGCCTTTGAGGTTCCCCGGAAGATGAATAAGTGCTCAATTTGCAAGCAACAAAGGAGAAAGCGGATTGCAAGTAATTAGGTTGAAGAAGGATGAAATTAGGGGAGTTGCGAGGGCAACCATTGATGAGTTATTGTTTTTCCAATTATTGATGTTTTATATTTTATTGCTACCTTTAATAAATTATCCTTTATATTGTGCATTCTTATTACATGGTCTAAATATGTAAGTTAATTATTTTTAGTTTGGAATTAGGTTGTCAAATTGAGGAAAAATTATGGAATTAATACGTGTTGGTAATTTTAGTTTGTCAAAATTCGGGAGAAAAGGTGCAAAAGCATACATTGCCCACGGATCGGCTTAAGCGATACAGTTAGCGCGATCGTGCACGAAGCGTTGATTACGCGGTGCGCTGACTGCGATCCTGTTATCGCAATCGCCATGGGAAAAAGAAAAGGTCGCAGCGATATCCGCGGATCGTTTAAGCGATCATGCACACAAGCCCGATTTGTTTACGCCAAGCCACCAGCGATCAAGCCAAGCGTCCCGGTTTTTATAGCAATCGGAATCGACCATGGGAAAAAGACAAGATTCGCTTAAGCGATATCACGATAACTTAGCGATCATGCACTGGGACAGATTTGCTTACGCCAATCACATAATCGCTTAAGCGATCCATTGATCGCTTAAGCGATTCTTGTGGGTAAATGGTTTTAAAATTTAGAGATACACCCCCACCTACCCACGGTGCCCGATTACTACCACCCGGAGGGTGGAATCTTACCGGGAAAGGCCGTTACGATGCACGGTGGTCGGATCGCGATAGGGCCTATATGGCCTTTTGGCCGGCGATCGACCCGACGGATGTGGCGGAAAAGGCAGATGATCCGCCCCGGGAGGCGGCCGTGAGCGAGCGGAGGTCCAGATCTTGCCATCTTCGCTGAAATAAATATGGCCGTCGTTGTTGGTCAACGATGACCAACATTTGCGTATCGTTGCGATCGGCGTCGGACATTTCATTGAAAGTCCGTGGCGGCAAGATGTGGCCTTTTAAACCACATTCAAGGTGGATACGGAGGAAAAGGTCACAAGTGGCCATTACCGGACATTTCCGATCGTTTGTTCTTGTCGGCGGTAGCCAGATGCAGGGAAGTTGGGTGGGTGGGGGTGTTTTTGTTAATTTTTAAACTTTTTCGGTATGCTCTAAATTAATTCAACTTAATGGGTCGAAAATTAATTAAAAATATACTAATATTTCGTAAATAATTAAGCAAACAAATATAAAAATATCTTTGAGCAGATCCGTAAACCCCCATATGTTTAGTATAGCCAAAAGCAGATGCTCGAGCAGATAAAGTAAACCTTATAGGGTTCATCTGACGTATAAAAAGAACTATATGTTTAATATAAATGTAATAACGGAATAGGTGCTGCGAGCAGATAAGTAAACCCTATAGGGTTCATGCGGCGTGTAAAAAGAAGCGTATGTTTAATATAAATGTAATAAGCAGACGGAGTGCTGCAGCGATGCCCAATCTACCTATAGGGTTTCATCTGACGTGTAAAGAACTGTATGTTTTAATATAAATGTAATAACGAGGCAGGTGCTACAGAGGCAGAATCGTAAACCCCCATAGGGTTCATGCGCGATGTAAAAGAAGCTGTATGTTTAATATAAATGTAATAAGCAGACGGGTGCTGCGAGGCAGAATCGTATGAACCCTATAGGGGTTCATCTTGCGGCGATGTAAAAAAGAGCGTATGTTTAATATAAATGTAATACGCGAGGGTGCTCACGACGATCGTAAACCTATAGGGGTTCATCGCGTGTAAAAGAAGCTGTATGTTTAATATAAATGTAATAACGGAGGCAGCACTACGAGCGATCGTAAACCTATAGGGGTTCATCTTTGACGTGTAAAAGAATTCCGTATGTTTAATATAAATGTAATAATCTAACAGGCACTCGAATCTAACTGTGAAACCCTCGCATAGGTTCATATTGATGGTGGGGTCAAAAGAAAATTGTATGGATATAGGTAAATAAACGTAATAACTAACAGTGCTCAACGATCGGTTAACCCTATAGGGTTCATCGATCGTCCCAACCCTCTAATTCGTGAAAATTACAAATCGAGCAAAATGATATGTTTAATATAGGTTCTTTTACACGTCAGCAGATGGAATTGTATCGCTTTTTGCGTATTCTTCCTAAAAAGACACATAGTCCCCGCTTAAGCTACTTTATGATCGCCTAAGCGATTTTTTTCCTAAAAAGAAATGGCGCTTAACTTTAGACGCTGCGATTCCTCAAAAGAAATGGTCGCTACAATATATCTGCGATTCCTAAAAGACACATGGTCGGCTTAGCCCATTTAGGATTGGTTGTATCTTTTCCTTTTCGCCGAATGGGACTCGCCTTACTATGATCGCTGCGACCCACCCTTTATCGCTTAAGCGATTCTTCCTAAAAAGATATGTGGCGCTTGCGATCATAAAGATAAAGCAGCTTGATTGTTTTCGGCGAATTGACTACGCGAGGACTATGATCACTTAAGCGGACCCACCTGTATCGCTTAGCGATTCTTCCAACCTAAAAAGACATGTGAGTAAGCAAGCGATCGTTCCCAGCGAGATGACAACGCGGACAATGATCACTAGCGCCAAGTAATATCAAACAGCGATTCTTCCTAAAAAAGACATGTGGTAGTGAAACAGCGATCTTTTAAGGCGAGAATGACATACGCCCAGGACTATGATCAAGCTAAGCGACCCAAGGCTATATCACTTAGCGATTCTTCCTAAAGACATGTGGGTGCAAAGCGATGCGTGATCGACCAAGCGATCTTTTCCGACCGAGATGTCGGATAGCAGCGATCTTTTCGAAGCGAATGACATGCTGCGGGACTATGATGACCCAAAAAAGCGACCCCTTCGTATCGCTTAAGCGATTCTTTCTAAAATGACATCTGCCCGCACTTGTCGCTAGCGATTTAAGATCGCTTAAGCGATCGTTTCAGAAAAAGTCTTGGTCGTTTAAGAGAAATATGTGGACAAACAAAAATATCTTATATGGACACACCATACATAGTAAATTGAACTTGCGATGAATTATCTTATATGGACAAACAAAAATATATCCCAAATATCGGTATCCAATTCTTTACAATGATCACACCATACATAGTAAATTATTTACAATTTCGTACCACCGCCTTTAATTTAGTTTTTGATGCCAAAGAGTTTAGAGTCCACAGAATGGTATCGGGGTGTACCCATGCTTGAAAAGATGCCCACGACATCATTCTTCCCGATGCTTTCGGCTCGAACTAGCATCCAACAAATTCAAGATGGTGCCTCCATTGACTTTCGTGGAGATTGACCATTCCATCTTTCATAAACTACAAGTCAAAAAAACTCAATGTCGGACTGAAGTTATATGGTTTAGAATAAATACAATCAACTCAAAAAACCCAAAAAATTTTTCCCAAGTATGAACATCAACATCACTAAACTACAAAAATTCAGCGTCCCAACATTCATACCCTTTGATTGGGTTACGGTCACTCAAGCGGATTCATCTGCCCATGAAGCGATTCCGGCGGCCCAGGTGCTCCCGAGTCTCTCATTGTTTCGTCATTCAAAGTAGCATCCGGGTGAAATTGGTTGGAGTAAGGTCATATCAAATGAATATATTTCAGGGGCATATGCCCACATTCGCACAATAGGGAAGGAAGACATTAGCATTATAATAAACTTATAGAACAATTGTATTATGTAAGTTAGTTTTAAACAAAATTTACCTTGACTCATTTATTGGGCGGGAGGGTAGGAGCGAATTAAGGCCACTTTTCGGTTAGTACCTAATCAGAAGTGCCCAAACATCCCGTCAGTCCCACTGCAGCGCCCTTGAGGAACAACACGGGAACCAGTGGGTCAAAGGCTCGACCTCCAAGGCTGCTTGTCTCGACAAATGGTTGGGTTGCGATCAAGGAAGGATCTTGAAACCCCTCCCCTGCTAGATCTAGCGACTGCTATCCGGATGCATTTGTTTGGCGAGGATGATGCAAAGTACCTCTTTTAACAAAGGCCCAACCGTGGCCATATTTGGGCCTTACTCCCCCTTACGCATTCGCATAACCTCGCATCAACCCGAAATCATCGGGGGTGATGCAACCGACTTTTGTGCACCCAATCGCCCTGCGGCGGTCTTTTCCCTACACCACTAGCACGACATTTTTAATTAAAGCGCGACATGCCCGAAACAGCGCTTTGCCCTCCACGCACATCGGTGATAGCACAATGGGGATACAACAGCATCACCATCACTAGTCGCGGTGGAAGCCTTACTGCCAATATCTCATCGATGTGCCGCATCAAATAAAAACAACAAGATAAGTATAGAAAACACAGGCAAAAATAAGGAAAATTATGTGAAAAATAACTCACCGAGTCCTCCCAAGCCCACGTCCCCATCATCAACAACTCGAAACCATTCCCTTCCCGGGATAATCCCTGCTTACACTTTATATGGCCATCAATTCCCCCGATCCATTGTAATAGGCATAAAGAGTTTTTCCTTTCCTCTATTGGCCTATACAAATCGACATTTGAGTCCAATTTCCCTTCCCCACCTTCCTCCCCCTTCCTCCATTTTTACATCCCCGGCTCTTCGCCTCCCAAACTCCCCCTCCTCCCCATTATCACCGCCCCACTTCCACCACCAACCTCCTCAACCTCCTCCATTTCTTTCCGGTTGTTCCTCCCATTTGTTTCTTCATTTTCTTCTTCTTTACTCCCGTGTCACTACCATGTAAGGCGATTTCACAAACTTGCTCTTTCGGCTCTCTTTTCAAGCGCCTTTGCACTTCAACCGGCCTTTAATTCTCCACCAACTTTCTCCTCCATTGTACCAACTTCGCCCTCCATTGTACCTACTTTCCCCTCCCACCTTATCCACTTTCTTCTCCACCATTTTCATTGTTTCTTCCATCTTCTCAAGCTTTGCATAAGCGGTGTTGTAAAATTCTCAAACGGGAGGCCGTTTAGTAGGGTCAACAACCTCTCATTCTCCCCCTACGCCGATGTCTCGGCAAAGCGGTACTTGTTGTACCCGGTTCTTGAGGGCATCTGAACCTTTCTTCCTCCCTCTTCTCCTCCTCATCCTCGGCCCCCAAGCTTCATTATCCTCAAGATCAACGACATTGTCAAGCAATGGCCGCCAGCCCATATACCATCACATCGTGACCCCGGGGCCCCAGGTCCCGCGACGGGTGGATCTATCGTTCATCCCTTTCATCCTCCATTGCTACTGAAAGATGTGACATAGTCCTCTTCCACTTCATCCCCGAATAAGCGGTCAAAAGGGACAGACGACTCCCCTGCAATAAGAAATAAAAATCAATCAGATTGAAGCAAAATAAAAAAAGCAACTACATATTCAAAAGCTAATCCTTCAATCTTACCCCTAACGCTTGAATCTCAATCTCCCTAATTGGCCATAATCCCAATGGTTACAGCTCGACATGCCACCCCGCAACATCCTAGGAAATTGTTTCGTTGCACATTCACATTTTTGCTCCTCCCCCGCCTTAAGCGAAGGACAGGGGATGGCCTCGTACATCCAAGCCTACATTGTAAAAAACAGTCCATGTCATTATTCAAACACACATATTATAAAAAATATAACATAGAGCTATTAATATTTACGCATTGCCCATGGGAAGCCAAACAAATTATACGTGCTTGGTTTAGCCTTCCGCCCCATTCGACATGCTTTAACGCCATGTCTGGTTTTTTTAGGCTCTCGATGGTTCGCTCAAATGATATCCATCCCCACGGATAAGAATTAAAGAACTCCAAGTCGACCCACAAGAGAACAATCTTTCTCACATTTTGACGAGTCACCCCACCAATAAGATAGAATGTAAAAACAATATCAAGCACACTTTTATCTTCTACCGCATCACTAAACCCAGCGTATATAGCCTCTTCTCTAAAAACTTTTTCCCTGTAATAGACTTTTGTCCTTTCAAAACCTTTTACAAAGTTTATGGCTCCCTCGCTCGCCCCCTCGCGTTCCGCCTCCGCCTTAGTTGGCACCCCCTTTCCCGCATCCTAAGCCCGTCACCAACGCATACTCCATCATACCAAACCGTGGTGGCTTTCCCTCCACCACGAACCACATTTCATTTTTTTGTTGCATTTTATTGAGTGCATCAACATGTAATGCACTCCCCCACCCCTTTCCCCCAAAATGACTTTTTCCACTTTTTTAAGATTCTTAAAAAGCGGACCAAACAAGTGCCACCAAAATCTCTTTCACCGTGCCTCATTCTAGCTAAAATGGCCCTTATTCTGTCAAAAACCTCCCAGCTCGACCTCACCGTCACCCTTGTAGGGAAGTAGGGTACCTTCTCACTTATAGGCTCCAACTCGTACTCTCTACAGTTTACGGTCCGCACAATCTGCACAATCGATATAAATAAAATGTCATCAATAAAAATAAACCAAAACCACTATAGTCGCTTAAGCGATCTCGGATCACTTTAAGAGATCTTTATTACATCTCATGCAAGATGCGCAAGCGATTTTAAATCGCTTAAGCGACTAGAAGTTAAGCGAGAATCTCTTCATGCAAGATCGCTTAAGCGATTTTCCCAAATACACTTAAGGGCGACTGGGAGTTAAGCGAGAATCTCTTAGATGCTAGCGAGATTACGCCCTGGACCTAAGATCGCTTAAGCGACCAAGAGTAAACACTCATGATCTCTTAGCGATCTTTGGTCGGCAATCATCTCGCCAGATCTGATCGCTTAAGCGATCATTTTTATCGCTTGCTCGATCATTGCCGCGATCACGAGTAAAACGTAATAATCACTTAAGTGATACAAATGATCGCTTAAAGCGAAATACAAATGATCGCAAATTACAAGCAACATTCCCAAACCACGTACCCTATCTTCGCCGACCTTCTCCTCGTCGCTCGGATCCTCCTGCGACCTCCCTTCCTCCGACTCGCCGGAATCCACCTCCCGGCCTCGAACCCCTCTCCGAACCTCTCCTTCCGGCCTCGAACTCGCCCCGACTCGTCTTCGACACCCCTTTGCTGGTTCTTCCCTCTCGCTCTTGTGCCGCCGGCGTCCTCCTCTACATGTGGACCACCTTCAACGGCCGATGATCCACCGGTAAACGATTGAATTGCTTGTGCCATTGAAATCTAGATTAAGTGGCGTTGGGCTTCCTCCTCATTGTCGTGTCACTCATGGTTTTGGATTGAATTTGGTGTCAACGTTGCAATTTCTCATCGGAAACTGGATCGACGATCGCGGAAATGGCATGCTTTCACATTAAGGAAATCGATTTTAGGGTTCAATAAATCGATGAAAATCGCGACTATATCGCCAAAATCGCGATCGTATTCTGGTTAGGGTTCAAGAAATTGATTTAGGGTGTAAATCAATTGGTGTTCGATCGGAAAAATCGCATCTTCCTTTCGCTTCAAGAAATCGCCAATTTTCGATGAATTTCGATTAAGCGACGTGAATAGTTAGTGGGGCTTGTTTTGCGAAATTTCAAATTTTGAAAACTTTCATTATTTCTGATTCGGCCCACATATGTTTTAATCTTTTCATTTTAACCCATTTTACGTGTTTAATTAATCCTAACTATGCCACGTCATCTTCTCTAAATTATAAAAAATTTGATGAACAGTTTCAAGGCCATTTTCTTAAATACATACTTGGGGGGACCGGGCAGCTAAATTTTCTCAAAAAATTAATTAGACTCCAGGATCTCATTAGCTCAACACGCATTGATAGTCTGCTTAATTCCTGCTCCACAAATCATATCCTTATTTTTCGTCTGGTATAGCATTGTAAACTATACATACATCAGCCAGCTTTTATAGTTAGACTTGCCCGCAAGAGTAAAATTTTGTATCACTTGAGATATAATTTAAGCAAGCTCTAAGACCTAAAGAATGAAATTCCTTTGCAGCTTGGCATATGCTGAAGATTCTGAATCAAAATTTTCTGCAGGTTTACTTTCAAGGTTATAGTGGAAATAGAAGGAGCTCCGGATATCGTTTTGGAGTGCTTCGGGGCACCTAAGACAAAGAAGAAAGCCGCTTATGGAGCACGCAGCAAAAGGTGCAGTTTGGTACTTGAAACAGGAAGGCTACTTGATCTAGAATTGTTGACATAGATGTAACAATTTTCCCCATTAGATTAGAGGAGTTACTTACCAGGGGACCTAATTATATGGAAGTGCTAGTTTATGTCTACGCTAATTGAAGATGAATGCTCTAACTCCTAAGAAAGTCTTGGCCATTGGCCATTATAATGTATATATTAACCAGTATGTATTTTATCTTAGTATGAAAGTATATATATAAATATAGGTGCAACTGAAAGCGTATGATGTCCATAACGGTCAATCGAGAAACGCCACTCTACAAATTTGATGTGTTTCATGTGGGGAAATTTTTGTAGGGAGTCATGTTTTCATGTTCAGGGCATGTTCATGTGTTTTCTGCATTGTTATGGTGTTTCATCATATGGAAGAGTTTTTGGCCTTGGCCTTTTTGGCTTGGTGGAGGGTTCAATTGTTAGGTTTTAAAGCTGTGAGGAAGTTCTTAAATTTTATCAACCTTTAAATATCTTTTTTGTTTTTTTTTTAAATCACCTTGAATTTATAAAAATCATTTTAAATCCCTTAAAATTCACCTATAATCTTTTTTAAAGCTTCATCAAATTTATACCAAAAAAAAAAATCCTATAAAATATTTTAATAGATTTTTCAATAAATAATATAAATATCAAATTATAAGAAATGCTGAAATGATAACATGTTTTCATACAATCCATTAATTTTTATTTTTTTTGATAAAAATTCAACATATAATTTATTATTTAAATATAAAAAAGTAAATGATATATATATGAAAAATGGTGGGGTTAGGAGAGATTGTCAAGGTCATTTGTGGAAAGTAGTGTTACCATTACAACCACACTTGAGTCAGTCTCAGTAGTCTCCCAGTCCAGGTCAAAGTTCAAAGTCACCTAGTTTCCTATAGGTCAGCCTAATCCTATAAGAATGAGTCAGTATCCTAGTCATATAAGAATGAGTCAGTATCCTAGTCAGCCTAGTTTAGGTTAGGTTCCTATAGGTCAGCCTAGTCCCATAAGGATGAGTCAGTCTCGCCTACCAATTTATGTCGTACTCTAACTATATAGCCCACTCTTGATAAACCAAACTCTTAGGAAAGATTGGAACCAGGGGGAGGTCTGGAGAGATTAAATCAGCCGGGTCTCCAATGTTATTCTCGAAGAACTGACCATCAAAGTGGAAGGAAACTTAATGATCTGCAAGAGCAATCATCCCAACTGGAAGAAACCAGAGATTCACAGTCACAAGGTAAAGAAGAACTATCTTCTGATGAGTTTAAATCAGGGCACGATGATTTACATTTATCTATTGCACTAAGGAAGGGTGTTAGATCCTGTACAATGCATCCTATTGCTAAGTATGTGGCATACGATAAGTTGGTAGATATTTTTTGGCATTCACCACTAATCTCTCAACTGCGAAGGTTCCAGCACCGATACATGAGGCATTAGGGAAAAAAAAAAAGTAAATGAAGAGTCTGTCTAAAAGGCTAACTAAGTGTCCTCTCTGATCCTCAGTATGCTCCAACACAACTAGAACTTGACTTATACCATGCCTATTCATAATCATTAAAACAGAAAGAAGGTCATACTAGGAGAAGTTGTCCATGACACTTAAGACATTTTTCACCATCAAAGCATATTTCAGATACTAACAGCTCCTGCAACAGCATCACCAAGTAAGCAAGATCACAATAATCACATGCACAACATGATTGTAAAAGGAAGAAGAAATCCCTTATTAGGTTGTTAAAGAAAACTTCAAATATGGCAATAATTCTAACTTTAACTTATTTAGTTTCAATATATATATGCAAAATGCCTATAATTCACAAATCTTCTTTATAAATGTCAACAAAAATTAATAATAATTTTCAATTATAAGGAAAAGTACCTTACCATTTACCAATCAATTGTAAGTATCCCAACTACCGATTTGAGTCTTTTTTTTTTTTTTTTAAATTTGAATTAAAAATGGATCTTGTCCTCTGTCATTGATAATAATTCGTGATTCACAATTTTTTCTCTACCTTTCCATTTTGCTGATTTTCTTTGTAATTTTCTAAAGCAATCAAATTTTTTATATTTCCCACTTCTCTTAATGTTAAACCAATCATCACGGCTACAAAATTAATCTAAGTACCATAGTTAACGGTAAGTAGGATCAAATCCACAAAGAGCAATTACTATCAACCTAAGGTATGATAGAGTTACTAAAGTAAAAATGACAAGTTTTAATCAATTGATATCCTAAGAAAATAATTGCAAGAAATTTAATCACTAACTGAAACACAATATTAAAGACGTTGCCTACGACTTCAGCTCAACTCAAGATTGGCACACAATTCTTCTTCTCACTTTTAGACTTCCTAAACCTACAGGCAAGGGAAATCACATAAAAGTCTCTCAACACCTAGATATAATCTATCATGTATCCCTGTCGTCTTAGTTATAGGTTGATTGGTTAAAGACTATCTTCAATTAACAAAGAGACCCGAACAATTAAAACCACTAATTGGTATAGGAAGAATAAATACAATCCATAATCCTTGTAATACAATCACAAATTTATCACACTTGAATGAAATTATAGCAAAAACATTACTAAATGACGATATATAGCAAGATTATAATAAATATCGAAACAATTGGAAACTACAATCAATCATTTAGAACTTTCAAACCCAACATTCAACATGCAATCAATTTGATTTCACAACGAACACAAATCTATCAAAGCGTTTCATAATTCAAATCATGCATCATGTTGTAATCGAATCGAAACAAAGCAATCCTCAAATCACAATACACAAGCAACGAATCATATGTTCAATGTCTAATTAATAATCCAATTAGTCAAGAGTTTAAGTGAAGAAAACTATAGCCTGAATCCTAGTCTTGCCTCTACCTAACAGGCAATCAGTGCGCAACCGCTCATGGTGGCATCAACGAAGGATGGAGATGATGAACGGTGGTTGGTCATGGTGGAAATTGAGTCATCGGCGGCTAGGGGGAATGGATCATGGTTGATGAAGTGATGGCCGCAGCTAGGAAGTCCAAGGGATGCCAGAGCAATTCAATTAACAACAGCTAGCGACGACAGCCAAGGAAGACGAAACAACTCTGGAGAAGACGAACTGACAGTGGGAAGCTTGTGGAAGGTAGATTGGCACAAGGGAAGACAAATCGACTCCAAAAAGTGGAAGAATCAGGGCTAAAATGCGAAGAGACAGGACGACGCAAATGAACTCACAACAACGGTGGGTGAAATGACGATAGGAAGGTTGGGTAATGACGGATCTGAGTTGGGGAAGGTGAATCGACACCGGAGAAACTCCAAAGTTGTCGAAATGTGAAGAGGCGTGGAGGTGGAATGCGCAACATCGCCGGAAAACAGTGGAACGATGGTGGGGATGATGAAAGAAGGTGAATCGGCGCTTGGGGAAACCAACAGTCATCAGAGATGGCCAGAATCCGGTGGAGATGAGCTAGGGTTTGGGTGATGAGTGGTTGGCTCCCTTTTCACTACTATTAACTCTGCTTTTATAGAAAATGTGGCAAATTACACTTTAGTCCCTATACATTTAAAAAGTGACAAAATCAACCCCTTGAAAACATGACATTTCACCCCCCGATAAACATAAATGAGACAAAACTAACTCTAATCCATAAACCACAACCTAATATCCACTAATACCATTTTCCAAATCATTCCAAACACGCAAAATTCGTAAGAAAACATTAGAATACGATTTTTCATTAATAAATTCATAAGTTCATAAATTGTCTCAATATATATTCAATTAAATCATAACAAAGGGTATTAAATCATTTTAATGGAGTCATTTTCATGACTCTTAAGACCTAATCTTACTACTAGTAGGACTAAGGTTTCAGAGGTGCTAAGTTATTTAGGCTAAAAGCAGTAAGCAGTTTTAAAATTCCATTAAACAATGTACAAATAGTTCCTGGATCTTGATTAAGTGATAGTATAAATTCTTGCCTTGAAATAAATGGATTAAAGTGAATAGGTATTGGTGCATTCTGAAGCTTTTCAAGACCAATCTTGAACAGAACAGATTATTCCTTTATGTAATATCAAAATACATATGAATAAAGGGTACTGTACCTTATGTCTAATACTTTTTTTTGCTGAAGTCTTGAATGTCTCCAAGTGTTGGTAAACCAAGTAAAAATATTATCATTATTAACAATCATTGCACAAGATTTGCTTCTCTGCCAGCATGAGAGTCACCCCTTCCGTAAGTGAAGTGGTCATTAGAACAGTCACATATCTGGTTCTCATGGCTTCTGAAACAAAAGTTCTCTTCCCCGACTCTTCAATTTAATGATCTGAATCATCTAAGGAAAGTGAGCTTTCAACCACAAAGGTTGCCTGCATCAGATTCCTCATCGGCAAGCGAATAATTAGATGACAACCCGCTTGTCCTACTGCGATATTTTGTTGATTTGTATGAGCCTTTTCCTGTCCAGCTTTTTTATTCTCTTTGACATCTCTTCTCCTCATCTGTCCAGATGTAATCCATGAAGATAACCCAACAGCTTCCAGTAGGGGCAAAACTATCCGATAGTTCTGCGTCAACTCAAAAAGTAGCAATACTGAAGTAAGAGGTACCTGACGCACTCCTGCAAGAGTAGGAGCCATTCCAACCTACAAAAGAAATTCAGAGAATCATCCAATCATGAAATGCAGATACCTAGATAAATCCTACTAATCGGCAGAAAATTAAAAGAGCATTGAGCATACAGATTACAGTATGTTCAGAGCAACTCGAAAAAATCTCACTATAACAGCCCAGAGTCAACTAAATGAACTTTTCAGCCATTGATTTATTTACAGCAAACTTTGGGAGGTATACATTCTAACAAGGAAAAGCAAATTATTTTCCAGAAGCCCGACACAGAGAGGTAGCAACTATCTTGACTACTACCAGCTGTAGCAATAGATTGGTCAAGAGACCATTCACAAATGGCCTAGATTCTAGGAAAATGTCAACACACTCAAAACCCCATTAAAGGATTTCAGGATACACCAAGGCTATTAGACCGACAGTCACGCCACCCATTATAAGGAACACAGCCTTTG
Organism: Pistacia integerrima; assembly: GCA_026225825.1. Lineage (NCBI taxonomy): Eukaryota > Viridiplantae > Streptophyta > Magnoliopsida > Sapindales > Anacardiaceae > Pistacia > Pistacia integerrima. Next base: position 41,188,839 of record CM047749.1, read on the forward strand.
GTATCCCTGTGACTTTATGAAGATCATCGACTATTACCAACATGGATGTTGTGCATCTCTATTAAGGTCAAAAAAATCAAACTGCATAGGATACCGAACAATAGATACAGTGGGATTTATGAAAACGAGATAAAAAGTTTTCATTGTTAAAATCATCATCTTCAAAACAAAGGTTTGAATATTTACTTCCAGAAGTATTAAGCCTTGGTTGGGAGAAGTTCATACTTGTACACTGACTTAACTAGCTCCTCATCACAAAGTTGACCATGAAGATAGCATTTTCATATATGCCATGAAATAACAGAACTATAACTAATTAATGACTCAACCTGGTTAACATTATGTCACACAGAGACAAGAACTTTAATAATGGTAACTGCAACCAAATGTGATGGCAGCACCAACGTTTTCGATGACAGCAGTGATGATAGTTTTAAAGAAGTGTCTAGTCCACAGTTTTGGAGGTATCAATGACGGCAAAAAGAATAATGAGAAAGGTTGTGGCAGCAAAGGGGCTGATGGCAAGTTAAAAATGGTTTGAGTAGAGGTAGAGGAGATGAAAGCAGTAGTATTAGACTCTTGATCTAGCTGTAAATGTGCCAAATTGTTGGAAAATTCAAAGACTGAAGATTTGTTTTCCATAATTAGATTAGATTTGCTTTTGACAATTTGTATTTTACTAGCTGTAATATCTGTCATTATTATAGGATTAGCTGTGAGAATAGTTAGCTTTCTAATCTTTTCTTTCCTTATCTGATTTTCCTTGTAAATCCTATAAACTTTGAATACAAGAACCATACGACTTTGATTCCAATTTTATAAACTTTGACAAATTGTAGCATCAGGCTTTTTTCTGGGAATAAAATTGTGAGAAAAGTAATTGGAGGAAAAGGGCGACAGAACCAAAATCATGTCAATGAATCAGCTCTTAATTCCTTAGGCTATGATAGACGTCCCATTAAAAATGTCTTTCAATACAAAGGGCATAAGGGGCAGTAAGACGTTGAGAGTGTAAGGTGCATGTATGTTGTGAGAGTTGGTTATTACTGTTCACATGTTTGTGGGGAATCAAGTTGTTTAGTGGAGGGAATATTTTAGTTAAGGAAATAGTATATAAACAGGATATTTTCTATAGGGTCATTGAGGGAGGCCCCCAGCTCCTCGAACTGCTGGGAACTATCTGTTTTGAGCTCATACTGTGTAGCTCCTTTTCTCAAATTTCATTCTCTAAAAATACAGTCTAGTTTATCCATTGATTTGGTGAAACTCTTTTCTCTGCTATTTTGGGTTGTTTGTGCTGTTTTGTGGTGATTGCTGCAGGGTGTCTCATCAGGCTAAAACAATTATAAGGAGCTCAGAATATTTTACATGACATGCATACAAGTTAGGAAGAAAGAAAAAAAAAAAAAAAAAAAACCTCTTTCATTAGTCAAATTATTTACACTGAAGTTCAGAAATATTTCATGGTGTTGCTAAAAAAGAATCAATACCTTTTGAGTGTTCAAGCAGCTCTTGGATTTAATTTACATACCTTCTATCCATGCTATGGTTAGACTTAGCAACAAATTTTGGAATGATTTAGCTACAAGAGTAAAGCATTTTAAGATACAGAAGAAAACTTCAATTTTGTACTCTCTTTTAAGGTTCATGTGTAGCTTTTCCTGTCTCCTCTTGAAAACTCTGAGCACAAGATACATCTGCGTCATTCACTCTAGATAATGTATTTTGAAGCCCTTACTTTCAGAAGTACAGTTGGAAACTAGCACTAGTTAACTAATGGCCATTGTTTCAAAGTAAATAATGCAGTTCGAGAAAATCATGAAATAATACCAATATGAGACTATCAACAGCAATAATAATTATGTTCTTCTCCTGAATTTGATTAATAACACCAACAGAAATCATCATCAGAAGAGGCGCCCAAAGCAATTGGGTGTGCTTACAAGAAAAGGATCATGATCAACCATTCAGAAAAAAACTTTAACATCTATAAGACTGAGTATTTCAAAGTAAATAAAGGAAGGATGCAAATCGGTATTTAGTCCTTATCTTCTACATTTTAGGATTGAGTTTGAGTCCCTGGTATCCCCTTCTTGATTTCTCCTCTCAACCTATTAATTTCCTTCTATCTCCCTATATAGAATCCTATATTATCTATCTATGTTATTCTTCTCCTCCTCAATCAACTAAGGAGCAAAAATATTATCTACTAGACATTATGACTACCGGACATTTGTCCAACATTTCACAGCATCAAGATTCTACTAGAAAATGGTTAGACAACACATCCACCAAAAACAAATTAAATGAACTGACAAAACAGATGCGGCAATGAAATCTATACAGATCTAGAAAACACAAACTCAGCTTAGTTAACAGCCTATAACTAAGCCATAAGATAACACTGTTTGATAAGCTTAGGGGGATCTTACTCAAGTCCATTTTGAGACCATGCTGTGTCATAGATTTCAATGGCAATTTGAAATCCCATATCGACCAAATCTCCATGAATCATTGTTACAACAACTGCATATGTAACAGCAGACCATATTTCTCTTGACTGCAATGTTGTCATGTCAACTGTTCCAACAGGTAGATCCCATTGACCGGCCCCTGCTGTGCATCCATATTCTTTGAGACATTAAAGTTAAAAACCTTCTCTAATGTTCTTCTTGCTTTGCCTTCATCAACTATCATTAGAGACACACCTGGTAAGTTCTAGTCTTATCAGATTTGAACTAAAAAGAATATATATTGAGAAAAAAAATGTGAAACACTATAAATAAATTAAGATTTATCAGGCCTGGATATTTGAGAATATCAATGAATGAAGTTAATCGGTTGCAACATACCATCGTCCAGTAAACTGATCAGGTTGAATAGATGAACTTGAGCGGCTACCACTATTGTCGTAGTTGAAGTAAGAAGCATTCCACAATTTCTCATATACAACTTTTGCTTACCGAAATTTGCACCAGAAAAAATCCTTTAATCCTTAAACCCTTAAGAGCTACTTCATGTGCAAATGCTGGTGCAGCCTGCAATGCTGCCACCTCCACTTTATGCACTTACAACAAAGACAAATCACGTATCGTATGTCTGATCGGAGAAGCCATCATTCTCAATCATCCCCATCACCATCCCTATCAAATTCGAATAGATGAAAGTGCTTACTGAACCTTCTTCTTACCATAACCAAAATAGAGCATTTGGGCAGCTGGATGACCTTTTGCAGGATTCTGCTCTGAAAGAAGTTTCATACTCACTAAAGTTTTATGTTAGGATCCCACATTGGAAGGGGAAAAGTGTGGGCATGTGGGTTATAAAGAGCTTGGGCACCCTCCCTTGGCAAGCCGGTTTTCCAAGGAGAGTTCTACCCAAGCCCACAAAAGGCCTACTACCCAGCCCAATTGTTGAGTTATTGTAGTAGGTTCCTATCATTTTATCACGTAAACTTCAATTTCACTTTTGGACCAGAAATTGAGGAAGCTGGTTCAAACATTCATGATAAATTTTGGCCTTCATTAGTATCTGCGTGACTAAGGACATTGTACATTATGTCGGCTTCACATTTCTCTCCACCATCTTATGAAGGAGTTCAACAACTTTTGGTATCTCATTATTCTTGAGGAAACCGAACATAAGCGTATTAAATGTGACTACATTTGGAGCACAACCTTTTTCCTCCATATGTGACAGCAACTCATTTGCCTTTTTTAGTTGCCCAATTTTACACAGCCCATTGATCAAAATGGTATATGTTACAACGTCTGGCACTAGGTTTCCATGAAGAGAAAATTTCTGAAATAGGTCCCAAGCAGTTTCAAATCTCCCTGTTTTACATAATCCATCAATGAGGGAACTCTAACCTTCAAGGCCAACTGCAAACTTATTATTTACTAGAGTATTAAACAATTCCATAGCTTCCAAAACACATCCATTCTTGCAAAGTCCATCAATGAAAATGCTATATGTCCAAGAATTAGGAAAAACACCGTTAAGTCGCATCTCACCAACTAAATTTCGTGCATCTTTTACATTACCTTTAAGAAAAAGGCCAGTTAACAAGGTGCTATATGTAATCACATTAGGCCTAATTCCTTCTAAAATCATCTCTCGATAAAGATAAAGAGCTCTTTTGACTTCTTTATTCTTGCCATACCAATTGATTAAAGTATTGTAGCAAACAACATCAGGTCTATACCCCTTCCTGGTTATAAAATCGAACAATGCCCTTGCATCACCAATTCTGTCTGCCAAGCAAAAACCATTTATTAAAATGTTGTAGGGTATAAACGTCGGGATCCACAGCTCTTTGAATCATCTCAGTAAATAAACTCTTACCCTTCTCAATTAATCCAGCCTTGCAAAGGCCATCAATTATACTATTATAAGTAACAACATTTGGCCTACAAATAACACCAAATCCTCCATTCCCATTAACCATCTCTTCATGCAACTTAATAGAAACACTTATCTTCCCCGCTTTACACAATCCGTCAATCAAAGACCCATAAGTAACCACGTTAGGCCTACAACCAACAGCAACCATTTTCTTAAACAATTCCATCGACTCCATAATCTTTCTCTCTACACACAGACCTTTAATCAAATAATTGAAAGTCACGGCATTTGGGGTGAAACCCTTCTTCAAAATCGCCCCAAAAACCGCAAAACTATCTGAAAACCTTTTAATATTACCCAAGCAATTTATCAAAATGTTCAAAGACATTAAATCTGGAGACAACCCAGTTGAATTCAACAGCTTAAAAAGTGAAATCACTTCATAGTCATGCTGCTTCTTAGCTAATGCACTAAACAAAGTAGTGAATGATGAAATTCGAGAAATGGGTTGCGACTTAATCATGTGATAAAAAAAGTACAATGCTTCATTCAGAGTGAAGTTACCTGATCGACAACTTTCTTTAAGGAATTTAGCAAGTGAGGATCGTTCAAGGAGTTTTTCGAAAGAATACAAAACTTCATTTTTGGAGCTTGAAGTTGTGAGGTTGTGTAAGTGTGCTAACAAAAATAAAACATTAACTCTCAGAGATGGGTTTTGAGAGATTGAAGACGAACGAAATGGGGATCTCAAAGCCATGTATGAAGATGTTTTTGTGGGCTGTGGTGCGGCTGAGATGCGCGACCGTGATGGGTGTAGAGCAGCGTCCTGGAGCGGCTGCGTCGGCGACCCGGTGGGGGCTGAGATTGGAGAATGTCGTTCTAAAAGTTGGGACATTTGGGAAGAGCTTTTATGTTTGCATTTAGATTTAGGGTAAACGAAAATGTTTTTATTTATGCTTACTCACAATCTTACTAATCATCTTACTATCCTGATAAATATAACGGCATAGTATGGGTACTATACATATGGTACACATACTATGCCATTATATTTTTCAGGATTGTAAAATGGTTAGTAAGATTGTGAGTAAACACAACATTACTCTTATTTTTATTTTTAATTTGGGGGAAATGATACAGCAGATTTATGACATATCATAGGAGATGACAAATGTCATCTGGGCTACCATGATGTGATTAGAGGTGTAAAAATAACCCGTGGGGATTCGACCCATAACAGGTTATGGAAATTGGCAGGTCGGACCTAACTCATCCCGCCAATAAAACCCAACTCATCTCTTGGCCAAAAAGGCTGGCCCAACCCGGCCTATCAACTCTAATCCAACGGGTTTTGGAGCGGGTTGGGCCAAGCTAGCCCATATTTTTTTTAATTTTAATTTTTAATTTTTTTGTGTTTTTTTATTTTGTGTAATTGTTTTTAGTTAACTTTTCAAATATCAATAATTCAATTAAATTAATTTTTTTTTGTTAACATTTCAAATATTAATTCAATTTTAATACAATGAAATTGTAATATAAGAAAAATTAGATTTATCCATTTATCAAAAAAATAAAATAAGAAATTATAACAATTATTGTCTCATTAAAAACCTTACCAAGAAAAACCTAATTGGGACAAAAACTTGGTAAGGAAAAAAGAATGCAATAATTGATAATTAATTAACAATTTACAAAACAACTAATTTGGGGGTTGACTAGGACCTCCCTCATCCGTATCATTTATATTATAAAATTGAAATGATTCTATTAAAGTATCATCGACAACCTTGTATTAATCCTGATGGCGTGACCTTTCCCAATCTTGAAGACATGTGAGGACTTCAATCATTTTTTATGAAAGTTCAGTCCTCCTTTCATTTAAAATTCTTCCACTTGCACTAAATGTTTGTTCGGATGAGACGGTTGAGACAGAAAACAGAGAAAACATCCAGGGGCAAATCTTGATAATACCGGAAAAATATATTTTCTAGTTTTCCAATATTTTAAGACATCAAAGTTGGCTCTTTGTTGTGGATCTGCTGGTAACACGGCCGGGGTTCCCAAATATTGGTGAAACTCATTACTCTGTAGCTGCATAGAGGACAGTACATTCGTTGTAAGTGCTTCTGAAGAGGAGGTTGTGCTTCGAGTTCGGGTTCTCTTTGGCCTATTAAGTGCACTCCAGGAGGAGTCGAAGTCTTCATTTGTTTCTTCTTATGCTACTTCCTTGGGTATTTCGCCTCTTTGCTGGTTCCGATACCTATTTTCATATTGCAAATATACCTCTGCAAGACACTCTCTTACCTCTCCTAGTTGATTGGCATATGCTTTGTCTTATAAATTTTCAGTTAATGTGTCCAAACCATTTTCTAAATGTGCTAATTTAATTCTAGGATCAAATATAGTAGCTAAACAATAAAGAAAAAGAATGGGTTTCCAATATTTTTTAAATTTTAATTCCATTGCCTTTATTTGTCCCGCTAAAATTTCATTGTTTTTGTTTTTTTCTAAATAAATCTGAAATTTTTATAATTTTATGTGTTACCAATGGACTGATATAATAGTACACACCGGAAGTTGTAAAGTGGATTAGTAAATTTTTTTAGGAAAATAATGAATTTTTTTAGCTATATGTCAATCATTTTCTACCAAATAATGAAGACCACTATTATTTGCTACGAAATAATTAATTAAATTTACATAAGATAAACATGAATCAAACATTAAATAAGTACTATTTTATCTAACATGCATGTCTAATGTAAAAGTTCTAGGAGACATATTTGATTTTATACAAGCATCTTGAAATTCAGCATTTCTTCTATTACTACTAGTAATCCAAGCTAAAGAATCCATAATTCTATCAATATTATTTCTAATTTTTTTTCATATCACTTTTCACAATTAAATTAATAATGTGACATGCATAACGTTGGTGAAAAAACTTCAAATTGTCATAAAAAGGGAAATTAATTTTAAAAAAAAATCTATAACTTTACTATTAGCACAAAATTAAACTTATCGCTTTATGAACAACATCATAATCTTCTAAAACTTCAACAATTTTATTATAAATTTGTTAACCACTATGATCCACATCCATTAATCTAAATCCTAATAAAGATTTATTTAATTTACATTCGTTATCAAAATAATAACTAGTCACACAAATATAATCTTGTTTAGCTTTACCACTCCAAATATCGGCGGTTAGAACCACACTAACATGACAATTATGTATTTTATTTTTTAATTCTAATTTCATTTTCCCAAACAATTTTATTAAATCATTTCTAGTTGCAGTTTTAGAATAACTTTTAAATGTTGGAAAAAATGATTTTTTAATAAATCTTTCAAAATATTTATCTTCGGCCATATTAATAAGTTGATCAGTTGCAGCAATATATAAAGCTAATTATTCCCTATATATATCAGAATTATAATGCCAAGTAGTACCCATATTAGTTATTTGAGTTTGATTGGTTTCTCTATTTTCATGTTGAGTAATATGTTTATTAGCATGCCTTTTTAAAATACTAGTACCATTACCTGCATCAACTTTGTAAACATTTCCACAACACTTGCATCTTGCTTTCTTCACTTGAACTTAATTTTCTATCTAGTAAAACTTATCGAAATGCACCCAAACGTCTGATGTGTGCCTGTAATCGGTTTCGACAACAGTTGATGAACCCGCTTCTGCTTGAGATGAAGTGGGACGAGGACAACGATTACGAGGATGACTTCTAGAACCACCGGGAGCTGTAGCAGCATGGGGAGGAAGGAGGGAATATTATGAGGTGTATCAAATTCTGAGAATGGGCAAGCGAGACTATTTGAATCTACTGCATTTATGTTAGTAAATTCAAGGGGACTAGGATAGTTTCCTTCATCATCGAAATTGATGGGATGGAAATATCTATCCATTGTAGTTAAAAAAAAAATTGGATGTAGAAGAAATAAAAAAATTAAAGAAGGAGAATTGGAATTTGGAAATATGAATTGAAAATTACAAAAACTAATAAAAATTAAAATGAGAGCAAATTGACAACAAAAAGAATAATTGAGAGATTTCAATAGAGATTAGAGAAAATGAGAGAATTTGGGATGTGAGAAAATATGAGAGTTTATGCCCTATTTATAGAAAAAATGGGAAAAGAAAATGACCAAAAAGATCACTCCAACTGCTATAAAACGGTTATATTTCAGGGTAAAAGGGGTATTTGCAAATTTTTTTATTTTTTGGTCCAACCTGCAAATCAACCTGACGGGTTAGTCGTTGGGCTTGCAACGGCTAACCCACCGGGTTGAAAACTCCCAACCTGGCGGGTTGGAGGTTTTTTTTTTTTTTTTAAATATAACTTGTCGAGTCGTCGGGTTGACCTATGAAAGCCTAGCTCGCCCGGCGGGGTATATGCGGGTCGGGTTGAACCTGGCCTGCCTTTTAGGTGGTCTAGGTTGAACTCGGCTTGATGCGGGTCGGGTTAGGGTTGACCCGTCTAACCCAACCAATTTGTTCCACCTCTAGATATGACAGAAGAGTAATACTATACCAACAACTTTTTCTCACAAACTTTCTTTCACAATCCTGACGTGACATTTCACAATTGATCAGTTTGTAATTAATTACTGGGACCCATGCGAGATCTGTTGTGAACTTGCCAATTGTGAGCTATCATATCACGGTTATGAGAGAAAGTTTGTGAGACAATATTGTTAATGTAGTATTATTCATGACAGAATAGTGTAAACTTAACATTATTTATTATCGAAGTAGGAAAGAATGGATTGACATGTATGAATAACATTATGCTTACAACTGAATCATACAATCAGACAAAAAACATAAAATAGAATAGTCATGTAAAATTTTTGTTTAATTGTATGACTCAATTATAAACATAGCATTATTCGACATGTATTACCATAAAGTTGAATTTTAATTAAAGATTTTATTGAAAACATATTTAGTACCATACTATAATATATTTCACAAATTTTTTATATATTCTTATTGTGATAGTGTTAGATATATTTTTTAAATGTTTATTTTATTGTTCAGGGTTACATGTGGATAGACATCCTCTTACGTAGACGTCTTGAAGTTTTTAATGTACAGATCAAAGGTAAACGTCTAATCGCTCACTTCATAGACTCTAAAATTAAAACCAGCAACTAGATGCTCATCTTTGGTTCACACATTAAAAACTTTAAGACTTACACACCTAAGAATTTTTCTATATATAGATGGAACATGTAATTACAATCATTGTGGTATCAAAACCAACATGTATCATTTAGATGAATATAAGAACAACTTTTTCTATCATCTTTTTTGTCATGAGCAAATATATCATTTGTATGACTCCATAATTTATTAAAAGATCTTCTTTGTGATAAACATTATAAGAAACTTATAATAAAATTTTTATTTTTTGTTAAATTAAATAAATTACGACAATCCATATCTACCTGTATATCTATTTAAGAGAATTTCCAAAAATTAAACTCGAAGTTAAAACTTGATTAAATAATTAGTGTTGTTATGAGTAAAATTAGTTCACGCTATAATCCATTTAATTTAAATAATTTTTTTCATCCCTCCACTATATATTTATAATGCTTTGTTTGACATATCATAAAATGCTAGAATAAAAATGAAAGTGGGTTAAAAATTAATATGTCATTACAAATTTAGTTTTCAAACAAAACTGAGTTTAAAATACGGTTTTGAATACTACTGCTCTTATAAATACAATGTCAATTGGTTAATTAAAGATAAATGATATGTCCATTACATCAGTTTATATTCTTAATTTTGTATACAAACTTTATAAAAGTAATAACACCAATATTTTATTTTATTTTATTTTATTTTTTTCTGAAATCTATTTCCATAAAAAATGGACCGAATGGGCTTTAATGGATTGAAACTTTAGAATTGAATCATGAAGCCCATCAAACAGACATCAAAACCAGCCCCTTAAACCAGCAGCAATTCAAACTTGATAGTACAGTGGCCAACCTAAACCCCAGTACCCTCGTAACCATCTGAAACGCCGAGTTTGTGACTATGGCACAGTTCCCTTCACGACAAATCTAATCAATCCAATACAATATCAGGTTATCTTCAAACAAGGAGGAAAATTAATTGTAATGACTTCTTAAGTTTGCAATTGACAACATAAACTTGAAAATGTTTTTTTTTTGGTGAGTTTGAAAAAGTAGCGTGGCACACTTAAGTATCATTAGAGATGCAAAAAGGGTTAGAGTGCAAGGATTTAACAATATATGGGTAATATTATAATAAACTTAAATTGCTTTAAATTTTGAAAATAAAAACAAACTCTCCCCATTCAAATTGCTTAAGCGACTTGACAAACACAACCACCTTCTCTTGCGATTTTTCTTCCCATTTTCCGGCATTATTGAAATCTTTTGCTCTTTGGGTTGAAGACATTCCCCTGTTAGTTACAAACAAACAATGGCTTAGATTAACAAAGAATCTGAGAAAAATGCAACCCCTCTCCAAATTCTAGACGCCGGTGGTTGTTTGAAGATTGGAGAAGAAGAGGTTTCGGTGGAACAACTTTCAATGACTGAAGTTGCTCCATCGGCACAGGACATGCCGTTGGCAAAAGACACCATGCCGACAAAAGAAGAGACGACAGACACCCAAAATGGATCTAAAGACGAGGACGTTGGAGCAAATTTTGGCGAGGAGGTGGAAGAAGAGGAAGAACAGGTAATATTCCTTACTATTTTATGAAGATATGGTTGTTGGTGCCAATTTGGGGATATTTGGTTGGTGTTGGTTGTTAGGGTGATTGTTGTATTTTGTCAAACAGTTGGAAGACATTGGGGGAACGAGTGTTTTTGGCTTCTAAAGGATCCAGGGATCCGGGAAGCCAAGGGAGACCTTAGGGAGATTGTTTGTAGTAGGTTGGAGAAGGGCTGGATTTGGCAGAAGGGAGCCGAATAAGAGGGGTTGGGGGTTTGCCTGCATATTGTAAGGCTGGCCACATGCAGCTGGCTGTGGCCAATCCTACAACATGTAAGCAAGCCAACCCCCCTTCTTCTCCTATTTCATCCTCTTCTGCCAATTCCAGCCATTCAACCTGCCACAACAACCTCTGTAGGGCCCGCCTTGGCTTCCCTGGTCCTCTCAAAGCCAAAAACACACATCTCCTGATGCCCTCCAAGCCCATATCCCCCAGATTGGCAATCTATTGCTTGTTTTGGTTTCTTTTTATGCTGATATTTAGTTTATATCGATTGTGCTGTGTTGTGGAAGCATAAACATAAGGTTGTGGGCTTGAGGTTATTATGGATACTATACCATACTTCCCCGCAAGGCTGACCATAAGGTCAAGTTCGCAAGCGTTTACCAGAATAAAGGAGATTCTAGGTGGGTAAAGGAGAGGTATGGACCAATTCAAAAGTAGTTGTTTTGGTCATTTTGTGGACTTAGGTGAAAATTGGAATAAGGGGTTCTAGGGGTAGGTAGCACACTATCTTTTGTTGTACTCTGTTAAATGCAAAAAAAGAAATGAAATGTGGTTTGTGGTGGATGGCAAGCTGCTGTGTTTTGGGATGATGAAATTTGCCTTGATGACAGGACTAAATTGTGGGTCGTTTCCAGAAACAGAAGTGGAAGAGAGGGTAAAGAAGAGCAAGACAATCGAAACTTTTGTTAGAAATGCTTTTTTTGGAGGAAATTTAACTCCCCGGCCATCCCAAGTTTGCATTTAACAAAATGGCCTTGAAAATGTTTTTCATTTTTTTTTAATTTAGAGAAGCTGACGTGGCACACTTAGGATTTGTTAAACATGTAAAATGGGTTAAAATGAAAAGATTAAAACATATGAGGACAAAATATAATTAATGAAAGTTTTTAAAATTTGAAATTTAAAAGAGAGCCCCACCCATTCAAATCGCTTAATCGAAACTCATTTGGGCAAAAATCGATTTCTTGAACCCTAAACGGAGACTGTGCGATTTCTGATTAACTCTACAAGTTTTCACACCATATTCAATTCTAAAATCGATTGCTTGAACTCTAAACGAAATCTCTACGATTTCCAGCGATACAGTCCCGATTTCCAATCGATTTCTTGAACCCTAAAATTGATTTCTTGAACCCTAAACGAAAGCTCTATGATTTTCAGCGATACAGTCCAGATTTCTGATCGATTTCTTGAACCCTAAAATTGATTTCTTGAACCCTAAACGAAATCTCTACGATTTTTGGTGATACAGTCCAGATTTTCGATCGAAACTACAAATTTTCACGCCCAATTCAATCCTAAAATCGATTTCTTGAACCCTAAATGGAATCTCTATGATTTCCGACGATACAATCCTCACTCACAATCGAAATTGTAAATTTTCACATCAAATTCAATCCTAAACCATGGCTGACATTCACAATGAGGAGAAAAACCCAATGCCACTTGGAATTTTAGAGTCCGGTGGCACAAGCAATTCAATGGCAGAGGAGACGATGGTCGCATAACAACAAAGAGAAGAATCGCAAAATGGTTCTGAGGAGGAGGAGGAGGAGGTCGGCGAGAATGCAGGTGACGAGGAGGCCGACGAAGAAAGGGTACGTATTTGTTTTGGGAGTATTGCTCTGTACTGCCGCTTAAGTGATTATCTTTACTATCGGTCACTTAAGTGATTCATCTTTACTGTTGGTCGATCGCTTAAGCGATCTTGTTCGAGCCAGAATCATCTGCCCAGATCTAAGATTGCTTAAGCGATTCATTCAGTTTACTCTTGGTCGCTTAAGCGATTTCAGATTGCTTAAGAGATCTTGCACGAGGCAGAATCAAGATCTCTTAAGCGATTTGAAATCACTTAAGTGACCACAGAGGTAATTTTTTGTTGCTGATATATTGTTTATTAGTTGTTTTGGTTTATTTTTGTTGCTGATATTTTGTTTATATCGATTGTGTAGATTGTGCGGACCATAAACTATAAAGACTACGGGTAGAACATTGTAAGCGATAATGTACCGTACTTCCCTGCAAGGGTGACAGTCAGGTCGAGTTGGGATGTTTTTGAAAGAATAAAGGGGATTTTAGATGGATTGAGGAATGGTGAACGATGATTCAAAGAGACTTGTTTCGGTCAGTTTTTGAAAATCGGAACAAATTGAAAAAAGGCGTTCTAGGGGCAGGGAGTGCATTATATGTTGATGCACTTAGTAAAATGCAAAAAAAAAAGCAAGAAATGTGGTTCGTGGTGGATGGAAAACCACTACGTTTTGGGATGATGGAATATGCCTTGGTGAATGGCTTAGGATGTGGGAAAATGCCAAATGAGGATGAGGCCAAGGCAATAAAGGAGAGTGAGGCAGCCGTAAGGTTGGCTAACAAGGTTTTACAGGGGAAAGCGTCTATTACAGGACGCGATTTAGAGCGGATGATAGGAAGAGTTCGGTTTAACGATTCAGAGAAGTTGAAACTGTGCTTGGTATTGTTCTTACATTCAATCCTAATGGCTGGTGACTCAACAAAAGCCGTTGATATGGATTGGGTGAGGTTTGCAACCAACATGGACTTCTTTAATTCTTATCCGTGGGGATGAGTATCATTTAAGTGAACCATGGACTCCTTGCAAGGGAAAAACATGGTGTTAAAGCAGTCTCAATGGGTCGGGAAGGATGAACTGAGTATGTACAATTTGTTTGGCTTCCCATGGGCAATGCAGATAAATATTAATAGCTTTTTGTTATATTTTTTGTAATATATGTGTTTGAATTATGATATGGACTGTTTTTTTATAATGTAGGCTTGGATGTATGAGGCCGTCCCTGTCTTCGCTAAGGCGGGGGGGAGGGGGAAGAGTTCGGATGTGCGATAGCAATTTCCTAATATGTTGCGGTGGCATGTCGAGAAGTGTACCCATTGGGATTACAACTAAATAGACATTAAAAATTGAAGCGGCTGGGGTAAGATTAAAGGATTAAGCTTTTGAATATGCGGTTGCTTTAAAATGTCGCTAATCGATTGATTTTGTTTCTTGTGCGGGGGTCGGGTCTGTCCCTTTCTCACTTTATTCTTTGGGGGTGAAGCGGAATAGGAGTATGTCACATCTTTCAAACCACTAGAGGATGAAAGGGATGAACGGATAGATCGCGATGCAGGACCTAGCAGGGGTCATGCATGTGACGACAATTGCAGGGCCACTGCTTGAGAATGTGGTTGACGTCGAGGATGATGAAGCTCCAATCGGTGGGAGGGAGGAGGAGGAGGAAGAGAGGGAGGAAGAGGTTCGTATGCCTCAGCAAATCGATACAACAAGTACCGCTTTACGAGACGTCGGCATCAGGAGAATGAGGTGGTTGACCTCATAAACGGCCTGTTTGAGAGTTTTACAACAACCGTTTATGACAGGTTTGATAAGATGGAAGAGCGAATGAAAAGGGTAGAAGAGAAAGTGGATAAGGTGGCAGAGAAAGTTGGTACGGTGGAGGAGGAAGTTGGTGGAGTATTAAAGGCGATTAAAGTGCAACCTGGTCTGAAAAGAAAGAGCCGAAAGAACAAGTTTGTCAAATCGCCTAACATGGTAGTAACACATGGAAAGAAGAAGAAAATTAAGAAACAAATGGAAGAAGAAGCAAAAATGGAGGAGGTTAAGGAGGTTGGTGGAGAAAGTGGGGCAGTGATAATAGAGGAGGGTGAGGTGGGAGGTGAAGGAGGCGGGGATGTACAAATGGAGGAAGGGGGAGGAAGTGGGCAAGCAAAAATGGACTCAAAGGTCGATTTGTATAGGCCAATAGAGGAGGAAAAGAAAAAAATCTTCTATGCCTATTACAATGAATCAAGAAGTGATGCCTATGTAGAGTGTAAGACAGGGGATTATCAGCGGGAATGGTTTGAACAGTTGTTGACAATGGGTAGGTGGCTTGAGGACTTGGTGAGTTAATTTCACTTAATTTTCCTTTTTTTGTTTGCTTATGTTTTCTATACTTATCATGTTGTTTTTATTTGATGCAGCATATCGATGAGGTATTGGCACTGATAAGGCTATGATGGACCAGTAATGGTGATTTATTGTATCCCGACTGTGCCATCACCAATCTGGCATTTCGCCAAATGCTTGTTTCGACATATCGCAATTTAATTAAAAAGGCCGTTGGTAGAGGTGCAACAAAAGGAGCCAAGCAAAAAAGATTGGGCCTAGAAGACTTGTACTGCATCCCTGATGATTTTAAGTTTGATGACAGAATTATGCAGTATGTACGGGGGAAAGGCCCAAATATAGCCACAGCTGGGCAAAGGTTAAAAGAGTTTACTACATCATTAACATCAGAGATATGCACTGGATAGTAGTCATTGCGCATCTAGAGAAGGGGTTGTTGAAGATCCTTGACTGCAACCCAACTATTTGTTGAGACAAGTAGTTGGAGGTCGAGTTGGAGCCACTGTCCATGTTGTTCCCGTGGCTGTTGAGTGACAGCAGGATGTTTGAGCACTTCGGTGATCAAAGTACGCACAAAGTGGCCAGCCCTTGCGGCGTTGTCCCGTCCCAAGAAATGATTCAAGGTAAATTTTGTATAAAACTAACTTACATAATACAATTGTTCTATAAACTGATTTTAACGCTAACGTCTTCTTTCTATTGTAGTGCTAATTGTGGGGCATATGCCCTGAAATTTATTCAGTTCGACATGACCAACACCCCAATGGACGACTTGAATGATGAAACAATGAGGAACTATCGAGAAGAGCGGGCTGTTGAGTGCTTCCATGGGCATATGGATCCGTTTCGAGTGACCAGAACCCAATCAAAAGGTATGGAAGTTTTGAATTTTGTAGTTTATGTGATGTTGATATTGATACTTGGGTTGTGGTGCTGATGCTGCAGGTGTCATGCTTATACAAAGCTTTACCAAAAGAAACGAACTCAGTGAACTTCTTAATCTTGCACTCCATAACTTTTTGATATTTTTTTTTAATTTACAAAAGCTAACATGGCTGCAGGTGTGTGTCAGATAATTTTGCAGGTTCCTGGCAAACAATGAGAGGAAACTTCTCAAAGGCTGGTTGGGCTGGTAAGGCCTGGTACCAAACAATGATCTCGTGACCATCGTTCCTCACAAACACCTTTGAAAACTTCCCAAAGGCCGGTTGGCGGGAGGAGGAGGCATCTCGCAACGCCGGTCGGCTGGGCAAGGCATGGTACCAAACAATGATCTCAGATAGTGATTATACAGAATTTGAAAACTTCTCAAAGGCTAGTTGGCAGGTCAGAGGAAGGAAATAAGAATGTATGGAAGGGAAATGAGATGAAAAATGATACTTAGAATTGGGTTCTTCTTTGCAATTGTTTGGGTGAAGGAAATTTTATTACAATTAGAACTAGAGTTAAATGTCTTAGGAATTATTGTGTTTCGGCACTATTATGGATGATTTTAAGTTTAAACTTTTAATTACATTGATGTCTCTTATATTTTGATTTGTGATCAAATTAGATTGATATAAATTACTTAATTTTGCGATACAAATTCTTTTCGGATTTGGGAGGGAAATGAATGAGGTAGAAATGTATCCCAATCACAGTCATTTCAAAATTAATTAACTTAAAGACAGGCATGTTACCAAACAATTATGTATATGAGCGACCACATATATCTCTTAAACGACCAAGAGTTTTCCACAAATGATCACTTAAGCGATCTAAAATTGCTTAAGCGACCAAGAGTTCTTTTACGAAGAATCGCTTAAGCAATTCATAAGATCGCTTAAGCGATCATACATTTGGGTAGATGATTCTGCCTCGGTCAAGATCGCTTAAGCAACCAAGAGTAAAAGCAAAAAATCGCTTAAGCGATACGTAGATCTGGGTAGATGATTCTGCCGCAGACAAGATCGCTTAAGCAACCAAGAGTAAAAGGAAAGAATTGCTTAAGCGATACAAATGGATAACTTAAGCGATTATAGATGCAGGGCGAGATGATTACGCACCGTGTGTCGCAGCGTCATGTCTGGACATCGCTTAAGCAATCGTCCGTGTGGGCACTTATGTATTCTTTGCTCATGATCGCTTAAGCGACCCAGTGTAAAAGGTTAGGATCGGTTAAATGATATCACAAATACCACCGGATCACTTAAGTGACTAAGTCTAAATACACAGGATCACTTAAGTGATATAGTAAATCGCTTAAGCGATCTTGCATATTCGGATTTTATTTATTGTATTTTAGAAGGTCGGTTAAGCGATTAACGCTATCTTAAACATATAAGGTGTACGATTCGTTCTCAGTAGAACATGATCGTTATTATATTTTAATTAAACATATAGTTCTTTTACGTCAATATGAAACATATAAGGTTTAGAATGTTTACGTCTATGCTAAACATATAGGGTTTACGATTCGTTTAGTGGACCATGACCGTTATTATATTTATATTAAACATATAGTTCTTTTTATTTTGTATAAACAAAGAAAGAGCGAGAAGTACCTCATGAAGTTTGAAGGGTTGAAGAGAACTAGGTAACCATGTAAGCTTAGTAAACATATATTCTTCTTCTTTCTCGGAACATAAAGATGTTAAGAGTTCAAGCAAGAAAATGACTTAAGAGTTAAGATATGGACGAAGAAGAAGACAATGAATTTTTCAGGGCATTTAATAAATATTATACTCTTTTAAAATTCTTCTCGGTTTGATTGTAAAAGAAATGAGTAAACTAAGTCTAAAATTTGAATGATTGCTTGTGTAGATGGTTTTGCAGAGTTACAGCTGTCTTCCATGTATATTCTATTAAGGTTTACATATAAGGTTTACGATTCGTTAAGTGGACCATGACTGTTATTATATTTTTATTAAACATATAGTTCTTGTACGTCTATATCAAATATATATGGTGTAGAATGTTTACGTCTATATTAAATATATAGGGTGTACGATTCTCGCCAGTTGGGAACATCTCTTATTATATTTTAATTAAACATATAGTTCTTTTACGTCTATATTAAACATATATGGTGTAGAATGTTTACGTCTATATTAAACATATGTCCATAAACTTGGGAGATAAATATTGAAGTAAATTACTCTTAATCAGTTAAGCGATCCTGTCTATTTAGCCTTAGTCACTTAAGAAGGTTACAACTGTTGTGTTGAAACACTTATTGTGATAACAAGAGCGAGGCATTGTTCATAGTGAAAAACTTTCGAAAAATTACGGCTCTTCTTAGTAAACCCCGCGAGTGCCGAATTTTTAAAGGTTCAGAGTTCAATTATATATATCGGTTAAGCGATCTTATATACATAAGCCATGATTTGCTTAAGTGATATCTCGCATTGCTTAAGCAATCATGCCTAATTTCCTTTTTACTGTACAATAATCATTCTTAAATTCAAGGGTAGAGATTTAGGTCGAAGAGCACTAGATAACCATGCAAGCTTAGCGAACATATCTTCTTCTTCTTTCTTTAGAACATAAAGGGTGCGTTTGGTTGAATATTCCTATCTATATTCTCAAAATATTTGTTTGGTTAATTATTTAGTAAATATTAGTTTATATTTTTAATTACATTTAGTCCCTTTAAGTTTACAAATATCATAATACCCCCAGGAAAAATTTTAAAATTTAACAAATACACCCCCACCTACCCATGGTGCCAGATTCCAACCACCAGGCCATGAATCTAGACGGAAAAAGGCGTTATGATGCAGACTAGTCAGATCTGGTGGGTAGGGCATTGATATGGCCTTTTCCGGCCACATCGACCACGGATCTTGCCGGAAAATACCAAATCTACGGCCAGATGTGGCCGTCGACGTCCGCAAAAGTCCAGATCTGGCCGTCATGGATGGGCAAATATATGGCTGTCTTTGTCCATCAACGATGGCTAAGATTTGCTGTTGTTGATCGTCAACGATGACCATTTCTTTGGCCGTGCATGACGGCCATATCTGGCCTTTTTCTGCGAGATCCACATTGGTGAATTACCACCGACGATCGTTTGTAGGCCATTGTGACATATTCCGGCTACCATCGATGGTGGTTGTCGGAATCCGGGGAAGTATGGGTGGGTGGGGTGTGTCTGTTAATTTTTAAACTTTTTTTCTGGGGGTATTTAATAAAATTAATAAACTTAAGGGGTCTTAAGTAATTAAAAAAATTAACTAATAAAAACAAATATTTTAGGAATAGGATTGGGAATATTCAACCAAACGCACCCTTTATGTTCTGAAGAAAGAAGAAGAAGTTATGTTCACTAAGTTTGCATGGTAATCTAGTTCTCTTCGACCCAAATCTCTACCCTTGAATTTGAGAATGATTATTGTACAGTATAAAGGAAATTAGGCATGATCGCTTAAGTGATGCGAGATATCACTTAAGCAAATCATGGCTTATGTATATAGGATCGCTTAACCGATATATATAATTGAACTCTGAACCAAGTAAATTTTGGCACTGCACCAAGATAGTGCCGTTTTTCAGAAAGTTTTTCACTATGAACAACGCCTCACTCCTATTATCACAATAAGTGTTTCAGCACAATTGTTGTAACCTTCTTAAGCGACTAAGGCTAAATAGACGGGATCGCTTAACTGATTAAGAATAATTTACTTTAATATTTATCTCCCAATTTTATGGACATATGTTTAATATAGACATAAACATTCTAAACCATATATGTTTAATATAGATGCAAACATTCTACACCATATATGTTTAATATAGACGTAAAAGAACTATATGTTTAATTAAAATATAATAACGGTCATGTTCCACTGAACGAATCATGCACCTTATTTATTTAATATAGACGTAAACATTCTCCACCATATATGTTTGATATAGATGTACAAGAACTATATGTTTAATAAAAATATAATAACGGTCATGATCCACTTAACTAATCATAAACCTTATATGTTAAGAGTTCGAGCAATAAAATGGCTTCACAGTTGAGATATGGATAAAGAAGAAGACGGTGAAATTTTTAAAGCATTGATAAATATTACACTCTTTTGAGATTCTTCTCGGTCTGATTTTAAAAGAGATATTACTTTAAGGAGTAAACGAAGTTTGAAAGACTAATCAACGGATTGTTCGTTTAGATAGTTTTGTACAGTTACACTTCCGTACTATTCGTTCAACAATGAATACTTTATTGCCAACAACTAACAATTTTATGTATGGAGTTGTAACTCTGCAAAACCATTTGCACAAAAAATCTGTTTAATAGTCAAAGGAACTTCATTTACAGAGGGTCACTTAATGATCTTGTGATGGGTAGAATCAATATCTGGCCAGGTGCATGATCGCTTAAGTGATCCATGATATCAGTTAAGTGATTCTTCTCTTCTTCACTTGGTCAATTAAGCGATCATGTGATGGGCAAAATCAATCTGCCCAGGTGCATGATCGCTTAAGCGATTCTTCTCTTTTTCACTTGGTCGATTAAGCAATCATATGATGGGCAAAATCAATATTTGCCCAGGTGCACGATTGCCTAAACGATCCATGATATAGCTTAAGCGATCATGTATGAAAAACCCTTTGTCGATTAAGCGATACTATGATCCATGTAGAAAAAACCCTTTGTCGATTAAGCGATATACTTAGTCGCTTAAGCTATCATGTATGAAAAACCCTTTGTCGTTTAAGCGATATACTTAGTCGCTTAAGCGATCATGGGCAATACATACTTTTCCATCTTTTTCTCCTGAATTTTGACAAACTAAAATTACCAACACATATTAATTCCATACTTTCTCCTCAATTTGACAACCTAATTCCAAACTAAAATCACCAACAAATATTTAGGCTATGTAACAAGAATACTAAATATAAAGAATGATTTATTCAAGGTAACAATAAAATTTAAAACATCAATAATTGAAAACAATAACTCATCAACGGTTGGCCTTGGCAACTCCCTGAATTTCATTCTTCTTCGAACCTAATTTTCTGGATCTGCATGTGATTACGTCTGGCAATTGCTTCTCTTGTGGCCAGGTTGCTTGCAAATTGATCACTTATTTGTCTTCCGAAGAACCTCAGAGGCTGATGGAATACTCTTAACTCTTTTTCTCCCCTTTCTTTGTCCTTCTTGAATGGCTGATGGATGATAATGTCAGCCAACTCTGGCGGCACTACCCACTGCTCTTCTGGAGGCACTGGATATATCGTTTCTAAATAAGCTAGCATGTAGTGATTAGCCATATAGAGAGGGGAGCAAAGTTCCACGTAAATTCTTGAACCAAAATCCAGCTTCCGTTGGTGTTTCAGTGCTGCTAGTGCATGAGGACAAGGTAAACGTTGAATGTCAAGCACTTTACAACTGCAAGTTTTTCTAACAAGGTTAACTAGGGCATTTGAACCATAGCCGCACACAGTGAACTCTTGAGCATTAAGAGGATAGGCAAATATTGCATTTGACAGTTCCATACGTTCTCGCAATAATTTTTCAGCTGTGGAACAAGGGTTGTAGTAAAATTATCTGACTCCGTATGACGCTCATGGAACCACTGTGACAATGTCCTCTGGATTGCATCAAAAAGTGCAACTATTGGAAACTCTCTTTCTATTAACAACATCAAATTTATGGACTTGGCTATGTTCGTGGTCATGACATCAAACCTTCTTCCAAGAAAGTAAGCTCTACTTCATCGCTCGAAACCAACATCATGCTTAAGATACTTAGCAACTCCATCATCCTTGATTCGGATTTGTTGGAAGTGTTCCTCGAACTCATCAACCCGATAAGCTTTTGTACCATGTAGTATGTCTGAAGGAGGCCAACACACTTAAACTTTTGTTTTATGTTCTTACCAAGGTGCCTCATACAAAATCCGTGATGTGCTTGAGGGTAAATAGTGGCAATCCCTTTCTTTATAGAGTTATGCCTATCGGATATTATGCACAACTCGTAACTGTCAGGCACTATCGTAGTAATTACCACACACCACACACTATGCAACATGATATGTGTGATTCTCGCTATCTTGTGCAGTGGCTATCAACAATGTACCTCTATACTTTCCCGTAAAAAAGCAACCATCAACACCCAACACCTTTCTCATGTTTACAAAACCCCTTATAGCAGAACCGTAAGCAACGAAAAAGTATTTAAACATCATATTCTTGTCCCACTTCAAAGCTGTCTTGCTACCTTGGTTTGTCAACTCAAGCATATAATAGTACACTTCTAATACTGCGTATCCATGCTTTGGCGTGCCCCTCACAAAATCTTGTCCATGTTGTCTCCCTTTCTAGCATTTCCAGTAACTAACATCACATCCAAACTCTATGCGCACAAGTCTCTAAATGTCTTTAGGAGATGGACCTTTCCCTTCAACAAACTGACTTTTGACAAATTGTCCAATAACATCAGTGGAGGCTACAGTGATGCAAGTTTCCAAATGATGCATTGTAACTACAACATGCAATATAGCAAGTGCACTAGTCGCAAAAAGTAATAAAGTGATGAGTGAGTATTGTTCCCACGAGGATTGGTTGCTAAACACTAAGTTTTCCACTGTTTTCAAGTTGGAGCAATCGAATTCATTGGATTTATGGGAGAAAATTAAACTAAAACTAAAACAAAATTTCTAAAAATTCAAATCTAAATTACGAAGCAAGATTAAAAACAAGGGTAAATTCAATTCAGATAAAAGGGTAGGGTTTTGACTTCATTCAAACTCTCTGGAATAAGCTTACGGATTATGCTATTTCCATATTCACATGCAATTGATTGTAAATTGAATTCTCTAATTTGTCATTCATACCTTTTCAGGCTATGAGTTCCTACTTTTCTCTATTACACTTCCGCACCCAACAAATTGAAGAATAATAGATTCAAGTTCATTAAGCTCATAGAACCTTAGATTGATTTCATTGGTTCTTAAATCTATCTCTAGCATTTAATACTACAATGGTGATTACCCAAGAAGCTCAACATGAATCATTTCTCATCTCATCACATTCATCAAATAAATTCCATAAAAACAGAATAAACACACAATCTATGCAATAGAGGATGGAAATAACAGTAATCAATTCATTAATCCATAAAATTCGAAGTTCATCAAAACCCTAACCCACAAAAGAGTTAGTTCATAGCTAAATCAATAAAACAAATAAGAAAAACAATAAACTCAAAGTTCAACATTTTGAAATGAGAGAAAAGACAAGAGATCTCCCCTAGTTGAAGAATCCACCATATTCAATCTTAAATCTTCTCACTTCTCAATCAAAATTCGACAAATCTAAGCTAAGGAAAATGAAAAGGCTGCTCTAGACTGAGAAAACGCGACCCCTCTCAAAATGGCAAGGTTTTCCTTTTATACCTCGCCCAAAAACCTAAGACTTTTCCTAAAAATGAAACTGTGCGTTTTACACAAACTCGAAATTGCAAACTTCGCCGTGGCGAAGAAGAAATCTAGCCGCGGCGACGATGTACGTGACTCATTTCTCCGCGGTGAAGAACAACCTTCGCCGCGGTGAAGCTTCATGAAAAATTCTGAATTTACAGAATTGCCCTCCGCTTGCTTCTTTGCTTGAATCTTCAATCTTCGATGCTCTCCCATTTGAATAAGCTTCATAGTGCTTTACGCCGCTTCAGAACTCTCCCAACTTCTGAGATCCGCTTACTTCTGAGTCCAGAAACTCCAATTCACTCATTATTTGCTCAAAATGTCCATTTAACCTGAAACACGAAATGTAAAGAATTAAGTAGCAATTCAGGCATAAATGAACTAAGAAGTATCTAAAATCCGGCCTAAAAGCCTAAATAAAATAGTATAATCCTTGGATTATCACCAAACGGATAAAGATGATTATCGATCGTAATCAGGGTTTGTATTTTGTCTCAATGGCGGTGCAGTGAGCTGGAAGAGCTCCAAGCAAAGCACTATAGCGGACTTTACAATGGAAGGTGAGTATATTGCATTGTCGACGCGCCAAGAGGAACGTTGGATTAAGAAGTTCATTACTGAACTTGGTGTGGTTCCCACGATTGTTGATCCTATAGACATCTATTGTGACAACAATGGAGCAATTACTTAAGCCAGGGAACCACGGTCTCATCAGAAGTCCAGACACATACTCAGACAATTCCATCTCATCAGAGAGATAGTTGAGAGCAAAGACGTGCAGATTAGTAAAGTGCATACTGACGACAATCTCGCAGATCCACTGACAAAGCCTCTGTTGCAACAAAAGCATGAAAGGCACTTGAGATCATTTGGTATTAAATACATGAATGATTGGCTATAGTGCAAGTGGGAGATTGTTAGAGTAGATGCCCTAGAGCCAATCAATTATTGTAGAATTGACTTTTTGTAATAATGTTCGTTAATCAATAAAAGGCTTTTTATTTTATATCGCGTAAATCATTATTATTGTAATATGTATTGATATATGTCCTTAGAATGGCAGAACTGTGACAAGGTATCAAGTGTTTCAAATCTTGATAGTGAGAACCCTATAAGCACATATGATGGCCATTCTAGAAACGTCCGTAGCCCTAGTATTATTCTGAAATTAGGGCATAGATAATACCTTAAGGCTATCATAGTGTTGAATGACCCTGTCAAAAGGCAGTGACTGATCTCACTTATCAAGGTTGTTTGGTGACAACCTGGTTGACACATGGGTGCTTGCTGGAGGCAAATACACCGCAGCAAGTTCACTGGACTAACCCACTGAATGATTCCATATGGATGGTAACCCCAGTGTCTATGGAACAAATCCTCTAATGAATTGTGGTGCATATGATCCTTAGACTTGAGATCACCAGAGCGCCTTGTGCACCGATTGGTGCAATTTGACACTTGCCTAATGCAGTTCTATTCAGCGGTGTCAATACGGTGGTGATTGGCTGCATCAAGGAGTGTATCAAGACTATGGTGGATAGACAGAGGATTCATCATTCTCGGGTACGAGAGAAAGTTATCTCATGGCACAATTCAGTATATGGTAATGATACTAAAACTGTGGCCACGGTGGGATTGAGTTGTTGCCCTATTCAGATTATAATACAGGTCATTGGTCTAGAAACTGAATACATAATATCAAGAGTAACCAAAGGTTGACACTATTTCTATGCCTTCGTCTCGTCGAGATAACGGATGATGAAAGGATCGAATTGTACGGTAACCATATCGCTGATGTAGCTACTTTGCTGAATTCGAATCTATCGGGTGGCCATGATGCCTTGCTAGGGGCCAATCTTGGTCTGTGTATTAGTGAGACGATTAATTAGTATTCATTGTGATACTATACACTACTGGTATGATAGGGAGCCTATGGGTCACACACATAGAAAATAATTTAAGAGCCAGGAAGTGAGAAGGGCGTTTTCGTCTTTT
Organism: Pistacia integerrima; assembly: GCA_026225825.1. Lineage (NCBI taxonomy): Eukaryota > Viridiplantae > Streptophyta > Magnoliopsida > Sapindales > Anacardiaceae > Pistacia > Pistacia integerrima. The sequence goes on from CM047749.1 coordinate 41,214,524, forward strand.
TAGGTGAAATGGTATTTTGGTAATTTCACAGTGCAATTAAATTTGGTGAGGTTGTAGCCTTTTATTTAATTTGTTTAGAAAAATTAAATAAGTGAAATTACATTTAAATATGTGTTAGCATATATTTAAATAAATTATCATTATAGTTAAATGTTAATACATATATTAAATATATATATATTAATTGATTTTAATTGAAGATAATGATGAATTAAAATAAATATCTAATTGGGAGTATTTGGAAACATGGGGTGTTTGGGTTGGAGCCCAAGCCTATTCCATAAGGGAATAGGACAACTAAAATATGACTATAAAAGAAAAAGGTGTGTGTGCGATTTTTTAATGATTCATTCTTTGATTGAGAAAGAAAACACGCAACCCCAAAACACTCTCTCCCACACCAGAGTTGTTTTTTCCTAAAATCAAATTTCTTTGATTTTTCTTCTTTGTTCTTAAGGCTAAAGAGGATCTAGCAAATCCCTCTTTAGTTCCTTGCAGTTATCTTCGTGTGGACTTCATCGGTTCGATCCTACACTTGGGTCGGTAGCAAAACACGTTCAGAGACAAAATTGGAGTAGCCTCTAATGTGGGTATGGTTCCTGAACTTTTAACAGATTTTTTCTGCAGATTTGATTCTTGTTTTATATAAACTGTAATTTCTGTACCCTGATTTTGGGTTCTATGGAATGATCCTTGTTATTATTGTTTTGTTTTCCGCTGCCTCAATGGATCGTTTCCTAACAGTGGTATCAGAGCCTAGGGTACCATATTTTACAGTTTTGTGAATGGTTGATTACATGTATTTGATTGATAGCATGTTGCCTTGAGGAATCTACACAAAAATATGTTTTTGTTAAATCTGCAAACCTAAAATCTGCTATTGAATGATTGATTCAATTGATAAATTGGTTCAATAATGTGTTGATGAATGCTATATTGGTTGGTTGATATCCTGGTCGAATGTTTTTGCATTCGATTAGATTTGGATTCGTGTTATTACACAAAAAACTGTAAAAACGCGAACTGTACGAATTGGGGATTTCCAGGTCTCACCGTGGCAAAGTACATATTGTAAGTACTCGTTGCGGCGAAGATAAAACCTTTGCCGTGGCGAAGTTTGAAGCTGTCCCAATTCTGTATTTTTCACGAAGGGACCAATCTACAGTTTTTAATAACCTATAAAGCCAATAATCATTCTGCACATAAAAGAGGGTAACTAATTAATTAACCCACCCAATTCAAAAATTGATTGTTTTTGAAATGTATGTTATGTACTACTACAGTCAAGCTTTAGGGTAGTAGTAATTATGCGTCATAGGCTGCTTCAATAGAGTTATGGTTTGTGGGGCAGGGTTATGATGATCACTTAAGTAAAACATCCACTAATATTTCTACTACTGAGCAGGCTAGTTGGGTTAAAGTTGATGCTCAGTTATGTAGTCTCCTTTGGCACTTTTTAGACCCTAAACTGCTTAATTTGTTTCAATCTTGTAAAACTTGCTGCAAGGTCTGGACCAAAGCCAAACCTTTGTATAGGAATGATGTGTAAAGAATATATAGAGTTGTTTATGATATTGTCCACCTTCAACAAAATAATCAAGATATGGAGAGCTATTTAGGGCAGATAAAGACTTTAAAAGATCAATTTGATTCCCTCCCCATGCCGATATCGATAGTACCACTGAACAAGAGAGACAACGTGACAAATTCTTTATGGTCCTAGCCTTAATCAGACTACGATCTGACCTTGTTTCTGTTCGAGATCAAGTTTTAGCTAGCCCTACCACACCATCTTTGGAAGATGTATCTACTTGATTACTAAGTCTTTCTTTAAACCTAGGCGATACTAATGAGGTTGAGACATCTATATTAGCTGTTCAAGCATGAAATCAGCAAGGACAGAGTGGTTTTGGAAAGGGTAAAGGAAAGGGATCTAGAACACATTGCAACTATTGTGACAGGAACGGCCACAACCGGGACACTTGTTGGGCTTTGCATGGGAGGCCACCACGTCAATCTTCTAATTGATCCACTGCTCATGTGGCTCAAGCAACTGGAGATGGACTCATTCCCTTACTCGATGCTAAAGACCAACAACCCAACTCCATTACCTTGTCTGGGGCTGATTACAATGAGTATCTTCAATATCAAGCTGTCAAGCAATAGTCATCCTCATCTGGCGCCTTCTAAATTGTTAATTCCTTTGCCTATTTGAGCTGGACCTCTTCTACTAACCCATGGATTTTTGATTCCGGAGCATCTGACCATATTTCTGGTAATAAAAATTTTTTATCTCAAATTACCTCTTCTCCCACTTTATCAAAAATTACTCATGCTAATGGTTCACAGACTATGGTCAAAGGAATAAGAGAAGCTCAACCACTTCCTTCCATTTATTTAAACTCAATCTTATTCATCCTTAAATGTCCATATAATCTGATTTCTATTAGTAAGTTAACTAAATATCATAACTGTTCTGTCACCTTTTTTGCTGACTCTATTGTGGTGCAGGATTGGAACACAGGTCAGACGATTGGAACAGGACATGAATCACATGGACTATACCACCTCTCCGATCCAAATCTGCCAATTGCCTTCACCTTTGCTGCATCTACCGACATTCTTCATAGTCACCTTGGTCATCCAAGTCTTACCAAATTTCAGAAATTAGTACCTAGTCTGTCTACATTATCTTTTTTTAATTGTGATTCATGTCAACTTGGAAAACAAACTAGAGCTTCCTTTCCCAAGCGAGTTTCGATATTGTTCACACAGATATCTGAGGTCCTAGTTGTGTCAGTTCAACTTTGGGTTTCTATTATTTTATTACTTTTATAGATGACTATTCTCATTATACTTGGGTATTTTTAATGAAAACTCATTCTGAGTTTTTTTCTATCTTTCAAAATTTTTGTGCTAAGATTCGTAATCAATTTGGTATTTGTATTAAGATTTTGCATAGTGATAATGATAGGGAATATCTATCTTCTCCCTTTACTAAGTATATGTCTTTTCAGGGTATTATTCACCAGACCTCATGTGCCTATACTCCTTAGCAGAATGGGGTCACCGAATGCAAAAATCTTCATCTTATTGAAACAACCGTACCTTACTTATACATCATCATGTTCCTCTTCGATTTTGGGGGGATGTAGTTCTCACTGCCTGTTACTTGATTAACCGTATGCCTGCTCTGTCTTACAACATAAGAGTCCTCACTCCATTTTGTTTCCTAGTAAAGACCCATACCTAATACATTTACGGGTGTTTGGCTGCATTTGCTTTGTTCATGATCACACCTCCAGGCATAGACAAATTACAGCCTAAATCTGTTAAATGTATCTTCTTAGGATATTCTCGTCTCCAAAAAGGTCACCGTTGCTATGACCCAACCACCAACAAATATTTTGTTTTTGCATATGTAACTTTCTTTGAGACATCTCCATACTTTTATGAAAACACCGTCAATAGCAATCTTATCCCTGCCACCTCACCTATCCCTATCCCTCATTCCTTGTCGATGGATCGTCCTCCTCTCCAAGTTTATTCTCGTCATCCTCGTCCTCCTACTAATCGCAATGGTACTTCCCTTCTTGATGCAGGTACCTCGGTCAATCCTGATGACCCATCTCCTGTTCCTCTATTGCTTACTCCGGTCATGTCTCCTGTAGACGAGGCAACTCCTCCACTTGCCCTTTGCAAAGGTATTTGATCTTCTCGAAACCCACATCTTATTTATAATTTTCTTAGTTATGATCGTTTATCTCCATTTTATTCTGCCTTTATTTCAAACCTGTCTTCTATCCTTATACCTAACACTGTTAGCGAGGTAATGGCACATCTAGGGTGGAGAGCTGCCATGATTGAGGAGATTACTGCTCTCGATCATAATGGTACTTGGGAGTTGGTTTCCTTACTGCCTGGCAAGACTGTTAGGTGTCGTTGGGTTTACATTGTTAAGATTGGTCCTGATGGCAAAGTTGATTGATTGAAGGCTCGCCTTGTTGCAAAGGGGTACACTCAGATCTATGGGCTCGACTACAGTGATACCTTCTCTCCTATTGCTAAGATTACTTTGGTACACCTCCTTATCTTTTAAGCAGCCATGTATCAATGGCCTCTTCATCAGTTGGATATTAAAAATGTCTTCTTGCATGGTAAACTTGCCGAGGAAATGTATATGGAGCAACCGCTGAGGTTTGTCGCTTAGGGGAGTCAAGATAGGTGTGTCGTCTATGCTAGTCTTTATATGGTCTCAAGCAGTCACCTAGAGCATGGTTTGAACGGTTTAGTTATGTGATTCAACAGTTCGGGATGTCGCAAAGTACAGCTGATCATTCAGTATTTTTCTGCTGTAATGATCATGGTAAATTTATATACTTGGTTGTCTATGTTGATGACATTGTCATAACAGGTAATGACCAAGATGGGATTTCTCAACTCAAGCAGCATCTGTTTAGCCACTTTCAAACCAAGGACTTGAGGAAGCTAAAGTATTTTCTAGGGATTGAGGTAGCACAGTCTAAGGCTGGTGTTGCTATATCACAAATGAAGTATGCCCTGGACATTCTTGGGGAGACAAGTATGTTAGACAGTAAGCTTGTAGATTCTCTTATGGATCCCAATGTCAAACTTGTTCCTGGACAGGGGGAGCCATTAGAAGACCCTGGAAGCTATCGAAAATTTGTTGGTAAGCTGAATTATCTCACGATCACCAGACCATATATCTCCTTTGCAGTTAGTGTGGTCAGCCAATTTCTCCAGGCCCCATGTAGTGGTTCTGTAAAACCCCTCCCTAGCCGGGTATTTCCTAAGTATCCCTTGGCCATTGAGAACCTAGAAAATGCACGCCTAGGAAAGAAGTTTATTTTAAAATCCTATTTAAAGAATAAACTTGTAGTTTAAAACATATATATAGATATATGTGTTTAATTTTTTTTTTCCTTAACTATAATAAGATCATTGTATAATCAAAAAAATATAGTTTCCTTTCTTGGAGTAAATTATGAAATCCATAGTAATACTTACTAGAACATACACACTTTTATAAAATTTACTAGCAATTTGATTTCCTTTATTAATACAACATATTTACTCCATTATAGAACATGGACATAATTACTACATTATGAAATATGAACATAATTACTACACTAAATATTAGCAAAACCATTCAATAGTCATCATTAAAACATCCCCTCATGCTCATAGCGTCCCTTGGAATCCTCTCCCAACTTCATGCCTTAATCCGTAGCTGCAAAACATTTTAAAACATTTCAGGGGTGAGCGCTAATCGCCTCGCAAGGAATATGGCCATTTATAAACTATTAAGGTTCATTATACAAGTAAATTACTTAGGACTTTACCTACCTACAAAACATGACCTTCATTCTTTGACATAACAAGTTCATAAAACATATCATACATTTTGGACTTTTCTCATAAACATAAGTCATAACATAACCATACATAATATGACATAGAACATAAATGACTTATGAAATATTCATGTACATGGCATGCTTATTTGTTTTGTCTATATACTTGACGATTTCATTAGTCTTTGTTATCCGATCGGATTCATTTGAACCATTACCTTATTCTTGGTCGTCACCTCAAAGGACTCATGGTTTCCATAAGAATTCCATTCCTCTGATCTTGGTTTATACCTCAAGAGACTCATGGAATTCATTCTTTAACATTTTATAAATTTTTCATAAGACAACTAAATAAGCTATATGCATTACCATTATGAATGCAAACATATGGACTAACATCTCCCATGCTCAATCATACTATATTCTTCTACTAAACTTCTTAACTTAATTCATTCAATTTCTCATACAATTCAAGGAATTTTGGTATTAAGTTTATTCAGGGGTTTATTAGAATTAGAAACAAATGGGAATTTCCATTAAGAAGTTGGATGCCATATAGTTCATCACTTTTCAAGAAATTTTTACCTTATCTTCCAATTCGAACTGGTTCTTGCCTAAAACACAAAAGTTTTAGGTCTGTTTCTCAAATTTATAACACCTAAAGAATCAACTCAATCGAACTTCTATAACTTCAGTTATGACTGATTCAGTGAAGCATATACAGTATAAGTCTTAAAACAGCCAAATCCGAATTCTATTCATTTTAACCATGTCACCTTCATTTGCACATTCATATTATTTGCCATATCATTCTAAGTATAAAAGGCCATAAAAACCTCCCTTTTTACAGAACCAAAAAGTGCCAAAACATCGTCCAACTACAAATCTCTTAATTGGCATAATCATCCTCCATATGCACACATACACCAATCAACACACCCATTTAAACAACTCATAACCAAAACATAGCATCACACTCATATTAACATAAATAAATGTAAGTTTCATAAACCCTAGGTGTTATCAATTGTAGTCATAAGGGAGATTTTTTTCTTACCTTAGTATTCAAAGCACAAAGGTACTCCTCCTTGGCTCCAAAGTTTCACCTTTCTACCTTACACACATAACCACTTATGAATTTCTCTTTTAACTAAAAAATTCAGAAAAACTAGGGTTTTGAAAATCAACTTGAAATCTTAAGAAAATTTGAGAATAAAAGCTTGGATTAGTGGCTTTTATGGTGGATTTGAGAGATGAAGAAGAAGATGATACATTTGGGGTCTCCAAGGCCGACTACTCTCTCTTTAAACCTTGTAAATATTCATTCCATTGATACTCTAATGTGATTGGTCAATAAAAGTTAGATATAAAGGTCATTTGGCATAAATTTTTCATATAAGGGCGTTTTGGTCATTTCTACCACAACATAAAGATAAGTACTCATTTAATGCCATTTGACTTCTTTAAAACACTTAACCATTAAGCAATTCTATTAGGTAAATGACTAATTTACCCTTGGTGCACTTTTATGGACACTTAAATTATATGGTTTTGTATGAAAAGACCATTATACCCTTGGTTACCATTTATGTCATTTAACCTTATCAATCAACTTTATAACCATTCTACCCTCATTTCTCTTCAATGACATCACCCTTTACACTTTATAATGGCCACATCTCGAAATAGATGTAAATTGACAATTTTACCCTTCCATTCAAAAAAGAAAATTACTTGAAAAGGTAAATTTCATACCTTAGGGCATCGGAATAATAACATGGGGTTTACATGGTCACTGGGACGCAATAGTTCGCATTCTTAAGTATATTAAAGGAGCTCCAAGACAAGGCTTACTATATGAAAATATTGGTCATTCTCAAATTGTTGGGTATTCTGATGCTGATTGGGTAGGGTCTCCATTAGATAGACGATCTACTTCTGGATACTGTATCATGATTGGAGGTAATCTAATATCTTGGAAGAGTAAGAACCAAGATGTAGTAGCTAGATCAAGTGTCAGGCTATGGCTCTCGCGACTTGTGAGCTCATTTGGTTGAAACAACTTCTTCAAGAATTTGGGTGTAGTGAAGTGAAGCAAATGAAACTAATATGCGACAATCAAGCTACTCTGCATGTTGCCTCAAATCTAGTCTTTCGTGAAAGAACAAAGCATATAGAGGTTGATTGTCATTTTATTCGATAGAAGATTGAATTCGGATGCATTGTCACTAGTTTTGTCAACTCAAATGACCAGTGATGCAACTAAATCAACCTTAGCAAGTGCACTAGTCGTGTTCAAGTAATAAAGTGATGAGTTTGAGTATCGTCCCACAGAGATCAAAGTGAAAATTTGTAATTACTTAAAACTACCTAGACATTATTTGAGAAAACGAAATCTTAGAGTGTAAAAGTAACGAATTAAAAATAACTAAATTAAACAAATAAACAACGTGAAGAACTTTGCAATATTAATAAAGTTAGGGTACAAATTTCCCCCTAATTCTGCTTGACAACTACTCTTAATACCCGTTTGTGCTATGAATTGGTAGTTCTTCTAAGGCCAATTATCCTTATTCGGGCATAATATTCAACTTAATAAAGATCCCTATTCGGTTACTCTGAAATTAAGAAGCATAAATTCTTCAATCCCTTACGACTAATTCGCCCTATTCGGTTATGAATTAGATGGACCACAAATTAATCCTAGAATCTCTATTCGATTACTTCTAGTTTTAATATGTTGTGCAATGTTATTCCAATAAAACAATTATGACTATGAATTAAGCAATAAACCCTAACTTCTCTATTCGAAACATTATTAAGGTAATTGAATCAATCCAACATTCATAAAGCATTAAACCTAAGCTCTTGCACAAATTCATAAACATAAATTTGGTATTAAGAATAAAAATTATTCAAAACATAATTAGGGTTTCATCCTTCCCTAACAAAAGAAATTTACTCCATCCTAAGAACAAAGAAATAAATAGAGAAGAAGGAAAACATATTCAGACTTGAAAAGAAATAAAAATCAAACTTTTAAATCTGATCTTCAGTCTTCAAGCCTCAAGAATGCGTCTTCTCCTCTCAAAAATATGCAAAATTCGTCCCTTGACAACTAATCTCAATTATACTTAAATACCCAAAAGAGTCCTAAGTGAAAAAGGAAAGAAAAACTTATAAAAACGCCCTAATAGTTTTTGCCACAACCCTGGCTGTGGCCAAAGTTTCCTGGTCCCTTTGTTTTCTCTTTGTTCCACCACCATGGCCATGGTGAACTACCAAGGCATTGACGTGGCCTTCAAGAATGTTAGGTAATCTCAACTTCTTAAAGCTTTAAGTCCCAATTTCATTCCAATACCCCAATCTACTCAATCAAAGCCTAAAAAAAAACACAAAAGTTATCCAAATCAATAGGTAACCATTCATATCTCAAACTTAACAAAAACAAACATCAAAACTGTCGAACCCATCGTCACGGCCACAAAATTAAACCTAAATACCATAGTTAGCAGTAAGCATGGTCAAATCCACAGAGAGCAAGACTAATGACCTAATGTATATTTGAGTTAACGAAAGAGAAATTGGCAAAATGATTGATTAAAACTAAGGAAACTAATTAATTGTAGGAAATTAAATGCATCAAATAAATTGCTAACTAAAACACAATATTAAAAGTGTTGTTGCTATGGATTCGGTTTGACTCAAGACCAACTCTCACAATTCCTCTCCTCGCTCTTCAATTTCCTAAACCTACAAGGCTAGGCAAATCAATAAAAATATCTCCTAGCAATCTAGGTATAATCTATCCTGTCTCCCCATCGTCTTAGTTATAGATCGATTGGTTAAAGATTATCATTGACTAATTGAAAAATGCTAAACCCTTAAACACCACTAATTGGTACAACGTTACCAAGTACAACCTATCAACTTGTATCATCCAATCAACTAATTACACAACAAATGCATTCCTAGTAGAAATGATTTTAAACGTTAATACGAATTGATTGCAATATGTACTGAAGTAGTTGAAAGTCATACTCAACATTCAATAATCTCAAACCAACATTCAATTATGCGAAAAGTTATATGTTAACAACGTTCTCAATGGACATTATCAATTCAGCACGTTGAGCATCAGAATAGTATTAAAGCATCACAAACAAACTGAAACGAAAACAAATATAATCTGAATACAAGAAACTTAACCAAATGTCCAACATTCGGGCTCATCCAACTAGTCAAGAGCTTATGAGGAGAGCAGTGGAGTCAATCTCGATCGCGCCTACACCGTAATAGACAACCGGGAACTCAACCGCTCATGGTGGTGTCGACGGAGGCTAAAGCAGTGGAAACGAAGCTAATCATGGCGGAGAGGAAGTAACCGATAGCGATATGATGTGAAGAAGGGGTGAAAACGACCAATGGATAGCCCGAAATACAAACAGTCGGACTCGCCGAAAAACGTTAATTTTCCAGCGGGTCTTCCAGAAAATGGTGGCAGAAATGGGATCTGAGGTACCGATGGAAAGCTCTGGTGATGGGGAGTTCAAATCAGGTCCTAGGGAGGTGAAAGGTCACTGGAAAAGAGTGAGATTGTGGCTGGAAGATGAAGAGGCATGGTGACGAGATGTCAGATTCCGGCAGTTTTGACAACGGCTCAAGCTTGCAAAGGATAGATCCGACCGTGGAGAAGGAAGATCAACCACCAGGGAGATGAAACGTCGCCAAAAAATGGCAAAATCACGATTGGAATATGAATAGTCGCAGCGGCAGAATGAGACAAAATCATCCTTAATCCATAAACCACAACCTAATATCAACTCACACCATTTCCAAATTCATCCCAAATATGCTAAATTAGTAAGAAAAACTCAAAATATGATTTTTATACATAAATTCATAATTTCTCTTAATTGTTTCAATATAACTTCAATTTAATTACATATGAGATCTTTTTATCAACAAAATAGAGTTACTTTCATGACTCTAACACACTCCCCAACTTACTCTTTGCTCGTCCTTGAGTAAAGTAAAAGAAACTCTTTCAACATTCTCACCAAACCATACACAACCATATTCATCAACACCCAAGGCATTCATCAAAAGGTAAAGTGAAGAATCTGAACACAACAAGCAAACAACACAATCCTAAATAAAGAACTAAAGTTTCTGTCAAGATTTGCCTATCTCCATTCAAGCTTCTCAAACACACATTTCATATTCATATCACAATGTTAAAATGTCATGCAAAACTCTCCAACTTTTGTACATGCAACATATTACTCATTTTCCACACAAGATTTTGACATATAATTTCTTTTTCATTCATCACCCTTTTTTTTTTTTTTTTTTTTTTCTTGTCTTAACTTCTTAAGCTTTCTAGAAGGTCCGTGTAATGGGCTTTAGATCAATGACTCCCAAACCAGATGGCTATAGGGCACTAAGTGTAGAGCACTCCTCGAACTTACTCACCCGAACCAACTAGGCTACAAGTCAAGACTTTATTTCTTTATTTCTTTTTTATAAGGCTTATGATCTATGTAATGACTTCTTAAGCTTTCTAGAGGACTCGTGTAATGAGCTTTAGGCCAACCGCTCCCAAGCTAGATAGCTTTAGGGGAGTAGGTGTAGAACACCCCTCGGGCGTACTCACGCGAGCCAACTAGGCTACAAATCAAAACCAAATCATCAAGCAACATTTAAGCACTTTTAACGCACACAAGATAATAAATGAAACTTTGCTCCATGGGCATGTAAAGTATGTGGGAGACTTGCATAAACACTAAAACACATGACATTTACACAAAACGGTGTCTAACCACAATTATGGACAAACCTAGCACAAAACAGAACCAATAGTTCAATGTTTAAAACCATACTGTAACACACCATTTTTAAAAACCTCACAAAACCTTTCAACTAGCACCTCAATTGCTTCAAAAACGGTGATTATGCATGAACTCATGAATTTTTTTTTAAAAATAACTCACTTTAGTTCACTTTAACCACTTTAGGACTCACAAGAGTATGATTCAACATATTTTCAATGAAAAACAACATCATCATGCCACAAAAATTTAAGCACAATCCATGCAACACACAATCTCCACAAAAGCGTCATCAACAACACTTCACAAAAATATCACAATCTCCACAAAAGCATCATCAACAACACTTCACAAAAATAAAAATCAATCAACACTTCTCAACTTAAAATGTCATTGTCCTCAATGACCCACAACTACAAACATCCTCCCCAACTTAGCATCAAATGATCTCAAATGGCAATATGATCAAAAACATTAAAATCGTCCAGCATATTTGAGAAAAAAGAAATCTAAAAATAACAACATATAAGGTGGAGAGATACAACCTGAGGAACAATGGTGGGGTTGTCACCAATGGAGTATGTGGAGCATGCTTAAGCGTAGCCTTCGACTAGTTAATGAGTTTCCAAACATGGCAATTCCTACAAAAACAAAAACAACAAAAACATAAAAGCAATAAAAACATATTTATAATGATGGGTTGCCTCTCACAAGCGCTAAGTTTAAAGTCTTCAGCCAGACTTAGTGTGAACAGAAAAGTTCAAGGTGGTTGAAACGTTGGCGGTGCCTTACATGACCCTTGCCATTCAGCAACAAGTAGGGTATCACAAGGTCCCAGGAAGGCATATTTGAATTTAATACGCCATTTCCATGTGCACAAGTCTTTTGAGAACTTAGCATAGGCATGTATGAGCTTAATGACATCTAGAAGTGGAATACCAATTAGCCCTTATCTAAACAGCTCGACCATTTCCTCCATCCTACTGGTTTTCTTAAAGTTGGATGCATTATTTGACTCTAGGTATTGAGGAAAAGGTTCTATCGGCATGCCAAATGCAGGGGATGGTTCTTTCTCCCTAACTTCCTCGTTTTCATTTCTGGACACACCTAACTCTATGGTTGGTTCCCTTTCACTCCTCTCGGCTTGGTTTCCCTCTAAGCTCTCTTTCTCTCCAAACTCAACATATAATTCCCTCTCAAGCCTAGCTTGTTCATGACACCCCATTTGGTGAGGTGCACCATTGGGATTATCTACAACTTGACTCGGCAAATGACCTTCCTCTCTCTTATAAACCGCTTCAGTTATTTGAACAATTTGGGTCTCCAGCTTACTAATAGATTGGGAATGGGAATGTAATATCTGATAATGCTGCGTTAAGTCATTGAACCTAGCATTCATGTCATCTTTTTGTTCTTGCATGGTCTAGAGCATTTGAGCCATCATTGATTCTAGTGATATGGGCTCCAGAGTGGACTGTTGGACGGGGGGCGGGATCCTAGGTTGGGCGGGTGGTTGGACCGAATTCATGTCCCAATATGTAATGACTTTTTTCTACTAGTATAGTTTAGAACATATACAATAAAAATATACATAAATAGCATAAGGAAACTAGTTGGGCCCAAGTTTTTCTTTACTTATAAAATATAATTCTTTACATACATTAAAACAGCAAATACAAAAACTTAGCAACGATAGACAGTAATGCTAATCCTCTCCACTTGTCGACGTCTTTACAACCGCTACTCACCTATTTCCTACAAAAACATGGAAAAACAACGGGGTGAGCATAAAAATGCCCAGTAAGTAAATCCCTTAACTCTTCTCTTTCTTTGATTCTTTCCTTACTTAATTCTCTTCTTCTTTCTTTCTTCCTTAATTCTTTCTCTTTTCTTTCTTTGTTTCTAATTATCACTGTTCTTTTCTTTCTTTTTGTTCTTTCTTCCTTACTCTTTCTATTCTTTCTATTATTTCTCTTCTTTCTAACCATGATGGAATTCATGGTAATATGCATGAATGGAATGCATATGCAACAATGCAAAAATGTAATTTTTCTTTATTCTTTCTATTTCTTTTCTGTTCCTTTTTCTTTCTATTCTTTTCTTTTCTTCTTTTTCTTTTCTTTTCTTCTCTTTCTCATTCTTATTCTTTCTTGTTCTTATTCTTTTTCATTCTTTCTTTTCTCATTCTTATTCTTTCTTTTCTTATTCATTCTTATTCTTTCTTATTATTTCTTCTTCTTTCTTTTCTCATTCTTTGCCGATTGGACTCGATTGATGCATGGATTTGGAACCTTGGCCGTGTGAGTGAGTACAGTCCTCATCTATATGCACTCTTGTAGACCGTACAATTTCTTCTTTCTTATTAGGCCACTCAATTAAGGTGGCGTGCATGTAGAAATTCTTCTTGGTACAACCCTCATCCACATACACTCTTACAGGTCGTACAATTCTTCTTCTTCTTATGCCACTCAATTAAGGTGGCGTGTATGTGGGAATTTCTTCTTAACACTCACGGTTCCCCATCACACCAACCTATTCTTTTCTCTTTTTTAGCACTCTTTCTTTCTTTAATGCTTATTCTTCCTTTATCTTTACTCTTAGAGTTTTTTATTCTTAACATTCTTCATTCTTTATTCTTATTCTTTATTCTTTATGTTTTATTCTTTCTTAAGTTTCTACACATATACAATTATATGCATATGGATGGCTCATGCTTAAAATTCTTACTTAAATGCACTCATGAAATGCACATATGCAATGTTGCATAAAATTAAGGTTTCTACTCAACTCATACTTCTCTTAGGCATTTCATCAAACAATACTTGTGCATAAACAAACCCTAATTTAATTATCATTCTATTTATTTCTTAAACCATCCAAATTGAGAGAAAAACTCTCTTATAGCATCATCATACCTACACGGCACAAACACTCCCAAAAGATTTCTCCAATTCTTCCAAATTCAACCCATCATCATACCATCACATACACTTCTCATATTCAAATATATCCATCAACAATCATAGTTAATCATCAATTTCATCTCAATTTCTCAATAATCATAACAGATGTATGCTCAAAAGATATCTCTACTCACTTGAATTTCTTAAACTTTAACTTGAGTTGGATTTTGAGTGGAATTTACTTACCTTATGCTTGAGTAGTCTCTACTAAGCTCTCTACTCCTGTTAGATTCAAAACTTCTTCTAACCCTAAGCATAAACTTCATAAGAAACCAACTTTTACACAAATAAATCGTAGAGAAAGAGCAAAAATTCTTACCTTTTGAAGCCTAGAGTCAAAACCATATAAAAAAAATTACTCAAAAGCCCTCAAAATCCTTGGACAAGTGCATGAAAATTTGAGAGAAAATGGAGGAGGAGAGTGGCGGTGGAATGAAGGAAATAAGGGTTACAAACCCTTATCATCTTATTTTATAAATTCACTTTCCCATTTTGCCTTTACACTTTTTGAAAATTTCATCCTTGTCCCTTAGTCAATTTCCATAATGCCCTCATTTTTATTGTATTCTCTATGAAATTCTATATCTTTTCACTCCCCACAATTTCAACTAATTTTGAGGGAAAAGACCATTTTACCCTTAATACAAATTTAAGGCATTTTCTTCATATTCTCTTAAAATAACTCTAACAAAAATTAACTAAGGGCTATAAAACATAATTTAAATCATGTACCTCCATGTTGGCCGTTACAATTCTCCCCCCTTAAAAGAATTTCATCCCCGAAATTCAAACAATCAACTCCGGGTAATGGTTCTGCATGTCTTGCTCTGTCTCCTATGTAGCTTCTTCAACTTTATGATTTCTCCAGAGGACTTTCACTAAAGGGATACTCTTGTTTCGGAGCTCTTTAATTTTTCTGTCCAAAATCTACACTGGTTGCTCCTTATACACAAGATTCTCTTCTAAGTCTACGTCCTTTATGCTCAAAATATAGGAAGGATCACTTATATACTTTTGAAGCATCGAGACATGAAATACATTGTGAACTTTGTCCATACTGGGTGGTAGTGCTAATCTGTAGGCCACATTCCCTACTCGCTATAACACCTCAAATGGACCAATGAATCTCGGTGCTAACTTTCCTTTACTGGAAGAAAATGGCCTGATTTCGTCAATCTATCTACTATCACCCATATAGCATCATATCCTTTCTGCACTCTAGGGAGACCTGTAATAAAATCCATCGAGATACTCTCCCATTTCCATTCAAGAATACTAAGTGGCTGAAGCAACCCTGATGGCTTTTGATGTTCTGCTTTCACTTGCTAACAAACTAGGCATTTAGCTACAAACTCTGCAATATCTTTCTTCATCCCTTGCCACCAATAACCTTTCTTTAAATCCTAATATATCTTGGTTGCTCCAGGATGAGCAGTGTACGGTGTATCATGAGCCTCTGTAAGGATTCTCTTCCTTAAATCATCATCCTAAGGAATACACAACCGACTCCCAAATAGAGAACATCATCCAATAATCGAAACTCTGATGTCTTGCCCTCAATTTGCTCTTTATACAACTCTTCTATTAACTTTTTCTGTCTTGTGAGTCTGGACAAATAAACTTTCCTACTCAGAGCATTGACTACTACATTAGCTTTCCCTAGCTGACACTTAATCTCACTGATAATCTTTAACCAGCTCTAACCATCTTCTCTGTTTCATATTCAACTCCTTCTAAGTAAAAAAATACTTTAAACTCTTATGGTCGGTGTAGATATTACTCTTGGCACCATAAAGGTAATGCCTCAAATCTTTAAGGCAAAGACTACTGCTGCCAACTCTAAATCATGTGTAGGGTATCTTGTCTCGTACTCTTTCAATTGACGAGAAGCATAAGCTATAACCCTACCTAATTGCATCAATACGACACCAAGCCCCTGCAGTGAGGCATCTGTATAAATGTCATAATCTACACCCTCCTGTGGTAATACTAACATTGGAGCTATCGTTAATCTTTTCTTCAACTCTTGAAAACTCTCTTCACGGGCAACTGACCATATAAAAGGAACTCTCTGTTTGGTAAGAGCTGTCAATGGCTTAGCCAACTGGGCAAAGCCTGCCACGAACCAGTAGTAGTAACCTGCTAGTCCCAAAAAACTCCTCACTTCTTTTACTGTTTTCGGTCTTCGCCATTCTAGGATTGCCTTCACTTTACTAGGATCCACTGAAATTCTCTCACTAGAAACAGTATGGCCCATAAATATCACATGATCAAGCCAGAACTCACATTTAGAAAACTTGGCATACAACTTCTTTTCTCTCAATCGCTGCGGCACAAATCTTAAGTGTTCTTCATACTCTTCTCTTGACTTCGAATAAACCAGGATGTCATCAATAAATACCACTATAAACTATTCCAGACAATCATGGAATACCCGATTCATTAAGTCCATAAAGACTGCTGGGGCATTAGTTAACCCAAAAGGCATCACCACAAATTCATAATGCCCATATCTTGTTCGAAAGGCAGTCTTAGCTATATCTTGTTCTGCCACCTTTACCTGATGATAACCCGATCTCAAGTCAATCTTGGAAAATACTATTGCACCCTTTAACTGATCAAAAAGGTCATCTATCTATGGTAACGGGTATTTATTCTTCACTGTCACTTTATTCAACTCTATGTAATCAATACACATCCGTAATGACCCATCTTTCTTCTTTACAAACAAAATTGGAGCTCCCCAGGGAGAATGACTTGGTCGGATAAAACCTTTATCTAGGAGCTCTTGGAGTTGCTTCTTCAATTCCTGGAGCTCGGCTGGGGCCATTCGGTAAAGGGCTTTAGAAATTGGCGCTGTCCCTGGTGCCAGTTCAATACTAAACTCAATTTCTCTTTCCAGAGGCAAACCCGGTAAGTCTTTCGAAAATACAACTGGAAATTCCCAGACCACTGGTAAACTCTGCAATTCTAGTTGTGGGACATCTCTACTTTGCACCACATGGGCTATATAACCAGAACACTGTTTTCTTAACATCTTTCTAGCCTTCATGCTACTAATCAACATACTCAACTGATTCCCTCTCCGAAACTAAACTTATCTCCACTATCAAGATTAAATCTCATTTTCTTCTTTCGACAGTTAATTTCTACTCCATACCTCCCTAGGAAATCCATACCCAAAATCACATCAAAGTTGGGCATATCAAACACTATTAAATCAACTGCTAACTCCAGACCATGGATCACCACGGACTCTCCTAACAGCATCTAATCCCATAAGATAAAAATGAATGCGTGGCTCCAGAATCAATTAAAGCATAAAGAGGAACTGCATGAAATAATAACTGACCCGTAACAGCTGATGGATTGGCTTTTGCTTCACCTTGTGCTATTGTAAATATCCTAGCATTAGTGCCTCTAGAAGTCTGTGCTGCAGATGGAAGGAAAACTTTACAATCTTTCATCAGATGCCCTGGCTGCCAGCATCGATAACACACATTACGGCCCAACTCTCTTAGACACTCCCCTGGATGAGTCTTCCCACATTTAGGACATGGGGGAAACTCCACTATTCTCGGATGTTTATTTTGCCAATCTTTCTTGTTCTTCTTCGGCTGAAATTTCTTCTTATTCTTCACTTCTCTGTTTCTTGCACTTTCAAATCTTTCTCTATACGGAACAGGAGATGGTTGACTAGGACCTACTAGGGTGATTTTGTTCTCAAATATTTTCGCCCTCAATGCTCACCTTAAGGCCTCACTATAGGTTTGAGGGGGATCGACACCTGTCATTATATCAGGAGCTATCTCCGGCTTCAACCCATGGACAAACTTATCTCTTCTCAATCCTGGAGTACTAACTATTCCGGGTGCAAACCTGGCAAGGGAATTAAATCTCACTGAATACTCTTTCACTGTACTAGACCTCTGCTGTAAACTGATAAGTTCTTGGACCTTCTCATGAACTCGGTCCTCTGTTCTATACTCAGCTTCAAATAATCCTCTAAACTCACCCCAAGTTATCACAAAAACATCATGAGTGTCTTCCATCAATTCCCACCAAATTCGGGCATCACCCCGAAACAAGGAACTGCATACCGGATCTTCTCCCTGTCAGTCATAGGAAACAATGACGTCGTACGCTCAACGGACTAAGCCATTCTTCTACCACTAAAGGGTCTATTGTACCTTTAAATTCCGATGGCTAATGTTGACTTGGAAGCCCATAAATCGGCTCAATCCGATTCTGTACTGTTTGAGGTATCGGCCTTTCTCTTTCTTCTCTAGTAAGCGATACTTGAACAGGGCTTTCAATTCTTTCTGGTTTGACTCTCCCCTATCTTTCTCCTAAGACTTGTTATACAATCCCCCGAATTCCAGCTTCATCAAGGGTAGGAGGGGAGTAGGTTCTGGTGGGTTGGAAGGTTCCCCCATACCCGCGACTTTCTTACTACTTGCTCGGGTTCTACGCCTCATCCATAAAACAACCACATTTAATCAATTCATGCAACACTTTAAGTAAGGAACGAATTTAACTTACAACAGTCGGCTACGGAACGTTGTGGCGGTGAGAATGGCACACTGTCAAATCCCAAAATCTTTGCTCTGATACCAAAAATGTAATGACTTCTTTCTACTAGTATACTTTAGAACATATACAATAAAAATATATATAAATAGCATAAGGAAACTAGTTGGGCCCAACTTTTTCTTTACTTATAAAATATAATTCTTTACATACATTAAAGTAGCAAATACAAAAACTTAGCAACGGTGCACAGTAATGCCAATCCTCTCCGCTTGTCAAAGTCCTTCCGATCGCTGCTCACCTATTTCATGCAAAAACGTGGAAAACTAACCGGGTGAGCATAAAAATTCTCAGTAAGTAAATCCCTTGACTCTTCTCTTTCTTTGATTCTTTCCTTACTTAATTCTCTTCTTCTTTCTTTCTTCCTTAATTCTTTCTCTTTTATTTCTCTGTTTCTAATTCTCACTGTTCTTTTCTTTCTTTCTGTTCTTTCTTCCTTACTCTTTTTGTTCTTTCTTCCTTACTCTTTCTATTCTTTCTACTCTTTCTCTTCTTTCTAACCATGATGGAATTCATGGTAATATGCATGAATGGAATGCATATGCAATAATGCAAAAATGTAATTTTTCTTTATTCTTTCTATTTCTTTTCTATTCTTTTCTTATCTTCTTTTTCTTTTCTTTTCTTTCTCTTTCTCATTCTTGTTCTTTCTTTTCTCATTCTTATTCTTTCTTATTCTCATTCTTATTCTTTCTTTTCTTATTCTTTCTTATTCTCATTCTCATTCTTATTCTTTCTTTTCTTATTCTTTCTTCTTCTTTCTTTTCTTATTCTTTGCCGATCGGACTCGGTTGATACATGGATTTAGAACCTTCGCCGTGTGAGTGAGTACAGTCCTCATCTACATGCACTCTTGTGGACCGTACAATTTCTTCTTTCTTTTTAGGCCAATCAATTAAGGTGGTGTGCATGTAGGAATTCTTCTTGGTGACATCCACATACACTCTTACGGGTCATATAATTCTTCTTCTTCTTATGCCACTCAATTAAGGTGGCATGTATATGGGAATTTCTTCTTAACACTCATGGTTCCCCATCACACCAACCTATTCTTTTCTCTTCTTTAACATTCTTTCTTTCTTTAATGCTTATTCTTCCTTTCTCTTTATTCTTAAAGTGTTTTTATTCTTAACATTCTTTATTCTTATTTTTTATTCTTTATGCTTTATGTTTTATTCTTTCTTAAGTTTCTACACATACACAATTATATGCATATGGATGGCTCATGCTTAAAGTTCTTACTTAAATGCACTCATGAAATGCACATATGCAATGTTGCATAAAATTAAGGTTTCTACTCAACTCATACTTCTCTTAGGCATTTCATCAAACAATATTTGTGCATAAACAAACCCTAATTTAATTATCATTCTATTTATTTCTTAAACCATCCAAATTGAGAGAAAAACTCTCTTATAACATCATCATACCTACACGGCACAAACACTCCCAAAAGATTTCTCCAATTCTTCTAATTTCAACCCATCATCATACCATCACATAAACTTCTCATATTCAAATATATCAATTAACAATCATAGTTAATCATCAATTTCATCTCAATTTCTCAATAATCATAACATATGTATGCTCAAAAGAATTCTCTACTCACTTGAATTTCTTAAACTTTAACTTAAGTTGGATTTTGAGTGGAATTTACTTACCTTATGCTTGAGTAGTCTCTACTAAGCTCTCTACTCTTGTTGGATTCAAAACCTCTTTCAACCCTAAGCATAAACTTCATAAGAACCCAACTTTTACACAAATAAATCATAGAGAAAGAGCAAAAATTCTTACCTTTTGAAGCCTAGAATCAAAACCCTAAGAAAATTACTCAAAAGCCCTCAAAATCCTTGGACAAGTGCATGAAAATTTGAGAGAAAATGGAGGAGGAGAGTGGCGGTGGGATGAAGGAAATAAGGGTTACAAACCCTTATCATCTTATTTTATAAATTCACTTTCCCATTTTGCCTTTACACTTTTTGAAAATTCCATCCTTGTCCCTTAGTCAATTTCCATAATGCCCTCATTTTTATTGTATTCTCTATGAAATTCTATATCTTTTCACTCCCCACAATTTCAACTAATTTTGAGTGAAAAGACCATTTTACCCTTAATACAAATTTAAGACATTTTCTTTATATTCTCGTAAAATAACTTTAGCAAAAATTAACTAAGGGCTATAAAACATAATTTAAATCATGTACCTCCATATCAGGCGTTACACAATAAATGCCCTGTTGATTGGAATAACTATATGGCATATTATGGGAGACATTCTGAGATTGTTCCTGCTTCCATGCAAAATTAGGATGGTTATGCCACTCACTATCAAATGTGTTCGAATACGGATCATTTCGTATTTGGAAACCTTGTGCATCTTGCACTTGCTCCTCAAAAGTGTAGGGAGCTGGTTCCTCAAATGCGTACTCAATAGCTAAAAGGTCTGAAGGCATAGAAAAGACATCCTAACTTGGCCTACTGGGAGGTGGTTGGCTAGAAGCTTGCCCTTGTATGGATATGAACTTGTCAAATTGGTAGGCTAAAGACTTCAACTTGGAGTCGATATTTTCCAAGGGAGAAACCTCGTAAATGCCATCATTCCTAGGCGGCTGCCCTATGACAGGAATCCTAGAAGCTAGATGGTTGTGCATGGGTTACAGATTATCATCCATCCTACGTGCTTTCTATTTTCAAATCCAAGGGTACTAAAATTGGTTGATACGACTATCTACCAAACAGTCATCAACAAGTGCACCAAAGGTTCCACTAACAACCACAACATCAAAATTAAAAGAAAAAGAACTAAAAGGAAATTAAAAAACCACACATAAAGAAAAATAAAGCTAAATATGATAACACCCTAAAAAATAAAAAAAATCCACACAATAAACAAACTAAAACTAACAGTCAAACAAAAAGAAATTATTACTAAATCAAAAACTAAATCCTATGAATAAAAACAAAATATGCAAAACTAATACAAACATGCAAACTAAATGAACACGAAACATGCAAACATCACACAAATGATTAACAAGAACTAAAGCTAAAAAGATTAGAAAATATCACAATCGGGTCAGGCTTAAACTTTGATGCACATGACACACTGCAGCGTTCCCCCAATTGCGATCTTCTTGCAAAATAAAAACAAACACGAATGAAATTTTCCTAATGAAAATTAAAGAACGTAGAAAAATTAGACTTAAAGTATTTACAAACCAAAATACACACAAAGTCAAAATCACATTGCTCCTCGGCAACAACGCCAAAATTTTGTCGAACTGATCATCACGGCCACAAAATTAAACCTAAATACCGTAGTTAGCAGTAAGCAAGGTCGAATCCACAGAGAGCAAGACTAATGACCTAATGTATATTTGAGTTAACGAAAAAGAAATTGGCAAAATGATTGATTAAAACTAAGGAAACTAATTAATTGCAGGAAATTAAAAGCATCAAATAAATTGCTAACTAAAACACAATATTAAAAGCGTTGCCACTACGGATTCGGTTTGACTCAAGACCAACTCTCACAATTCCTCTCCTCGCTCTTCAATTTCCTAAACCTACAAGGCTAGGCAAATCAATAAAAATATCTCTCGACAATCTAGGTATAATCTATCCTGTCTCCCCATCGTCTTAGTTATAGATCGATTGGTTAAAGATTATCATTGACTAGCCAAAAGATGCTAAACCCTTAAACACCACTAGTTGGTACAATGTTAACAAGTACAACCTATCAACTTGTATCATCCAATCAACTAATTATATAACAAACGCATTCCTAGTAGAAATGATATTAAACGTTAATACAACTTGATTGCAATCTGTACCGAAGCAGTTTAAAGTCATACTCAACATTCAATAATCTTAAACCAACATTCAATTATGCGAAAAGTTATATGTTAACAACGTTCTCAATGGACATTATCAATTCAGCATGTCGAGCATCAGAATAATATTAAAGCATCGCAAACAAACTGAAACGAAAACAAATATAATCTGAATACAAGAAAATTAACCAAATGTCCAACATTTGGGCTCATCCAACTAGTTCAGAGCTGATAAGGAAAGCAGTGGAGTCAATCTCGATCTCGCCTACACCATAAGAGACAACCGGGAACTCAGTCGCTCATGGTGGTGTCGACAGAGGCTGAAGCGGTGGAAACGAAACTAATCATGGCAGAGAGGAAGTAACCGACAGCGATATGATGTGAAGAAGGGGTGAAAACGACCAATGGACATCCCGGAATAATACGAACAGTTGTACGTTGGAAAATGTTAATTTTTCAGCGGGTCTTTCGAAAAATGGTGGTAGAAATGGGATCCGAAGGTACCAATGGAAAGCTCTGGTGATGGGGGGTTCAGATCAGATCCTCGGGAGGTGAAAGGTCACTAGAAAAGAGCGAGATTGAAGCTGGAAGATGAAGAGGCGTTGTGGCGAGATGGTGGATTTCGGCGGTTTTGGCGGCGGCTGAAGCTTGCAAAGGCCGTGGGGAAGGAAGATCAACCACCAGGGAGCTAAAATGTCACTAGAAAATGGTGAAATCATGACTGGAAGATGAAGAGTTGTGGCAGCGGAATGCGAAACGTCGCCGAGCTTAGCGTGATTTGCGGTGGTAATGGCGACTGATGAAGATCGGTGCAACTGGAAGCCGAAGGGTCGTCGGAGGTCGCCAAAATCTAATCGGAGAAGGTGAAGGGTTTTGGTGGGCGGCAGCCCCAATCTGGGACCATGCACTGCATTTTTATACAAAATGTGGCAAATTTCCATTTGGTCCTTGTATGATTGAAAAGCGACAAATTCAACCTCTTGAAACATGATATTTTACCCCCTGAACGGCATAAATGAGACAAAATCACCCTTAATCCATAAACCACAACCTAATATCAACTCACACCATTTCCAAATTCATCCCAAATATGCTAAATTAGTAAGAAAAACTCAAAATATGATTTTTATACATAAATTCATAATTTCTCTTAATTGTATCAATATAACTTCAATTCAATTACATATGAGATCTTTTTATCAACAAAATAGAGTCACTTTCATGACTCTAACAAAAACAAAGGAAGCAAATGAGAAGTTAACTAAACTAACATCAAAACAACCCTAAAAGCACTCAAATTATGCAACTAATCAACTAGCTAGCAGATGTTCTTACTAAGTCTCTTTGAGGTTCCCGAATCGGATACATTTGTAACAAGCTTGGAATGAAATTGCTCAAAGAATAGCTTGGTTTTGGCCTTCAGTAATATATCAAATCAGTGTGATAAATAAATAGTGAAGAAATGGTTATGAGAGATTTAATTAATGTTGAAAGACCTATAATAATGAAAATACTTGTAAGCTATCAAAAATCATTTGTAAAAGCGAGAACATATGAACTTTTTGCAGTATGTAAAGTCAGCTTATTGTAAACATCAGTAAGGATCTCATAAACAAGCATATTTGAATGTGGTAAATAATTTGTATTGTCGATATAGTTGGAAAACCATGGTGTGTCAAATTTGTATTGTCGTTGTTTGTTCATTTCATTAGCTTAATGGAGGATTGATCCATCGAATTCCATTTCTTTAGATCTACTGCATTTATTCATTTTTATTAAATAACTTCTTTGGAGTTCTTCATTTATTGAAATATTACATTAGATTTGGGGATTTTGGTTCTGCTGATGCATTGTTCTTGAATTGATTTTTATATTTAGGTGATATATTGCCACCGTTAGATCTGACTTCGTAATTGCATTATTAGATAAATGTTTGAGTTAATGTTTGGGATTATGATGGATTGGTTGCTCTCTAAACGTGCAAGTTTGCTAATTTCAGTGATATGTATTGTCAAGTTCGTTAATTATATATGTATCAACCTAGCTAAGCTCTTGAATTAGAGATCATTGAAGCGTATGGCGTAGAATAACAGTTTTATGAATTTCAATTGGTCTTTAACTGACAAAGCTCAATTTATTACGAAGTTCTGAGACCTACCTATGTGGATTATTCATTCTTGAATTACCTTGTTTTTAAACAATAAGTTAGGAAGACGACTTTTAACGACCAGATAAACCTCTAATGGTTACATTTATTAGGGGTCGAAGTGAATCGAACTTAGAACATCTTAAGTAATATACCCAAAAATTCTAGTTGATTATTCAGTCATCCAGTGATAGTTTGTAAGATTTTACATTAAACGCACATAAAAGTTTTAGATTAAAATGTCTTCTTGCGAGGCAAAAGTTTAATTAGATTGATTTGAGTTTTGTGCAAAAACTTAAGTTGGTCGTTTGAGTGGTAAATGAGGCATTAGAACTCGTGGAGACCATATGGATTAAGAAGGGGCGAGTGGGGGCTGACAACCCTACTCAATTTTTTATTTATTGATTTCCTTCATATTTGTCTTTTTTTCTTTTTTCTAAATTGATATAATATAAGAAGATGAGTATACTATTAATTAAATATATTGTATATGTATTTTATCATTTAGAAATCAACTAAAAGGTAAAACTTATAAATAATAATATTTCTTGCCCTCTCTAATATTATTTTTATGACAAATTTTATATTATTTATTTTAAATTTGGTCACTCTAATATTAATCCTAAATCCATCCCTGTTAATGAACTCTATATATAATACAAGTGGTATTAGTTAATGACTTTTTCCAATCCAAATAATAGTTTAATGATACTTTTCCACCTACAAATTTTTAAAATGTCACTTTATTACTCACATTTATATTTTTATAGTGAACATTGTTAGAGTAGATGCCCTAGAGCCAATCAATTATTGTAGAATTGACTCTTTGTAATAATGTTCATTAATCAATAAAAGGCATTTTATTCTATATCGCGTAAATCATTATTATTGCAATATGTATTGATATATGTCCTTAGAATGGTAGAGCCGTGACGAGGGTATCAAGTGTTTCAAATCTTGATAGTGAGAACCCTATGAGCACATATGGTGGCCATTCTAGAAACGTCCGTAGCCCCAGTATTATTCTGAACTAAGGGCACGATAATACGGTAAAGGCTATCATAGTGTTGAACGACCTCGAACAAAGGCAAAGGATCGATCTCACTTGTCAAGGTTGTTTGGTGACAACTGGTGCAACACATGGGTGTTTGTTGTGGCGATTACACCACAAAGAAGTTCACCTGACCCACCAGAGGATTCCATATGGATGGTAACCCCAGTGTCTATGGAACAAATCCTCTAACAAATGGTAGTGCATGTGATCCTTAGACTTGAGATCACCGGAGCGCCTGTGCACCGATTGGTGTAGTTTGACACTAGCCTAACGCAGCTTCTTTTCTGAGTCACAATACGGTGGTGATTGGCTGCATCAAGGAGTGTATCAAGACTATGGTGGATTGACAGAGGATTTATCACTCCCGGGTACGGGAGAAAGTTATCTCACGGCGCAATTCAGTATATGGCAATGACACTAAAACTGTGGCCACAGTGGGATTGAGTTGTTGCTCTATCCAATTTATAATACGGGTCATTGGTCCAGAAACTGAATAAATAATATCGAGAGTAACCGAAGGTTGACACTATTTCTATGCCTTCGTCTCGTCGAGATAACGAATAATGAAAGGATCGAATTGCATGGTAACCATATCGTTGACAGGTAGCTACTTTGCTGAATCCGAATCTATCGGGTGGCCATGATGCCTTGCTAGGGGCAATCTTGGTCTGTGTATTAGTGAGACGATTAATTGGTGTTAATCGCAATACTATACACTGCCGATATGATGAGGAGCCTAAGGGTCACACACATAGAAAACAATTTAAGATGCAAGAAGAAAGAAGGGCGTTTTCGTCTTTTAAGGCGAAAGGGTATTTTGGTAATTTCACAGTGCAATTAAATTTCTTTGAGGTCGTAGCCTTTATTTAATTTGCTAGAAAAATTAAATAAGTGAAATTACGTTTAAATATGTGTTCACACATATTTAAATTATCATTATTGCTAAATGTTAATATATATATATATATATATATATATATATATATATATATATATATATATATATATATATATATATATATTAATTGATTTTAATTGAGATAATGATGGAAATTAAAATAAATCAAATTGGGAGTGTTTGGCAACATGGGGCGTTTGGGTTGGAGCCCAAGCCTATTCCGTATGGGATTAGGGCAAATTGTTTTTAAATATAAAAGGAAAAGTGTGTGTGATTTTAATTAAGGGTTTTTTTCTTTGAAAAACCAAAAACACCACAGCAGCCCTTTTGCTTCTCCCACGGCAGTAACACTTTTGAGCCTAAAATCAATTCAATTGATTTTTGTTTTCTTCTTAATCTCGAAGCCAAAGAGGATCTATCAAATCCCTCTTTGGTTCTTTTGAGATTGTCTTAGTGGACTACGCAGGTTCGATCCTACACTTGGATCGGTACCAAAACGTTGTCGACAAATTTGGAGGAGCCTTCAACGTGCATTTGTTTCTCTTAACTCATGTTGAATATTTATGCAGATTTTATTTAATATAAATTGTAAAATCATACCCTTGATCTTGGCTCATGTAAACGATCCTGTTATATTATTTTTTTTGTTTCCGCTGCGTATACGAGACCGTTTACTAACAGTGGTATTAGAGCCTAGGGTACTGAATTTTACAATTTTTATGTGTATGGTTGATAACATGCATTTGATGATAATATGTTGCCATATTGAATCTGTGTAAATCTGTCTGAAATATGTTTTTAAGAAACTGATTAATCGATTAATTTAATTTGTTGATGATCTGTTGGTTTGGTTTAATGCATGATGGATTTTTGTTGAGATCAATATGTTTGATTGATTGCAAAATCCGGTTAGAGTAATTTTGGTTGCTGTATGAACAGATCCGGAGCTACAGATCTGTGTACGCTCGCCGCGGTGATATAATCCATCGCCGCAGCGATCGTCATCGCCGCGGCGATATAACTCATCGCCGCGGCGATCGTTCTTTGGACGAGCGTTGTATGAAAATAGTGCTCGCCGCGGCGATCGTCCTTCGGACGTGCGCTGTACCAAAACCAATGCACGCCGCGGCGATCTAACTCATCACTGCAGCGAGCGCACTTCCAAGTGTGCAGGGGGTAAAATGCAAAGTTTCAAAACTTTTGGACCAAACTGCAAATCTGCAAATTGTCAGGGGGTAAATTGTAATTAACCCACAAATTTCAGAAATTGATTGTTTTTTTAAATGTATGCTTTGTACATGTTTGTATATTGCATGATGCCCGGTACATGAGCCTTAGACCTAAGGGTGAATGTTTAAAAATATTTGGGTATGTATGGTTGTATTATTTATTAAATAGGGCCTGCGTGTCCTGCCTTTCTCCTCTTCTCGATGTATATTCTCTTCTCATCTAATTCCCCTCGAATGTAAATCGAGGTTTCTAAATTTATTGATGTAAAGAATTTGTATAATTATTTATTGTAAATTTAGAAAGATATTTTTTGTAATGTACTTGAAGTCGGAGCAAAGGACGAGGCAACCATACTTGAAGACTCAAGATTTTTATTACAGGACCCCTAGGTGACCCACCGATTCCTCTAGGCTCGAGGAAATCGGTTTTAGTTGGGCCATGTACCGGCACGTTTAATTTTGTTTAGAATGCATGCTAAGGTTGAATGTTTGATAACATGCCAAACAATGTCATTCTAACAAAGATAATAATTTGGTGAGACATTAAATAACAAAACCCTGAATTAAAGTATATTAAGTCACGAAAGCCTTCCATCACCATGGTTTTAATCAAACCACTGTTCATCGAAAGCTTGTTCGCCAAAGCGAAGGGTACACTTCTACCAGTGGGAGGTTAAAATGCATTGGAGTTTTCCTTAATGGTGATGGGTCGACTTAAAATGACGGTTTTGCTTGTTCGCCAAAGCAAAGGTTGATAAACACGCGTCATAGGCATAGTTGAGCAATACACATATTGTGTGTACGTGGTGACATGTAGTGTCCACTCTACTGATACTAAGAATCACACTTGAGGACGATGGCATGTACTGTCCATTGGATTGTGTGATTGGCTTGTTGGCTTTCTCACATTTGAGGTTGATAGTGGGAGCTATCAACTAGTGTGGATTGAGTTTGTTGGCCTACCTAATCAACTCATTTTGGCTTGTTCGCCAAAGCGAAGGTTTGAAATGGGCAGGATGGGATCTCGGTCCACTAGGAAAGTCAACGGGCTTTCCCGAGTTAATAGTGAGGGCTATTAACTTGAGTAAAATAGTGGGAGCTTCGTTTAATAAAAGACCATATTAAACAATAATAATGAACATGGTAATAACGGTTACTTTTTCTGCACTTGTAGATTCACTTAAATTTGAGCAAAATGATCTCAACATCACTGCGACAAATCATCGAACTGGGAGAGAAATGGAATGGTGAAAATTTCGTTGATCGGTATAGAAGTATAAATAATATACTTCATCCAAGCGATAGATTATATACCATTGAGCAAGCTCTATCACCGAGCCTGCGATAGTTCTATCCATGAGACTGGGTATGTATATGTGAAGCATACACATGATGCAAAAGCAGAAATGACTAGATACATTGTGCTTGCATCAATGGCACCATTACTGCGATAGCAGTGCCAAAAAATGGATTTAGCTTCTATTCTTCATTTTCTTCGAAGAAATGAGAAGCATATGGTGTCTCGGTCGTTATTCAGATGTAGGATGGAAAAGGGTACCAAAATTGGCGATCATATACTCAAGTGGATCGAGTATATGAACAAGCTTGAGATTTTGGGATGTGGACTTAGAGAAGGTTTAGCAATAAACCTAATATTACAGTCATTACCGGATTCTTATTCTCAATTTATCTATGACTTTATTAAGGAAGATAAGAAGAATACCCTTTCCGAGCTTCTGGATTTGTTGAAGACTACTGAGTCAGGCATGAAAATGTCAGAAACATTGACGTTGGTTGAAGCCAACTCAAGTGAAAAGAAAAGGGCTCAGAAGTCGATGGAAAGAATCAGAGAAAGGAAAGGCGTTTGTCCTCACTGTGGGAATCCCGACCACCTGGAGAAAACATTGCAAGGCCTTCCTAGCAAAAGGGAAGAAGAATATTACTTCTTCGTCAGGTACGTTATTGAGATTAACTTCGCCCGTAAACATCTAGTTGACACAAGATGTGGTACTCACATTTGATTGATATGTAGGAACTACGGTAGAGTAGATTGCTCGCCGAGGGAGAGGTGGACCTACCAGTTGGAAATGAAGCACGTGCTGCTACATTTGCTATAGGATCTTATCA
Organism: Pistacia integerrima; assembly: GCA_026225825.1. Taxonomy (NCBI): domain Eukaryota; kingdom Viridiplantae; phylum Streptophyta; class Magnoliopsida; order Sapindales; family Anacardiaceae; genus Pistacia; species Pistacia integerrima. Next base: position 41,244,576 of record CM047749.1, read on the forward strand.
TCTAATTTAGCCGATGGACTTGTTTCTTGGAACTTGTGGATTATTATGGTTTTTCTTCAGTTTCTAGAAATTATATATTTCTGTGTCCACATAGGACAAATGAGAATATTAGTTTACTAATGGATTATTGTCCTTGAGCATAAATAATATTCTTTATGGAACTGTTTCATAATAATATGTTCTTAAGAAAGACAACAAGGATAATCTCAAAATGACTACTATGCCAACTTTGGCAAGTTGAGCTAAACATACCTGAAGGAATGTGGGATAGTATCATAACTCACTCCTCCTTATACACCCCAACACAAAGGAGTGTCGGAAAGGAGGAACAAGACCTTACTTGATATGGTTAGGTTCATGATGAGTTTTAGTGATTTATCTACATCGTTCTAGGGTTATGCCCTAGAGACTGCGACTCACGTTTTGAACCGTGTGCCGTCAAAGTCGTAGATAAGACTTCATATTAGCTATGGAGGGGCGAAAGCCCAACTTGTCTTATCTAAGGATTTGGGGTTGCGAAGCTTATGTTAAGAAATTGACTTGAACAAGTTTGGGCCCGGGCCCAAAATCCTGTAAATGTATATTTGTGGGGTATCCAAAGGAGACCCAAGGATACTATTTCTACCACTCAGAAGAGCGCAAAATTTTTATTGCTCGATCTGGTGTTTTCCTAGAAAATGAATATTTTCTAAGAAGTACTAGTGGGAGAAAAGTAGAACTTGATGAAGTTCTAGGACCACAGGATATACTAGACGAAGGACGGGATGATGTGCCACAGGAAGTGGTTGAGCATCATGAGGAGGTTACTCCACAACTTGTGGATCAAAGTGAACTACCTCAAGTAGCACAGGAGCTACGTAGATCTGGGAGAGTACGCCATGAGCCCGAGAGATACGGTTATCTCGTGACTCAACATGGTGACGTACTGGTCTACCAAGACGATGAACCCAGAACCTACGAAGACGCTATATCGGATCCAGATTCCGTTAAATGGCTTGAAGCCATGAAATCTGAGATGGACTCCATGTACCAGAACCAAGTGTGGTCTCTGGTGGAACCACCTGAAGGGGTAAAACCCATAGGGTGTAAATGGGTCTTCAAGAAGAAGACTGACATGGATGGCAACGTGCATACTTATAAAGCACGGCTGGTTGCCAAAGGTTTCAAACAAATTCATGGCATTGACTATGAAGAAACCTTTTCGCCGGTAGCCATGATTAAATCCATCCGGATTATGCTTGCAATTGCTGCATATCATGACTATGGGTTTTGGCAAATGGATGTCAAAAGCGCTTTCGAACGAAACCTTGAGGAGGATGTGTATATGACACAACCTGATGGTTTCGTTCTTGATAGTCAAGCTAATAAGGTATGCAAGTAGCAGAGATCCATTTATGGACTCGAGCAAGCTTCAAGGAGCTGGAACATTCATTTTGATGAAGCAATAAAAGAATTCGGTTTTATCAAGAACGAAGATGAACCCTGTGTTTACAAGAAAGTGAGTGGGAGCGCAGTAGCATTCCTAGTATTGTATGTCGATGACATACAATAGATCGGGAAAGATATACCGAACTTGCAGTCGGTAAAGACTTGGTTATCCAAGTGCTTCTCCATGAAGGACTTAGGGGAAACAGCCTACATCCTTGGAATAAAGATCTATCGTGATAGATCGTGTAGGTTGCTCAAACTAAATCAAAGTACATAGACAAGGTACTGAACACATTCAGTATAGAAAAATCCAAGAAGGGATTTCTTCTGATGGCATATGGTGTCTATCTCTGTAAGGATATGTGTCTTTAAACACACAATGAGAGAGATAGAATGAAGAAGATCCCACATGCTTTAGCAAGTGGATCCATCTTATATGTTCAGATTGATATCTAATGTGCATTCAGCATTTGTAATGGATGTCAATCAGGCTCAAGTGAGCAATATGTTATGTACTTAGATTGATGTCTTATGTGCATTCAGCACTAGTAGAAGATATCAACTAAATCCAAGTGAATGACACTGGGTGAGTGTCAATGGACATTCTTAAGTGCTTGAAAAGGGCTTAAGAATATATATTCTTGGATAATGGAAGAAAGATAAGCTCACTGTAAGAGAATACAGTGACGCTATTTCCAAACAGGAAAAGGATGATTATAGTTCGCAATTTGGGATTATACATTTTGTCTCAATATAACTGCAGTGAGCTACAAGAGCTCAAATTGGTGTACTGCAGTGGATTCTACAATTGATGCTAAGTGTACCGCATTTTTTAATCTTTGCCGTGTAAGCGGTTTGGATCAAGAAGTTCATTACTGAACTTGATGTGATTTCAAGCATTGCTAATCCAGTATAGTTGTACTGCGATAACAATGGAGCCATTGTTGTGGCTGAGGAATCACAGTCTCACCAGTAATCCAAACACTTACTTAGTTGATTCAATTTGATCTGAAGGATCGATATGAAAGGGAATGTGCGATTTGCGTAATACCTACCAACCCACTATTAAAGTTTCGTTGTAGCGAAGCATGATGGGCACTTGGGTCATTCAATGTTGAGTGCATGAATGACTGTCTATAGTGCAGGCACTTGGGTCATTCAGTGTTGAGGGCATGAATGATTGGCTATAGTGCAAGTGGGAGATTGTTAGAGTAGATGCCCTAGAGCCAATCAATTATTGTAGAATTGACTCTTTGTAATAATGTTCATTAATAAATAAAAGGCATTTTATTCTATATCGCGTAAATCATTATTATTGCAATATGTATTAATATATGTCCTTAGAATGGTAGAGTTGTGACGAGGGTATCAAGTGTTTCAAATCTTGATAGTGAGAACCCTATGAGCACATATGGTGGCCATTCTAGAAACGTCGTAGCCCCGGATATTATTCGAACTAAGGGCACGAGATAATACGGTAAGGCTGTCATAGTGTTGAACGACCTCGTCGAAAGGCGATGGAGTCTCACTTGTCAAGGTTGTTTGGTGACAACTGGGTGCAACACATGGGTGTTTGTTGTGGCGATTACACCACGGGCAAGTTCAACTGGATCGACCCACCGAGGATTCCATATGGATGGTAACCCCAGGTGTCTATGGAACAAATCCTCTAACGAATGGTGGTGCATGTGATCCTTAGACTTGAGATCACCGAGCGCCTTGTGCACCGATTGGTGTAGTTTGACACTAGCCTAACGCAGCTTCTTTTTCGTAGTCAATACGGTGGTGATTGGTGCATCAAGGAGTGTATCAAGACTATGGTGGATTGACAGAGGATTTATCACTCCCGTACGGGAGAAAGTTATCTCACGGCGCAATTCAGTATATGGTAATGACACTAAAACTGTGGCCACAGTGGGATTGAGTTGTTGCTCTATCCAGTTTATAATATGGGTCATTGGTCTAGAAACTGAATAAATAATATCGAGAGTAACCGAAGGTTGACACTATTTCTATGCCTTCGTCTCGTCGAGATAACGAATAATGAAAGGATCGAATTGCACGGTAACCATATCGTTGTGGTAGCTACTTTGCTGAATCCGAATCTATCGGGTGGCCATGATGCCTTGCTAGGGGCCAATCTTGGTCAGTGTATTAGTGAGACGATTAATTGGTGTTAATCGCAATACTATACACTGCCGATATGATGAGGAGCCTAAGGGTCACACATATAGAAAACAATTTAAGATGCAAGAAGAAAGAAGGGCGTTTTCGTCTTTTAAGGCGAAAGGGTATTTTGGTAATTTCACAGTGCAATTAAATTTGCTGAGGTCGTAGCCTTTATTTAATTTGCTAGAAAAATTAAATAAGTGAAATTACGTTTAAATATGTGTTCACACATATTTAAATTATCATTATTGCTAAATGTTAATATATATATATATATATATATATATATATATATATATATATATATATATATATATATTAATTGATTTTAATTGAGATAATGATGGAAATTAAAATAAATCAAATTGGGAGTGTTTGGCAACATGGGGCGTTTGGGTTGGAGCCCAAGCCTATTCCGTATGGGATTAGGGCAAATTGTTTTTAAATATAAAAGGAAAAGTGTGTGTGATTTTAATTAAGGGTTTTTTTCTTTGAAAAACCAAAAACACACAGAAGCCCTTTTGCTTCTCCCACGGCAGTAACACTTTTGAGCCTAAAATCAATTCAATTGATTTTTGTTTTCTTCTTAATCTTGAAGCCAAAGAGGATCTATCAAATCCCTCTTTGGTTCTTTTGAGATTGTCTTCGTGTGGACTACGCAGTTCGATCTTACACTTGGATCGGTACCAAAACGTTCGTCGACAAATTTGGAGGAGCCTTCAACGTGCGTTTGTTTCTCTTAACTCATGTTGAATATTTATGCAGATTTTATTTAATATAAATTGTAAAATCATACCCTTGATCTTGGCTCATGTAAACGATCCTGTTATATTATTTTTTTTGTTTCCGATGCGTATATGGGACCGTTTACTAACAAACATAAAACAAACTTGGTCCAGGTTATTGGGGCTTTTGAAGATAGGAGGCCAATGAGTCTTTTGATAGTTGTAATTGATCATAATTTGATTTGGGATGGGTGGTTGTGCAAACCCTAATCTCTCAATTGCTAGTGATTGGCGAGATCGACGAGAATATGGTTTGCAGGGTTTTAGTGAGTGATGATTGGAGAAGAAAATTGTGGTGGTAACGGGTCACAACGATGCCAGAATTAGAAACCGAATATAAATTTAGATAGTAAAATGATATTTTAAAAGTATGTGGGTAGAAAAGTATCATTTATGATTTAACCATTATTTGGATGGAAAAACACCATTGACTCCAAGAGGTCTGTTGATGATGATCTCATATTAAATCACTCATGGTTTTTGTTAATGTCTTTTTTTTTTTTTAATTATATTTATAATATATGGAAAGGCTAGCTCAAGGGGGTAGTGTGAGGAATAAAAAACAAGATATTGAGTATAAGATAGTGTTTCCAAGTACTGTATCAATATCAAGTGCTTTGGTTTAAGGGAGGATATTGAGTATAAAGGTGAGTGAGAAGGGTGTTTATGTAAAAGATCAAAGCTTGGGGTCTGTTTTGTCAAAGATCAGAACTTGATTGTCATACGGTGACGTTTTGTTCATCTTGTAGCTGCTATATAAATGCAGCGTTCTTCTGTTTGTAAAGTTAGTCAATTAATAACAGTTTTCTGCTCTTCGACTCTTTAGCTCAGCATTACTTCTCTGTCGAATGTTTTTCTGTTTTTCATTTTTCTTTCAAGTCCGCTCTAGAATCTTCATGGTGGTGTCCTCATTGAGAATAAAATAAGAGAAGACTGAGAGGATTAATATAAGAGACGAGAGGAGAGCAAAATTACAAACAGAATTTATCGGTGACCGACGACAATTTCATTTCTATCGTCAATATAGTCGGAAAACCATGGTATGTGAAATTTGTACTGTCGTTGTTTGTTGATTTCATTAGCTTAATGGAGGATTGATCCATCGAACTCCGTTTCTTTAGATCTACCGCGTTTATTCATTTTTATTAAATAACTTCTTTGGAGTTCTTCATTTATTGAAATTTTAAATTAGATTTGGGGGTTTTGGTCCAGCTGATGCATTGTTCTTGAACTGATTTTTATATTTAGGTGATATATTGTCACCGTTAGATCTGACTTCGTAATCGCATTATTAGATGAATGTTTGAGTAACTGTTCGGGATTATGATGGATTCGTTGCTCTCTGAACTTGCAAGTTTGCTAATTTCAGTGATATTTATTGTCAAATACATTACTTATATATGTATCAACCTAGCTAAGATCTTGAATTAGAGATCATTGAAGCGTATGGCGTAGAATAGTTTTATGAATTTCAATTGGTCTTTAGCCGACAAAGTTATATTAGTTTAACAATTTATTGCGAAGTTCTGAGACCTGCCCATGCGGGTTATTCATTCTTGAACTACCTTGTTTTCAAACAGAAAGTTAGGAAGAAGAAAATTTGAATAATTGTATTAGAGGGATATGGAAGCATTTGATAGAAAACTAGTTAGCATGGAGTCTTTGTATGTCAGAATGGTGAAATTTAAACTCGAACTAGCTTGTCAATACTAAGCATTTGGCTTATCTTGGAAATGACCCATGTTTTATGTCATTTTCTCACAACTTGGCTTAAGTTGACTACAAACAAAAACCATATGAAAATTTTCTGGAAATGGCAATGGATGTTGAGGGAAATAAATCAGGGATTGAAGGAACATGTTTTGATTGCTAAGAATTTGATAGTGTGTTATAAAGTTGACATGTGTTGAAGAGCAACCTTGGATGTTGAGATTAAGGCTGTTGAGCTTGGTTGAGGGCCTGAACCATTGCCAATAATAGCTTTCAAAATAATGATTGAAATGATGTGTATTCATTTACAAGTTATTGATTGGATGTGCCACAATCATTTAGGTTGTGCTATGTCCGACAACTCTGATTTATTAAATCTTGTTCATTTTATGTTGCCAATGCCAAATGAAGATTAATGGTTTTACTTTGCTGATGTTCTATAATTTTTTATCTTCAATATGTTTCAGATTCAATTTGTGCTTCTTATTAGCTGACAAGGAAAAGTCTGGTTGACTAAATGGTATTCTCCTTATTCACAAAAGGAACGAACTAAGGTATGGTTTTAAATCCATGTCGCTCAGATATTCTCTCTTTAGATCTTAATTATTAATTTTATTTTCAAAGGACCTGCCTTGTGTTGGATAAATGATCGTTATGGTATCATTTTCTCAACTTATTGTAACAGCTGTGGTTACATTGATGATTTGTTTGAACTGTTGCTTTGTCTGAGAAGGTTATTCGTGAGCTGAGTGGAGTTATTCTTTCACGAGGACCCAAGCTCTGTAATTTTGTGGAATGGAGAGGATACAAAGTTGTTTATAAAAGGTATATGCAAATATGACAGTATTTGTGACTCAATGAATATGTTTCGCCATCATAGAGATGATCAACTGAGTTGGTTCCAATGAATATGTTTTGCAGATATGCTAGTCTATACTTCTGCATGTGCATTGATCAGGATGACAATGAATTAGAGGTCCTTGAAATAATTCATCATTATGTTGAGATTCTTGACAGATACTTTGGAAGTGTGAATGAAGTTGACTTTACTTTGTATAAGATCACTAAGTGCATTAAAGTGTATATTTCCATTTGATTGGTATAGAAACTGACGTTTGTGGTAATCTAATTTTGCTTCCAGGTCTGTGAGCTGGACTTGATCTTCAACTTTCATAAGGTATGTTGCAATGGGCTTGTTTTGCAATTGGGATTTTCCTTTCTGAAAGGGGCCTTTTTTTTTTTTTTTTTTTTAATATCATAAATGGTGATTGATGCAATAAGTGACTGCCCAAAATACCTTATTAATTTAATGCCCTCTTGCTTATCTAGCATAGATCAGTTTATATTGCATGGATGTCAAAATCTGTGTCTTTGCTAATTGCCGACAGTCGTTTACGTTATAGGCCTATTATATTTTGGATGAACTCTTGATTGCCGATGAACTTCAAGAGTCAAGCAAGAAAACAGTTGCACGTCTAATAGCTGCTCAGGTATAATTTCTTTTTCTTGGTCACAGTGGGCTTTGGTTGTCAGTTTTTCATAATTTTTTAATTTTTCAGTGTATCATTTTTTTTTATGTTGTAGGACTCATTGGTGGAGACTGCAAAAGAACAGGCCGGTTCAATAAGTAATATAATTGCACAGGCCACCAAGTAGGGTAACATAAGGATCTCGCAAGAATTGTATACTTGGTTGCTCATCAGATTTGCGTATTAACAGTGTGATAAATTTGGCTGATGCGTCTATACAGCTGATCCAAGCCTTTTCGTGTAAAGACACTATATGACTGCAACATTTGCCTGCATTTCTTGCTGTAATTTGCAAAGCAACAGTATGTTTTGTTAGTGAGTCGTTGATTTTGCTATATTCTGGATATATATTACATGTTCTTTTTGAATGATTGTCTATTATATACTTTAAATTACCAAAAGATACCACTTTTGATTAAGAGCAGATTTTGACAGCAATGGTGTTGTAAGTTAATGGCAATGCAGAAGGCAATGTAGAGGGTGAGAATTTGTAAGTTATCACATTCTCACAATTTGAGGAATGGAAAATTTATGTTTTTATAGGAACTGAAATGCTTGACCTGTTATGCATGGTTCAAGATTAGATTGTGCATTTGTAAGCTGACAGAGAGAATAGCGAATTGTGCTTTATTTATAACACTCTGTTCACTGGTTAGGCAGAAGTTTGATATCTACAACTACGCCATAGCAAAATCACAAAATGAAACAAAAGCTGGATATCTACAATTACGCCATAGCAGAGTCTCAAAAAGAATGGGAGAGATGGGAAGTGTTGAGTTATATTACATGGTTAAATACAGGGCAAAGTCTTAATTCTCCGCAGAAATCAAATAAAAACAACCTACATGCTTTACTTTAGGTTTAGGATGACATGACATGATGACGGAACCTCCTCCATCTCACCTTCATTGTCTGTATCCCATTTCTGGTCATATGATAAGAGAAAACATGAATCAGCAATAAAGGGAGTCCCGAGCAGAGTCAATCTGAAGTCTATGTTTAACATTAGAAATGGTTATTAATCCAAACCTTTAGAAAAGGTCCAAATCTACAGGATTAACAAGCACTCCATCATCTTCCCACTTGACATCTTTGGCTTTCAGATCTTTTTCAATTAACTCAGGAGGTGCATCTAGTGGAGGCGGGCTCTGCATAGGCATAGAGAAACATTCGATACTAAATCATTTGCTGTTTGAGAATTCAATATGGTAAAATGCAAGTAGTCCTCTCCTACCATAGTGCGAATCAGAGGCCAATTGATTCCGCGGAAGAAAGGATGTTGTTTAATTTCATTGGCACCACTATTTGATCCTAAACTATCTGCGGGATCTCTGTTTAACAACAAATTAAGCAGTTGCCTACCTGCAAGACTGACCTTGAATGAAACATCAAGCAAATTAACATCAATTGCCTGCTCATCTCATGAAACCGAAATGTTCTGCCCAAATGGAATACTAATTTTGCAAGTTCAATGAAGAGAAGCCCCGTTCATCATCATCAATCACTTCTAAATTCATGTTAACATCTTCGATTATGGTTTTCCTAGCCAGTTAAAACTTTTAGCTGGTACACATTTCCATCCAAGGCAGTGAAAATTTAGAACCAATATACTTTGTAGCCATGATGTTCTCAGGAAGGTATCCGCTACCTTTCCAAAAGAAGTTTTTGGTTAATACTCACTTGCTAAATGTTCTCCATTGTTAACTATTCATCAATTTAAGTTCAAGAGATTATCCATATTTTGACCAAACCTCAAGATCTTGAGCATGTATACAATATCCACTGACTCACCAGAATAACAAGAGAATAATTTTAATTGACTCAAAAGGCGACCGATTTTTACCGGAATGCTACTTGGGAAAGTGAGGTCTTTGTGCAAAATGTTGGCAAATGTCTTCTGTCTATTTTTACCTCTAAAAGGTGTACGGTCGTAGAGCATCTCACACAAAAAAATACCTGAATACCAGACATAAAATGAATTCAAAGCACAATATAAGCTAGTAATATGTAAATTCCCACATCTAGAAGGTAAGATGAATCTAAAACTAGTATTTTTGAAGCATATCATTTAAAAGAAATAACAAGAAGAGGAAACACAAAACGATCATGATATCATGTATTCAGCTTCAGCGGGTGTTTACCAAGAGCCCACCAATCAATAGCACTGCTGTGGCCAGCACCTGTAATAATTTCCTGAAATCGAATAACAAATATTAAATACATGATAATATAGATTGCAGAAACAAACAAGAGCAAGAAAAGAACAGTTAATTATCTCTTAGCTAGAATTTCAAAAACCAAATTAGACAAAAAGTTTTCATGCAGCAAATATTATCTAAACCTTCCATTTCAGATGAAGCAAATGGACATTAACAAGCTAACAGAATATCACAAATAGCATGAAATGCATAAGCTCTGGGAAAAATTGAATCTCTTACCGAAGCAATGTACTCTTCAGTTCCCACAAATGAATTTGACACTGTAACTGGTTATGCCACAAATGTTGGCAGTTCCTGACTCTTGGATCTTCTTATATTAGAAGCAAGAAGGACCATATTTATAGATAAGTGCTTTTTCCCACCGTTTGGTCACTTGAGCAGAGACAACATTAATTTTAAAGTCCCGTTTATGATTCTGGATTCACCAAAGTTGTAACCAATGGTACATTTTTTGTACTGGAGAAATTGCTTATTTCAATGCGTATTGGTGTTGTGATGTTTGTTTGTTTTTCGCTGGAATGGGGCTGACATTGATCAGGTTTGTTCATTCCAAGCAAGAGCCATTACTTCAATACAAGATTTGTTTGTTTAAAGGTTGAAGTTTCACCGTGCAACATAAATCTGAGTGCCCTTTTGCCCCATCAAAGCCGATCTTGGTGGATTGCCCAAATCAAGTGCAGCTCTTGCTGCCCAAATTTGTCCGTTTATTCTATTAGATGGGCATACAAATGAAGTGATATGCTCTTCCGTAAAATGATTGTATCATATTATTCACACACTCGTTTAACAGTATCATAAAGGCCACATCATATGTGCACTTATTCAATATCAACAAAAAACAAGTGCCTTAGTACATAAAGGAAACGGAAAATGAAACAAAATTCATAGATCAATTCAATTAAACCCTCTCAAGCACTTGCTTAAAAAAAAGGAGGAATCTCATACAAATATCATGGACTAACATTTAATCTAAATCATGGGGATTATGTAAATATTCCATTCCAAAAATATAAAGTGAAACAATTAGGTCTTTTTTGAAGATTGGTACTAATTCAAGATCCAACATGTACAAAGTGAAAACCTCATTCTCGATTTTGTGAGAAATTTTAGGAAAGCATCCAACAAAATCATGAAGAGTTTTAAGTGAAACAAACATAATCATATGAGATATGAGATATGGATATTCAATCAAAATGAATATACATGTGTGGAAATTTTAATCGGCCAAGCATACAGATGATATTTTTCACATTCTTCCTAAGATAATTTCCAGACCAAAGACATTTTTTCACATTTTCCACAAGCATGAGATGCAAGGCCATTGCTTTTTTGTCCTCAAACAGCTATCGTTGGTCATAATTGTGTTTACATAAACATATTAAGGCAAAACCTTGTGTTTTTTTTATAAGAAAGAGAAGTTTGTCAATTGTTGTGCCATTGTAGTTAACATGTAACCCGAACAAACCTTTGACATTCCTTGGCATTGCAAATGTGTTCCTCCCCTTCAGCTGAATGTTATCACTATGTTTATTAGCAGCAAAGTGTGGCACTCTAGACTCCCTGAAAGTCTGATTACTACTTTGTGCTGCCATTTCACCCAAAGGAGTAGGAAAATCAAATGTAGAAGTAATAACAAATGTGTATAGACTGCATTGGACACAAACAAACACACACAAGTAATAACAAAGATAAAACATAATTCCAATTAGCCTACCATGTTCTCCAGAGGCCCCATGACTAGCAAAATCCTTTCTTTTTTTGCTTCGGATTTGATCTTGCAATGCTTATCTTCTTCCCAAGAAACATTTGTTTGTGCTTTCCTATAGCTGCAGCAAGGTGTGCATCATCGGCAAAATCCACATATGCTAGGCCCTTCAAAAATCGATCAGAGGATATTATAAATTAGTATGCAACGGTCCCAGACATATGCTCTACAGTTAAAGGCAAGCTGGAATATGGGTAAATCGGTATGGGACTATGGTTGAGTCTCCTAAGCATATCACTTGCTATCAAAATGAAAAAAATATGCTCTTAGACAGTTAGACTCTTTATACTTAGAAAATTAAGCAATTTTACCATAATTATGGAATTCAACCCTTCTACAGGTTTGTTTGAGACTGTATAATCGTCTCTGGAAAGGACATTCATCTTAAAACCAAAAGCGTAAGAATTAAATGATTTATTAACTGCATGAAAGGAAGAAATCAAATTGAAGTTTCAATGAGCACCCTTGAGAAATTTGATCAAAGAGAATATATTGCATTTAGCAGTTTCAATCTCCCTGAAGCATCAGCCATGCTGATCTCCCAGTCTCATTAAAATTAGTTTTTTAGGGCTAATTTTTGTGGTACAATCCACATTATGCATACATATGTTGAAGCTTAAAGGTCAGGCAATGTTAAATAAGGATTTGACTGTAAGATTGATGTACACATGGAAGGTCCAGTGGATAGCTTCCCCTTTTTCATTTGAAGCATAAAGCACAAAGAACATTGACAAATAATGAATGAGAGAAAGAAAGTCATACCCTTGACTTTGTGGTGAACTTGTCCTACAGAATTCGAACAGATTCAACCCCACCAACATCGCTAAAGAATTTTTTCAGATCTTCAGAAGTTGCCTGAAAAATTATAACCATCAGAATTATCTCTCTGTATTTGCCTGTCCAGTGTTAAAAAGGAATAAAAAGCAATCTCACTCTGAAGTGCGAGAGAATCTCTACTTGCCCTGAAGTTAAGGTTTGATAAAAATGCAATACACTTGTCAATGTATCCTTTGGCTCTTCCAGTGGTGGAGTCTTTGATGTGCTGGTCATCTGGAAGCTCTTCAAACTTGAGTTTTGCTTCTTCTACTTCGTTTTCTTCAGCTAAGTTCTGTGCTCGTCCCTTTCCTTTCCCATGCACTTTGTTTGGGTTTTGGGCAGTATTTTTCTGCCGCTTAAATAGAGACTGTTCGTCAGTCATGTTCAAATATGTTTTTCACTTTCCATTAACACTTTTCTTATGTAACTTCTCTTTCTGATCTATTAGTTCAGGAACATATTTGGCTTCCTGTTGTAACATAAATAATTGCAGCTCTTCCAAGGGGGGTGTAACCTGAGAAAGGGAACAAAGACAAGCATCTTTATGCATTGAGTTAAAATAACAAGGATTGCATACATTCAATAAATACTAAGCAGATATATCATAATTCAGTGACATCTTTAACAATGTTACGTAACAACTTGACTTAAAAGCTTAAATTGATAGTTAAGCATCCAACAACCATTCTTAAAATTCAACAGAATCTCGTGCGCTAAACACCCACAATCACAACCATAAATATAACATAAATACAAATACAAATTTATAATCTAAATAAGAGCCTATTTGATATAAATTTTGAATAGTGTTTTATTTTCGAAAACAAGGAATATAAGGAATTTTATGAAAATACATTTTTATTAAAATAAGTTGAAATGTTTTCAAAACAATGTTTTTGCACATAATCCTAAAAATTAGTGTAAAATTAGAAAACAAGAAAAATATCATTTCTCAGTCTTTATATAGTTTTTAACTTCAAAAACAATTTTTGAATACCAAATATATTTTCAGATATTTAAAATATTGCGATAAAATTTTTAAAATTTTTAATTGTAACTTAGTTTTTCAAAATTATTTTTGAATCACAAACCAAACTGGCCCAAATCTCATAAAGAGATTTAAAATAAAAAATATTTTTTCAAATATTTAAAATACAGAGATAAAACGTGAAATTTTTAATTGTAACTTGGTTTTTCAAAATTATTTTTGAATTACAAACCAAATTGGCCCAAATCTCATAAAGAGATTTAAACACAAGACTGTGTGGACCACCTTGCTACAATACTCTATTAAGTTATCACTTAAAACTAAAAATTTAAACAGATAGGCAATGATCCACCAATAGTATTTAAGCTCTGACAAGAGAGAAGCAAAGAGTTCATAATATGTACAGAGGCACATAAACACAACTCATTTACAAGCACATCATTTGAGGTCATCAAAGACAACTGCTAACGTGGTACATTTTAGTCAAACACATATGGTTACTAGATAAGGCGGACATCGCAACCAGCTAAAATATCATTAGTTAAACACTTCAATTGTTTTTTAATAAATCTATACATACTAATTCTCAATAGCAATGCACATGCATCATACACATTAGCCTGAAAAAAGAAATATGTGATTAATTGGCACTTAAAACAAATAAATTAAACTGCAGCAGGAATGTGTACCTTCTATGCAGCATGGTCAAAATCTTCAAGTGTCTCGTATTCTCTCTCAAAAGGCAACCAGTTGTGGCATATGTCCTGAATAACTCTGTTTTTAGGAAAAGAATATATAAACAAATCCAAAAGGCAATACATAACAATTGAAGAAAGTCACCCTGGAGTTGTGGACCCAAAACAATATTTTTGATATCATAAAATCAAGAAGCAAGAATTGTCAGTAACTTTAGATGATGTAGTGAGATCATCAATGAGATCATATAATATGAATGGGAGTGGGAGCAAGAGCAAAGAGTTGGGAAACAATCCGATTAAATATAGCAAGGCCAATCAAGATAAGATGAAAATAACAAGGTTAACTTTATCAAACTAAACCCTAAATTGATCATAGAAAAGAGAGAACTTAGATGACTTTATGATAGGTCATATAAATTATTTACATCAATAAGTTTTATTTAACCTATAGCATATTTTGACATGAAACTCGGAAAGTAAAGCTTGAATTAAGAAACTTTTCTTCCAACTTATTGGAAAAAATAAGCCAAGTGGAAAAAGATATCAGCCTATTGTGTTTCAAAAACTACTCTGCTACCTATGGTTTAAATGTGATTGTTTCATATATGCCACAATTTCATCAGAGTATCAATAACTCTAAAGTTTGAAGTTAAAAAAATAAACGTCATGGATTTTCAACCAGCATGATCCGCAGAGATACTGTCATATATCATTTACGTATGATTTGGAAAAATTATTCAAAATGACATATTAAACCATTGTGATTCTGGTGCCCGAGTAACAACTTGACCTATAGCAGGGCTACTTTCTAAAAATATTCTCAGATGTAGAGCATGATTCTATGTTAACAGATCAAAAGATCTCCATAAATTGCCCTCCTTGATAAACAACATTTTAACAACCTTGACTTAAGCCATTTGTCTGGTTTCAACTTCCATCAGCAACAAAAAGAGAATAACGATAGAAACGTTTACATTGCAGATGACAAATATCAATTGATTAAATAAAGCTGTGCATCGTATACTACTAAAAGCAACAATTTTCCAAAAAAAAAAAAAAAAAAAAGAAAAATTGGGAAAAAACCAGTTTAGAAACATTCAAATTCAAATCCTGTCCATAAATCAATCTAGAATAATTGAAAGCAAGTAATGTAAAAGAATTATACCTCTGAACCTGTCCCACTGAATCTTTTACCGTAACATCTACTGTAGATGGACCTAGCTTCATTTAAATGTCCCCATTCAATTTCCATAGCTATATAACCTTGCCAGGCTTCCAACATTGACCCGCTGCACAGACAAAAAGCAAGTTATATGGAAAAAATACCAAGATGAATCATAAATCAATCAGATTGAACTATACAGGATAAGAAAGAGAAAAAGATGAATGGGCCAAACCAGATCTTAACCAGGCTCTCCCAAAAGCCCCGAGCTGCAGCTTGATCTTTTACCAAATTTAGCTCCAAATGAGCCCAATAAGAGTACAAATGCAGCAAACCATCTGTATTCTTCATCTGCTGAGATAAGTAATTAGACACCCGCTGAAAGGAAGAAACTTCACAGTTAAGTATTCAAGTATATATAATACATCCAATCATACAGGGCCTGCAATTTCAATGGTACACTAAAGAGACATCAGGCTAATTGTTTATAAACACAAATATTGAAAACATCCATTATACAACAACACTGTACCAGTTGAATATGACATGCAAATTTTATAAATTCACAGATCCATAAAGATATCTTTCGTGCTTGCAACTCCAATGCTGAATGAGAAATTTTTTAGCAAAGGACACTATTCCATGACAAAACAATTAACAAAGGTAACAATCTAGCAATTAGCAAAAGCCATCTTGGAGTATCGAGAGTTATGCACTGTAACTTCTACATAAAGTGGTCATAATGGTACTATAACAGCACACTAAATGAAGTAAATTAAAAGACTTTTCTTCAGAGTCTAAGGGTAGAAGCACTTGATACACATTCGTAAGAGATCTATGCCTGGACCTTAAAAGAGTAGACTAGCTACAAGGTCCACATTTTCTTCATCTAAAATTCATCATGAATAGAGAATCTACAAATGTCTTTGAGAAGCTTCAAGTTCTTGACATCGAGTAAAAACAATTTTAAGAAGGAAAAATGAACAGTATACACATGCGAACATGAAACGTTTCCCTTATCAATGAAAAATTCAGTGCATCCTCTTCTGCTCCAGGCAAAAGAATTCTTTGTCTCAAACCATCCACTCGAGTGAGGAATAAGTTTAGGTACTGAAACAAAGAGGATCCAATTAACAAAGATCTTTAATGCATAACACGTAGATGAAACAATAACAAGTTACAAAGAGTAGTAAGTCAAGCCTGCAAATTAGAGAAAATATATCTTTACCTCCTCAATGGTCGAAAAAGTGCATAGAAGGGACTTCTCAAAGACCTGAATATGATATAAAAATCTTTTTAAACAAGAGTAAACCTCTATATTTGTAAAAGGAGCAGAATGAAATTCCAACACTAAAGTTTGTGAAACTTCATTGCTCTTAAGCTACTTAAAACAATCTCTCATAATTCTCAACTGATGAAGGGTAACAACTGAAACTTACAGTAGATATCTCTCTCTCAAGTGCACGACAACATTCCAAAGCAAGCAAAGATCTAACCCAAAGATCACCAACCCAAGGACAATTTTACCTAGCCTTGGAATGAACATCCCACACAATATTTCGTACTTGGAGGAAAAAGAGATGATTAATTGCTAAAATTACAAATACCTGGAACATAAAGAATTGAAAAGAGAAAATATGAGTGAAACCTTCAAGGTTTTATCCAAATAGCAAGTATAACCAAGCCAGAGATCACTTGATACAGGAAACTCGGCAATAGCATGTTCATAGAGGAGTTGAACACAGGCTAGATCTCCAGAAGACTGTTCAAACTTCAAGTGGATCTGCAAAAATTTCAAATTAAAATAATAGCATTAATACTTTAACGAAGGGAAAAAAAAAAAAAGTAACCTATTGCCACATTGCAAGTTCTTATACAACCACCCACCCTCAGGAAAAGAAAAAGAAGAAGAGAAGATCTAAAGTTTACATAAACTGACTACCTATATTAGAAGCAAGAAGGGCCATAAGAAATTGAAATTATAATGAAATTTCAACAGCAACTTTGTTGATAAACAACTTGACCTAATAACTTAAGCTTGAAAAGGTAAGAGCACAACAATGATATTCAGCTTTGTAACAGGCAGCTTCACATGTTACATAAACCAAGCTCAAATCCAGACAGAAAGACCAACCCAAATATAGCAGGATGTAATAGATCGGAGACTCAAATCATGACTTCTACACTTTAATATCATATCAAGTTACCATTTAACCTAAATTCTTAAGGTATCACGTAAGAACCCAGCATTATCATTTAGCTGTCTAAAACAATATCTGATAGTCAATGCCATATACCGTGAATTGTTGAAATTTTTCGGAGTCAGATATATCCTGCCTTGCAATCTGTTCTTCAAAATCAGCTCGAGCATTATACATCTCCAATGCCTTTTGGTACGCTGAGGCAACAGTAGAAGGAATCCCATCTAAATCACCTGAGTCAATATCTAGAGCAGTCCCCAGTTCCACCTCCCAAGACTTGTAGGCAAGAAGGATTGACCTTAAGTTAGCAAGGGGAACAGACAACTGACGGTGAAATATACTTCGGATGCGCTGAACCTGTTTTTCTTTTTCCTGCAAAAGAGCAGTAATTTTCCAAATGTAAATTTTGAAAACAGATACTTTTTCTTGGTACATAGCACTTCATAGGGAAATGAAAGAACAAAATTTATGAACTATACATAGATGACAAAAAAGAAGAAAAAAAAGTTTCTAAAATATACAGGGCATGCAACGTAAGCCATGGTTCTAGGAAATATAAAGGAAGACCCACAAAAGCATTATTAACCATAATACCAAACCAGTAGGATGGAATAAGACTTTAAATAATCAAGTAAATTGATTAATAGAATGCATCCCCTTCAGGCACATTTTCTAAAAAGTTTCTAATATATATATTATAAATTCTCACCTTAATGCTGACCTCATCTATGGTATGGAGAATGGCTTGCTCAAATTCCCTGGATGCTTCCCATATTTTACTGCCTTCAGCAACATGCAAACCAGCAGCAGTTATAGCACGCTCGAAGAGATTTCTTGCCTTCGCAATACCATCAAGTGAAAATTCACATACAAATGGATCATATTCTTGCATAAATCTCAAGCAGTCACACCAAAGTGAGACAGACTGCATCAGAACAAGTTCTAGTCATTCAATTTTACAGAATTACTTAGATAAAGGAACTCCAAAGAACGAAATTAATGTTTTTATCCCCTGATTACACATATATGCAAAATCTGACTGAAAGTAGCAAGAACTTAATTTTCCACAAAAAGTATGGAAAAAGATGACAACATGCAATTAAAACTTCCAAAATGTATTGCCACTTAAAAAATTAGATTTATGTTAGAAACCCAGAACTTCAATCACTCAATATAGATAAACACTTCAATAAACAAAGGATTTCTGAATAATACTGATATTTCTATATTGATTTGACTTTGAAAATGGAAATACAAACTTCTCATGGAAAAGTGTAAAGAGATGACGAAAAGAAAAATATGATAGCCTAGCAAATCGAGGAGCTAGAGACCTCCCAACAATTCCCACTAAAACATATTCTGCCCAAGTTTATACTAACTAATCATAATATTCTCACCACTATCTCCACATGCTTAAGCTAACAAACTCTCACAGCCTAACCACTAATTACCCCTTTTATCCCTTCTCCTGTATGGTATTGGTGGTGCTCTATCAATTTCCACTCCCCAGAAGTTTGAAAAAGTTTTATCCTATTGCCCAGTTTGGTAGAAAAATTTGATGATGCATCAAAAAGGAACCATGTGTCTTTAAACACCATCACAAATGTAAGAATATTGATATCCATTCTGAATTGCAAGGCCTACAATCATCTCTACCATACAAATGAAACTAATGAGCCATTTTGTTATTAATAATTACTTATTGGAAAAATTCAGCCATTCAAAAGTCATAGATCCGGCAAGCTGAATTTTTTTATCAGAAAATTATTTTTAGGAAAATAACTAAAAATACCACAAGTGAGAATTCTTAAGATCACTATGTTTTAATCCATAAATCAATGCATAAAGTAATTCAAAATCCATAATGATAACAAAAACCTACCAGATAATCAGAAACTCCTCTTTCATAAATCTTCTCAATCCCCAGAAATGCCTCAGGTCTGCAAAGTTGAAGCAGAGAATCAGCAAGAAACTACCTTCAGCTAGACAGAGCAATAAAATCTAAAAGTATACCCAAAGCTTTAGTATCAGTCATGCAGAACAAGAAAAGATTCTTAAAAATTTAGCTGATCGCCCTTTTATTTTTTTCCTTTGGGGATAACTGTCATCAGAAAGTACACTTACTGATTTTCAACATTGAGCTTCATGTTTTGGAGAAGATAATATACTTATACTAAGAGAAATGAGTTTTGCAAGAGGGCAACCAAGAGGGAACTCAAAATCTATAAACAAACAAAATATCGCAAATTATCAAAAACCAACTTCCCAAGTCAACCATCACTACTTCCTAGTTGCAACATACGAAAAAAAATAGAAAGGAAGAAAGCTCAAAACTTCATTTCTTTTACTCAATTAAGCCGACATTTGAGCTAAGGCTCACTAGATAGAAGTCACATAAACTTGAATTCAACATCGTTTTCACCATTTAAACCCCAAAAGTTAATCACTTCCTCCTTTCAAACGAATCCATTTAATTTTTCTCTTATACTTTCTCTCGTTAACCATAAACCCTAAGCGATCAAAATTTGATTATGAAACCAATAACAAGAACACAAAATGCAAAAACTAAAACATATCCAATTGAAATAGAAGCTTCATCTCGAGCCCACTCTTGCCACATAACAGGAATCAATGGAAAAAATCTCATTCATAGCTTCTCTTGCTTGTCTCAACTTCTCAATCTCACCCATCTTCCTCAAAACCCTTATGTACTAAAACCACCAACAAAAACAATAAAAAAGCAAAACAATGTTATTACTAAAAACAAAAATCCAAGAACTGGGTATTGAAATTCATATTCAAATTGATATAAAAACATACTTTAACAGGACTTCATAGTTGGAGGGCTCATTGGCGAGCTGGGACTCGATAATTTTTGCTGTGCTTCATCTTCCGAGTCTGTGTCTGAGTCCGAGTCACTTGACTCTCTCAAGTTTCGAGAGTTGGGCTCTGTTGCTTCTGCGTTTTCATTAGTATCCGCCATAACTGTGTCTGTGTCTTCTTCTTCTCGGGTTTGATCTTCTGGTTCCATTCTTCGCTTCGTTTGCTCTGCTTCTCTCAAGTGTACTGAAGGGTTGGGTTTATTGCACTGCTACCCAAAAGGTTTGGCATGAAAACTTTTTCCTTTGGCATAACATAAGGGAAAAAAAATAGAGAAAACAAATAAAATAAAATAAGAAAATAAACTAAATTAAGATCTTAAATTAATCAGGAAAAGTATTGAAAATGTCTTTCTTATTCTTTACACATCATTAATAGGAACAAAACTCCATTAGAGGTGATAGGGTTATAAACCACAAATTGTCTAATAAAGAAAGCATTTCAAATGTTTTCTTTTAAAATACAACTCATTACAATACATAAAATTGCATGACGGTAATAAGTCACAAGAACCAATCAATTATGGAAACATCTTTTTGCAAGTGTAATACAAGAGTGACCATAAAAGACCTTTAAGCGTTTTCCCATCCGATACCTTTAGAAGGCGAACAACTTGGCAGAATCCTACATGATATATATACAAACATTCTTCATTTATTGATGGTTTCATTACATTCTTACAAGGTTTTGGCCTTATAAGAGCCCATTGCCCATACGACCAAAGAATGCATGTAACTTAGCGCTCTAAAACAATCAATAGTGGTCCAAGCTTCAGGAGTTTAGAAAGAATAACTACGCAGAAAATCACAATGAGTCAGTGAATTATCAGGAATGAATAGTTCTGAAGCAGATAATTTTCAGTGTAAATTATGCAGAATATAAAGTTTCCAATTGTAATCGGTAGAAAATTGTCCCAAAGGCAGTAACCTGCCGATGCAAGACGTAAAGGACGGGTGCAAACGGGTATTTATCTTCTACATTTTAGGATAGAGTATTTCAGTCCTTGGTATCCCTTTCTTGATTTCTCCTCTTAACCTATCAATTTCTCTCTATCTCCCTTTATAGAATCCTATATTATCTATCTATGTTATTCTTCTCCTCCTCCATCACCTAAGGAGCAAAAATATTATCTATTAGACATTATAACTACCGGAGTTTTGTCCAACATTTCACAACATCAAGAATCTACTAGAAAATAGTTAAACGGCACATCCACCAAAAAAATAAATGAACTGATAAAACAGATGATGCAATGAAATCTATACAGATTTGAGATAGATTTAGATCTAAAGAACACAAACTCATACCTTAGTTAACAGCTTATTAACTAAGCTATAAGATAATAGTGTTTGATAAACTTAGGGAGTTCTTACCCGAGTCCATTTTCAGACCATGCTGCTTCATAGATTTCAATGGCAATTTGAAAACCCATATCAACCAAATCTCCACAATCATCATTACAGCAACTGCATATGTAACACCAGACAATATTTTTCTTGAATGCAATGTTGTCATGTCAACTGTTCCAACAGGTAGATCCCATTGATCGGATCATCCATATTCTTTAAGATATTATAGAGAAAAACCTTCTCTAATGCTCTTTTTGCTTTGTCTTCATCAACTATCGCTGAAAGAGCACGTGCTTGTGCATAACTACATTAGAGACACACCTGGTAAGTTCTTGTCTTTTCAGATTTGAACTAAAAAAGAATATATATTGAGAAACAGAAACATGTGAAACACTATAAATAAATCAAGATTTATCAGGCCTGGATAATTGAGAATATCAATGAATGAAGTCAATCAGTTGCAACATACCATTGTCTAGTAAACTGATTAGCTTGAATAGATGAACTTGAGCGGCTACCATTATTGTCGTAGTTGAAGTAAGAACCATTCCACAATTCCTCATATACAACTTTTGCTTACTGAAATTTACACCAAAAATAATCCTCAAACCCTTAAGATCTACTACATGTGCAAATCCAAATGCAACCTGCAATGCTGCCACCTCCAATATATGTACTTACAAAAGAGACAGATAACGTATCGTATGTCTCATCAGGAAAGCTATCATTCTCAATCATCCCCATCACAATCCCTATCAAATTCGAACAGATAAAAGTGTTTACTGAACCTTCTGCTTACCGTAACCAATATAGAGGATTTGGGCAGCTGGATGAACTTTTGCAGGATTCTGCTCTGAAAAAAAGTTTAATACTCACAAAAGTTTTATCACGTAAACATCAATTTCACTTTTGGACCGGAAATTGAGGAAGCTCGTTCAAACATTCACTATAATTTTCGGCCTTCATTAGTAACTGCATGACTAAGGACATTGTAAATTCAGTCGGCTTCACATTTCTCTCCACCATCTTATGAAGGAGTTCAACAACTTTTGGTATCTCATTATTCTTGAGGAAACCAAACATAAGCGTATTAAATGTGACTACATTTGGTGCACAACCTTTTTCCTCCATATATGACAACAACTCATTTGCCATTTCTAGTTGTCCATTTTTACACAGCCCATTGATCAAAATGCTATATGTTACAACATTTGGCACCAGGTTTCCATGAAGAGAAAACTTCTGAAATAGGTCACAAGCATTTTCAAATCTCCCTGTTTTACATAATCAATCAATGAGGGAACTCAAACCTTCAATGCTAACTGCAAACTTATTATTTACTAGAGCATTAAACATTTCCACCGCTTCCAAAACATATCCATTCTTGCAAAGTCCATTAATGAAAATGTTATATGTCCAAGAATCAGGAAAAGCATTGTTAAGTCGCATCTCACCAACTAAATTCCGTGCATCTTTCACCTTTACTATAAGAAAAAATCCAGTTAACAAGGTGTTATATGTAATCACATTAGGCCTAATTCCTTCTGAAATCATCTCTCGATAAACACTAAGAGCTTCGTTGACTTCTTTAGTCTTGCAATACTAATTGATTAAAGTATTGTAGCAAACAACATCAGGTCTATACCCCTTTCTAGTTATAGAATCAAACAACTCCTTAGCATCACCAATTCTATCGGCCAATCAATAACCGCTTATTAAAATAGCATAAGTATAAATGTTAGGAACCACACCTCTCTGAATCATATGTTCCAACAATAGTTGTCTAGCCTTCTCAACCAATCCAGCCTTACAAAGACCATCAATTATAGTATTATAAGTAACAACATTTGGCCTACAAATAACACCAAATTCTTTATTCCCATTAACCATTTCTTCAAGCAACTTAATGGCAACACTTATTTTCTCTGTTTTACACAATCCATCAATCAAAGTGTTGCAAGTGATCACATTAGGCCTACAACCAACAGCAATCATTTTCTTAAACAATTCCATTGATTCCACAATCTTTCTCTTTACACGCAGACCTTTAATCAAACAAAGTAAATGTCACAGTATCTGGGCTAAAACCCAACTTCAAAATCCCCCCAAAAACCGCAAAACCATCAGAAACCCTTTCAATATTACAGAAGCAATTCATCAAAATATGCAAAGATATTAAATCTGGAGACAACCCAGTCAAATTCAACAGCTTATATAGCGAAATCACTTCATAATAATGCTTCTTCTTAGTTAGTGCACTAAACAAAGTAGTGAATGATGAAATTGGAGAAAGGGGTTTCGAATTAATCATATAATAAAAAAAGTACAATGCTTCATTCAGAGTAAAGCTACCTGATTGACAATTTTCTTCGAGGAATTTAGCAAGTGAGGATCGTTCAAGGGGTTTTTTTGAAAGATTATGAAACTTTATTTTTGGAGCTTGAAGATGTGAGGTTGTGTAAGTGAGCTAACAAAAATAAAACATTAACTTTCGAAGATGGGTTTTGAGAGATTGAAGACGAATGAAATAGGGATCTGAATCTCAAAGCCATGTATGAAGAGTGTTTTTGTGGGTCGTTTTTTCAGTAGTAAGGTCATCGCATAAAAGAGAAATGTTTTGACAAATTTCACAAACAACCTTTAAGGTATTCAAACCACCTTTACGATTTCAAAAATTGAAGGTTAAAAATGTAAATCCAAAAATGCAACCCAAACAAACCAATTTATATAAGTATTCAATTGTAATTTTTTTTTCCTTTTTTTAATAAAATTATAAGATTTAAATAAATCATGCTATTAAACTTGTATTTAATTTTTAATTATATATAATTTTTTTTTCTATTTGTTCTTCAAACTTTTAAATATAATAAAATCGATATTTCACATAATCAAATGTGATATTTTAAAAATTCAAGGGATATTAATAAGATTATCACTCTAATTACATTGTTGAAATATCTATATTACTAAAATAATAGTATGTATAGTTTAATATAATTACTAGTTTTGTATTATACAATAGAGTTATATTGACAGCCTTGAGGTTTAATATAATTAAAATAATCAAATTTATAAAATAATAAAAATCTCTATTGTTAAATTATAAGGGTTAAAATAATAAAATCAGGACAATTTAATAAATATTTATTAATTTTATAGATATATATTCTATCGGACTAATAGTTTATTAATAATAAGAGAAATTTTATTATTTCAAAAATCTTAAGTGAGTTGCTGTAATTATAGTGAAGTTCAAAGGAGTTGACTTGATGTCCTATCACTTTATGATACTATTGTAATATTCTACAATAGTTTATCCACAACATGCACTATACATTAACATATATGATCTGTACATATCAAGTGATTAGACAGTCGCACGTGCACCTATCTCAGTAAAGAGCTTCTGTTATGAATGTGCTTCTTATAACAGTGTAATCTCTATTATGACCCCAACTGCTTGTAAAATTTGGAAACAATGGTATCCATCAAAACGAATTCCCCCTAAAAGCTTACAAAATTTCAAAATTTCTGACAACAATGTTTGCCACCAGGCTTTCAATGAGAGAAATTTCTAAAATAGCTACAGAACAGTTTCGGATATCCATGTTTTACATAATTCATCAAAGAGGGAATTCAAGCTTTCAAGGTCAACTGCAAACTTATTATTTACTAAAGTATGAAACATTTCCACTTCTTCCGAAACACATCCATTCTTGCAAAGTCCATCAATGAAAATGCTATGTGTCCAAGAATAAGGTAAAACCAATAAGTTGCATCTCACCAACTAATTTTTGTGCATCTTTTACATTAGCTTTAAGAAAAAGGCAAGTTAATAAATTGTTATTTACAATCACATTAGGCCTAATTCCTTCTAAAATCTTCTCTTCATGAAGACTAAGAACTTCGTTGACTTCTTTATTCTTGCAATACCATCTGATTAAAGTATTGTAGCAAACAACATTAGGTCCATATCCCTTTCGAGTTAAAACTTCTTCTTTATAAGATTAGTTTTTATGTTGTTTATTAGAGACTATTATTAGAGGTGCGCCACGAGGCAGCGAAGTCGGATTTGAAGTTCATTAAGGACTATATTTCCAATAATAGATGGAATCAATTAGAAGAGAGAAAAATTTTGTAGCTATAAGACTTTTCTATTCTAATTTTTCAACGCATCATATTCTGCGACAAAATTAATGAAATATGAGACAGAATCTTGAACTTTTCTCTCGATGTTTTAACATACTAATTCTTTCAATTAATTTCTCTCATTCAATGGTAGTGATGGATCATTATGTATTTATTTAGCATTCGTTTGTTGTTTATTGATTAAATGTTCCATCTTCTCCTCTTTGTTTTTATGTTAATCCTATGAACCACAAATTTTATGAGATAATTTTAATCATGTTTAATCACGATGCTCATAGAATCCAAGTTTATTTCAATGGAATCCATGAATTTAATGTTAAACATTTATAATCAGTGTTTGCTTATTGATTAAAATTTTCTTGCGTCAATCGAGAACAAAACTATTTTTATAACTTCAATAATGCTTAATGAAAAATATTACTATTAATTTAATCTCCTTTATAAAAATATTATTTAAGTGCAAAACATTTAACTTTAAGCATGCATAAACTGATTACTTATATTAAAAGCAAGAAAGATCACAAGAAATTGAAATTATAACGAAATTTTAACAACAATTTTGTTGAAAAACAACTTGACCTAAAAGCTTAAGCTGAAAAAGAGGCATTTTCACGTGTTACATAAACTAAGTCGAAATTCAGACAGAAAGATCAACCCAAATACAGTAGGATGTAATAGATGAGAGATTCAAATCATGACCTCTACTTTAATATCTATTGTGTGTGATTTTTGTTGTAAGCTCAAAAGTCTCAGTAGCCCAAAAATCAATAGATCGATGTGATCTGAAGGTCATGGAATCTTGAAGTCCGACTCAGCATAACCTTGTCACGACCATCCAATACAACTATTTGATAGACTAAGGGATAAGCCTTACCTCGAACATCTCAAGAGGGATAAGAATGAATCAATATATGCGCGATCCTAGCACACAACCACTAAAATCACGAAATTGCTTACCAAGTCCGATGGCAATCCCGAATTCCTCTCTACTTCCTTTAGTGTAAACTTGTATAAATACCCCTTCCAAATATGAGAAAGAGGTTAGCAAATTCCAAATATGAAACTCATGGGCACGAGGTTAGAAGACAAGCTGATTCCAGGAGGCGACATGGGAAAGAGCCCATGGGAGAACAAGTTAATAATGGTTGCCTGTAATGCCCACATTGAGGTACGTAGCTTTACATATTCCATAATACCCTTAGTTGAATTTTGTTAAAGTTATCTTGAACAAGTGTGAAGAAAATGCCTTAAAATATCATTAGGGGCAAAATGGTCTTTTCACTCATAATTAGTTGAAAAAGTGGGGAGTGAAAAGAGATAGAATTTCATTGAGAAATTAATAAAAATAAAGGCATTATTGTAATTGAATAAGGGACATAGATGAAATTTCATAGAAAGTGCAAGGGCAAAATAGGAAAGTGAAAGTAATAAATGAGATATTTTGAGTTCATTCTTGAAAACCCTATCATTCTTTACTCCCTCACACACCACTTTCATCTCCAAATTCTCTCATTTTCTTCATCAATTTCCAAGGCAATTTAGAGGATTTTTTGTTGGATTTTGGTAGATATTCAATCCTAAGCATCCAAAGGTAAGAGTTTTAGCAATATGATGTGAGATTAATTTTTAGAGTGTTGAATTCTTATAGTTATATGCTTAGGGTTTAAGAAGAAGAGGAGATCTACCCAAAGAGAGAGTTTCTAGTGTAGAACTACCTAAGATCAAGGTAAGTAAATCCAACCCTAAGTTTGATTCGAGTAAGTTTGTAGAGATTTGTACATGTGTGTATATGCTTATGTTTTTGAGAAGTTTTGATAAGATTGATACTTGATGACAATTAAAATTCAGCCATGAGAATGTAGATTTTGCCTATATGGTGATTGATGGAAGTTTGGTTGAATTTAGAAAGAATTTGAGTAGACTTTATGGAGTGTAGTTTCCTGGCAGGGTTTAGTGTTGATTTAATGGAGTTTTGCTCCAAATATCAATGGCTTGAGAAAGAAGTAGAAGTGTAGCCAAATAGAGTTTGAGTATGCATGCAATTTGTTTGATGAAAATCCTAAGAGAAAACATGTTACCATGGTTGCCCTGTCACATCCGTGACTTTCTAAGTGATATTTAGGCATCTTAACGATTGAAATGAGTTAAGACCTAAACATAAAAGTTATAGCCCTATCTCTAAGCTTTAAAACGAGACTAAGATCGTAGCAATCTAATATGTATAACTCGAGATATGCCTTCTTGAATATGACCCATACAGAATGACTACCTCAAAATATTTTGTAGTCTAATAATCTATGATTGATTTCAAGTATGAGAATGTTGTTGGTAGAAAATACTAGTTCTCTAACGATATTTTTATATGCCATAATGCATTCTCACATTCTCACATTTGCATTTAGAAAGAATAGCAAAGAATGAGCATAGTTCCATGCACATACACATGGATGAGAATAGTAAAGAATAAAGAAAAAGAAAGAAAAGAATTAATTGTAAAAAGATAAGAGAAGAAAAGGTTGTTGCGATGGGGAACCCGTGAGTGACAGAAAAGAATAGTCCCACATACACGTCGCCTTCGGAGCAAACCTCGGAATCGAAAGAAGTAAGTGTACAGTTCGTTAGAAGTGTATGTGGATGAGAACTGTACCAACAGAATTTACCTACATGCACACCGCCTTTAGTGAGCGGCCTCAGAATCAAAAAGAAGAGTTGTACAGTCCGATAGAAGTGCATGTAGATGAGGACTGTACCCACTCACATGGCCAGGGTTCCGAATCTATGCCTCAACCGAGTCCAATTGACATAGAGAGAAAGAAAAGAAAGAAAGAATAGAAAGAAAGAAAGAATAGAAAGAACGAAAGAATAGAAAGAAAGAAAGAATAGAAAGAAAGAATAGTAAGAAAGAAAGAATAGAAAGAAAGAACAGAACAGAACAGAAAGAAAAACTAGAACACGGAAAGAAAGAACATAATAGAAACAAAGAAGAGAAACAGAAAACAGAAAAGAAATTGCATTCTTTATGCATTTATGCACATGCATCATGGCATTCATATTATTCAGAATTAGTTTCTCCAATTGTGCTTACATGTTAGTAAGTGAGAAACAAGAATAAAGAAAGAACAGAGAGAAAGAACAGAAAAAGAATAGAGAAAGAATAGAAAAATAATAGAGAAAGAACAGAAAGATAGAACAGAAAAAGAATAAAGAAAGAATAGAAAAGAACAGAGAAGAAGAGAGAAGTGTGATGTAAGGAAAGAATTAATAATATGAGCAACGGAGATAGAAGGGTAGCATAGTGGGTTGACTCTAAGCAATTAGTGCTCACCCTGTTGTTTTCAATGTTTTTGCAGGTAGTAGATGAGATGCGGTTGCTTGGAATGTCAAGATGTGGAAGGGTCGGGCAACACTGTCGAGCTTCTTGAGAAATTTATTTACACTATGTATAGTTTTGTATATATAAAGGAAAATTGGGCCTATTATTTTATACTCATCTACATGTATATTTTCGTAATATTTATATTTAGTGAGTTTTATTGTTTATTTTACGAGTATACTAGCTCTAGAGAGAGTCATTACATTGCCAGGGGGAATCTCACACTTAGTGACTTAGTACATAAAAGAAACGAAAAATGAAACATTAGTACATAAAAGAAACGAAAAATGAAACATAATTCATAGATCACTTAAACCCTCTCAAGTACTCGCTTAAAATTAAGAAGGAATATCATACAAATACCATGGAATAGCATTTAATCCTATTCATGGGGATTATGAAAATATTCCATTCCGAAAATAGAAAGTGAAACAATTAGATCTTTTTTGAAGATTGGTACTAATTCATGATCTAACATGCACAAAGTGAAAACCTCATTCTCGATTCTATGAGAAATTTTATGAAAGCATCCAATAGAATCATGAAGAGTCTAAGTGAAACAAACATAATCATATGAGATATGGATATTCATTCAAAACAGACAACAAAAATGAATATATGTGTGCAAAAATTTTAATCAGGCGAGCATACAGATGATATTCTTCATATTCTTCCTTAAAAAATTTCCAGATCAAAGACATTTTTTCACATTTTCTACAAGCATGAGATGTAAGGCCATTGCTGTTTCAATACACAAACTCAATAGTGCTCTAGTGATCCATCTTTCTGCATTAGGATTTTCGTCTATGATAAATAGTAAAATGGATTCTCCGTTAGAATAGAATCAATAGATACAAAAAGGCAAAGAAGCTAACAGTTGCACTATGAGTATTCAATGTTATTTTAGACCAAGAATAGACCACTAACCCATAATAGTTTTCATGATCTTGTTGAATAAAAAGGAACTTGATCGCCATCTAATTGGCTAAAATTTCTCTGAATCTTGGGTTAAGGTATTGAGGCTATCCTCATCACAAATTGGATGAAATATATGTTCCATAGGAAACATACTAGAACTTTACCCTTTTGAATAAAATGGGTATAAACTTTGACATATCTTGAAGAAAATTTACAAGAAGGGTACTAATATAGATTGATCTCAATAGCACATATATTTTTTGTCCTCAAATAGGTATCTTTTGTCATAACTGTGTTTATAGAAACATATTAAGGCAAAACCTTATGTTTTTTTATAAGAAAGAGAAGTTTGTTAATTACTGTGCTATTCTACTTAACATGTAACATGTAACCCCAAGAACAAACCTCACTTCTTAAGGAACATTTCTCTAAACTCATTATTTGATTTTGGCTTCTCATGTTTCACTTCCTTGGCTTTTGGATTTTTCGAGGGGACACCAAGTGGTCTGACATTCCTTGGCATTGCAAATGTGTTCCTCCCCTTTAGCTGAATGCTATCACTATGTTTATTAGCAACAGAGTGTGGCACTCTAGAATCCCTGAAAGTCTGATTACTACTTTGCGCTACCATTTAACCCAAAGGAGTAAGAAAATAAAAGGTAGAAGTGGGAAACACAAACATGCAAATGTCAATAGACCGCATTGCACACAAACAAACACATACAAGTAATAACAAAGATAAAACATAATTTCACTTAGCCTACCATGTTCTCTAGAGGCCCCATGACCAGCAGAATCCTTTCTCTTTTGCTTTGGATTTGATCTTGTAATGCTTATCCTCTTCCCTAGAATTTTTTTTTTTTTTTTTTTTTTTTTGTTCTTTCCTACAGCTACAGCAAGGTGTGCATCATAGGCAAAATCCATATATGTGAGGCCCTTCAAAAATCGACCAGAGGATATTATAAATTAGTATGCAACGGTCCCATACAGTTGCTCTATAGTTTAAAGGCAAGTTGGAATATGGGTAAATTTGTATGGGACTACAGTTGAGTCTCCTAAGCATATCACTTGCTAGCAAAATGAAAAAAATATGCTCTTAGACAGTTAGCCTCTTTATACTTAGAAAATTAATCAATTATACCATAATTATGGAATTCAACACTTCTGCAAGTTTATTTGAGACTGGATAATCATCTCTGGAAAGGACATCAATCTTAAAACCAAAAGCATAAGAACTAAATGGTTTATTGACTGCATGCAAGGAAGAAATCAAATTGAAGTTTCAGTGAGCACCCTTGAGAAATTTGATCAAAGAGAATGGACTACAATTAGCAGTTGCTATCTCCTTGAAGCATTGGCCATACTAATCTCCCAGTCTCATTAAAATTAGTTTCTTAAGGCTAATTTCTGTGGTACAGTCCACATTATGCATACATATGTTGAAGATTAAAGGTCAGACAATGTTAAATAAGGATTTGACTGTAAGACTGATGTGCACATGGAAGGTCCAGTGGATAGCTTCCTCTTTTTCATTTGAAGCATAAATGACAAAGAACATTGACAAATAATGAATGAGAGAAACAGAGTCATACCCTTGACTTTCTAGTGAACTTGTCCTGCAGAATTCGAATAGATCCAACCCCGCCAACATCGCTAAAGAATTTTTTCAGGTCTTCAGAAGTTGCCTAAAAAAAATTTAAAACCATTAGAATTATCTCTCTGTATTTGCCTGTCTAGCGTCAAAAAAGAATAAAAAGCAATCTCTCTCTGAAGTGCGAGAGAATCTCTACTTGCCCTAAAGTTAAGGTTTGATAAAAATGTAGTACACTTGTCAGTGTATACTTTGGCTCTTCCAGTGGTAGAGTCTTTGATGTGATGGTCATTTGGATGCTCTTCAAACATGGGTTTTGCTTCTTCTACTTTATTTTCTTCGGCTAAGTTTTGTGCTCGTCTGTGTCTTTCCCATGCACTTTATTTGGGTTTTGGGCAGTATTTTTCTGCCGCTTAGCTAGAGATTGTTCATCAGCCATGTTTGAATCTGTTTTACTTTTTCCATTAAAACTTTTCTTATGCGACTTCTCTTTTTGATCTATTAGTTCAGGAAAAGATTTGGCTTCCTACTGTAAGCTAAATAGTTGCAGCTCTTCCAAGCGGGGTGTAATCTGAGAAGGGAATAAAGACAAGCATCTTTATGCACTGAGTTAAAATAGCAAGGATTGCATACATTCAATAAATACCAAGTAGATGTATCATAGTTCAGTAACATCTTTAACAATGTTACGTAACAACTTGACTTAAAAGCTTAAATTGATAGTTAAGGGTTCAACAACCATACTTAAAATTTAACACAATCTCGTGCGCTGAACAGCCACAATCACAACCATAAATATAACATAAATACATATACAAGTTTATAATCTAATTAAGAACCTATTTGTTATAAACTTTAAATAGTGTTTTATTTTCGAAAACAAGGAATATAAGGAATTTTATGAAAATACATTTTTAGTCAAATAAGTTGAAATGTTTTCAAAATAATGTTTTTGCATATAATCCTAAAAATTAGTGTAAAATTAGAAAACAAGAAAAATATCATTTCTCAATCTTTATATAGTTTTTAAGTTAAAAACAATTTTTAATACCAGATATATTTTCAAATATTTAAAATATTGAGATAAAGCTTTTAAAATTTTTAATTGTAACTTAGTTTTTTAAAATTATTTTTGAATCACAAACCAAATTGGCCCAAATCTCATAAAGAGATTTAAAATACAAAATATAGTTTCATATACTTAAAATTTTGAGATAAAACTTTAAAATTTTTAATGGTAACTTAGTTTTTCAAAATTATTTTTGAATTACAAACCAAACTGGCCCAAATCTCATATAGAGAGATTTAAACATGAAATCAGTAGAAAACAAATCCTGGTAATCTTTTTATTTCAATCTCTTAAACTAGATAAGACTTAGATAACTTTAAATTGATCATATTCTAATCTAGAAATCCTACACTCCCCCTCAAGCTGGTGAATAGATATTTATCATTCCTAGCTTGAAAACTAGATTAACAAACAACTGTCTAGGCAGTCCTTTTGTAAGAATATATGTTGTCTGTTGACTTGTAGGCAACTAGGTAACATATAACAACTTATCTTTTATCTTCACTTTGATGAAATGTCTATCTATTTCAATGTGCTTGGTCCTATCATGATGCACTGAATTGTGTGCTATCCCAATCGCAACCTTGTTGTCATAGTACAACCTCATAGGCTATGTACTTATTATTTTAAGCTGTCCTGAGATTCTTCTTAGCCATATTAGTTCACAAATCCCATGAGCCATAGCATGAAACTCAGCCTCAGCACTACTTCTAGCTACAACATTTTGTTTCTTACTTCTCCAGGTTACTAAATTTCCTCAAACAAAAGTGCAATAACTAAGGTTGATCTTTTATCATCCACAAAACCAGCCCAGTCCGCATCCGTGAATGCTTCTACTTTCCTTTCATTCTTTTTACCAAAAAATAGCCCCTTCCCAAGAGTCATTTTAAGGTACCTTAGAATCCTACTCACAGCCCCAAAATGCTTCTATTGTGGGTTATGCACATGTTGACTCACTACGCTCATCGGAAAGTCTATGTCAAGTCTAGTATGAGATAGGTATATCAATTTCCCAACCAGCCTTTGATACCTACCTTTATCAACCAGAGCATCACAACTCATTTTCTCAAATTTTAGATTTGGTTCAATGGGAGTCTCAACTAGCTTGCAACCTAGCATACCTATCTCCTTTAGTAAATCCAACACATATTTTCTTTGTGAAACTGAAATTCCCTTTTTATTCCTAGCAATCTCCATACCAAGAAAATACCTCAACTGCCCCAAGTCTTTCAATTCAAAATCCCGAGCAAAACCTTCTTAACAGCCTCTATTTCTTCAAAACTATCTCCAGTAATAATAATATCGTCTACATAAACAATTAGAATAGTAATCTTACCTACAGAGGTTTTAAGGAATAATGTATGATCAGTCTGCCCCCGAGTGAAACCATACCTCTTAACAGCGTTTGTGAATTTTTCAAACCAGGCCCGTGGAGACTATTTTAGGCCATATAATGATTTCTTAAATTTGCACACTTTTTCGTCCTTTCCACTCCCTTCAAACCCTGGTGGCATTTCCATGTACACCTTTTTTGCAAGTTCACCATTCAAAAACGCGTTTTTTCACATCTAGTTATTGTAGAGGCCAGTCTAGATTTGTTGCAAGAGACGAGAACCCTGATAGTATTCAACTTAGCCATCGGAGCAAAGGTCACCTCATAGTCTACTCCATAGGTTTGCGTAAATCCCCTTGCCGCCAGCCTTGCCTATACGTTTCAACTGTTCCATCTGCCTTATACTTAATAGTAAACACCCCCTTGCAGCTCACAATTGTTTTCCCTCTAGGTAAACTCACCAGCTCCCAAGTCTTGTTTTTTTTTCTGAGGAGCCTCAGTCTCCTCTATCATAATCTTCCTCCAGTTGTCATCCCCTAGTGCCTTATGTACTGGTGCTGGAACCTTCACAGTTGAGAGATTTGTGGTGAATGCCAAAAAATCATCTGCCAACTTATTGTACGCCACATACTTAGCAATAGGATGCAACATACAGGATCTAACACCCTTCCTTAGTGTAATAGGTAAATGTAAATCATCATGCCTTGATTTAGACTCATCAGAAGATAGTTCTTCCTTACCTTGTGACTGTGAATCATTGGTTTCTTTAGTTCTTCCTTACCTTGTGACTGTGAATCACTGGTTTCTTCCAGTTGGGATGATTGCTCATGATCATTAGGTTTCCTTCCACTTTGATAGTTAGTTCTTCGAGAATAACATTGGAGACTTGACTGATTTAATTTCTCCAGACCTCCTACTAGTTCCAATCTTTCCTAAGAGTTTGGTTTACCAAGAGTGGGCTATATAGTTAGAGTAGGACCTAAATTGGTAGGCTGACTATGAGACTGACTCATCCTTATGGGACTAGGCTGACCTATAGGAACTAGGAGACTGACTAAGACTGACCTGAGGAAACTACCTTTGACTTGGACTGGGAGACTACTAAGACTGACTCAAGTGTGGTTGTAAAGGTAACACTACTTCCCACGAATGACCTTCACAATCTCTCAAATTCTCCCTTGAAGGGAAGTGGGAAAGAATGGATGTGACTAAAAAAATGTAACATCAGTAGAGACATATAATTTTCTCTTTGCAGGACAATAGCACTAATAATCTTTCTATGTGGGAGAATATCAAAGCAAGATACATTTAATGGCCCTAGAGTCTAGCTTTCCTTTATTAGGAGACATAACATGTACAAAAGCAATACATCTAAACACCTTTAAGGGTAAAGTATTAGGATCCTACAACTAGGAAAGATCTTTAGCAAAGTCTCAAGAGGTGTATGAAAATCAAGAATTCTAGTAGGTAATCTACTTATCAAATATGCAACTATCAAAATCGCATGACTCCAAAAATACTAAGGTATATTCATGGTAATATTAAGACTCTAGCTACCTCTAATAGGTGCCTATTCTTTCTTTCAGCTATCCCAATTTGTTGAGGGGTATTAACACAAGAGCTTTGATGTACAATCCCTTGATGTAACAGGTAGTTTCCGAGGATAGAGTGAAAATATTCCTTACCATTATCAGCCCATAAAACCAAGGTTTTTTCTTGAAACTGAGTTTCAACCATTGAATGAAAGTTTTTGAACAATTGACCTGTTTCAAACTTGTTTTTCATCACGTATACCCAACATACTGTAGTGTGATCATCAATAAATGTAATGAACCACTTAGACCCTACAATATTTGTAACTCTAGATGGCCCCCACATATCACTATGAATTATTAAAAAAGCCTATAACTCTTATATTTATGAGCTAGATAGATAGACTTGGTGTATTTTGCAAGTTGACAAGTTTCACACTTAAAAGAAAATAAACTTTTATTTCTAAATAGCAATGAGTACAATTTTAGTAAATAAGGAAAGCTAGGGTGTCCTAGTCTACTCTTATATTAGCCTATTGTGTTTCAAAAACTACTCCACTACCTATGGTTGAAATGTGATTGCTTCATATATGCCATAATTTCATCAGAGTATCAGTAACTCCAAAGTTTAAAGTTAAAAAAATAAACGTCATGGATTTCAACTAGCATGACCCCTAGAGATACTGTCATATATCATTTACGTATGATTTGGAAAAATTATTCAAAATGACATATTAAACCATTATGATTCTAGTGCCCGAGTAACAGGTTGACCTATTGCAAGGCTACTCTCTAAAAATATTCTCAACTGCAGAGCATGATTCTATATTAAGAGTTCAAAAGATCTCCATAAATTGCCCTACTTGATAAACAACATTTTAACAACCTTGACTTAAGCCATTTGTCTGGTTTCAACTTCCATCAGCAACAAAAAGAGAATAAAGAAAGAAATGTTTGCATTGCAGATGACAAATATCAATTGATTAAATAAAGCTGAATGGTATACTACTAAAAGCAACAATTTTCAGAAAAAAAAAAGAACAAAGAAAACTTACGGAAAAACTAATTTAGAAACATTCAAATTCAAATTTTGTCCATAAATCATTCTTGTATAATTGAAAGCAAGTAATGTAAAAGAATTATACCTCTAAAGCTGTCCCACTAAATCTTTTACTGTAGCATCTACTGTAGATGGACCTAGCTTCGTTTAAATGTCCCAAATCAATTTCCATAGCTATATATATAACCTTGCCAGGCTTCCAACATTGACTCGATGCACAGACGAAAAGCAAGGTATATGGAAAAAATACAAAGATGAATCATAAATCAATCATATTGAACTATACAGGATAAGAAAGAGAAAAGGATGAATGGGCCAAACTAGATCTTAACCAGGCTCTCCCAAACACCTAGAGCTTCAGCCAAATTTAGCTCCAAACAAGCCCAGTAAGCATACAAATGCAGCAAACCATCTGTATTCTTCATCTGCTAAGATAAGTAATTTGATGTGTGCTGAAAGGAAGAAACTGTACAGTCAAGTATTCAAGTATATATAATACATCCAATCATACAGAGCCGACAATTTCAATGGTACACTAAAGAGACATCAGGCTAATTGTTTATAAACACAAATATTGAAGACAACAATTATGCAACAACGATGTACCAGTTGAATATGACATGCAAATTTTATAAATTCACAGATCCATAAAGATATCTTCCGTGCATGCAACTTCCATGCTGAATGAGAAATTTTTTAGCAAAGGACACTATTCCATGAGAAAACAATTAACAAAGGTAACAATCTAGCAATTAGCAAAAGTCATCTTGGAGTACCGAGAGTTATGCACTGTAATTTCTACATAAAGTGGTCATAATGGTACTATAACAGCACACTAAATGAAGTAAATTAATAGACTTTTCTTCGGAGTCTAAGGGTAGAAGCACTTGATACACATTCGTAAGAGATCTATGTCTAGACCATGAGAGAGTAGACTAGCTACAAGGTCCACATTTTCTTCATCCAAAATTCATCATGAATAGAGCATCTACAAATGTCTTGAGAAGCTTCAAGTTCTTGACATCGAGTAAAAACAATTTTACCAAGGAAAAATGAATAGTATACATATGCGAACCTGAAAGGTTTCCCTTATCAATGGAAAATTTAGTTTATCCTCTTCTGCTCCAAGCAAAAGGATTCTTCGTCTCAAACATCCACTCGAGTGAGGAATAAGTTTAGGTACTGAAACAAAGAGGGCCCAATTAACAAAGATCTTTAATGCATAAAATGTAGATGAAACAATAACAAGTTACAAATAGCAGTAAGTTAAGCCTGCAAATTAGAGAAAAGAATATCTTTACCTCCTCAATGGTTGAAAAAGTCCATAGAAGGGACTTCTCAAAGACCTGAATATGATATGAAAATTTTTTTAAACAACAAGAGTAAACCTCTATATTTGTAAAAGGAGTAGAATGAAATTCCAACACTAAATTTTGTGAAACTTCATTGCTATTAAGCTACTTATAACAATCTCTTATAATTCGCAACAAATGAAGGGTAACAACTGAAACTTATAGTAGATATCTCTTTCTTAGGCACACGGCAACGTTCCAAACCAAGCAAAGATTGAACCCAAAGATCACCAACCCAAGGACAATTTTTCCTAGCCCTGGAATGAACATCCCGCACAATATTTCCTACCTGAAGGGAAAAAGAGATGATTAATTGCTAAAATTAAAAATACCTGAAACATAAAGAATTGAAAAGAGAAAATATGAGTGAAACCTTCAAGGTTTTATCCAAATAGCGAGTATAATCAAGCCACATATCACTTGATATAGGTAACTCGGTAATAGAACGTTCATAGAGAAGTTGAACATGGGCTGGATCTCCAGAAGACTGATCAAACTTCAAATAGATTTGCAAAAATTTCAAATTAAAATAATAGTATTAACACTTTAAAGAAGGAAAAAAAAAAAAAAGTAACCTATTGCCACATTACAAGTTCTTATGCAACCCCCACCCCTAGGAAAAGAAGAAGAAGAAGAAGAAGAGAAGATTTTAAAGTTTACATAAACTGATTACTTATTGTTAAAATATATTAGGAAAATAGAGATATTATTTCCTAGATTGACTGTTAAGATATATTAGGAAAATAGAGATAGTATATTGATTTGTGTAAATATGGTAGACTACTATTGTGTGTATATCCTTGATTATTTAGGATCAATTCTTTTCTAATTCATGTAACTTGTACATTGTACAAATTCCCATCTTGCTTGGGGAAATAATTAAGCAACATATTTCACAAACACTGTTGTTTCATGGTATCAAAGCCAGGTTGGTTCTTGGCCTTCTGCTTCTTCTAAATCCATCATTTTAGAAACCCTAAAACATATCCTTAAAAGAGGCGCTTCTCTTTGCTTTTGGGGAGTTTATTTCTCAATTTTCCTGGTATGTCGGCATCTTCTAATTCTTCTCAGCTGATCGGTTTCCTCTAGTTCTTCCTTCTTATTGGTGGTTTAACTCTGACAAAGGGTGTTTCTATTGTTTTGGATTTATGTCTCACTTCTCTCGATTACAATGGCAGAAGCATCAAAATAAGGTGATATCAAACCATTCTTCTGTTCTATTTCTAGTTCTCCAACAAGTACTACAGTTAAACTTCAGGGTAGTAGTAATTATGCGTCATGGGCTGCTTCAGTAGAGTTATGGTTTATGGGGCAGGGTTATGATGATCACTTAAGTAAAACATCCACTGATATTTCTACAACTGAAAAGGCTAGTTGGGTTAAAGTTGATGCTCAGTTATGTAGTCTCCTTGGCACTCTTTAGACCCTAAACTGCTTAATTTGTTTTAATCTTGTAAAACTTGTTGTAAGGTCTGGACCAAAGCCAAAACTTTGTATACAAATGATGTGCAAAGAATATATAGAATTGTTTCTGATATTGTCCACCTTCAACAAAATAATCAAGATATGAAGAGCTATTTAGGGTAGATAGAGACTTTAAAAGATCAATTTGATTCCCTTATGCCAGTATCTGATAGTACCACTGAACAAGAGAGACAACGTGACAAATTCTTTATGGTCCTAGCCTTAATCAGACTACAATCTGACCTTGGTTCTGTTCGAGATCAAATTTTAGCTCGCCCTACCGTACCATCTTTAGAAGATGTATCTGCTTGATTATTGAGTCTTTCTTTAAACCTAGGCGATACTAATGAGGTTGAGACATCTGTATTAGCTATTCAACCAGGAAAAATTCAAGGACAGAGTGGTTCTGAATGGGAAAAGGAAAGGGATCTAGACCACATTGCACCTATTGTGACAAGAACGGCCACAATCGAGACACTTGTTGGGCTTTGCATGGGAGGCCACCATGTCAATCTTCTAATCGATCCACCGCTTATGTGGATAGCAACTGGAGATGGATTCATTCCCTTACTCGATGCTAAAGACCAACAACCCAACTCCATTAGATTGTCTGAGGCTGATTACAATGAGTATCTTCAATATCAAGCTGTCAAGCAACAATCATCCTCATCTAGCGCCTCCCAAACTGGTAATTCCTTTGCCTATTTGAGCTAGACCTCCTCTACTGGCCCATGGATTTTGGATTCCGGAGCATCTGACCACATTTTTGGTAATAAAAATCTTTTTTCTCAAATTACCTTTTCTCCCACTTTATCAAAAATTACTCTTGCTAATGGTTCACAGACTATGGTCAAAGGGATAGGAGAAGCTCAACCACTTCCTTCCATTTCTTTAAACTCAATCTTATTCGCCCTTGAATGTCCATATAATCTGATTTCTATTAGTAAGTTAACCAAATATCATAACTGTTTTGTCACCTTTTTGGCTGACTCTATTATGGTGTAGGATCGGAACACAGGTCAGACGATTGGAACAAGACATGAATCACATGGACTGTACCACCTCTCCGATCCAAATCCGCCAATTGCCTTCACCTCCGCTGCATCTACTGACATTTTTCATAGCCACCTTGGTCATCCAAGTCTTGCCAAATTTCAGAAATTAGTACCTAGTCTGTCTACATTATCTTCTTTTAATTGTGATTCATGTCAACTTGGAAAACAAACTAGAGCTTCCTTTCCTAAGCGAGTCAATAATAGGGCCATCTCAATGTTTGATATTGTTCACATAAACATCTAAGGTCCTAGTCGTGTCAGTTCAAATTTGGGTTTCTATTATTTTATTACTTTTATAGATGACTATTCTCGTTATACTTGGGTATTTTTAATGAAAACTCGTTCTGAGTTTTTTTCTATCTTTCAAAATTTTTGTACTGAGATTCGTTATCAATTTGGCGTTTCTATTAAGATTTTGCATAGTGATACTGCTAGGGAATATCTATCTTCTCCCTTTACTAAGTATATGTCTTCTTAGGGTATTATTCACCAGACCTCATGTGCCTACTCCTCATTAGAATGGGGTCGCCAAATGCAAAATCTTCATCTTATTGAAACAGCCCATACCTTACTTATACATCATCATGTTCCTCTTCGATTTTGGGGGAATACAGTTCTCACTGCCCACTACTTGATTAACCATATGCCTTCTTCTGTCTTGCAACATAAGAGTCCTCACTCCATTCTGTTTCCTGATAAAGACCCATACCTAATACATTTACGGGTGTTTGGTTGCATTTGCTTTGTGCATGATCACACTCGAGGCAAAGACAAATTACAGCCTAAATCTGTTAATTGTATCTTCTTAGGATATTCTCATCTCCAGAAAGGTTACCATTGCTATGACCCAGCCACCAACAAATATTTTGTTTCTGCAGATGTAACTTTCTTTGGGACATCTCCATACTTTTCTGAAAACACCGTCAATAGCAATCTTATCCCTGCCACCTTACCTATCCCCTTCACTCCTTCCTCGTCGATGGATTGTCCTCCTCTCCAAGTTTATTCTCATCGTCCTCGTCCTCCTACTAATCCCAATGGTACTTCCTTTCTTGATATAGGTACCTCGGTCAATCCCGATGACCCATCTTCTATTCCTCCGTCGCCTGCTTCGGTCATGTCTCCTGTAGACGATGTAACTCCTCCACTTGCCTTTCGCAAAAGTATTCGATCTTCTCGAAACCCACATCCTATTTATAATTTTCTTAGTTATGATCGTTTATCTCCATTTTATTCTGCCTTTATTTCAAACCTGTCTTCTATCCCTATACCTAACACTATTAGCGAGCAATGGCACATCCAGGATGGAGAGTTGCCATGACTGAGGAGATGACTGCTCTCGATCATAATGGTGCTTGGGAGTTGGTTTCCTTACTGCCAGGCAAGACTATTGTTGGGTGTCGTTGGGTTTACACTATTAAGATTGGTCCTGATGGCAAAGTTGATCGGCTGAGGGCTCGCCTTGTTGCAAAAGGGTACACTCAGATCTATGGGCTCGACTATAGTGATACCTTCTCTCCTGTTGCTAAGATTACTTTGGTACACCTCCTTATCTTTTTAGTGGCCATGTATTAATGGCCTCTTCATGAATTGGATATTAAAAATGCCTTCTTGCATGGTAACTTGCCGAGGAAATGTATATGGAGCAACCGCTAGGGTTTATTGCTCAAGGGGAGTCAGGATTGGTGTCGTCTACGCCGGTCTTTATATGGTCTCAAGCGATACCACAAGATGGTTTGAATCTGCCTGCCTTCGTGATTCAACAAGCTTTGGGATGTCGTGAAGCACAGTTGATCATTCAGTATTTTTTCGCCATAATGATCATGGTAAATTTATATACTTGGTTGTCTATGTTGATGACATTGTCATAACAGGTAATGACCAAGATGGGATTTCTCAACTGAAGCAGCATCTGTTTAACCACTTTCAAACCAAGGACTTGGGGAAGTTAAAGTATTTTCTGGGGATTGAGGTAGCACAGTCTAAGGCTAGTGTTGCTATATCACAAAGGAAGTATGTCTTGGACATTCTTGAGGAGACAGGTATGTTAGACTGTAAGCCTGTAGATTCTTCTATGGATCCCAATGTCAAACTTGTTCCTGGATAGGGGGAGCCATTAAAAGACCCTGGAAGGTATCGAAAATTGGTTGGTAAGCTGAATAATCTAACGATCACCAGATCAGATATCTTTTTTGTAGTTAGTGTGGCTAGCCAATTTCTCCAGGCCCCATGTAGTGGTCATTGGGACGCAACAGTTCGCATTCTCAAGTATATTAAAGGAGCTCCAAGACAAGACTTGCTATATGAGAATAAGGATCATTCTCAAATTGTTGGGTATTCTAATGCTAATTGGGCAAGGTCTCCATTAGATAGACGATCTACTTCCGGATATTGTATCATGATTGGAGGTAATCTAATATCTTGGAAGAATAAGAAGCAAGATGTAGTAGCTAGATCAAGTGTAGAGGCAGAATATCAGGCTATGGCTCTCGTGACTTGTGAGCTCATCTGGTTGAAACAACTTCTTCAAGAATTTGGGTGTAGTGAAGTGAAGCAAATGAAACTAATATGCGACAATCAAGTTGCTCTGCATATTGCCTCAAATCCAGTCTTTTATGAAAGAACAAAGCATATAGAGGTTGATTGTCATTTTATCCAATAGCAGATTGAATCCAGATGCATTGTCACCAGTTTTGTCAACTCAAATGACCAATGATGCGACTAAATCAACCTTAGCAAGTGCACTAGTCGTGTTCAAATAATAAAGTGATGAGTTTGAGTATCGTCCCACAGAGATCAAAGTGAATATTTGTAATTACTTAAAACTACCTACACGTTATTTGAGAAAACAAAATCTTAGAGTGTAAAATTAACGGATTAAAAATAACTAAATTAAACAAATAAACAATGTGAAGAACTTTGCAATATTAATGAAGTTAGGGTACAGATTTCCCCCTAATTGTGCTTGACAACTACTCTTAATACCCGTTTGTGCTATGAATTGGTAGGATTCTTCTAAGGCC
The DNA here is from genome assembly GCA_026225825.1 of Pistacia integerrima. Classification (NCBI taxonomy): domain Eukaryota; kingdom Viridiplantae; phylum Streptophyta; class Magnoliopsida; order Sapindales; family Anacardiaceae; genus Pistacia; species Pistacia integerrima. Next base: position 41,288,194 of record CM047749.1, read on the forward strand.
AATTATCCTTATTTAGACATAATATTCAACTTAATACAAATCCCCATTCGGTTACTCTGAAATTAAGAAGCATAAATTCATCAATCCCTTACGACTAATTCACTTTATTCTGTTATGAATTTGATGGACCACAAATTAATCCTAGAATCTCTATTCGATTACTTCTAGTTTTAATATGTTGTGCAATGTTATTCCAATAAAACAATTATGATTATGAATTAAGCAATAAACCCTAACTTCTCTTTTCGAAACATCATTAAGGTAATTGAATCAATCCAACATTCATAAAGCATTAAACCTAAACTCTTGCACAAATTCATAAACATAAATCTGGTATTAAGAATAAAAATAGTTCAAAACATAATTAGGGTTTCATCCTCCCCTAACAAAAGAGATTTACTTCATCCTAAGAACAAAGAAATAAATAGAGACAAAGGAAAACATATTCAGACTTGAAAAGAAATAAAAATCAAACTCTTAAATCTGATCTTTAGTCTTCAAGCCTCAAGAATGCGTCTTCTCCTCTCAAAAATGTGCAGAATTCATCCCTTGACAACTAATCTCAATTATACTTAAAATACCTAAAAGAATCCTAAGTGAAAAAGGAAAGAAAAACTGATAAAAACGCCCTAATAGTTTCTGCCACAACCCTGGCCGTGGCCAAATTTAAGTCACCGCAACCTAGGCCGTGGTGATTCCTGGTCTCTTTGTTTTCTCTTTGTTCCACCACCATGGCCATGGTGAACTACCAAGGCATGGCCGTGGCCTTCAAGAATGTTAGGTAATCTCAACTTCTTCAAGCTTTAAGTCCCAATTTCATTCCAATACTCCAATCTACTAAATCAAAGCCTAAAAAAAACACAAAAGTTATCCAAATCAATAGGTAACCATTCATATCTCAAACTTAACAAAAACAAACATCAAAACAAAGGAAACAAATGAGAAGTTAACTAAACTAACATTAAAACAACCCTAAAAAAACTCAAATTATGCAACTTATCAACTAGCTAGCAGATGTTCTTACTAAGTCTCTTAGAGGTTCCCAGATCGGATACATTTGTAACAAGCTTGGAATGAAATTACTCAAAGAATAGCTTGGTTTTGGCCTTCAGTAATATATCAAATCATTGTGACAAATAAATAGTGAAGGAATGGTTATGAGAGATTTAATTAATGTTGAAAGACCTATAATAATGAAAATACTTATAAGCTATCAAAAATCATTTGTAAAAGCAAGAACATATGAACTTTTTGCAGGATGTAAAGTCAGCTTATTGTAAACATTAGTAAGGATCTCAGAAACAAGCATATTTGAATGTGGTAAATAATTTGTATTATCGATATAGTCGGAAAACCATGGTATGTGAAATTTGTATTGTCGTTATTTGTTGATTTCATTAGCTTAATGGAGGATCGATCCATCGAATTCCGTTTCTTTAGATCTACCGCGTTTATTCATTTTTATTAAATAGCTTCTTTGGAGTTCTTCATTTATTGAAATATTACATTAGATTTGGGGGTTTTCGTTCTGCTGATGCGTTGTTCTTGAACTTATTTTTATATTTAGGTGATATATTGTCACCGTTAGATTTGACTTCGTAATCGCATTATTAGATGAATGTTTGAGTTAATGTTTGGGATTATGATGGATTGGTTGCTCTCTAAATGTGCAAGTTTGCTAATTTCAGTGATATGTATTGTCAAGTTCGTTAATTATATATGTATCAACCTAGCTAAGATCTTGAATTAGAGATCATTGAAGCATATGGCATAGAATAACAATTTTATGAATTTCAATTGGTCTTCAACCGACAAAGCTGTATTGGTTCAGCAATTTATTACGAAGTTCTGAGACCTGCCTATATGGGTTATTCATTCTTGAACTACCTTGTTTTTAAACAATAAGTTAGGACGATGACTTTTAACGACCAGATAAACCTCTAGTGGTCACATTTATTAGGGGTCGAAGTGAATGGAACTTAGGACATCTTAAGTAATATACTCAAAAATTATAGTTGACTATTCAGTCATCCAGTGATAGTTTGTAAGATCTTATATTAAACGCACATAAAATTTTCAGATTAAAATGTCTTCTTGTGAGGCAAAAGTTTAATTAGATTGATCTGAGTTTTCTGCAAAAGCTTAATTTGGTCGTTTGAGTGGTAGATGAGGCATTAGAACTCGTGGAGACCATATGGACGGACCTAAGAAGGGTGGGGGCTGACAACCCTACTCAATTTTTTATTTATTGATTTCCGTTATATTTGTCTTTTTTTTCTTTTTTCTAAATTGATATAATATAAGAAGATGAGTATATTATTAATTAAATATATTGTATATGTATTTTATCATTTAGAAGTCAACTAAAAGGTAAAACTTAGAAATAATAATATTTCTTTCCCTCTCTAATATTATTTTTATGACAAATTTTATATTATTTATTTTAAATTTGTCCACTCTAATATTAATCCTAAATCCATCCCTGTTAATGAATTTTATATATAATACAAGTGGTATTAGTTAATGACTTTTTCAAATTCAAATAATAGTTTAATGATACTTTTCCACCTACAAACTTTTAAAATATCACTTTATTACTGACATTTATATTTTTATAGTGAATATAAAACAAACTTGGTCCAGGCTATTGGAGCTTTTGAAGAGAGGAGGTCAATGAGTCTTTTAATAGTTGGAATTGATTACAATTTGACTTGGGAGAGATGGCTATGCAAACTTTAATCTCTCGATTGTCAGTGATTGGCGAGATCGACGAGAATATGGTTTGTAAGTTTTTAATGAGTGATGATTGGAGAAGAAAATTGTGGTGGTAATGGGTCGCAACGATATCGGAATCAAGAACCAAGTATAAATTTAGATAATAAAATGATATTTTGAAAGTATGTGGGTGAAAAAGTATCATTTATGATTTAACAATTATTTGGATGGAAAAAGCCGTGGACTCCAAGAGGTCTGTTGATGATGATCTCATATTCAATCACTCATGGTTTTCGTTAATGTTTTTTTTTTTTTTTTTTTAATTATATTTATATTTATTTGTTAAAGATCAGAACTTGATTGTCATACGGTGACGTTTTGTTCATCTTGTAGCTGCTATATAAGTGCAGCGTTCTCCTGTTTGTAAAGTCAGTCAATTAATAACAGTTTTCTGCTCTTCGACTCTTTAGCTCAGTATTACTTCTCTCTCGAATGTTTTTCTGTTTTTCATTTTTCTTTCATGTCCGCTCTAGAATCTTCATGGTGGTGTCCTCATTGAGAATAAAATAAGAGAAGACTGAGAGGATTAATATAAGAGACTAGAGGAGAGCACAATTACAAACATAATTTATTTCTATCGTCAATATGGTCGAAAAACCATGGTATGTGAAATTTGTACTGTCGTTGTTTGTTGATTTCATTAGCTTAATGGAGGATTGATCCATTGAATTCCGTTTCTTTAGATCTATCGCGTTTATTCATTTTTATTAAACAACTTCTTTGGAGTTCTTCATTTATTGAAATATTACATTAGATTTGGGGGTTTTGGTTCAGCTGATGCATTATTCTTGAACTGATTTTTATAATTAGGTGATATATTGTCACCGTTAGATCTGACTTCGTAATAGCATTATTAGATGAATGTTTGAGTAACTGTTTGGGATCACGATGGATTCGTTGCTCTTTGAACGTGCAAGTTTGCTAATTTCAGTGATATTTATTGTCAAGTACATTAATTATATATGTATCAACCTAACTAAGATCTTGAATTAGAGATCATTGAAGCGTATGGCGTAGAATAACAGTTTTATGAATTTCAATAGGTCTTCAGCCGACAAAGTTATATTAGTTTAACAATTTATTGCAAAGTTCTGAGACCTGCCCATGTGGGTTATTCATTCTTGAACTACCTTGTTTTTAAACAGGAAAGTTAGGAAGACGAAATTTTGAATAATTGTATTAGAGGGATATGGAAGCATTTGATAGAAAACTAGTTAGCATGGAGTCTTTGTATGTCAGAATGGTGAAATTTAAGCTCGAACTAGCTTAGTAATACTAAGCATTTGGCTTATCTTGGAAAATGACCCATGTTTTATGTCATTTTCTCACAGCTTGGCTTAAGTTAATTACAAACAAAAACCGTATCAAAATTTTCTGGAAATGGCAATGGATGTTGAGGGAAATAAATCATGGATTTAAGTAACATGTTTTGATTGCTAAGAATTTGATAGTGTTATAAAGTTGACATGTGTTGAAGAGCAACCTTGGATGTTGAGATTAAGGCTGTTGAGCTTGGTTGAGGGCCTGAACCATTGCCAATAATAGCTTTCAAAATAATGATTGAAATGATGTGTGTTCATTTACAAGTTATTGATTGGATGTGCCACAATCATTTAGGTTGTGCTATGTCCGACAACTCTGATTTATTAAATATTGTTCATTTTATGTTGCCAATGCCAAATGAAGATTAATGGTTTTACTTTGCTGATGTTCTATAATTTTTTATCTTCAATATGTTTCAGATTCAATTTGTGCTTCTTATTGCCAATAATAGCTTTCAAAATAATGATTGAAATGATGTGTATTCATTTACAAGTTATTGATTGGATATGCCACAATCATTTAGGTTGTGCTATGTCCGACAACTCTGATTTATTAAATCTTGTTCATTTTATGTTGCCAATGCCAAATGAAGATTAATGGTTTTACTTTGCTGATGTTCTATAATTTTTTATCTTCAATATGTTTCAGATTCAATTTGTGCTTCTTATTAGCCGACAAGGAAAAGTCCGGTTGACTAAATGGTATTCTCCTTATTCACAAAAGGAACGAACTAAGGTATGGTTTTAAATCCATGTCGCTCAGATATTCTCTCTTTAGATCTTAATTATTAATTTTATTTTCAAAGGACCTGCCTTGTGTTGGATAAATGATCGTTATGGTATCATTTTCTCAACTTATTATAACAGCTGTGGTTACATTGATGATTTGTTTGAACTATTGCTTTGTCTGAGAAGGTTATTCGTGAGCTCAGTGGAGTCATTCTTTCACGAGGACCCAAGCTCTGTAATTTTGTGGAATGGAGAGGATACAAAGTTGTTTGTAAAAGGTATATGCAAATATGACAGTATTTGTGACTCAATGAATATATTTCGCCATCATAGAGATGATCAACTGAGTTGGTTCCAATGAATATGTTTTGCAGATATGCTAGTCTATACTTCTGCATGTGCATTGATCAGGATGACAATGAATTAGAGGTCCTTGAAATAATTCATCATTATGTTGAGATTCTTGACAGATACTTTGGAAGTGTGAGTGAAGTTGACTTTACTTTGTATAAGATCACTAAGTGCATTAAAGTGTATATTTCCATTTGATTGGTATAGAAACTGACGTTTGTGGTAATCTAATTTTGCTTCCAGGTCTGTGAGCTGGACTTGATCTTCAACTTTCACAAGGTATGTTGCAATGGGCTTGTTTTGCAATTGGGATTTTCCTTTCTGAAAGGGGCCTTTTTTTTTTTTTTTAATATCATAAATGGTGATTGATGCAATAAGTGACTGCCCAAAATACCTTATTAATTCAATGCCCCCTTGCTTATCTAGCGTAGATCAGTTTATATTGCATGGATGCCAAAATCTGTGTCTTTGCTAATTGCTGACAGTCGTTTATGTTATAGGCCTATTATATTTTGGATGAACTCTTGATTGCCGGTGAACCTCAAGAGTCAAGCAAGAAAACAGTTGCACGTCTAATAGCTGCTCAAGTATAATTTCTTTTTCTTGGTCACAGTGGGTTTTGGTTGTCAGTTTTTCATATTTTATTTTTTATTTTTTTCATGTTGTAGGACTCATTGGTGGAGACTGCAAAAGAACAGGCCGGTTCAATAAGTAATATAATCGCACAGGCCACCAAGTAGGTAACATAATTGTGGCTGTGCATGTTTTGGTCTACTTTGAAGTGTTATCTGTATTCAAGTTCATCTCAAATTTCCGTGTCAAGAGCTGAATTGCATAGTAAGGATCTCGCAAGAATTGTATACTTGGTATCTCATCAGATTTGCGTATAACAGTGTGATAAATTTGGCTGATGCATCTATTCAGCTGATCCAAGCCTTTTCATGTAAAGACACTATACAACTGCAACATTTGCCTGTATTTCTTGCTGTAATTTGCAAAGCAACAGTATGTTTTGTTAGTGAGTCGTTGATTTTGCTATATTCTGAATACATATTACATGTTCTTTGTGAATGATTGTCTCTTATATACTTTAAATTACCAAAAGATACCACTTTGATTAAGAGCAGATTTTGACAGCAATGGTGTTGTAAGTTAATGGCAATGCAAAAGGCAGTGTAGAGGGTGAGAATTTGTTAGTTATCACATTCTCACAATTTGAGGAATGGAAAATTTATGTTTTTATAGGAACTGAAATGCTTGACCTGTTATGCATGGTTCAAGATTAGATTGTGCATTTGTGATCTGACAGAGAGAATAGCGAATTGTGCTTTATTTATAACACTTTGTTCACTGGTTAGGCAAAAGTTTGATATCTACAACTTTGCCATAGCAGAATCACAAAATGAAACAAAAGCTAGATATTTACAACTACGCCATAGCAGGGTCTCAAAAAGAATGGGAGAGATGGAAAGTGTTGAGTTATATTACATGGTTAAATAGAGGGCAAAGTCTTAATTGTCCATAGAAATCAAATAAAAACCTACATGCTTTACTTTAGGTTTAGGATGACATGACACGATGACGGAACCTCCTCCATCTCACCTTCATTGTCTGTATCGCATTTCTGGTCATATGATAAGAGAAAACATGAATCAGCAATAAAGGGAGTGCAGAGCAGAGTCAATCTGAAGTCTATGTTTAGCATTAGAAATGGTTGTTAATCCAAAGCTTTAGAAAAGGTCCAAATCTACAGGATTAACAAGCACTCCATCATCTTCCCACTTTGACATCTTTGGCTTTTAGATCTTTCAATTAACTCAGGAGGTGCATCTAGTGGAGGCGGGCTCTGCATAGGCATAGAGAAACATTCGATATTAAATCATTTGCTGTTTGAGAATTCAATATGGTAAAATGCAAGTAGTCCTCTCCTACCATGGTGCGAATCAGAGGCCAATTGATTCCGCGGAAGAAAGGATGTTGTTTAATTTCATTGGCACCACTATTTGATCCTAAACGATCTGCGGGATCTCTGTTTAACAACAAATTAAGCAGATGTCTACCTGCAAGACTGACCTGGAATGAAACATCATGCAAATTAACATCAGTTGCCTGCTCATCTCATGAAACCGAAATGTTCTGCCCAAATGGAGTACTAATTTTGCAAGTTCAATGAAGAGAAGCCCCGTTTATCATCATCAATCACTTCTAAATTCATGTTCACATCTCCGAGCCAGTTAAAACTTATAGCTGGTACACATTTCCATCAAAGGCAGTGAAAATTTAGACCCAATATACTTTGTAGCCATGATGTTCTCAGGAAGGTATCCGCTACCTTTCCAAAAGAAGTTTTTGGTTAATACTCACTTGTTAAATGTTCTCCATTGTTAACTATTCATCAATTTAAGTTCAAGAGATTATCCATATTTTGACCAAACCTCAAGATCCTGAGCATGTATACAATATCCACTGACTCACCACAATAACAAGAGAATAATTTTAACCGACTTAAAAGGCGGCAGATTTTTACCGGAATGCTACTTGGGAAAGTGATGTCTTTGTGCAAAATGTTGGCAAATGTCTTTTGTCTATTTTTACCTCTGAAAGGTGTACGGCCGTAGAGCATCTCATACAAAAAAATAACTGAATATCAGACATAAAACGAATTCAAAGCACAAATATAAGCTAGTAATATTTAAATTCTCATATCTAGAAGGTAAGATGAATCTAAAACTAGCATTTTTGAAACATATCATTTAAAAGAAATAACAAGAAGAGGAAACACAAAACAATCATGATATCATGTATTCCGCTTCAGCGGGTGCTTACCAAGAGCCCACCAATCAATAGAATTGCTATGGCCAACACCTGTAATAATTTCCTGAAATTGAATAACAAATATTAAATACATAATAATACAGATTGTAGAAACAAACAAGAGCAGGAAAAGAACAGTTAATATCTATTAGCTAGAATTTCAAAAACCAAATTAGACAAAAAGTTTTCATGCAGCAAATATTATCTAAACCTTCCATTTCAGATGAAGCAAATGGACATTAACAAGCTAACAGAGTATCACAAATAGCATGAAATGCATAAGCTCTGGGAAAAATTGAATCTCTTACAGGAGCAATGTACTCTTCAGTTCCCACAAATGAATTTGACACTGTAACTGGTTCTGCCAAAAATGTTGGCAGTGGCTGACTCCTGGATCTTCTCCTATTATTAGGTGGTGGATGCTTAATAATCTGCAGAAGTAGTAAAATTTATAGCCTGTAAAGGTAGTCATAGTTCCCATTCTAAGCATTTGATAAGTATCAAAGTAGATAGGAAATTCCGGAAAGATGTAATTGTTTGCAAATTCTGTGTGTAGACATGACAAAAGCACATTCTGTGGTGACAAGAGATTACAAGGAATCCTTTTCATAACCTTGCAATGCCGGAGAAAGAATGACTACATAAAGATAGTTATTTTTTTACACACTTTAATCCAGCAAACATAGACCTTCCAACCCTGGCATGGGCAGGATTTATTTCATAGACTTTGTACACCTATAAGAAACCTCAAAAGCTATAATATAGGTAGTACCCTACAAATCATGCAATTTATATCGGTATAACTAAAAGGAAGTGTCCGTCTTGCTATCGAACAGCCTTCCTGAAAGGAAAATCATCTTTTTCATGCATACCAGTGACAAGAAAAGAGCAGCTGAACACCCTCCAACAAACAGTTGATAAATTGAGCTAACTCATATTATCCATGCTCAGGGAACATGACTCAGGAAACAGACAAAGTGCATATCCTAATGAAAAAATAAACAATTACAGGAACGTGGTAACATACTCAGGGTTTGCAGGACGTCATGAATGATAAATCAAAGTCACTTAATACTATATGCCCATCTTTCTGGAGTAAAATCTTTCCAGGCTTCAAGTCCCGATAAATTATTCCTGCAGGGTCATCACCAACAAAAATAGAAAAAAGCACAAGATTGATGACATGAATTAGTTATAAAAAATTATTGGATTGCAGCCAACTAATTTTCTTTATCTTAAAGCCATTGGAGAACATGTCTCTCACTTCCATCATTAGCTGATATCTCCCACTCAACTTTACAACAAAACTTCTCATGCACAGATTTTCTTCTAAAAGCCATTGGAGAACATCTCTCTCACTTCCTTTTTACAATGATGCAAAATATTTTTGTTCAAATCCAATGAAAATATGGACTCTGACATTTTCCTAATACTTCAAACAAAGATGATTACGGTTCAGTGACGAACTCACATAAATAACTTGATATTTTTCCAAGTTATGATACAGGAAACATAACACAATGAATTTATCTGAACAAAAAGCAGATACAGTTCTCAGCAGCTCAAAATACCTAAACATTGAAGATATTCCAAGCCAATGACAACCTCTGCAGCATAAAACCTGGAGAAGGACTAATTGTTAGATATTTATTAAGATCGTACAACATAACAAGGGCATGATATCTGAACAATAAGCTCAGACATAAAGAAAAATAAAAGAAAAGAAAAAGGAAAACAATATTAAACAGCCAGTCTCAAACTCCAGCAAACTCTAGCAAGAATAAATGTAAAGTAATTGAATTTTCTCTAGGTCAGTCATCTGCAAGCAACATACTTCAATAACTTGCTTTAAGTTGTATTGAAAGTATATCTTTAGCAGAGTTTCTGGTCGTTCAACAAGAAATAATCAGATACCTTCAGAGGTAACAGATGAAAGTACCTGGCAGATTCCTCTTTAAATAACTTCATAGGCTGCCTGTCAAGTAAAGCAAATAACTCTCCACCAGAGCAAAAGTCTGTTATCAAACATATGTGTGTAGGAGTCTGAGGAGATAAAGAGACATCAGTACGTATTACTGCAATTACTAAGTGATTTTAAGAAACCAAACAAGAAAATTTCTTGATATGACTAATGAAATATGTTAAATTGTAGTATTAAGGGTATTGGATTGATGATCAATATAAACATAAAACAGATAACAAGTCGCAGGATCTCTCAGTTTCAAAGAGAAAAGGTTGAAAATACCTTCTTTACCTATTTAAGAAATTTTCTTTTCCTATTTTAATTGGGATTTGTTTCCTAGGGTACATTTCCATTGTCTATTTAGTTTAGGTTTCGGCAACTACAGATAAGAGCTTTATTTTCGGTTGGAATCAAGACTTGCTAATATTTATTATTGTGTAATATAGCATTATTTCTCCCTTTTCTTTTTCCTCATTTGACTTTCATCACATGTCTGCATATGTTTTTTCCTCTTCTGATGTTTTACTCCAATACTGAAATTTAGGTTGGTTTAACTTTATTATTTTCCAACCCTTCTTTAGTTTTATCTACAACTGAAGCTATAGAGACAAAACCAGGATGGTAAAGCAGCCTCATAGAATTTGTGCAAAACTCATGCCAACTAGAGAAGAAGGTTGCATGAATCTGCAGAATTAGAGCATCCACATTGACAAAATAAATAAAATAGGAAGATTATTCTAGCTAGAAATTAATATTAACACTTTAAATAAGGAAAACAAAAAAAAAGTAACCTATTGGCACATTGCAAGTTCTTATGCAGCCCCCCACCCTCAGGAAAAGAAGAAGAAGAAGAAGAGAAGATCTAGAGTTTACATAAACTGATTACTTATATTAGAAGCGAGAAAGACCATATTTATATATAAGTGCTTTTTCCCACTGTTTGGTCACTTGAGCAGAGACAGCATTAATTTTAAAGTCCAGTTTATGATTCTGGATTCACCAAAGTTGTAACCAATGGTACATTTTTTGTACTGGAGAAATTGCTTAGTTCAGTGCGTATTGGTGTTGTGATGTTTGTTTGTTTTTCGCTGGAATGGGGCTGACATTGATCAGGTTTGTTCATTCCACGCAAGAGCCATTACTTCAATACAAGATTTGTTTGTTTAAAGGTTGAAGTTTCACCGGGCAACATAAATCTGAGTGCCCTTTTGCCCCATCAAAGCCGATCTTGGTGGATTGCCCAAATCAAGTGCAGCTCTTGCTGCCCAAATTTGTTCGTTTATTCTCTTAGATGGGCATACAAATGAAGTGATATGCTCTTCCGTAAAATGATTGTATCATATTATTCATACACTCGTTTAACAGTATTATAAGGACCACGTCATATGTGCACTTATTCAATATCAAAAAAAACAAGTGCCTTAGTACATAAAGGAAACGGAAAATGAAACATAATTCATAGATCAATTCAATTAAACCCTCTCAAGCACTTGCTTAAAAAAAAGGAGGAATCTCATACAAATACCATGGAATAACGTTTAATCTAAATCATGGGGATTATGTAAATATTCCATTCCGAAAATATAAAGTGGAACAATTAGGTCTTTTTTGAAGATTGGTACTAATTCAAGATCCAACATGTACAAAGTGAAAACCTCATTCTCGATTCTGTGAGAATTTTTAGGAAAGCATCCAACAAAATCATGAAGAGTTTTAAGTGAAACAAACATAATCATATGAGATATGGATATTCAATAAAAACAAACAATCAAAATGAATATACATGTGCAGAAATTTTAATCGGCCAAGCATACAGATGATATTCTTCATATTCTTCCTCGGATATTTTCCAGACCAAAGACATTTTTTAACATTTTCCACAAGCATGAGATGCAAGGCCATTGCTTTTTCATCCTCAAACAGGTATCGTTGGTCATAATTGCGTTTACATAAACATATTAGGGCAAAACCTTATGTTTTTTTTTTTTTAATAAGAAAGAGAAGTTTGTCAATTACTGTGCTATTCTAGTTAACATGTAACCCGAACAAACCTTTGACATTCCTTGGCATTGCAAATGTGTTCCTCCCCTTCAGCTGAATGTTATCAATACGTTTATTAGCAACAAAGTGTGGCGCTCTAGACTCCCTGAAAGTCTGATTACTACTTTGCGCTGCCATTTAACCCAAAGGAGTAAGAAAGTGAAATGTAGAAGTAATAACAAACGTCTATAGACTACATTGGACACAAACAAACACACACAAGTAATAACAAAGATAAAACATAATTTCACTTAGCCTACCATGTTCTCCAGAGGCCCCATGACTAGCAGAATCCTTTCTCTTTTGCTTCGGATTTGATCTTGCAATGCTTGTCTTCTTCCCAAGAAACATTTGTTTTTTCTTTCCTACAGCTGCAGCAAGGTGTGCATCATTGGCAAAATCCACATATGCCAGGCCCTTCAAAATCGATCAGAGGATATTATAAATTAGTATGCAACGGTCCCAGACATATGCTCCGCAGTTAAAGGCAAGTTGGAATATGGGTAAATCTGTATGGGACTATGGTTGAGTCTCCTAAGCATATCAGTTGCTATCAAAATGAAAAAAATATGCTCTTAAACAGTTAAGACTCTTTATACTTAGAAAATTCAACAATTTTACCATAATTATGGAATTCAACCCTTCTGCAGGTTTGTTTGAGACTGCATAATCGTCTCTGGAAAGGACATTCATCTTAAAACCAAAAGCGTAAGAACTAAATGATTTGCATGAAAGGAAGATATCAAATTGAAGTTTCAATGAGCACCCTTGAGAAATTTGATCAAAGAGAATATACTTCATTTAGCAGTTTCAATCTCCTGAAGCATCAGCCATGCTGATCTCCCAGTCTCATTAAAATTAGTTTCTTAGGGCAAATTTCTACGGTACAGTCCATGTTATGCATACATATATTGAAGTTTAAAGGTCAAGCAATGTTAAATAAGGATTTGACTGTAAGACTGATGTACACATGGAAGGTCCAGTGGATAGCTTCCCCTTTTTCATTTGAAGCATAAAGCACAAAGAACATTGACAAATAATGAATGAGAGAAAGGGAGTCATACCCTTGACTTTCTGGTGAACTTGTCCTGCAGAATTTGAACAGATTCAACCCCACCAACATCGCTAAAGAATTTTTTCAGATCTTCAGAAGTTGCCCGAAAAATTAAAACCATCAGAATTATCTCTCTATATTTGCCTGTCCAGCGTTAAAAAAGAATAAAAAGCAATCTCTCTCTGAAGTGCAAGAGAATCACTACTTGCCCTGAAGTTAAGGTTTGATAAAAATGCAATATACTCGTCAGTGTATCCTTTGGCTCTTCCAGTGGTGGAGTCTTTGATGTGCTGGTCATTTGGATGCTCTTCAAACTTGGGTTTTGCTTCTTCTACTTTGTTTTCTTCAGCTAAGTTTTGTGCTCGTCCCTTTCCTTTCCCATAAACTTTGTTTGGGTTTTGGGCGATATATTTACAGCAGTGGAGCTGATGTGAGTCCATGTTGAATCTGTTTTTCTCTTTCCATTAACACTTTTCTTATGTGACTTCTCTTTCTGATCTATTAGTTCAAGAACAGATTTGGCTTCCTACTGTAACATAAATAATTGCAGCTCTTCCAAACGGGGTGTTACCTGAGAAAGGGAACAAAGATAAGCATCTTTACGCATTGAGTTAAAATAGCAAGGATTGCATACATTCAATAAATACCAAGCAGATGTACCATAATTTAGTGACATCTTTAACAATGTTATGTAACAACTTGACTTAAAAGCTTAAATTGATAGTTAAGCATCCAACAACCATACTTAAAATTTAGCACAATCTCGTGCACTGAACACCCAGAATCCCAACCATAAATATAAATACAAATTTATAATCTAAATAAGAGCCTATTTGATATAAATTTTAAATAGTGTTTTATTTTCGAAAACAAGGAATATAAGGAATTTTATGAAAATACGTTTTTATTAAAATAAGTTGAAATGTTTTCAAAACAATGTTTTTGCATATAATCCTAAAAATTGGTGTAAAATTAGAAAACAAGAAAAATATCTTTTCTAAGTCTTTATATAGTTTTTAACTTAAAAAACAATTTTAGAATACCAAATATATTTTCAAATATTTAAAATATTGAGATAAAACTTTTAAAATTTTTAATTGCAACTTAGTTTTTCAAAATTATTTTGGAATCACAAACCAAATTGGCCCCAATCTCATAAAGAGATTTAAAATTAAAAATATATTTTCAGATATTTAAAATACACAGATAAAATGTAAAATTTTTAATTGTAACTTGGTTTTTCAAAATTATTTTTGAATCACAAACCAAACTGGCCCAAATCTCATAGAGAGATTTAAACACAAGACTGTGTGGACCACCTTGCTGCAATACTCTATTAAGTTATCACTTAAAACTAAAAATTTAGACAGATAGACAATGATCCACCAGTAGTATTTAAGCTCTGAAACGAGAGAAGTAAAGAGTTCATAATATGTACAGAGGCACATAAACACAACTCATTTACAAGCACATCATTTGAGGTCATCAAAGACAACCGCTAAGGTGGCACATTTTAGTCAAACACATATGGTTACTAGATAAGACGGACATCGCAACCAGCTAAAATATCATTAGTTAAGCACTTCAATTGTTTTTTAATAAATCTATACATACTAATTCTCAATAGCAATGCAAATGCATCATACACATTAGCCTAAAAAAAGAAATATGTGATTAATTGGCACTTAAATTAAAACTGCAGCAGGAATGTGTACCTTCTGTGCAGCATGGTCAAAATCTTCGAGTGTCCCTATTCCCTCTCAAAACGCAACCAGTTGTGGCATATGTCTTGAATAACTCTGTTTTTAGGAAAAGAACATATCAACAAATCCAAAAGGCAGTACATAACAATTGAAGAAAGTCACCCTGGAGTTGTGGACCCAAAACAAGATTTTCAATATCATAAAATCAAGAAGCGAGAATTGTCAGTAACTTTAGATGATGTAGTGAGATCATCAATGAGATCATATAATATGAATGGGAGGGGGAGCAAGAGCAGAGAGTTGGGAAACAATCCGATTAAATATAGTACGGCCAATCAAGATAAGATGAAAATAACAAGGTTAACTTTATCAAACTAAACCCTAAATTGATCATAGAAAAGAGAGAACTTAGATGACTTTATGATAGGTCATATAAATTATTTACATCAATAAGTTTTATTTAACCTATATCATATTTTGACACGAAACTCGGAAAGTAAAGCTTGAATTAAGAAACTTTTCTTCCAACATATTGGAAAAAATAAGCCAAGATATCAGCCTATTGTGTTTCAAAAACTACTCTGCTACCGATGGTTTAAATGTGATTGCTCCATATATGCCACAATTTCATCATAGTATCAATAACTCTAAAGTTTGAAGTTAAAAAAATAAACGTCATGGATTTTCAACTAGCATGATCCCCAGAGATAGTCATATATAATTTACGTATGATTTGGAAAAATTATTCAAAATGATATATTAAACCATTGTGATTCTGGTGCCCGAGTAACAGGTTGACCTATTGCAAGGCTACTTTCTAAAAATATTCTCAGCTGCAGAGCATATTTCTATGTTAAGAGTTCAAAAGATCTCCATAAATTGCTCTCCTTGATAAACAACATTTTAACAACCTTGACTTAAGCCATTTGTCTGGTTTCAACTTCCATCAGCAACAAAAAGAGAATAAAGATAGAAATGTTTGCATTGCAGATGACAAATATCAATTGATTAAATAAAGCTACATCGTATACTACTAAAAGCAACAATTTTCCAAAAAAAAAAAAAAAATGAGGAAAAAACCAGTTTAAAAACTTTCAAATTCAAATCCTGTCCATAAATCAATCTAGAATAATTGAAAGCAAGTAATGTAAAAGAATTATACCTCTGAACCTGTCCCACTAAACCTTTTACTGTAGCATCTACTGTAGATGGACCTACCTTCATTTAAATGTCCCAATTCAATTTCCATAGCTATATAACCTTGCCAGGCTTCCAACATTGACCCGCTGCACAGACAAAAAGCAATTTATATGGAAAAAATACAAAGATGAATCATAAGTCAATAATATTGAACTATACAGGATAAGAAAGAGAAAAAGATGAATGGGCCAAACCAGATCTTAACCAGGCTCTCCCAAAAGCCTCGAGCTGCAGCTTGATCTTTTCCCAAATTTAGCTCCAAATGAGCCCAATAAGAGTACAAATGCAGCAAACCATCTGTATTCTTCATCTGTTGAGATAAGTAATCAGACGCCAGCTGAAAGGAAGAAACTTCACAGTTAAGTATTCAAGTATATATAATACATCCAATCATACAGGGCCTGCAATTTCAATTGTACACTAAAGAGACATCAGGCTAATTGTTTATAAACACAAATATTGAAAACAACCATTATACAACAACAGTGTACCAGTTGAATATTACATGCAAATTTTATAAATTCACAGATCCATAAAGATATGTTCTGTGCATGCAACTCCAATGCTGAATGAGAAATTTTTTAGCAAAGGACACTATTCCATGACAAAACAATTAACAAAGGTAACAATCTAGCAATTAGCAAAAGCCATCTTGGAGTATCGAGAGTTATGCACTGTAACTTCTACATAAAGTGGTCATAATGGTACTATAACAGCACACTAAATGAAGTAAATTAAAAGACTTTTCTTCAGAGTCTAAGGGTAGAAGCACTTGATACACATTCGTAAGAGATCTATGCCTGGACCCTGAAAGAGTAGACTAGCTACAAGGTCCACATTTTCTTCATCTAAAATTCACCATGAATAGAGCATCTACAAATGTCTTTGAGAAGCTTCAAGTTCTTGACATTGAGTAAAAACAATTTTAACAAGGAAAAATGAACAGTATACAAATGCGAACCTGAAACGTTTCCCTTATCAATGAAAAATTCAGTGCATCCTCTTCTGCTCCAGGCAAAAGGATTCTGTGTCTCAAACCATCCACTCGAGTGAGGAATAAGTTTAGGTACTGAAACAAAGAGGATCCAATTAACAAAGATCTTTAATGCATAACACGTAGATGAAACAATAACAAGTTACAAAGAGTAGTAAGTCAAGCCGGCAAATTAGAGAAAAGATATCTTTACCTCCTCAATGGTCGAAAAAGTGCATAGAAGGAACTTCTCAAAGACCTGAATATGATATAAAAATCTTTTTAAACAAGAGTAAACCTCTATATTCGTAAAAGGAGCAGAATGAAATTCCAACACTAAAGTTTGTGAAACTTCATTGCTCTTAAGCTACTTAAAACAATTTCTCATAATTCTCAACAGATGAAGGGTAACAACTGAAACTTACAGCAGATATCTCTTTCTCAGGTGCACGGCAACTTTCCAAAGCAAGCAAAGATCCAACCCAAAGATCACCAACCCAAGGACAATTTTTCCTAGCCCTGGAATGAACATCCCACACGATATTTCCTACCTGAAGGAAAATGAGATGATTAGTTGCTAAAATTACAAATACCTGGAACATAAAGAATTGAAAAGAGAATATACGAGTGAAACCTTTAAGGTTTTATCCAAATAGCGAGTATAACCAAGCCAGAGGTCACTTGATACAGGAAACTCGGCAATAGCATGTTCATAGAGAAGTTAAACACACGCTGGATCTCCAGAAGACTGTTCAAACTTCAAGTAGATCTGCAAAAATTTCAAATTAAAATAATAGCATTAACACTTAACGAAGGAAAAAAAAAAAAAAAAGGCAACCTATTGCCACATTGCAAGTTCTTATACAACCCCCCACCCTCAGGAAAAGAAGAAGAAAAGATCTAAAGTTTACATAAACTGATTACCTATATTAGAAGCAAGAAAGACCATAAGAAATTGAAATTATAATGAAATTTCAACAGCAACTTTGTTGATTAACAACTTGACCTAATAGCTTAAGCTTGAAAAGGTAAGGGCACAACAATGATATTCGGCTTTGTAACAGGCAACTTCACATGTTACATAACAAGCCCAAATTCAGACAGAAAGACCGACCAAAATATAGCAGAATGTAATAGATGGGAGACTCAAATCATGACTTCTACACTTTAATATCATATCAAGTTACCATTTAACCTAAATTCTTAAGGTATCACGTAAGAACCCAGCATTATCATTTAGCTGTCTAAAAAAATATCTGATAGTCAATGCCATATACCTTGAATTGTTGAAATTTTTTGGAGTCAGATATATCCTGCCTTGCAATCTGTTCTTCAAAATCAGCTCGAGCATTATACATCTCCAATGCCTTTTGGTACGCTGAGGCAACAGTAGAAGGAATCCCATCTAAATCACCTGATTCAATATCTAGAGCAGTCCCCACTTCCACCTCCCAAGACTTGTAGGCAAGAAGGATTGACCTTAAGTTAGCAAGAGGAACAGACAACTGATGGTGAAATATACTTCGGATGCGCTGAACCTGTTTTTCTTTTTCCTGCAAAAGAGCAGTAATTTTCCAAATGTAAATTTTGAAAACAGATACTTTTTCTTGGTACATAGCACTTCATAGGGAAATGAAAGAACAAGATTTATGAACTACACATAGATGAAAATGAGAAGAAAAAGAGTTTCTAAAATAAACAGGGCATGCAACTTGAGCCATGGTTCTAGGAAATATAAAGGAAGACCCACAAAAGCATTATTAACCATAATACCAAACCAGTAGGATGGAATAAGACTTTAAATAATCAAGTAAATTGATTAATAGAATGCATCCCCTTCAGGCACATTTTCTAAAAAGTTTCTAATATATATATTATAAATTCTCACCTTAATGCTGACCTCATCTATGGTATGGAGAATGGCTTGCTCAAATTCCCAGTATGCTTCCCATATTTTACTGCCTTCAGCAACATGCAAACCAGCAGCAGTTATAGGATGCTCGAAGAGATTTCTTGCCTTCGCAATACCATCAGGTGAAAATTGACGTACAAATGGATCATATTCTTGCATAAATCTCAAGCAGTCACACCAAAGTGAGACAGACTGTATCAGAACAAGTTCTAGTCATTCAATTTTACAGAATTACTTAGATAAAGGAACTCCAAAGAACGAAATTAATGTTTTTATCCCCTGATTCCACATATATGCAAAATCTGACTGAAAGTAGCAAGAACTTAATTTTCCACAAAAAGTAGGGAAAAAGATGACACATGCAATTAAAACTTCCAAAATGTATTGCCACTTAGAAAAATAGATTTATGTTAGAAACCCCAGAACTTCAATCACTCAATACAGATAAACACTTCAATGAACAAAGGATTTCTGAATAATACTGATATCTTCTATATTGATTTGACTTTGAAAATGGGAATACAAACTTCTCATGGAAAAGTGTAAAGAGATGACAAAAAAGAAATATATGATAGCCTAGCAAATGGAGGAGCTAGAGACCTCCCAACAATTCCCACTAAAACATATTCTGCCCAAGTTTATACTAACTAATCATAATATTCTCACCACTATCTCCACATGCTTAAGCTAACAAACTCTCACAGCCTAACCACTAATTACCCCCTTTTATCCCTTCTCCTGTATGGTATTGGTGGTGCTCTATCAATTTCCACTCCCCAGAAGTTTGAAAAAGTTTTATCCTATTGCCCAGTTTGGTAGAAAAATTTGATGATGCATCAAAAAGGAACCATGTGTCTTTAAACACCATCACAAATGTAAGAATATTGATATCCATTCTGAATTGCAAGGCCTACAATCATCTCTACCATACAAATGAAACTAATGAGCCATTTTGTTATTAATAATTACTTATTGGAAAAATTCAGCCATTCAAAAGTCATAGATCCGGCAAGCTGAAATTTTTTTATCAGAAAATTATTTTTAGGAAAATAACTAAAAATACCACAAGTGAGAATTCTTAAGATCAGTATGTTTTAATCCATAAATCAATGCATAAAATAATTCAAAATCCATAATGATAAAAAAACCTACCAGATAATCAGAAACTCCTCTTTCATAAATCTTCT
Organism: Pistacia integerrima; assembly: GCA_026225825.1. Taxonomy (NCBI): domain Eukaryota; kingdom Viridiplantae; phylum Streptophyta; class Magnoliopsida; order Sapindales; family Anacardiaceae; genus Pistacia; species Pistacia integerrima. The sequence goes on from CM047749.1 coordinate 41,308,217, forward strand.
CAATCCCCAGAAATGCCTCTGGTCTGCAAAGTTGAAGCAGAGAATCAGCAAGAAACTACCTTCAGCTAGACAGAGCAATAAAATCTAAAAGTATACCCAAAGCTTTAGTATCAGTCATGCAGAACAAGAAAAGATCAAAATCTTAAAAATTTAGCTGACCGCCCTTTTATTTTTTTTCCTTTGGGGGTAACTGTCATCAGAAAGTACACTTACTGATTTTCAACATTGAGCTTCATGTTTTGGAGAAGATAATATACTTATACTAAGAGAAATGAGTTTTGCAAGAGGGCAAGCAAGAGGGAACTCAAAATATCAGACAGCCGCAAACTATCAAAAACCAACCTCGCAAGTCAACCATCACTGCTTCCTAGTTGCAACATACGAAAAAAAATATAAAGGAAGAAAGCTCAAAACTTCATTTCGTTTACTCAATTAAGCGACATTTGAGCTAAGGCTCAATAGATAGAAGTCACATAAACTTGAATTCAACATTGTTTCCATCATTTAAACCCCAAAAGATAATCACTTCCTCCTTTCAAACGAATCCATTTAATTTTTCTCTTTATACTTTCTCTCGTTAACCATAAACCCTAAGCCATCAAAATTTGATCATGAAACCAATAACAAGAACACAAAATGCAAAAACTAAAACATATCCAATTGAAATAGAAGCTTCATCTCGAGCCCACTCTTGCCACATAACAGGAATCAATGGAAAAAATCTCATTCATAGCTTCTCTTGCTTGTCTCGCTTCTCAATCTCACCCATCTTCCTCAAAACCCTTATGTACTAAAACCACCAACAAAAACAATAAAAAATCAAAACAATGTTACTACTAAAAACAAAAATCCAAGAACTGGGTATTGAAATTCATATTCAAATTGATATAAAAACATACTTTAACAGGACTTCATAGTTGGAGGGCTCATTGGCGAGCTGGGACTCGATAATTTTTCTTGTGCTTCATCTTCCAGTGCGTGTGCGAGTCCAGAGTCACTTGACTCTCTCGAGTCTGGAGAGTTGGGCTCTGTTGCTTCTGCATTTTCGTTAGTATCCGTCATAGAAATGTCTGTGTCTTCTTCTTCTCGGGTTTGATCTTTTGGTTCCATTCTTCTGCTTCGTTTGCTCTGTGTTTCTCTCAAGTGTACTGAAGGGTTGGGTTTATTGCACTACTACCAAAAGGTTTGGCGTGAAAACTTTTTCCTTTGGCATAACATAAGGGAAAAAAAATAGAGAAAACAAATAAAATAAAATAAGAAAATAAACTAAATTGAGATCTTAAATTAATCAGGAAAAGTATTCAAAATGTCTTTCTTATTCTTTACACATCATTAATAGGAACAAAACTCCATTAGAGGTGATAGGGTTATAAACCACAAAATTGTCTAATAAAGAAAGCATTTCAAATGTTTTCTTTTAAAATATAACTCATTACAATACATAAAATTGCATGACGGTAATAAGTCACAAGAACCAATCAATTATGGAAACAACTTCCTGCAAGTGTAATACAAGAGTGACCATAAAAGACCTTTAAGCGTTTTCCCATCCGATACCTTTAGAAGGCGAGCAACTTGGCAGAATCCTGCATGATATATATACAAACATTCTTCATTTATTGATGGTTTCATTCCATTCTTACAAGGTTTTGGCCTTCTAAGAGCCCATTGCCCATACGACCAAAGAATGCATTTAACTTAGCGCTCTAAAACAATCAACAGTGGCCCAAGCTTCAGGAGTTTAGAAAGAATAACTACGCAGTAAAAAACAATGAGTCAGTGAATTATCAGGAACAAATAGTTCTGAAGCAGATAATTTTCAGTGTAATATAAAGTTTCCAATTGTAATCGGCAGAAAATTGTCCTAAAGGAGTAACCTGACGATGCAAGACGTAAAGGACAGGTGCAAATGGGTATTTAGTCCTTATCTTCTACATTTTAGGATAGAGTATTTCAGTCCTTGGTATCCCTTTCTTGATTTCTCCTCTTAACCTATTAATTTCTCTCTATCTCCCTATATAGAATCCTATATTATCTATCTATGTTATTCTTCTCCTCCTCCATCACCTAAGGAGCAAAAATATTATCTACTAGACATTATAACTACCGGAGTTTTGTCCAACATTTCACAACATCAAGAATCTACTAGAAAATAGGTTAAAAGGCACATCCACCAAAAAAATAAATGAACTGATAAAACAGATGATGCAATGAAATCTATACAGATTTGAGATAGATTTAGATCTAAAAGAACACAAACTCATACCTTAGTTAACAGCCTATTAACTAAGCTATAAGATAACAGTGTTTGATAAACTTAGGGAGTTCTTAACTGAGTCCATTTTCAGACCATGATGCTTCATAGATTTCAATGGCAATTTGAAATCCCATATCAACTAAATCTCCGCAATCATCGTTACAGCAACTGCATATGTAACACCAGACCATATTTTTCTTGAATGCAATGTTGTCATGTCAACTGTTCCAACAGGTAGATCCCATTGATCGGTGCATCCATATTCTTTAAGATATTATAGAGAAAAACCTTCTCTAATGCTCTTTTTGCTTTGTCTTCATCAACTATCGCTGAAAGAGCACGTGCTTGTGCATAACTACATTAGAGACACACCTGGTAAGTTCTTGTCTTTTCAGATTTGAACTAAAAAAGAATATATATTGAGAAACAGAAACATGTGAAACACTATAAATAAATCAAGATTTATCAGGCCTGGATAATTGAGAATATCAATGAATGAAGTCAATCAGTTGCAACATACCATTGTCCAGTAAACTGATTAGCTTGAATAGATGAACTTGAGCGGCTACCATTATTGTCGTAGTTGAAGTAAGAACCATTCCACAATTCCTCATATACAACTTTTGCTTACTGAAATTTACACCAAAAATAATCCTCAAACCCTTAAGATCTACTACATGTGCAAATCCAAACGCAACCTGCAATGCTGCCACCTCCAATATATGTACTTACAACAGAGACAGATTACGTATCGTATGTCTGATCAGGAAAGCTATCATTCTCAATCATCCCCATCACCATCCCTATCAAATTCGAACAGATAAAAGTGTTTACTGAACCTTCAACTTACCGTAACCAATATAGAGCATTTGGGCAGCTGGATGAACTTTTGCAGGATTCTGCTTTTAAAAAAAGTTTAATACTCACAAAAGTTTTATCACGTAAACATCAATTTCACTTTTGGACCGGAAATTGAGGAAGCTCGTTCAAACATTCACTATAATTTTTCGGCCTTCATTAGTAACTGCATGACTAAGGACATTGTACATTCAGTCGGCTTCACATTTCTCTCCACCATCTTATGAAGGAGTTCAACAACTTTTGGTATCTCATTATTCTTGAGGAAACCAAACATAAGCGTAGTTAAATGTGACTACATTTGGAGCACAACCTTTTTCCTCCATATATGACAACAACTCATTTGCCATTTCTAGTTGACCATTTTTACACAGCCCATTGATCAAAATGCTATATGTTACAACATGTGGCACCAGGTTTCCATGAAGACAAAACTTCTGAAATAGGTCCCAAGCAGTTTCGAATCTCCCTGTTTTACATAATCCATCAATGAGGGAACCCAAACCTTCAATGCCAACTGCAAACTTATTAATTACTAGAGCATTAAACATTTCCAACGCTTCCAAAACACGCCCATTCTTGCAAAGTCCATCAATGAAAATGTTATATGTCCAGGAATCAGGGAAAACATCGTTACGTCGCATCTCACCAACTAAATTCCGTGCCTCTTTCACCTTAGCTATAAGAAAAAAGCCAGTTAACAAGGTGTTATATGTAATCACATCAGGCCTAATTCCTTTTGAAATCATCTCTCGATAAAGACTAAGAGCTTCATTGACTTTTTTATTCTTGCAATACCAATTGATTAAAGTATTGTTAAGGGCAAACAACATTAGGTCCTATACCCCTTTCTAGCTATAGAATGAAACAACTCCTTTGCATGACCAATTCTATCGGCCAAGCAATAACCGTTCATTAAAATGTTGTAGGTATAAATGTTAGGAACCACGCCCCTCTGAATCATATGTTCCAAAAATAATTGTCTAGCCTTCTCAACCAATCCAGCCTTACAAAAACCATCAATTATAGTATTATAAACAACAACATCTGGCCTACAAAAAACAACAGATTCTTTATTCCCATTAACCATCTCTTCAAGCAACTTCATGGCAACACTTATTTTCTTTCCCTGTTTTACACAATCCACCAATCAAAGTGTTGCAAGTGATCACATTACCTTACAACCAACAACAATCATTTTCTTAAACAATTCCATTGATTCCATAATTTTTCTCTCTGCACACAGACCTTTAATCAAACAAGTAAATGTCACGGTATTTGGGCTAAAACCCAACTTCAAAATCCCCCCCAAAACCGCATAACCATCAGAAACCCTTTCAATATTACAGAAGCAATTCATCAAAATATTCAAAGACATTAAACCTGGAGACAACCCAGTTGAATTCAACAGCTTATATAGCGAAATCACTTCATAATAATGCTTCTTCTTAGCTAGTGCACTAAACAAAGTAGTGAATGATGAAATTGGAGAAAGGGGTTTCGAATTAATCATGTAATAAAAAAAGTACAATGCTTCATTCAGAGTAAACCTACCTGATCGACAATTTTCTTCGAGGAATTTAGCAAGTGAGGATCGTTCAAGGGGTTTTTTGAAAGAATACGAAACTTCATTTTTGGAGCTTGAAGATGTGAGGTTGTGTAAGTGAGCTAACAAAAATAAAACATTAACTTTCGAAGATGGGTTTTGAGAGATTGAAGACGAACGAAATGGGGATCTGAATCTCAAAGCCATGTTTGAATTGAAGAGTGTTTTTGTGGGTCGTTTTTTCCCAAGTAAGGTCATTGCAAAGGGCAAATGCATTAAAGAGAAATGTTTTGACAAATTTCACAAACAACCTTTAAGGTTTTCAAAATTGCAAACTTATGTCAAGTATCGATCTTTTATGATTTCGAAAATTGAAGGTTAAAAATGTAAATCCAAAAATGCAAACCCAAACCAAATTTATATAAGTATTCAATTTTGTTTTTTTAAATTTTTTTTAAAACCTTTTTATAATAAAATTAAATAAGATTTAAAAAACTTCGTATTTAATTTATAATGATATATAATTTTTTTTTTCTATTTGTTCTTCAAACTTTTAAATATAACAAAATCGATATTTCACATAATCGAATATGATATTTTAAAAATTCAAGGGATATTAATAAGATTATCACTCTAATTACATTGTTGAAATATCTATATTACTAAAATAATAGTATTTATAGTTTAATATAATTACTAGTTTTGCATTATACAATAGAGTTATATCGACAGCCTTGAGGTTTAATATAATAAAAATAATCAAATTTATAAAATAATAAAAATCTCTACTGTTAAATTATAAGGGTTAAAATAATAAAATCAGGGCAATTTAATAAATATTTATTAATTTTATAGATATATATTCTAGCGGACTAATAGTTTATTAATAATAGGAGAAATTTTATTATTTCAAAAATCTTAAGTGAGTTTCTATAATTATAGTGAAGTTCAAAGGAGTTGACTTGATGTCCTAACACTTTATGATACTATTGTAATATTCTACATTAGTTTATCCACAACGTGCACTATATATTAACATATATGATCAATACATATCAAGTAATTAGACAGTCGCACATGCACTTATCTCAGCAAAAAGCTTCTGCTATGAATGTGCTTCTTATAACATTGTAATCTCTATTATAACCCTAGTTACTTGTAAAATTTGGAAACAATGGTATCCTTCAAAACTGAATTCTAAAAACGGTTACAAAATTCCTGACAACAATGTTTGGCACCAGGCTTTCAATGAGAGAAATTTCTAAAATAGCTGCCGAGTAGTTTCGGATATCCATGTTTTACATAATCCATCCAAGAGGAAATTCAAGCTTTCAAGGTCAACTGCAAACTTATTATTTACTAAAGTGTGAAACATTTCCACTTCTTCCGAAACACATCCATTCTTACAAAGTCCATCAATGAAAATGTTATGTGTCCAAGAATAAGGTAAAACCATTAAGTTGCATCTCACCAACTAATTTTTGTGCATCTTTTACATTAGCTTTAAGAAAAAGGCAAGTTAACAAATTGTTATTTATAATCACATTAGGCCTAATTCCTTCTAAAATCTTCTCTTCATAAAGATTAAGAACTTCGTTGACTTTTTTATTCTTGCAATACCATCTCATTAAAGTATTGCAGCAAACAACATTAGATCCATATCCCTTTCGAGTTAAAACTTCTTTATTTATAAGTTTTTATGTTGTTTATTAGAGACTATTATTAGAGGAGTGCCACGAGGCAACAAAGTCGGATTTGAAGTTCATTAGAGACTTTATTTCCAATAATAGATGGAGTCAATTAGAAGAGAGAAATTTTTTATAGCTATAAGACTTTTCTATTCTAATTTTTCATCGCATCATATTCTGTGACAAAATTAATGAAATATGAGATATAATCTTGAACTTTTCTCTCAATGTTTTAACATGCTAATTCTTTCAATTAATTTCTCCTATTCAATGACAGTGGGTGGATCATTATGTATTTATTTAACATTTGTTTGTTGTTTATTGATTAAATTTTCCATCTTCTCCTCTTTGTTTTTATGTTTATCCTATGAACCACAAATTTTGTGAGATAATTTTAATCATGTTTAATCACGATGCTCATAGAAGCCAAGTTAATTTCAAAGGAATCTATGAATTTTAATTTTAAACATTTATAATCAGTGTTTGCTTATTGATTGAAATTTTCTTATGTCAATCGAGAACACAACTACTTTTATAACTTCAATAATGCTTAATCAAAAATATTACTATTAATTTAATCTCCTTTATAAAAATATTATTTAAGTGCAAAACATTTAACTTTAAGCATGCATAAATTGATTACTTATATTAAAAGCAAGAAAGACCACAAGAAATTGAAATTATAATGAAATTTCAACAACAAATTTGTTGAAAAACAACTTGACCTAAAAGCTTAAGCTGAAAAAGAGGCATTTTTACGTGTTACATAAACCAAGCCCAAATTCAGACAGAAAGACCAACCCAAATATAGCAGGATGTAATAGATGAGAGATTCAAATCATGACCTCTACTTTAATAACTGTTGTGTGTGATTTTTGTTGTAAGCTCAAAAGTCTCAGTAGCCCAAAAATCAGTAGATCGACGTGATCTCAAGGTCATGGAATCTTGAAGTCCAACTTAGCATAACCTCGTCACGACCATCCAATACAGTTGTTTGGCAAACTAAGGGATAAGCCTTACCTCGAACATCTCGGGAGAAATAAGAACGAATCAATATATGCGCGATCCTAGCACACAACCACTAAAATCATAATGGCAATCCCGAATTCCTCTCTACTTCTTTTGGTGTAAACTTGTATAAATACCCCTTCCAAATATGAGAAAGGGGTTAGCAAATTCCAAATATGAAACTCATGGGCGCGAGGTTAGAAGACAAGTTGATTCGAGGAGGCGGCATGGGAAAGAGCCCATCGGAGAACAAGTTAATAATGGTTGCCGGGGGGAATCTCGCACTTAGTGACTTAGCACATAAAAGAAACGAAAAATGAAACATAATTCATAGATCACTTAAACCCTCTCAAGTACTCGCTTAAAATTAAGAAGGAATATCATACAAATACCATGGAATAACGTTTAATCCTATTCATGGGGATTATGTAAATATTCCATTCCAAAAATAGAAAGTGAAACAATTAGATCTTTTTTGAAGATTGGTACTAATTCATGATCTAATATGTACAAAGTGAAAACCTCATTCTTGATTCTATGAGAAATTTTATGAAAGCATCCATAGAATCATGAAGAGTCTAAGTGAAACAAACATAATCATATGAGATATGGATATTCATTCAAAACAGACAACAAAAATGAATATATGTGTGCGGATATTTTAATCAAGCGAGCATACAGATGATATTCTTCATATTCTTCCTCAGAATATTTCCAGACCAAAGACATTTTTTCACATTTTCCACAAGCATGCATGAGATGCAAGGCCATTGCTGTTTCAGTACACAAACTCAATAGTGCTCTAGTGGTCCATCTTTCTGTATCAGGATTTTCTTCAATGAAAAATGGTAAAATGGATTCTTTGCTAGAATAGAATCAATAGGTATAAAAAAGCAAAGAAGCTAATAGTTGCACTATGAGTATTCAATGTTATTTTAAACCAAGAATAGACCACCAACCCATAATAGTTTTCATGATCTTGTTGAATAAAAAGGAACTTGATCGCCATCTAATCGGCTAAAATTTCTCTGAATCTTAGGTCAAGGTATTGAGGCTATCCTCATCACAAATTAGATGAAATATATGTTCCACAGGAAACATATTAGAACTTTACCCTTTTGAATAAAATGGGTATAAACTTTGACATATCTAGAAGAAAATTTACAAGAAGGGTACTAATATAGATTGATCTCAATAGCACATATATTTTTTGTCCACATATATTTTTTGTCCTCAAACAGGTATCTTTTGTCATAACTGTGTTTACAGAAACATGTTAACACAAAACCTTACTTTTTTTTTTATATAAGAAAGAGAAGTTTGTCAATTACTGTGCTATTCTACTTAACATGTAACCCCAGGAACAAACCTCACTTCTTAGGGAACATTTCTTTAAACTCATTATTTGACTTCAGCTTCTCATCTTTCCACTTCCTCGACTTTTAGATTTGTCGAGGGGACACCAAGTGGTCTAACGTTCCTTGGCATTGCAAATGTGTTCCTCCCCTTCAGTTGAATGCTATCACTACGTTTATTAGCAGTAGAGTGTGGCGCTCTAGAATCCTTGAAAGTTTAATTACTACTTTGCACTGCCATTTAACCCAGAGGAGTAAGAAAATAAAAGGTAGAAGTGGGAAACACAAACATTCAAATGTCTATAGACCGCATTGCACACAAATAAACACACACAAGTAATAACAAAGATAAAACATAATTCCACTTAGCCTACCATGTTCTCTAGAGGCCCCATGACCCGTAGAATCCTTTCTTTTTTGCTTGGGATTTGATCTTGCAATGCTTATCCTCTTCCCAAGATTTTTTTTTCATTCTTTCCTATAGTTGTAGCAAGGTGTGCATCATAGGCAAAATCCACATATGTGAGGCCCTTCAAAAATCAATCAGAGGATATTATAAATTAGTATGCAACGGACCCATACAAATGCTCTACAGTTTAAAGGCAAGTTGGAATATGGGTAAATCTGTATGGGACTATGGTTCAGTCTCCTAAACAAATCACTCGCTAACAAAATGAAAAAAATATTCTCTTAGATAGTTAGACTCTTTATACTTAGAAAATTAAGCAATTTTACCATAATTATGGAATTCAACGCTTCTGAGGGTTTATTTGAGACTACATAATCGTCTCTGGAAAGGACATCCATCTTAAAACCACAAGCGTAAGAACTAAATGATTTATTTACTACATGCAAGGAAGAAATCAAATTGAAGTTTCAATGAGCACCCTTGAGAAATTTGATCAAAGAGAATGGACTGCAATTAGCAGTTTCTATCTCTCTGAAGTATCAGCCATGTTGATCTCCTAGTCTCGTTAAAATTAAGTTCTTAGGGCTAATTTATGTGGTACAGTCCACATTATGCATACATATGTTGAAGTTTAAAGGTAAGGCAATGTTAAACAAGGATTTGACTATAAGACTGAGTTGCACATGGAAGGTCCAGTGGATAGCTTCCCCTTTTTCATTTGAAGCATAAAGGACAATGAACATTGACAAATGATGAATGAGAGAAAAAGAGTCATACCCTTGACTTTCCGATGAACTTGTCTTGCAGAATTCGAACAGATCCAACCCCACCAACATCGTTGAAGAATTTTTTCAGATCTTTAGAAGTTGCCTGAAATTTTTTTTAAACCATTAGAATTATCTCTCTGTATTTGCCTGTCCAGCGTCAAAAAAGAATAAAAAGCAATCTCTCTCTAAAGTGCAACAGAATCTATACTTGCCCTGAAGTTAAGGTTTGATAAAAATGCAGTACACTTGTCAGTGTATACTTTGGCTCTTCTAGTGGTGGAGTCTTTGATGTGCTAGTCATTTGGATGCTCTTCAAACTTGGGTTTTGCTTCTTCTACTTTGTTTTCTTCAGCTAAGTTCTGTGCTCGTCCCTTTCCTTTCCCATAAACTTTGTTTGGGTTTTGGGCAGTATTTTTCTACCGCTTAGCTAGAGACTGTTTGTCAGTGATGCTCGAATGTGTTTTTCTCTTTCCATTAATACTTTTCTTATGTGACTTCTCTTTCTAATCTATTAGTTCAGGAACATATTTGGCTTCCTGCTGTAACATAAATAATTGCAACTCTTCCAACCGGGGTGTAACCTGAGAAAAGGAACAAAGACAAGCATCTTTACGCATTGAGTTAAAATAGCAAGGATTGCATACATTCAATAAATACCAAGCAGATGTATCATAATTCAATAACAACTTTATCAATGTTACGTAACAACTTGACTTAAAAGCTTAAATTGATACTTAAGCGTTCAACAACCATACTTAAAATTTAACACAATCTCGTGCGTTAAACAGCCACAATCACAACCATAAATATAACATAAATACATATACAAGTTTATAATCAAAATAAGAGCCTATTTGTTATAAATTTTAAATAGTGTTTTATTTTCGGAAACAAGGAATATAAGGAATTTTATGAAAATACGTTTTTATTAAAATAAGTTGAAATGTTTTCAAACCAATGTTTTTGCATATAATCCTAAAAATTAGTGTAAAATTAGAAAACAAGAAAAATATCATTTCTCGGTCTTTATATAGTTTTTAACTTCAAAACCAATTTTTAATACTAGATATATTTTCAAATATTTAAAATATTGAGACAAAGCTTTTAAATTTTTTAATTGTAACTTAGTTTTTTAAAATTATTTTTGAATCACAAACCAAACTGGCCCAAATCTCATAAAGAGATTTAAAATACAAAATATATTTTCATATATTTAAAATTTAGAGATAAAACTTTCAAATTTTTAATTGTAACTTAGTTTTCCAAAATTATTTTTGAATTATAAACCAAACTGGCCCAAATCTCATATAGAGAGATTTAAACATGAAATCAATAAAAAACAAATCCTGATAATCTTTTTATTTCAATCTCTTAAACTAGATAAGACTTAGATAACTCTTAAATTGATCATATTCAAATCTAGAAATCCTACACTCCCCCTCAAGCTGGTGAATAGATATTTATCATTCCTCGCTTGGAAACTAGATTAACAGACAACTGTCTAGGTAGTCCTTTTGTAAGAATATATGTTGTCTGTTGACTTGTAGGCAAGTAGGTAACACATAACGGCTTATCTTCTATCTTTTTTTTTGATGATATGTATATCTATTTCAACGTGCTTGGTCCTATCATGATGCACTAGATTTTGTGATATCCCAATCGCAACCTTGTTGTCATAGTACAACCTTATAGGCTCCGTACTTTTGATTTCAAGCTCTCCCAAGATTTAAACCTCATAGTAATCTTACCTACAAAGGTTTTAAGGAATAATGTATGATCAGTTGTGAATTTTTCAAACCAGGCCCGTGGAGACTATTTTAGGCCATATAATGATTTCTAAAATTTGCACACTTTTCTGGCCTTTCCACTTCCTTCAAACCCTGGTAGCATTTCCATGTACACCTCTTTTGCAAGTGCACTATTCAAAAACGCGTTTTTTCACATCTAGTTGTTGTAGAGGCCAGTCTAGATTTGTTGCAAGAGATGAGCACCCTGATAGTATTCAACTTAGCCACCAAAGCAAAGGTCACCTCATAGTCTACTCCATAGGTTTGCTTAAATCCCCTTGCCACCACCCTTCTTCTCCGTCTTATACTTAATAGTAAACACCCACTTGCAACTCACAGTTGTTTTCCCTCTAGGTAAACTCAACAGCTCCCAAGTCTTGTTTTTTTCTCAAGAGCCTCCATCTCTTCTATCACAATCTTCCTCTAGTTTTCATCCCCTAATGGCTCATGTACCGGTGCTAGAACATTCACAGCTGAGAGATTAGTGGTGAATGCCAAAAAATCATCTGCCAACTTATCGTATGCCACATACTTAGCAATAGGATGCAACATACAAGATCTAACACCCTTTCTTAGTGCAATAGGTAAATGTAAATCATCATGCCTTGATTTAGACTCATCAGAAGATAGTTCTTCCTTACCTTGTGACTGTGAATCACTGGTTTCTTCTAGTTGGGATGATTGCTCATACATATCATTAGGTTTCCTTCCACTTTGATAGTCAGTACTTCGAGAATAACATTGGAGACCCGACTGATTTAATCTCTCCAAACCTCCCCTTAGTTTCAATATTTGCTGAGAGCTTAGTTTACCAAGAGTGGGCTATATAGTTAGAGTAGGACCTAAATTGGTAGACTGACTCATCCTTATAGGACTAGGTTGACCTATATGAACCTAACCTGAATTAGGCTGACTAGGAGACTAACTGATTCTTATAGGACTAGGCTGACCTATAGGAAACTAGGTGACTTTGAACTTTGACCTAGACTGGGAGACTACTGGGACTGACTCAAGTGTGGTTGTAAGGGTAACACTACTTCCCATGAATGACCTTCACAATCTCTCAAATTCTCCCTTGAAGGGAAGTGGGAAATAATGGATGTGACTCAAAAAAAGAAACATCACTAAAGACATATAATTTTCTCTTTACAGGACAATAACACTAATAGTCTTTCTGTGTGGAAGAATATCCAAGCAAGATACATTTAATGGCCTAGAGTCTAACTTTCCTCTATTAGGAGACATAACATGTACAAAAGCAGTACATCCAAACACCTTTAAGGGTAAAGTATTTTGGATCCTACAACTAGGAAAGATCTTTAGCAACGTCTCAAGAGGCATATGAAAATCAAGAATTCTAGTAGGTAATCTATTTATAAAATATGCAGCTATTAAAATCGCATGACTCCAAAAATATTGAGGTACATTCATGGTAAGCATTAAGGCTCTAGCTACCTCCAATAGGTGCCTATTCTTTCTTTCAACTATCCCATTTTGTTGAGGGGTATTAACACAAGATCTTTAATGTACAATCCCGTGATGTAACAGGTAGTTTCCTAGGATAGAGTGAAAATATTCCTTACCAATATCAGTCTGTAAAACTTGGATTTTTTCTTGAAACTGAGTTTCAACCATTGAATGAAAGTTTTTGAACAACTGACTTGCTTCAAACTTGTTTTTCATCAAGTATACCCAACATACTCTAGTATGATCATCAATAAACGTAACGAACCACTTAGACCCTACAATATTTGTAACTCTAGATGGCCCCCAAATATCACTATGAATTATTAAAGAAGCCTAGAACTCTTATATTTATAAGCTAGATAGATAGACTTGGTGTATTTTGCAAGTTGACAAGTTTCACACTTAAAAGAAAATAAACTTTTATTTCTGAATATCTTTACCTCCTCAATGGTCGAAAAAGTCCATAGAAGGGACTTCTCAAAGAGCTGAATATGATATGAAAATTTTTTTAAACAACAAGAGTGAACCTCTATATTTGTAAAAGGAGTAGAATGAATTTCCAACACTAAAGTTTGTGAAACTTCATTGCTCTTAAGGTACTTATAACAATCTCTCATAATTCGCAACTGATGAAGGGTAACAACTGAAACTTAAAATAGATATCTCTTTCTCAAGCGCACGGCAATGTTCCAAAGCGAGCAAAGATCAAACCCAAAGATCACCAACCCAAGGACAATTTTGCCTAGCACTAGAATGAACATCCCGCACAATATTTCCTACTTGAAGAGAAAAAGAGATGATTAATTGCTAAAATTACAAATACTTGAAACATAAAGAATTGAAAAGAGAAAATATGAGTGAAACCTTCAAGGTTTTATCCAAATAGTAAGTATAATCAAGCCACAGATCACTTGATACAAGAAACTCGGAATAGAACGTTCATAGAGAAGTTGAACATGGGCTGGATCTCTAGAAGACTGATCAAACTTCAAGTAGATCTGCAAAAATTTCAAATTAAAATAATAGTATTAACACTTTAAAGAAGGAAAAAAAAAAAAAAGTAACCTATTGCCACATTGCAAGAGTCCTTATGCAAACCCCTTCTCTAGGAAAAGAAGAAGAAGAAGAAGAGAAGATCTAAAGTTTACATAAACTGATTTCTTATTGTTAAAATATATTAGGAAAATAGAGATATTATTTCCTAGATTGATTGTTTAGATATATTTGGAAAATAGAGATAGTATATTGATTTGTGTAAATATGGTGGACTAATAATGTGTGTATATCCTTGATTATTTAGGATCAGTTCTTTCCTAATTCATGTAACTTGTACATTGCCATTTCCCATCTTGCTTGGAGAAATAATCAAGCAACATATTTCACAAACACTGTTGTTTCATGGTAGTAGAGCCAGGTTGGTTCTTGGCCTTCTTCTTCTTCTAAATCCATCTATTTCAAAAACCCTAAAACATATCGTTAAAGGAGGCGTTCTTCTTTGCTTTTGGTGAGTTTATTTCTTGATTCTCCTGGTTCGTCGGCATCTTCTAGTTCTTCTCAGGCGATCGGTTTCCTCTAGTTGTTCCTTCTTGTTGGTGGTTCACTTCTGACAGAGGGTGTTTCTATTGTTTTGGATTTATGTCTCACTTCTCATGATTACAATGGCAGAAGCATCAAAATCAGGTGCTATCAAACCATTATTCTCTTCTATTTCTAGTTCTCCAACAAGTACTACAATTAAGCTTCAGGGTAGTAGTAATTATGCGTCATGGGCTGCTTCAGTAGAGTTATGGTTTATGGGGTAGGGTTATGATGATCACTTAAGTAAAACATCCACTAATAATTCTACTTCTGAGAGGGCTAGTTGGGTTAAAGTTGATGCTCAGTTATGTAGTTTCCTTTGGTAGTCTTTAGACCCTAAACTGCTTAATTGGCTTCAATCTTGTAAAACTTACTGTAAGGTCTGGACCAAAGCTAAAAATTTGTATATGAATGATGTGCAAAGAATATATAGAGTTGTTTCTGATATTGTCCACCTTCAACAAAATAGTCAAGATATGGAGAGCTATTTAGGGTAGATAGAGACTTTAAAAGATCAATTTGATTCCCTTATGCCAGTATCTGATAGTACCATTGAATAAGAGAGACAACGTGACAAATTCTTTATGGTCCTAGCCTTAATTAGACTACAATCTGACCTTAGTTATGTTCGAGATCAAATTTTAGCTGGCCCTACCATACCATCTTTGGAAGATGTATCTACTTGATTATTGCGTCTTTCTTTAAACCTAGGCGATACTAATAAGGTTGAGACATCTGTATTAGCTGTTCAAGAAGGAAATCAGCAAGGACAAAGTGATTATGGAAAGGGATCTAGACCACATTACACCTATTGTGGCAAGAACGACCACAACCGAGACACTTGTTGGGCTTTGCATGGGAGGCCTCCACGTTAATCTTCTAATCGATCCACCACTCATGTGGCTCAAGCAATTGGAGATGGACTCATTCCCTTACTTGATACTAAAGACCAACAACCCAACTCCATTAGATTGTCTAGGGCTAATTACAATGAGTATCTTCAATATCAAGCTGTCAAGCAACAGTCATCCTCATCTGGCGCCTCCCAAACTGGTAATTCCTTTGCCTATCTAAGCTGGACCTCTTCTACTGGCCCATGGATTTTGGATTCGAAGCATCTGACCACATTTCTGGTAATAAAAATCTTTTATCTCAAATTACGTCTTTTCCCACTTTATCAAAAATTACTCTTGCTAATAGTTCACAGACTATGGTCAAAGGGATAGGGGAAGCTCAACCACATCCATTTCTTTAAACTCAATCTTATTCGCCTTTGAATGTCCATATAATCTTATTTCTATTAGTAAGTTAACCAAATATCATAACTGTTCTGTCACCGTTTTTGCTGACTCTATTATGGTGCAGGATCGAAACACAGGTCAGACGATTGGAACAAGACATGAATCGCATGGACTGTACCACCTCTCCGATCCAAATCCGCTAGTTGCCTTCACCTCCGCTGCATCTACTAACATTCTTCATAGCCACCTTGGTCATCCATGTCTAGCCAAATTTCAGAAATTAGTACCTAGTTTGTCTACATTATCTTCTTTTAATTGTGATTCATGTCAACTTGGAAAACAAAGTAGAGCTTCCTTTCTCAAGCGAGTCAATAATAGGGCCATCTCAATGTTTGATATTGTTCACATAAACATCTGAGGTCCTAGTTATGTCAATTCAACTTTGGGTTTCTATTATTTTATTACTTTTATAGATGACTATTCTTGTTATACTTGGGTATTTTTAATGAAAACTCGTTCTGAATTTTTTTCTACCTTTCAAAACCTTTGTTCTAAGATTCGTTATCAATTTGGTGTTTCTATTAAGATTTTGCGTAGTGATAATGCTAGGGAATATCTATCTTCTCCCTTTACTAAGTATATGTCTTCTCAGGGTATTATTCACCAAAACTCATGTGCCTGTACTCCTCAACAGAATGGGGTTGCCGAACGCAAAAATCTTTATCTTATTGAAACAGCCCATACCTTACTTATACATCATCATGTTCCTCTTTGATTTTGGGGGAATGCAGTGCTCATCGCCTATTACTTGATTAACCATATGCCTTCTTCTGTCTTACAACATAAGAGTCCTCACTCCATTCTGTTTCCTGGTAAAGACCCATACCTAATACATTTACAGGTGTTTGGTTGCATTTGCTTTGTTCATGATCACACTCCAGGCAAAGACAAATTATAGTCTAAATCTGATAAGTGTATCTTCTTAGGATATTCTCGTCTTCAGAAAGGTTACCGTTGCTATGACCCAACCACCAACAAATATTTTGTTTCTGTCGATGTAACTTTCTTTGAGACATCTCCATACTTTTCTGAAAACACCGTCAATAGCAATCTTATCCCTGCCACCTTACCTATCCCCATCCCTCCTTCCTCGTCGATGGATAGTCCTCCTCTCCAAGTTTATTCTTGTCATCCTCATCCTCCTACTAATCCTAATGGTACTTCCTTTCTTGATACAGGTACCTCGGTCAATCCTGATGACCCATCTCTTGTTCCTCCGTCGCTTACTCTGGTCATGTCTCCTATAGACGAGGCAACTCCTCCACTTGCCCTTCGCAAAGGTATTTGATCTTCTCGAAACCCACATCCTATTTATAATTTTCTTAGTTATGATCGTTTATCTCCATTTTATTCTGCCTTTATTTCAAACCCGTCTTCTATCCCTATACCTAACATTGTTAGCGAGGTAATGGCACATCCAGGGTGGAGAGCTACCATGATTGAGGAGATGACTGCTCTCGATCATAATGGTACTTGGGAGTTGGTTTCCTTACTGCCAAGCAAGACTGTTGTTGGGTGTCATTGGGTTTACACTGTTAAGATTGGTCTTGATGGCAAAGTTGATCGGTTGAAGGCTCGCCTTGTTGCAAAGGGGTACACTCAGATCTATGGGCTCGACTACAGTGATACTTTCTCTCCTGTTTCTAAGATTACTTCGGTACGCCTCCTTATCTTTTTAGCGGCCATGTATCAATGGCCTCTTCATCAGTTGGATATTAAAAATGCCTTCTCGCATGGTAAACTTGCTGAGGAAATGTATATGGAGCAACCGCCAGGGTTTGTCACTCAGGGGGCGTTAGGATTTGTGTGTCGTCTACGCCAGTCTTTATATGGTCTCAAGCAGTCACCTACAACATGGTTTGAACGGTTCAATTATGTGATTCAACAGTTTGGGATGTCGTGAAGTACAACTGATCATTCAATATTTTTCCACCGTAATGATCATGGTAAATTTATATACTTGGTTGTCTATGTTGATGATATTGTCATAACAGCTAATGACCAAGATGGGATTTCTCAACTGAAGCAGCATCTGTTTAACCACTTTCAAACCAAGGACTTGGGGAAGCTAAAGTATTTTCTGGGGATTGAGGTAGCACAGTCTAAGGCTAGTGTTGTTATATCACAAAGGAAGTATGCCTTGGACATTCTTGAGGAGACAGGTATGTTAGACTGTAAGCCTGTAGATTCTCCTATGGATCCCAATGTCAAACTTGTTCCTGGACAGGGGGAGCCATTAGAAGACCCTACAAGGTATTGAAAATTGGTTGCTAAGCTGAATTATCTCACGATCACCAGACCAGATATCTTTCTGCAGTTAGTGTGGTTAGCCAATTTCTCCAAGCCCCATGTAGTGGTCATTGGGACGCAACAGTTCGCATTCTCAAGTATATTAAAAGAGCTCCGAGGCAAGGCTTGCTATATGAAAATAAGGGTCATTCTCAAATTGTTAGGTATTCTGATGCTGATTGGCCAGGGTCTCCATTAGATAGATGATCTACTTCTGGATACTGTATCATGATTGGAGGTAATCTAATATCTTGGAAGATTAAGAAGCAAAATTTAGTAGCTAGATCAAGTGCAGAGGCAGAATATCAGGCTATGGCTCTCGTGACTTATGAGCTCATCTGGTTGAAACAACTTCTTCAAGAATTTGGGTGAAGTGAAGTGAAGCAAATGAAACTAATATGCGACAATCAAGCTACTCTGCATATTGCCTCAAATCCAGTCTTTCACGAAAGAACAAAGCATATAGAGGTTGATTGTCATTTTATCCGATAGAAGATTGAATCTGGATGCATTGTCACCAGTTTTGTCAACTCAAATGACCAATGATGCGACTAAATCAACTTTAGCAAGTGCACTAGTCGTGTTCAAGTAATAAAGTGATGAGTTTGAGTATCGTCCCACAGAGATCAAAGTGAATATTTGTAATTACTTAAAACTACCTACACGTTATTTGAGAAAACGAAATCTTAGAGTGTAAAAGTAACGGATTAAAAATAACTAAATTAAACAAATAAACAATGTGAAGAACTTTGCAGAATTAATGAAGTTAGGGTACATATTTCCCTCTAATTGTGCTTGACAACTAATCTTAATACCCGTTTGTGCTATGAATTGGTAGGATTCTTCTAAGGCCAATTATCCTTATTTAGGTATAATATTCAACTTAATATAGATCCCTATTCGGTTGCTCTGAAATTAAGAAGTGTAAATTCATCAATCCCTTACGACTAATTTGCCCTATTCGATTATGAATTAGATGGACCACAAATTAATCCTAGAATCTCTATTAGGTTACTTTTAGTTTTAATATGCTTTGCAATGTTATTCCAATAAAACAATTATGACTATGAATTAAGCAATAAACCCTAACTTCTCCATCTGAAACATCATTAAGGTAATTGAATCAATCCAACATTCATAAAGCATTAAACCTAAACTCTTGCACAAATTCATAAACATAAATCTGGTATTAAGAATAAAAATTAGTCAAAACATAATTAGGTTTTCATCCTCCCCTAACAAAAGAGATTTACTCCATCCAAAAAACAAAGAAATAAATAGAGAAAAAGGAAAACATATTCAGACTTGAAAAGAAATAAAAATCAAACTCTTAAATCTGATCTTCAGTCTTCAAGCCTCAAGAATGTGTATTCTCCTCTCAAAAATATGCAAAATTTGTCCATTGACAACTAATCTCAATTATACTTAAATACCCAAAAGAGTCCTAAGTGAAAAAGGAAAGAAAAACTGATAAAAATGCCCTAATAGTTTCAGCCACAACCCTGGCCGTAGCAAAATTTAAGTCACCACAGCCTAGGCCGTGGTGTTTCCCGGTCTCTTTGTTCCACCACCATGGCCATGGTGAACTACCAAGGCATGGCCGTGGCCTTCAAGAATGTTAGGTAATCTCAACCTCTTCAAGCTTTAAGTCCTAATTTCATTCAATACTCCAATCTACTCAATCAAAGCCTAAAAAAAAACACAAAAGTTATCCAAATCAATATGTAACCATTCATATCTCAAACTTAACAAAAACAAACATCAAAACAAAGGAAACAAATGAGAAGTTAAGTAAACTAACATCAAAAGAACCCTAAAAACACTCAAATTATGCAACTTATCAACTAGCTAGCAGATGTTCTTACTAAGTCTCTTAGAGGTTCCCGGATCGGATACATTTGTAACAAGCTTGGAATGAAATTACTCAAAGAATAGCTTGGTTTTGGCCTTCAGTAATATATCAAATCATTGTGATAAATAAATAGTGAAGAAATGGTTATGAGAGATTTAATTAATGTTGAAAGACCTATAATAATGAAAATACTTATAAGCTATCAAAAATCATTTGTAAAAGCAAGAACATATGAACTTTTTGCAGGATGTAAAGTCAGCTTATTGTAAACATTAGTAAGGATCTCAGAAACAAGCATATTTGAATGTGGTAAATAATTTGTATTGTCGATATAGTCGGAAAACCATGGTATGTGAAATCTGTATTGTCGTTGTTTGTTGATTTCATTAGCTTAATGGAGGATTGATCCATCGAATTCCGTTTCTTTAGATCTACTGCGTTTATTCATTTTTATTAAATAACTTCTTTGGAGTTCTTCATTTATTGAAATATTACATTAGATTTGGGGGTTTTGGTTCTGCTAATGCATTGTTCTCGAACTGATTTTTATATTTAGGTGATATACTGTCACCGTTAGATCTGACTTCGTATCGCATTATTAGATGAATGTTTGAGTTAATGTTTGGGATTATGATGGATTGGTTGCTCTCTAAACGTGCAAGTTTGCTAATTTCAGTGATATGTATTGTCAAGTTCGTTAATTATATATGTATCAACCTAGCTAAGATATGGAATTAGAGATCATTGAAGCGTATGGCGTAGAATAACAGTTTTATGAATTTCAATTGGTCTTCAACTGACAAAGCTCAATTTATTACGAAGTTCTGAGACCTGCCCATGTGCGTTATTCATTCTTGAATTACCTTGTTTTTAAATAGTAAGTTTTCATTGAAAAAGGGAAGAGATTCATTTTCATTCATTCTTTTATTGAAAAAGAAAAACCCATAGCCCCAAAACA
The DNA here is from genome assembly GCA_026225825.1 of Pistacia integerrima. Classification (NCBI taxonomy): domain Eukaryota; kingdom Viridiplantae; phylum Streptophyta; class Magnoliopsida; order Sapindales; family Anacardiaceae; genus Pistacia; species Pistacia integerrima. Next base: position 41,329,337 of record CM047749.1, read on the forward strand.
CTCTATCCCACGCCAGTTTTAGTTTTGAGTGAAAAATCAAATACTCTTCATTTCCTTCTTTGTTCTTAAGGCTAAAGAGGATCTAGCAAATCCCTCTTTAGTTCCTTGCAATTATCTTCGTGTGGACTACATCGGTTCGATCCTACACTTGGGCAAATACGTCAATAGCAAATACGTTCAGAGACAAAGTTGGAGGAGCCTCCAAACATGGGTATGGTTTCTAAACTTCAAACTGATTTTTTCTGTAGATTCTTATAATGTATAAATCATGATTCTTTTCGTCTGTCCCCGATTTTGGGTTCTAAAGAACGATCCGTTGTTGTAAATTTTTGTTTTCCGCTGCGTAATTGGATCATTTCCTAACAAAAGTAACATATTAAAAATAACTAAATTAAACAAATAAACAATGTGAAGAACTTTGTAGGATTAATGAAGTTAGGGTATAGATTTCCCCCTAATTGTGCTTGACAACTACTCTTAATACCCGTTTGTGCTATGAATTGGTAGGATTCTTCTAAGGCCAATTATCCTTATTCAGGCATAATATTCAACTTAATACAGATCCCTATTCGGTTACTTTGAAATTAAGAAGCATAAATTCATCAATCTCTTACGACTAATTCGCCCTATTCGGTTATGAATTAGATGGACCACAAATTAATCCTAGAATCCCTATTCGATTACTTTTAGTTTTAATATGTTGCGCAATGTTATTCCAATAAAACAATTATGACTATGTATTAAGCAATAAACCCTAACTTCTCTATTCAAAACATCATTAAGGTAATTGAATCAATCCAACATTCATAAAGCATTAAACCTAAACTCTTGTACAAATTCATAAACATAAATCTGGTATTTAGAATAAAAATTATTCAAAACATAATGAGGGTTTCATCCTCCCCTAACAAAAAAGATTTACTCCATCCTAAGAACACAGAAATAAATAGAGACGAAGGAAAACATATTCAAACTTGAAAAGAAATAAAAATCAAACTCTTAAATTTGATCTTTAGTCTTCAAGCCTCAAGAATGCATCTTCTCCTCTAAAAAATATGCAAAATTCGTCTCTTGACAACTGATCTCAATCATACTCAAATACCCAAAAGAGTCCTAAGTGAAAAAGGAAAGAAAAATTGATAAAAACACCCTAATAGTTTCCGCCATAACCCTGGCCGTGGCCAAATTTAAGTCACCACAGCCTAGGTCGTGGTTTTTCCTGTTCTCTTTGTTCCACCACCATGGCCATGGTGAACTACCAAGGCATGGTCGTGACCTTCAAGAATGTTAGGTAATTTCAACTTCTTCAAGCTTTAAGTCCCAATTTCATTCCAATACTCCAATCTACTCAATCAAAGCCTAAAAAAAAACACAAAAGTTATCCAAATCAATAGATAACCATTCATATCTCAAACTTAACAAAAACAAACATCAAAACAAAGGAACAAATGAGAAGTTAACTAAACTAACATCAAAACAACCCTAAAAGCATTCAAATTATGCAACTTATCAACTAGCTGGCAAATGTTCTTACTATGTCTCTTAAAGGTTCCCAAATCAGAAACATTTGTAACAGCTTAGAATGAAATTGCTCAAAGAATAGCTTGGTTTTGGCCTTCAGTAATATATCAAATCATTGTGATAAATAAATAGTGAAGAAATGGTTATGAGAGATTTAATTAACGTTGAAAGACCTATAATAATGAAAATACTTGTAAGTTATCAAAAATCATTTGTAAAAGCAAGAACATGTGAACTTTTTGCAGGATGTAAAGTCAGCTTATTGTAAACATTAGTAAGGATCTCAGAAACAAGCATGTTTGAATGTGGTAAATAATTTGTATTGTCGATGTAGTCGGAAAACCATGGTATGTGAAATCTGTATTGTCGTTGTTTGTTGATTTCATTAGCTTAATGGAGGATTGATCCATCGAATTCCGTTTCTTTAGATCTACTGCGTTTATTCATTTTTATTAAATAACTTCTTTGGAGTTCTTCATTTATTGAAATATTACATTAGATTTGAGGGTTTTGGTTCTGCTGATGCATTGTTCTCGAACTGATTTTTATACTTAGGTGATATACTGTCACCGGTAGATCTGACTTCGTATCGCATTATTAGATGAATGTTTGAGTTAATGTTTGGGATTATGATGGATTGGTTGCTCTTTAAACATGCAAGTTTGCTAATTTCAGTTATATGTATTGTCAAGTTCATTAATTATATATGTATCAACCTAGCTAAGATTTTGAATTAGAGATCATTGAAGCGTATGGCGTAGAATAACAGTTTTATGAATTTCAATTGGTCTTCAACCGACAAAGCTATATTGGTTTAGCAATTTATTACAAAGTTCTGTCACTCTTCAACAAAGTTTAATTAATGTATTATTATGTTGTTGTAAGTTTGAAAACCTTTGAGCTAACATGCAGTATATATAGTGAAATAGTCGTCTCTCATCACCACTGGGCTTGTGCATGGTGTTAATGAAGATAGGAATAAATTCCGTTGTACGATATCTGGTGAAGGTTAAGTTAACGAAGAAAAGTGCAGGTGAATAAAGTGAATATGAAAGCTTTCAAATGTTTTCATATCTGGAAGCGTGGGTATAAAAACATATTCTATGGTGTAAAATAAGAGTTGAACTTGGGCTTGAGATATGCACTCTATTAATGGATTAAAGGAGATCAGGCGGTGATTTGTATGTTGGGATTATTTTAAGTAAATTAGAATATATGATTTTTTTAAAGTAAATGGGTGATCAGATGTGAGTGACTACTTGGTACCCTCGAGTCCAATACGTGGCTGCTGCCACATTCAACGCATACAATATGATACATGCCATGGGGTTTGCGCGTAAAAGAATGTCATGCTCATGGGCCCTAGCGTGCCTGCAGGATTGGGCCGCTGGCCAGTCAGAGTCACACAAAAAGGGCCTTCGGTTCAATAAAATGCAATTAAAACAAATTATGGGTTATTTTTACTTTGATCCTTAAAGCTTGGAGTATATTTATTTACCTCGACTTCTCAAGAAAAAACCTAGAATACCCCTGTTATCTTATTCACATATTATTAGAGTGGTTTATAATATGCTAAAAATTATCCATATTATATTTGGATATCAACTATTACTCTTATGAGAATTGATTTTTTTAAAGGTGTATAATAGGGGTGTCAAGCAAGCTGAGCGACTCCCGTGCCGAGTCGAGCTGAGTTTGAGCTTTCCAATACTTGGCTCAAGCGGCTCTCGAGCTTGACAAGGGATATATGCAAGTTTGGTAACAATTAGGGGGGTATTGTAATTTATCACTATGCCTTTTAAATTATGTCAAAGTCTCATTTACATCCCATTTCAATTCGAGAATTGAAACCCTAAATTCTAATTCTCTCTGTGACTGCCCCTTTGTATTCACTCTATCCTCCATCTTCTCTACCGTTCCGAATGCTTCTCTAATACGAAAGTTCTAGTGAAGAGAGCTTGAGCTTCAACTGTTCTAGAGCCGAGCTTAAGCTTCTCAATATTCGGCTTGGCTTAGCTAGATTACACATTGTATAATATACTTTTTTATTAAACTTTTATTCATTTCTAATATCATTTGAAGGAGAAAATAGGGGTATTATAGACTTTGTATTAAAAAGTCACACTTGATTGGACTAAATTGTTTGTATCTCATAGTACTGAAGGTAAATATAATATATTTCAAACCTTAAGGATGAGAGTGCAAATAAACCACAAATTATATATGAATGTTAATTAGTATTTTACATTTTATACAAATTTTATATAAATTTTAATTAGTATGGGATATTAATTAACAGTGTTATCTTTGGTTTAGTTTATATACTAAAAGAATATACTAATTAGATGGATAAATTAACCACCAATAATACTACGCATTTCAGAAGTTATCTTAACATTTCCATTTGAAGTAATGTGTAATCTAAGATGGTGTTGAGATTTAAATGAAGTGAAATGTGTATTATTACTCATTAACCACTCTTAAATGGTAGAAACATTAGATAGAAATAAGATAAAATTTTAGAGAAAAAAGAATATTTTATAAAATACTATTAAAGACTTTACGTAGTTATATTCAAATATATCTTTTATTGAAAGTGTTGGGCTACGCGGGTCAACATCCTGCCATGGCGGAGCTGGGAAGGTCAAGTGACCTTGAACTGTGGGAGCAAGGCTGGTAGTTTAAGGAAATAGGGTGCAACTTTGCTGCAAACTTTTACCTTGGTGTATGCGCCTAATCCTAACAAGTCCTAAATCGTTGGAGAGCGTTGATAGCTTTTGGTCCGGTGAAAAACGTATAATCCTTTATGCATAGTCACTAGTTAGATAAAAATTGTGCTTGATCATATCTACTATTCAACCATATTACAAATTGCAAGTCCATAAGAGAAATTAAGTTAATATAATAAAATAAATTAGTATATCTTGAGGTCTCAGAATGTTCCAAATTATCATTAAGAGGATAATATCAATTGAGAGAGATAAATGTGTGTCAACAGATACATTGACCCAACCAAAGATTTTTTCTTATTTAATCTAGTTAGAAAAATGTATTTATAGATGAAGAGCTTGAAACTTTCTAGTTCTCTAAGAAGCAATTTCATTGCTTTTATAAAATTTTAAATTATTCAAAATAAAAATCTTAAAATCTACATAATTTCTGTCTTATAAGATGAAACTACTTACTTTACTCAATAAAACTTGCTTAATTAATATTATTAATCACATTTGGTGACATTAAAATAAATGCGAAGGTAAAACAAAGTTTCATCTTAATATCAATCTCTTCTTTCATCTCAACCATGAAAGAATATTATTAAGACAGTTCTTGACAGTGATATACATGCCAAATTATAGATGGAAATTTACTTATGCTTCTCCAAATTATAAATAATATAATCTGGTTGTATTATTTATGCACAACCCTTCCTAAACATACGGGTCATCAACAGTAATATAGCAGTTCGATAAAGACTATTGGGTGTATTACTTAAAGGGTTTTAAGTTCAAGCCCATTTTCAAATGTAGCCATTGAAATTCTTATTCGGTCAATAGTTTCAAGATTTCACAAGATTAGCTGAGGTAGGGATGGGCACGGGTTGGGAACCCCTGTCTCCGGACCTAGCTTGGAAGCCCAAGGGGATTCTCCAAATCCGCCCATCCCCAAATCGGGGATTTCGGGGAATCCCCAATTAAAAAAAAAAAAAAATTATAATGAATCAAATGATACATATACTATTATAGGATAATACTTGTACTATATTAATATTGTTAAGAGGCTTTATATCCAATTTTTTTTAAAGTCTCTTATCAAATTATGAAAAAATAGGTCTACTTTGAAATGATACATTATGTCTATTTAATAAGTGATAAATTATGTCTATTTAAGATATAATTTTTTTTTTTAAATATCTTATCAAATTATTAAATAAAATTTAAGATAAATTCTAAATAAATAACTACAATTCTATTCGAAATGTCATTACCATAATTTATTATTAATTAATTTAAATGACTTAATACATATATAACATATACACTAATATATATATATATATATATATATATATATATATATTATTAATTAATTTAAATGACTTAATACATATATTATTAATTAATTTAACGTATATGTTATATTACATAAATACATAATATATATGTATTAAGTCATTTAAATTAATAATAATAATATATATAAGCTTATTATATTTAATATAGACAATTTCTCTATCATTACTCATTTGTATATGTTTTCACTCAATGTTCCCACAATTATATCATCATAATCACATTTGAATTTGATTAATTAGTAATGTGAAACAATTTATTATTAAATGGTAATTTCTTGATAGATGCACTTTTCTTTTACATAATAAATTACTAAATTGTGTCTTGTTATGTGATACAATTGACTGTGTCTCTTCACCTTTATAATACAATGTAGAGTAAACGACATGTTCCCACCCAAAGATTAGTGAAAATCCAACAATCCACTCCTAGTTTCATTGTTAATAATTTTTGGATTCAAACATAATTTTTGGATTCGAATATACCATAATCCCACCCTTAAATTAATACTGTTAATAATTTTTGGATTCGAACATAGTATAAAGAGTGTTATTACCAAAATACCCTTACAAATAAATTAGTAAATTACTTTTTAACCCCAAATAGACTTGGATTTTTTTTAGAAGCCGCAAGGGAGGAGAAAATCAGGAGAAAAGGCTCAGATCCAACCAAAATGTAGGCGGATGAGGTTAGAAGATGGATGGCTTTTGTTGGGGGAAGGTAGTGGTGGTGACCGTGATGTCAAACGGCTTCGGAATCTGGCTAGATCTAGATTTTTTCGATAGCTATGAGGGAAGGGAAAATTGCGGATAAAAGACTCAGATTTGGCCAAAATGGAGGCAGACGAGGCTGGGGGAGTGATAGATTTTGTCGGGGATGAGTGGGGGAAGTTAGTGGTGGTGGTGATGTCAAATGACGCCAGAATTCATCTAGTTCTATGTTTTTCTGGTAGGTGCGAGGGAGGGGAGAATGGAGGAAAAAAAGGCTCAGATCCGGCCAAAATGGAGGCGGATGAGGCTAGGGGATGGATGGGTTTTGTCGAGGAAGCTAGTGGTGGTGGCAGTGATGTCAAACGACGCTGGAATCCGGCTAGATTTGATTTTTTCGGCAACTGCGAGGGAAGGAGAAAATCGCGGAGAAAAGGCTCAGATCCAGCCAAAATAGAGGTAGATGAGGCTGGCGGATGGATGTGTTTTGTCAGGGATGAGTGAGGGAAGTTAGTGGTGGTGGCGGTGGCGGTGATGTGCAACAATGATGGAATCCGACCAGATCTAATTTTTTGCGACTATCACGAGGAAGGGGAGTGATGAGGGGTGCTCGTGAAAGAAACTTGAGATGTAAAGGGTTATGTTTCAATTTTCATTTTTATTTAAGATTTAATGCAGTTCAAATTACCATTTTACCCTTTAAACATTAGATCGGATGATTTTCTGTTAATTTAAGGGTGGCAATCTGAAATAAATAAAACCAAGGGTGGGAACTTGGAATTTTGCTAATCTTTGGGTGGGAACATGTCGTTTACTGTATAATGTATGAATTCTTTGAATATCACATAAAGTTCATATTTCTTCTTCTAATTAATTGGTAAATTTAATTTACAACGATTTTAAATGTTAATTTAATTAATTAATTTGTTCTTGTATAATTTATAGCTTCATTGATTGATTTTCAACTATTCAAATTAATATAGGATTAAACGGTTAAACTTGATTAAAATTTTTAAGTAGGGCTATTAATGACAATTAGATGTATTTAAATTTTAATTAAAATGAGAATTTATAAATTGCATCAAAATAACATAATATCATGTCATTTGAAAAATTAAATGAAACATCTTTTGTTTCAAATTTTAACAATATTCAAAAACATCCACAAAATTATATATGGGGCGAGGTGGGGCCAATTTGGGGTTGAGACGGGGCAGGGTAGGGACGAGGCCATCTCTATCCCCAACCCATCCTTGAATTTGGGGATTGCTTTTGGGCTCGAGCCCGGCCCGATCCACAATCAATTTGAGGAATCTCCACTCCGTTCGGGGCGGAAAACATGCTCATTCTTAAGTTGAGATGCACATAAGCTGAACAAACACCCTCAATCATTAAAAAAGATAAAAAAAAAAAAAAAAGAGTAATCTAATTTCAAACCAATATCACATATCTATTTATGGTGTTGTTTAATAAGGATGTACTTATTTTTAGGGGTTTGAATATTAAACCAATGATGAATAATATTACAAACTCTATTGCAAAAGACATATGCGTAAGAAAAACAGAACACCTCTTCTGACTTGGCATAGTATCAGGATTCAGAAGAGATGGTTTACGCCAGTGGCGGATCCAGCCACTTTTTGGATGGGCCCTCAAATTTTTTTTAATATTAATATATAAATTTATATATTTTAACCCACCCTAAAAAAAATATTAATAGACAAAAATAATAATGTATAATAAATTTTTATTTTGGCACACCCTAAAAGAAATTTCTGGATCCGCTACTGGTTTACGCCAATGAAAATGTTGGCTTTAAGAAACAGTTCCTCAAAAAAGAAAAAAATAATAATAATAATAACTCATTTTTTCTTTGTAATGTGATCATCAGGGTCTGGTTTCTCAACACCATCATCATCATTCTTGAGCCAATAAGTCTGCCCAAAAGAAGCCACACCTTTTGGAACATCATCCATCACCCATTCTTGGCCTTCAGGAAAACATAACCCTGAACATGGATATGGAACCCAATTACTTGATGATGAATTGCTCTTCTTTTCACCATTCAATGTCGTTCTTGTAAAGTTTTTATCTTATGGTTGCTGATGATCTTCATCCAATACCACTACAGATTTGCTCAAGTATCGACAACGATCAACTTGCCTATCCTCCTTCCAAGACTTGATAATAATATTAATCAATATTAATTAATATCTGGCAAAATCCATGTTAAGTATGATAACTGCAATTATACTTCTCATTTGTCTAAGTGATAAAGCCTCACTGTGTCGTTACGATCAAAACATTTCACTAGATCATTCAATTATATACAATGTATGTTGTATACAACTTTTATAAAGTTGATATTTGATTGACAAGATCATTCCAAATTATCGAATGTCACCACCAGAATTAAAGGAGTTGCAGAAACAACTCAAGCAGCTCTTAAAAGCGGGCTTCATCAAGCATTCAAAAGCATCATATGGAGCTCCGGTTCTCTTTCAAAAGATGCATCATCTCAATTGAAGTATTAGCTATTCTATAAATTCTGTAGCAAATATATTTTCACAAACATCAACTAAACAATAATAATATACTCCTCACTCCAAATGGCGCTTTGATTTTTGATCCTTTTTCCACTCTTTGCAATGGTAGAATCTCAATCTACTATCACAATGATCAACCAGATTGACTTGCAGGTGGCCATGGCTGACATGAGAGCGAAATCTTATCATGGGTTTGTTGATACGATAATGGTGATGGAAGTTTGGACTGAATGTAGATAGGGACAGCAAGATGATAATATTATTGATACTCCACTTAAGGTAGGAATCACCGTTACACGCAATGTGTTAATGAAAATACTCAAAAAAAATCCTCTCTAACCCGAAGACTCTCTTTAAATAGGCTCACCTCTCCAACCTGGTATCATTCCTACAATTCAGATAGGATAAAGCTAACATGCATATGATAAAGCTAACATGCAAATACTGATAATGATAAACAACTCTTCCTACCGTCCTTTATTCTTATCCTACCAAAAGAACTATTCCTGATATTAAGGATTAGGAGTCCTAATCCTACTATTCCGAATAGAATCCCCATCACTTGCCTCCCCTGGAACACGATCCTTGTCCCCGAGGTTGAAGTCAGGAAATTATTGTGCAAGACATGTCACCTCTTCCCACGTGGCATCTTCAGGAGCCATATGCTTCCACTGGACGAGAGCTTCTGTGACATACTGAGCTCCCCATTTCACCCACCGGAAATCTCGAACGTGTTGCGGTTGGAGCAATGGTGTGTTGGTTTCATAAAAGGGCGGCAAGTCTGAGGTGATATGAGACACATCGCCCACCTTTTTCTTGAGCAAGGAAACATGAAAAACGTGTAAGGAAGAGCCAACCTGTAAGCGACCAGTCCAATCTGTTAGTTAGAGTGCAGAACAATAGAGAAAAACAGGGGACTAAGAGAAGAGTAGAAGATCTATAAGCTGAATATTGATCCTTATTGACTTACAACTGAAGTACTCAATAGGCCTTTAAATAGGCAGTACATAATAACAAACTAACTTAAAAGTAGAGATTATTGGCATTATCATTGACATGATCTAAGGAACAGAAAATAGAAAATCAAGGAGCCATGAAGTATCTGCATATGACTCGGTCAAAGAGTTGATATCACAGCTGTCAAATTTGAATCATTCTCCAACACTCCCCTTTGATTCAAAATTGCAAACACCAAGTTGAAGCCTGAAATAGACATGCTTGTCTCGAGGAAGGGATTTTGTTAGAATATCAGCAACCTGTTCTTTAGTATTACAGTACTCTAAAATGATTGACTCATTTGATACAAGATCTCGAATAAAATGAACCCGAATGTCAATATGCTTTGTTCTTCCATGGTAGGCTGGATTCTTAGTCATCGCGATTGTCGCTTTATTGTCGCAATAAATTTCAGTTGCTTCCTTTTGTTCTTGACTGATGTCTGCAAGAATTCGCCTTAACCAAACTGCTTGACATGCTGCTGAAGTTGCTGCTGCATATTCCGCTTCAGATGAAGACAAGGCTGCTGTTGCTTGCTTCTTTGAACTCCAGCATATGGCACCTGAACCAAGATTAAAAACATAACCGGAAGTGCTCCTTCTATCCTCCAAACATCCGGCCCAATCGCTGTCAGTGTAACCAAACAATTTGAATTCTGAAACACAACCATACCACAACCCAAAATCAATTGTTCCAGCAATATATCGCAACACTCTTTTTGCAGCTCCAAGATGATGTTTTGAAGGGCAGTGCATAAATCTGGAAATGACTCCAACTGAGAAAGCAATATCTGGCCGCGTATGAGTCAAATAGATTAAACCCCCAACCAAACTTCTAAAATGTCTTGCATTTGCTTGTTCAGTACCATCATCAATCTGCAACTTTTCATTCAAATTCATAGGTGTAGCTGCAATCTTGCAATTCAACATGTTAAACCTTTTAAGTAAATCAGTAGCATATTTTCTTTGTGACACAAAGATTCCATCTTTAACTTGCTTCACTTCTAGCCCAAGAAAAAAGTGCAGCATGCCCAGGTCTGTCATTTCAAACTTTTTCTTCATGCAAACTTTGAATTCATTAATGAGAGAAGAAGAGGAACCCATATAAATCATATCATCCACATAAAGGCAAATAATGAGAAGATCATTTTTACCTTGTCTTTTCAAATAAAGATTGGGCTCATTCTTACTTCTTTCAAAGCCATTATCAAGAAAGTAGGAGTCAATTTTGCTGTACCATGCCCGTGGAGCCTGCTTCAACCCGTAAAGCGCTTTTCGCAGCTTGTACACTTTCTCTTCTTTCCCTTCAACTATGAATCCTTCGGGTTGAGTAACATATACCTCCTCATGCAACTCGCCGTTTAAAAATGCTGATTTAACATCAAATTGATATACTGGCCATCGCAATTGTGCAGCCAACACCAAGATGGTTCTCACCGTTTCAAATCGAGCAACAGGAGAAAATGTTTCTTCGAAGTCGATACCTTGCTTTTGTGAGTAACCCTTTGCCACCAGTCGAGCCTTGCGCTTTTGTATGCTTCCATCTGCATGATACTTAGTTTTGAACACCCACTTTAGGCCAATTACATTTTTACCATCAGGCAAATCCATCAACGCCCAAGTTTCATTTCTTTGAATTGCTGCAATTTCTTCTTTCATGGCACTACGCCATTCTTCTTTTTCTGCTGCTTCTTCAAATGTTGTTGGATCAGCTACAAACAAGGCTTGTGTATTCTCATAAATCTCCCTTACCAATCTGAATTTTCTTGGAGATGTTTCCTCTGAAGATGAACTTGAAGAAGACAAGTTTGATGAAGTCGAAGGACTTGAAAAAGATGGTTGTTGTACTTCAGTTCGTGGAGCACTATTTTCAGTTGAAATTTCAAATTGAACACCATCTGAATTCTCATGCCAAGTCCAACTTGTCTCTTCATTGAAAACTACATTCCTGCTAATAATCACTTTTCCACACACAGGATTATACAGCCTATATGCTTTAGATTGAGAGCAATAACCAACAAAAATACATTTTGTTGATTTATAATCAAGTTTGCTTCGATTATGTGAAGCAATCAAAGCATAGGCAACAGAACCAAAAACCTTTAAATGACTTACCCAAGGTTTCCTACCAGTCCAAGCCTCATATGGTGTTCGGTTTGGAACAGCCTTTGTTGGTGATATATTCAACAAGTAGACAGCAGTAGAGACGCCTTCTGCCCATAAATTATTTGGTAGTCCCTTGGCCTTTAACATGCTTCTCGCCATCTCGACAACAGTTCGATTTTTTCGTTCAGCGATGCCGTTTTGCTCTGGTGTGCTCGGAACAGTCAACTCCCTATGTAAACCTTGCTCTTCACAAAACTGAATAAATTCATGAGACAAAAATTCACCTCCTCTGTCAGTACGAAGCACCTTAATGCATTTGCCACTTTGCTTTTCAACATGTGCTTTGAACTTCTTGAAGTTCTCAAATGTTTCTGACTTGAATTGTAGAAAATAAACCCAGCTCATGCGATTGTAGTCATCTGTAAACAATAGAAAATATCTGCTCCCACCAAATGATTTTGTTTGCATAGGACCACACAAGTCAGCGTGTACAATCTCAAGACAACTAGATGCCTTCTAGACTTCCCCGTAGGAAATGGTCTTTTACATTGTTTCCCATATATGCACCCTTCACACTGATCTAATGACTCAATTTTGGGCAACCCAAACACCATTTCCTTTTGACTCAACAATTTCAAACCTTTTACATTCAAATGCCCATACCGTAAATGCCACAAAGTAGACTCTCTATTTTCTTTGACAACAAGTGCATGACTTTCAACACTAGAAACTTCAAGTGGGAATAACTTATTTGGTGTCATACGAACATCAACTATTATCTGATCTGACTTTTTATCTCTAATCACACAAGAGACATCATCAAACAAAATGGAATACCCACTAGCCATAAGTTGCCCAACACTCAACAAGTTTTGAGATAAATGTGGAATAAAATAGACACTATAAAGGAGCTTTACATTACCATGACCATTATTGATTGCCACAGTACCTTTGCCTTCTACTTGCATTTGTTTGTCATCTCCGAGCCTCACCTTTAGCTTGTAAGACTCGTCAAGCTCCGTAAACAATGACTTTATTCCTGTCATGTGATTAGAGCATCCGCTGTCCAGAAACCAAATGTTGTTGGAAGTTGTTGTGTCTGCATGATAGGCCATGAATAGCTTAACCTCCTCTTCCTCTTGTTCTGCATAGCTTGCATGCTTTTCCCTCAATTTCCAACATTCAGCTTTTACATGTCCAAACCGTTTGCAATAGTAACACTGGACACCACTTCTATTACCTCTTAGCTGCTGCATTTCATCATTTTGCTCATTACCATGTCCTCTTCCATGACCACCTCTTCCGCGGAATCCTCCTCTACCACGACCCCTACTAGCTACCTCCTTTTCCTCATTTTGATTGGATACCTCCCCTCTCACCTGAAAAGCTTTTTCTTCATTCTTCTCATCTGCCCTAGTCAATCTTGCCTCATGGGATTGCAAAGATCCCATCAATTCATTAAATGAGTATGTAGCTAAGTCTTTGGACTCCTCAATAGCTGCAACTACATGATCAAATTTTGGAGTCAAACTCCGCAATACTTTTGCAACTATAGTCTGATCAGAAACTTCTGCCGCATAAGTCCGCATTTGATTAACAATTGCATCTACTCTGGATAGATAATCGTGCACTGATTCTCCATTTTTCATATGCAAGGTTTCAAAATCACGACGAAGAGATTGAAGTTTTACCGTGATTACTTTCGAGGAGCCTTTGTACACCGTTTGCAAAGTCATCCAAGCATCGTTGGCTGTATTTGCTGCTGCTATTTTTGAAAAAATTGACTCATGAACTGCTTGTTGAATGAAGAACAGGGCTTTAGAGTCCCTTTTTTTGTTTAATCTTTGCTCTTCATCGGAACCCGCTCCGTCTACAGTGATCCCTTGCTCAACCACATCCCATAGCTCTTGAGATTTGAACAAGGTTTTCATTTTGATGCTCCAATACTCATACTTCTCACCGTCAAAAACAGGTAAAAGCGGCTGTGTGGTTACTGAACTCCCATTTCCTGCCATTTGGATACACTCACTGCCTTTTTTTTTTTTTTGTTCGCCCAGTCAAAGACCGAAGCCTTGCTCTGATACCACAATGTTAGTTAGAGTGCAGAACAATAGAGAAAAACAGGGGACTAAGAGAAGAGTAGAAGATCTATAAGCTGAATATTGATCCTTATTGACTTACAACTGAAGTACTCAATAGGCCTTTAAATAGGCAGTACATAATAACAAACTAACTTAAAAGTAGAGATTATTGGCATTATCATTGACATGATCTAAGGAACAGAAAATAGAAAATCAAGGAGCCATGAAGTATCTGCATATGACTCGGTCAAAGAGTTGATATCACAGCTGTCAAATTTGAATCATTCTCCAACACAATCCACTCCACAATCTGATAAGGCTTGAAAAAACAACTAGCTAATTTCTGATGGGCTCGTCGAAAAACACTGCACTGTCAGTAAGGCTACAGCCGTAGGAAGACCCAGTCACCAACCTCGAACATACAGTCACGTCACTTTTGATCTACAAATTGCTTCCAACTGATGCAATAGCTCATCCCTCTCACGTAGGCCTTTATCAACTTCATCTACCATAGAAGTGCCCTCTAAATAATTTGCAATTGTTTGTGGTGGTCGTCCATATAATGCTTGAAAGGGAGTAGTACCCAACGACTGGTGAAATGTGGTATTATACCAGTATTCTGCCCATGGTAAGTATTGACACCATTTTTTTGGGTGTTGGTTGCAGAGGCAGCGAAGATATTTTTCCAGGCATCGATTGACCACCTCCGTCTGGCTGTCTGATTAAGGGTGATACGCTGAACTCATCTTCAACTGGGTGTCTTGCAGTTTAAAAAGTTCCTTCCAAAAGGTGCTAACAAACACGCGATCCCGATCACTCACCATTGATTTAGGAATACCATGGAGACACACAATCTGAGCAACAAAAAGTGCAGCAACCGTCCGAGCTGTGTAAGGATGGGCTAACGCCAAAAAATGGCTATATTTGGCAAGGCAATCCACCACAACCAGCACCACAGTTTTGCCTTTTGAAGAGGGTAACCCTTCCACAAAATCAAGAGATATGTCCTCCCATACCTGTGTTGGAACTGGTAAGGGTTGTAAGAGTCCAGCCGGGGAACGAGAGTCCGATTTGTTTCGTTGGCATTCATCACAAGCTGCCACATGCTGCTGCACATCATGTTTCATCCCTTCCCAAAAAAAAAAAAAGATTGCCTTACCCTTCTGTAGATGGTAAGATACCAGAGTGACCTCCCACTTTGGAATTGTGACACTCTCGGAGTAACGCGGACCGCAAGGATGAAGATGGGGACAACACAATCCTGTCCTTGTACAGTAGCATGCCATCACGGTTCTTGAGGTGTGGGTGTCGATCTGGATGACTAATAAACTTTTGATGCAAGTCCACTAAGTAAGGCTCTACAGTATTGGCTTGTTTCAACTCCGCCCACAACTGGAAATGTGGCCCACTAATGGCAAATAAATCTTCTGAAGTATCCGATTGGTTGTCATGGCCTGACGTTATAGTTTGCATGGGCATGCGGGATAGTGCGTCTGTAGCTGAGTTCATTTTTCCCGGACAATATATAAGCTCATAATCATACCCAGTAATTTGGAGACCCATTTTTGTTGCTCAGGCATAACCATCGCTGCTCCAAGAAAAATTTCAGGCTCTTTTGGTCTGTCCAGATTTGAAAGTGTCTACCCAATAAATATGGTCGCCACATTCGAATAGCCTCCATGATAGCCAACATTTCTCTAGAGTATACTGACCATCCCTGCTTCTTAGGCCCAATTGCTTTGCTCATAAAAGCCCAAGGACGTCCCTGTTGAGCCAAAACTGCTCCAATACCTGTACCAGATGCATCTGTCTCCAAAACAAACATGTTAGAAAAATTTGGTAACCCCAATACGGGTGTGGTGGCCATAGCCAACTTCAACTCCTTAAAGGCTTTAGTTGCTTCTAGACTCCACCCAAACTGTCCTTTCTTCAATAACGGGGTCAAAGGTTGAGCAATAATACCATAATGTTTGACAAATTTACGGTAGTACCCCGTAAGCCTAAGGAACCCACGCAACTCCGTGATGGTTTTAGGCTGAGGCCAATTTTGTGTGGATTGTATTTTTTGTGAGTCAACTTTCACCCCTTCAACTGTAACAATGTGGCCTAAATAGTCTACCTCAGTCTGACCAAACACACACTTGCTAGGCTTCACCACAAATTGTTGGGTGGCCAATATTTCAAAAGTCCTCCGTATGTGAGCCAAATAATCCTCCCAACTTTGGCTATAAATTAGAATATCGTCAAAGAAAACAAGGATAAATTGACGTAAATAAGGTTAGAAAATAGCATTCATAGCAACCTAAAAAGTAGAAGGCGCATTACAGAGGCCAAACGACATTACCAAGTATTCGTAATGGCCATTTTGAGTACGAAAGGCAGTCTTGTGAATATCCTCGGGGACAACCCAGATTTGGTGATAACCCGCCCTTAAATCCAATTTAGTAAAATATTGCGACCCAAATAATTCATCAATCATATCATCTACTGTAGGTATAGGAAAACGATCTTTAATCGTAGTTGCATTCAAAGCGTGATAGTCTGTACAAAATCGCCATGTGCCATCTTTTTTTTTCACAAGTAAAATAGGAGAAGAGAAAGGACTATTACTGGGCCGAATTAAACCAGACTCCAACATATCAGCTACTTGACGTTCAATCTCATTTTTTTGAAAATGGGCGTACTTGTATGGTCTGACGTTTATGGAGTCGGTGCCTGCTTTGAGTGGGATGTGGTGGTCAAATGATCGTGACGGTGGCAGTGAAGAAGGAACCTATAGGACTATTGGAAAATTAGCAAGAATGGCTTGAATTGCATCCGCTACAAAGAGTGAGACTCGGTTTTGGCCTGTCTAACAGCTATAGCAAAAACTTCACCTCCTGAGGACACTTGTCTACCCAACATGGTGTTGCTAATGGCCTGGCCTCGTAGTTTGCATTGAGCCACTATCTCATACACCTTATCTCTATGTGTGAGTGTCATAGAAAGCTTACCCAAATCACATGTGACTGGACCTAATTTCTCAAGCCATTGAATTCCCAACACAGAATCTAATCCATTCAACGGAACGGAGAAAAAAGTGACTGCCATATCCAGCCCTTGTATTACTAATTTTACCTCTTCATGTTTCTCTCGGCAACTTAATTTCTCCCCGTTGGCCACTGTAACCCAGAATTTGTCAATTGGCGTGACCAACAATCCCAAATGCCGTGCTAACCTCTGATCAATGAAGTTATGCATGGATCCACTGTCAATCAAAACCAACACTCTTTGGGAACCAATCCTGCCAGCCACCCTCATTGTCTGTGGTCCTGTATGCCCGGTTAAAGCATGCAGGGAAATCTGTGGGTCAACATCACTCGCCTCCTCTTCGGTCTGCTCCACTGCTGGTTGTCTGCCATGCTATCATACTCACCCCCATTCCCAGCATCAAACACAAACAATTGCTTGATAGCACATCGATGGCCTGGCATGAATCTTTCGTTGCAACTGAAGCACAATCCTTTTTCCCTCCGCTTCTGCATTTCCTCCCACGAAATCTTCTTGACTGGTGGTATTGTTTGATTGGGTTTGGTAATGGGGCTTGATGATCATCCCTCCGATTGGTTTCTTGGTGTAAAGCGTGATTTTTCCCCTCGAAAAAGCGGTTTGGCTCGATTCATCTGGTCCTTCTGCATTCGAGCTAACTGGATAGTCTCCCATAGAGACCGAGGTTTGAACATCTTGACCGGGTTGGCTATGTTTGCTCGTAACCCGCCCAAAAAAGTGCCTACCAATGCCTTCTATGGCCATCCCTCCACCCGATTAGCGAGGCATTCAAATTCCCATTGATACTCCAGTATCGTCCCCTTTTGTTCTATGTGTGATAGCACTTCATCGAAATCTTCATAATCTATAGGTCTAAAACGAGCCAGTAAGTCTTGTTCAAAGTTCATCAAGACGACAGGTTTAGTGTCTTGTGCGTAAACTTTTTTTAGCCATTGCCACCACTGGTTAGCCTCCCCTTCAAGATAAAAGGCAGCCAACATAACCTCCTGCTCCTCCGGCGTTTGCTGAAGCTCAAAATATTGAGCCACACGATCCAACCATATAATAGGTTCCTCCCCAGAAAATCGAGGAAAATCCATCTTCAGTGGACGGATGTACGACCCCTCTCCTTGATGACTCCGATGTTGACCATTCCATGAAGAATGGCGTGTCTCTCCGACCCCTTTGTTGAAACTCTACAAATTTTCGCCTTCAGTCTTGTATTGACCCCCCGAAAAACCCTCCTTGATAGAACTTGCGATATTCTCCAATGACTTTTCCAGACTCTCAAACCGTTTTGCACTATCGTCCGACAGCTTCTGCATGTCAAGTTCAAGCTTCTCAATTCGGTCCTTGTTGGTCGACATGCTCTAATACCAATTGATACGATAATGGTGATGGAACTATGGAAGTTTGGACTGAATGTAGATAGGGACAGCAAAATGATAATATTATTGATACTCCACTTAAGGTAGCAATCATCGTTACACGCCATGTGTTAATCAAAATACTCTAAAAAATCCTCTCTAACCCGAAGACTCTCTTTAAATAGGCTCACCTCTCCAACCTGGTATCATTCCTACAATTTAGATACGATAAAGCTAACATGCATACGATAAAGCTAACATGCAAATACTGATAATGATAAACAACTCTTCCTACTATCCTTTATTCTTATCCTACCAAAAAGAAGTATTCCTGATATTAAGGATTAGGAGTCCTAATCCGACTACTCTTCCGAATAGAATCCCCATCATTTGTCATCCTCCTTAAGATGGTTAATGGAACCTCCAACTCTATACAGAGCACATGAATAAACTTTCCTGATGCCAAATGATGACAAATTATCTAAATCTCTGCTTCGTTCAGATCTTCTCTATTAATTCATTCTTAGACACTCAATCCCTACACCATTAGTGTACAATAACATGCTACATTTTGCAAATGGAACTTTATTACCTTCAAACCTACTAGGCAGGATGCTCAGCATAACCAACAACAAAAGATCAAGCATGTTTGTGAACAATGCAAAAATTGTCACTTTAAATGTATGTGTGAATTCTTTGATCAAGTGCCATGGAATTAGCTTGGAAGTTGCATTCGACAATGATCTTTCTCTTCCTTTAAACTTAGTCAACAATCTCAATGCAACAGAGTCCAGGGTTCCTCTGAAGACAAATGCTCCGGATTAGGTTGGGAGAATGTGGCGCCTCACAAGCTTTCCATCAAACACTTGGTGGAAGTTACCCCAATATTCTAAAACTCTCTCCAACATTTTATAACTCTCCTGAGTTATCTACACTCTTGTATTTATTGTGGTAGTTGGTAGGTGGTAATCGTAGTTAGCTACTCTCTACCATTGAAAGTGGAAGGCTTGTGTAAATCTAGACTGTCCATTGTAACCCAAAATGACTATAAAATGGGGAGGCCTCATTTGGTCAAACAAACCAAGAATTGTAAACATCTCTTGAGTAGTAAAGAGTTTCACTTCTTAGCATCTCTTGTGAGTTTGAGTGAGTGAGTGTTCCCTTATTCTCAAAGCTAGTAGCTTGAGCGAGCAAGGTTGACTTAGGACAATCAATGGGGGATTGGCACCTAAAGTCACATGATTTCAAGGGAAAATAATTGGGTCGTGACACAAGTCAACTTGAACTGTGGGCGTAAGGCTAATAGTTTAAGGAAATATGGTGCGTCTTTGATACAAGTTATAGCTTTTGGCTTAGTGGTAAGTGTATGATCCTAGTAAGTGGTATCAGAGTTTGAATCCCTTAGAGAGTGCTAATAACTTTTAGCCTAGTGAAAAACGTATGATCCTTTATTAGGAATGTGCAAAAGAACTGGTTGGAATCAAAACAGGAATCGGAATCGGTGGGTACCCAGGGTTTCGATTCCTACCCAGAACAGACCCTCATAGGGTAGGTTTTAGTTCTAGAAATCAGGAACCAAAATCGGCCAGGTACTCGGATAAGAACCGAGACTGAATTGTAATTTTTGTAAACTATTGGGGTTTACTTGTAATTTATAGAGGGTTTATTTGTTATCTTTTAAAAAGTAGGGGGTCATTAAAATTAACCTAGAACCGGAATCGGAATCAAAACGGAAACCGAAACCTATGTTTCAAGTTCCGGTTTCGGTTCCAAATCCAAGGAACTGACCAATTTCAGTTCTAGTTCCTTTGAATTTGGGCAGGTTCTGGCCTTATCCTATATGCATGGACACTAATTAGATAAAAAGTGTGCTTTATATCCACTTTTCGACCTTAATTACCGAGTTATAAACTTATATACTAGAACTCCTATATTACAATTTGTAAGTCCATAAGAGAAATTAAATTAATATAATAAAATAAACTAGTATATTTTGAGGTCTCAGAATGTTCCAAATTATCATTAAGAGGATAATATCAATTGAGGGAGATAAATGTGTGTCAACAGATACATGTAAATAAATTTACATGAAACATTAAATTATAGGATCTTTGAATTTCATGAATTTTACATGTTATAAAATCAATAATAAAGTTTTAATTAGAAAAAAACATAACTTGAGCCATAATACTTGTTGATGATAATTTCTGTGATTAAGAATACTGGTTTCTCTCTCCTTTCTTCTATTTAATTTTCCAGAATTTGTTTTGCTAAAAGTGATAGAGAAAGTAAGTTTAGGCTTTCTTTAATAGGCAGAGAGAGGATCAAGTTTCTAGGAAATAAACTTCCCTCAAATACATGTTCCATTAACATGTCTAACTTTTAAATAGATAATTAGATAATTTTCAATTTATTATTAAACCACAATAATATTATTTATATTTTAATGGGCCACATTTAATTTTATCTTACAATACATCGATCCAATTTTTTCTCTTATTTAATCTAGTTAGAAAAATATATTTATAGATGAACAGCTTGAAACTTTCAAGTTCTCTAAGGAGCAATGTCATTGCTTTTATAAAATTTTAAATTATTCAAAATAAAAATTTTAAAATTATTATAATTTATGTCTTATAAGATGAAGCTACTTAAAGAAAATTATATTTATAGATGAAAAGCTCGAAACTTTCAATTTCATTGTTTTCATAAAATTTTAAATTATTCAAAATAAAAATCTTAAAATTATTATAATTTCTGTCTTATAAGATGAAGCTACTTACTTTACTCAATAAAACTTGTGCTTAATTAATATTATTAATTTCATTTGATGACATTAAAATAAAATGCGAAGGTAAAACAAAATTTCATCCTAATATCAATCTTTTCTTTCATCTGAACCATGAAAGAATATTATTATGACAATCAATCTTTGGGTGATCGAGTAGTTCGATAGAGACTCTTAGATGTATTACTCAAGAGGTCTTGAGTTCGAATCCCTCCTCGATCGCTAATAGGGATGGCCACTGAAGCTCTTAATTTTTTATGCACAAACCTTTCCTAAACTTACGGGTCATTAATAGTAATCAGTAATACAACGGTTCGATGTGGGCTCTTGAGTGTATTACTCAAGAGGTCTTGAGTTTGAATCCTTCTTTGGGTGCTAATAAAGATAACTATTGGAATTCTTACCCGTCCAGTAATTTCAAAATCTCGGGAGATTAGTTAAGATGCGTGTAAATTGGTTCAGACACCCCTAGTCATTAAAAAAAAAAAAAAAAAAACTAATAATATAATTTCAAACCAATAACACATATTTATTTATTGTGTTATTTAATAAGGATGTGCTTATTTTTAGGGGTTTGAATATTAAACCAATGATGAATAATATTCCAAACCCTATTGCAAAAGACATATTGCGTAAGAAAAAAACAGAACACCTCTTCTGACTTGATATAGTATTAGGAGAGATGGTTTATGCCAACGAAAATGTTGGCTTTAAAAAACAGTTCGTCAAAAAAAACTTATTTTTTCTTTGTAATGTGATCATCAGGGGTCTGGTTTCTCAACACCTTCATCATCATTCCCGAACCAATAAGTCTGCCCAAAAGAAGCCGCACCTTTTGGAACATCATCCATCACCCATTCTTGGCCTTGAGGAAAATATGTCGCTGAATGTGGATGTGGAACCCATTTACTTGATGATGAACTGCTCTTCTTTTCATCATTCAATGACGTTCCTTTAAAGTTTTTATCTTGTGGTTGCTGATGATCTTCATCCAATTCCACTGCAGATTTGCTCAAGTACCAACAACGATCAACTTGCTTACACTCCTTCCAAGACCTGATGATAATATTCATCAATATTAATTAATATCTGGCAAAATCCATGTTAAGTATGATACTGTGCATTTATAATTCTCATTCATTTAAATGATAAAACGTGGCTGTGTTGTTACAATCCAAACACGTCACTAGCTCATTCAATCATATACAAGATACGTTCTCGGAATTCCAGTTCTGGCCATGATTCTTGTTTGCAAAAACATTGAACACATCTCACTCTTGAGCAAGTTTAACTAATGGAATAATAATCTGTTATTAACAACTAAGTAACAAGATCTTCACTCCTCATGAGAGAAATAGCAGGCAGTGCAGTAGCATATATAGTGAAAAGAGTCCGTCACCACCATTGGGCATAGTTTTAATGAAGATTGAATAAATTCTAGTGTACGTACCATCTGGTGAAGGTTAAGTTTAAAAAGAAAAAGTGGAGATGAATTGTTGTGTATGATTTTTCCGTCAAGCTCGAAGAATTGCGAGGTTATAGCTTGATCCAGAATTTGTTCGATTCAATTGATTGTCCGACCTAGCATAAGCTCGTTAAGTTGTAGCTCGACCTAGCACAAGCTAGTCGTAACCAATCCTTACAGTAGTTCAACCAATTCATAGATAACTCCCGATCTCAGATATCTCAAAAGATATTAGATCGATAGCAATCTTGGCGCAATCTCAACGCTCAATCGCGAGAATATTAGAGTTGCATTTCAATCTTTATTGTAATCCCTTTATTTTTGCTATTTCCTTTGTACAAAATCTGTATAAAAACCCCCTCCAATGATGAGAAAGGGGTTAGCAAATTGTTCTAGGATTATTATTGTAAGCTCTCATTGCAAATACAAAAGCAGTGGAGGTAGGCTCAAGAGTATAACTCTCCGAACCGCTTTAAAAACTCATTGTACCATTTACTTTATTGCATTTTTCCGTTTAAACATTGCAGGTTACCCGTAATGCACACATTAGTTCCAATCCCGCCAAGGTCGATCAGATCACTCTAGTTGGTATATTTTTGCATCAACATTTTGGTGCTAGAAGAGGGCTTCTGCCAAATTTCAGAATTTCTGGCAAACCAACTCTAGTAACCCGACCACTTGAGGCCAACGATGGTACGAACCAGATCAAAGACCACTACCAGGAACCATGACAATGTGGAGACCACCCACCAAGAGGTGCACCAAGATGTTGCTGAGCGTTGACCACCAGTGTCACCGGTGTTAGGAAACGACCCGGTTGCGCAGCGGAAAACAAAAATTTTACAACTACGGATCGTTCCTTAGAACCCAAAATCAGGGGCATAGATTTTACGCTTTATGCATAATATGAATCGCAGAAAAAATAAATCCAAAGGTTTAGATTTATACCCACGTTTGGAGGCTCCACCAATGTTGTCTCTGAATGTGTTTGCTACCGATCCAAGTGTAGGATCGAACCAAGAAGTCCACACGAAGACAACCACCAAGAACCAAGGAGGGATTTGCTAGATCCTCCTTGGCCTTAAGAAATCAAGAAGAACAGAAGAAAATGTTTGATTTTCAATCAAACAGTGAAAGTGGCGTGGGAGTCTCTCCAAAAAGGCTGCTGTATATTTATGTTTATTTTTCAAAAGGCAAAATCTGAATTAAAATATAAAACAACAAACACTATTCCTTTTATAGGCAAACCAAGTTGCCCTATCCCCACATGGAATGGGCTTGGGCTCCAACCCAAACACCCCATGTTGCCAAACACTCCCAAATTGGATATTTTATTTATTTCATCATTATTTCAATTAAAAATCAATTAATATATATTTAATATATATATTAACATTTAATAATAATGATAATTTATTTGAATATGTGCGAACACACATTCAACCGTAATTTCACTTATTTAATTTTTAACAAATTAAATAAAAAAGGCTACGACCTCAGCAAATTTAATTGCACTGTGAAATTACCAAAATACCCCTTCGCCCAAAAAGACGAAAACGCCCTTCTTTCTTCTTGGCTCTTAAATTATCTTCTATGTGTGTGACCCATAGGCTCCTCATCATACCGGTAGTGTATAGTATCGTGATTAACACCAATTAATCGTCTCACTAATACACAGACCAAGATTGGCCCCTAGCAAGGCATCATGGCCACCCGATAGATTCGGATTCAAAGAAAGTAGCTATCTCACAACGATATGGTTACCGTACAATACGATCCTTTCATCATACGTTATCTCTACGAGACGAAGGCATAGAAATAGTGTCAACCTTCGGTTACTCTCGATATTATATATTCAGTTTCTGGACCAATGACCCGTATTATAATCTGGATAGAGCAACAACTCAATCCCACTGTGGCCACAGTTTTAGTGTCATTACCATATACTGAATTGCGCCGTGAGATAACTTCTCCCGTACCCGGGAGTGATGAATCCTTTGTCAATCCACCATAGTCTTGATGCACTCCTTGATATAGCCAATCACCACCGTACTGCAACTCTGAATAGAAACTGCGTTAGGCTAGTATCAAACTGTACCAATCGGTGCACAAGGCACTCCGGTGATCTCAAGTCCAAGGATCACATGCACCACCATTCGTTAGAGGATTTGTTCCATAGACACTGGGGTTACCATCCATATGGAATCCTCTGGTGGGTCAGTCCAGTGAACTTGCTGCGGTATATCCGGCCTACAACAAGCACCCATGTGTTGCACCAGGTTGTCACCAAACAACCTTGACAAGTGAGATCGCCACCGCCTTTTGCTGAGGTCGTTCAACACTATGATAGCCTTACCGTATTATCTGTGCCCTTACTTCAGAATAATACTGGGCTACGGACGTTTCTAGAATGGCCACCATATGTGGTCATAGGGTTCTCACTATCAAGATTTGAAACACTTGATACCCTCGTCACGGTTCTACCATTCTAAGGACATATATCAATACATATTGCAATAATAATGATTTACGCGATATAGAATAAAAATGCCTTTTATTATTGATTAATGAATATTATTATAAAGAGTCAATTCCATAATAATTGATTGGCTCTAGGGCATCTACTCTAACAACCGGTGCAGCATGTCACAAACCAGTTGGGGGCAGGGACGTCAAATCTTGAGAATGGCCAGTTGGTGGAGATGATTAGAACGATGGTCACACAGGTTGTGCAACAAAATGTGGCTGAGCTAAGAAATCAGCAACCACCCCCCAAGACCTTGACAAGTTGCGCTTCACTGACGTCGCCCCAGCTAGTCGGAACTCGGTCAATGACCAATTTGTTCGTTGATACCGAGACACGACCAACGATCATAGCATCGTTGGGAACATTCTGCACAAGAGCGAGAGTCCCGCGGGCAAACTAACTCGGGAGGCGACCAAGCAAATAGCCCACAGAGATGACCAAGATAATGGTCGCTAGAAGGGTACCCGAGTTGCTCGACAGTATCCCCAGCCTCAGTATGTCGGTTTTAACCCATGCCCAAGGCAAGCTCAGTCCTCGCAAGCTCAAGAGATGAGTCATGTGCGCCAATCTAGCAATGACCTACGTTTTGGTTATAACCAACGTCATGAGCAACGCACCGATGAGCATGATAGCACCTACCAACCCAGCCATCATGACTCAACCTCACGCATCAATGTGCATAATGGAGAGGGCTCAAAAGCAATAGGCTTGCGAACTCACCTGCTCGAGGTAAGGCTGAATAGAGCCAGCCAGGGCAATCCTCACAATGAAGACTTAGATCAGGTGTAGGAAATGCTTGACAATCTAGGAGCCCCCCAAAACAATGCGATGAAAGAGATAATGAGCTCTCCTTTCACAGAGGAAATTCTCTAGGCCCTACTTCCCTAGGGATTTAGGGTGCCAAAGAGTAAGTTTGATGGGAAAGGAGATCTTAGAGACCACCTTAACACTTTCAACGACCTGATAGAGCTGCACCAGGTTTGTGACTTGGCAAAGTGCTGCTGCTTCGCGTTCATATTTGGAGGGGATGCCAAGAGGTGGTGCAAAAGACTCAAGGTGAACTCCATTAGTTCTTGGCAACAATTCTTCTTACTGTACTTACAACAATTCTAAGTGATGAGATAGTTCGCAATGCCACTCAACTATTTAAGCAACATTCATCAGGAGAGAGATGAAACATTGACCTCGTATCAAATAAGGTTTCAGAACGAGCAGGTAAAGGTTGTAGATGCACCTAAAGAGTCAATCTAGACTTTGCTAATCATGGCCATTAGGCTATAAATGGAAATTGTGGAAAGAGCTGCAAAGTGAAGACCATGTGAGCTTGGCAAAATTTTATTAGATGACTGCCAAACATTAGCAAGTGGAAAGCTCGCTAGTTGCCCTAGCCAGAAGCTTACCACGAAGAGCCCCAAACATGCGACAAGATCGCTCATCAGATAAATGAAAGGGCCAATACCGCAATGACCCGGACAGTAAGAATTTCCAAAAGAGGTAGAAGACAGAAATCAGGGGGAAAGGCAACCTTTCCCGTGGTATGCTGAATACACCCTCCTCACTCAAGACATAGCTCATTTATATGAAGTCTCCCGTGAGGCTAAGAGACTGGCTGCTCTAGAAAAAATGAAGGAGCTCTGGGTAGAAGAGATGGGTAAAAGTATTGTCAATACCACTAGGACATTGGGCACAACACCAACGAGTGTCAGGCTTTAAAGGACACCATTGAGGATTTGATTCGAAGGGGCCACCTAAAAGAGTTTATTAAGGAGGTGCCAGCTCACAAAAATACCGGCGAACAGAATAACCAGATCTAGCACGCCCTAGCCAATGCCAACAATGAAGTTTTAGTAGACATGATCTACGGGTGTCCTGACATTGTAGGGAGCTTAAGGCGCTCTCATGAGGAATATGCTTGAGAGGCCAGAACAGACTCGGTCCCCTAAGTAATGAGTTGTGAACAAAAGCCGCTGAAGCGACCCAGGCAAGAGAGTGAGGTGGTAGGATTCATAGTGGAGGAATGTGAATAATCTCCTCGCCATAATCATGATGCAATTATAATCACAACAAGGATCAGCAACATCAAAGTACTAAGGGTGATGGTCGATAATGGCAGTGCAGCAAACATCATTTTCTTGGGAGCCTTATGAGAAATAAGATTCATAGAGTGAGATCTAAGGGTGTGTCCATTGCCGCTTTATGGATTCACCGGGGATAGCCTGGTCCCCAAAGGAACAATCGACCTACCTATGACCTTGGGCGTAGAACCAATGATCAGGACGTTGATGACATGATTCTTGGTGGTGGACTGCCCGACCACTTACAATGTTATCCTTGGAAGACCGATCCTAGATGGTCTGAGTGCAGGCACTTTAGTACGCTACCAAGCAATGAGGTTCTCGACTCCAAGCGAGGTCGCGACAATTAGAAGCTACAGAAATAAATCTCGAGAATGTTATAGTTGGGTCATTAATGCTGCACTAAAAAGGCCACTCCTAAGAACCATGGTCATTATAGAGTTCGAACCAAACTTCGGACCTTTAGAGGACACCATAGGTCCTTGCATCCATAAAGAAGACTTGCGGTAGGGCCAATAGAAGAGCTGTGAGAAGTATCAATTAGCGAGGAAGACCTAACTCCTGTGTTAAAAATTGGCAACAGTTTGAGCACAGAGCTGGCCGATAGTCTAGTAAGTTTCCTAAAGAAAAACCTTGACGTATTCGCATGGGTACACGCGAATATAGTGGGGATCAAGCTCTGAGCTAATGTGCCACAGGTTGAATGTCCACCTAGCAGTTTGACCAGTCAGACAAAAGAGAAGATCTATGGATGCAAAGTGCTCCAATGCACTCAAAGATCAAGTTGACAAACTCTCGAACATCAACTTCATCAGGGAAGTGAAACACCCGGACTGGGTCACCAACCTAGTCTTGGTAAAAAAGTTGAATGGCAAGTGGCAGACTTGCGTCGACTTTATCGATTTGAATAAAACTTGTCCCAAAGACAACTTTTTGCTATCTTGGATCGACTAATTAGTAGATGCGACAGCAAGGAACGCACTACTCAACCTCATGAACACATACTCGGGATACAACCAAATCTAGATGTATCAACCCAATGAAGAACACACCTCATTTATTACTGACCAAGGTATTTACTAGTACAAGGTTATGCTGTTTGGCTTGAAGAATGTTGGGGTGACCTACGAGTGTTTGGTGAACAAGATGTTAGTCGAGCAAATTGATAAAACAATAGAGGTGTATATCGACGACATGCTCGTCAAATCAAAGGTTGTCATGTTAAGCACATGGGGGAAATGTTTGACATCCTTAGAAAATACAGAATGAAGCTCAACCCTCTAAAGTGCGCTTTCAGAGTAAGCTTTGGAAAGTTTCTAGGTTTCCCTATTAATTACGAGGTGTCGAAGCCAACCTAGAAAAGATTCAAGCTCCCTTGGACATGAAAAGCTCGACTAGCATAAGACAGGTTCAGAGCTTGATAGGGCATAAAGCTGCACTTAGCAGATTTGTTTCCCGAGCCACAAACAGATGCCTACTATTCTTCGAGACCCTAAAGGGGAAAAAAGGTTTCAAGTAGACAAAGGAGTGTGAGAAAGTATTCCAAGAATTGAAAAAGCATCTAGGACAACCTTATTTGCTATCAAAGCCCATCCAGGGTGAGTCGCTACTGCTATATTTATCAATATCTATTTTTATGATCAGCGCGACTTTGGTACATGAAAAAGAGGGAGTGTAGTACTATGTGAGCAAAGGGTTGCTTAACGCTGAGACAAGATACCCTGAGATAGAGAAGCTCGCCTATGTACTTGTCATTGCTACTCGGAAGCTACGGCCCTATTTTCAGGCGCATTCCATACATGTGCTGATGAACTTTCCGTTGAGAAAAACAATGTAAAAGCCCGACGCATCGGGTAGATTGATCTAGTGGATGATAGAAATGAGTCAGCATGATATCAAGTACATCCCAAGAATAGCAATAAAAGGTCAGGCTTTGACAGGCTTCATTTCATAATTTTCCTATCAGCCAGAGGGAGAAGTAAGCCCACCAAGGGCAAGCACCTCGAAGGTAAGTGAATAGTAGAAACCAAAGCTTGATGATCTTTGGTAGTGGACTCTGTATGTAGATAGTTCCTCAAATGAGAAGGGACAAGAGCTGGGCTTTTGCTTGAAAGTCTTCAAGGGAACCCGATCAAAGCTGGAATCAGATTCGGGTTTGCCACCTCCAACAACAAGGCAGAATAGGAGGCACTACTCATGGGGATCCACCTCGCTAAGGAAATAGGGGTAGAATCCATCAAGATATATAGCGACTCCCAACTCTTAATCCATCAGATTTATGGGGAGTATCAAGCAAAGGATGACAGAATGGCATCCTGTCTTTAGCAGGTGAAATTTGAGCTTGATCAGTTCAAATCCTTCACTATTCTTCAAATCCAAAGGTAGAAGAATTTAGTGGTTGACGCTCTAGCTCGCCTAGCTTCTGCAATGAGCCAAGAGAAGACTGATTTGATATGTCAAATTCCTCCCAAGTCCAAGCATCCTCACTCCACATGAACTGGTCTTAGTAACAAGGCAGAGATACAGTTGGATGAATGCAATAAATGCCTACCTAAAAGATGAAACAGTGCTTGAAGGAAGAATTGAAGCTAGAACACTCCGAGCAAAATGAGCTTGATACATGCTTATCAATGACAAACTATATAAGCGTGGGTACAATTCACCTCTCTTGCAGTGTGTTGACCATGAAGACGCAAACTATGTTTTGGGAGAGATCTACAAAGGCATCTATGGGAACCATGCAGGGGGCAAATCTCTAGCATACAAGGTGCTTCGTCTCGGCTAGTACTGGCCAACAATTTTTGACGATGTAGTAGATTATGTACGCAAGTGCGACAAATGCTAGAGATTTGTAGATGTTTCGTGAGCTCTACCCCAAGAGTTAACTACTTTGACAAGCCCTTGGCCATTTGCAATTTGGGGCATCGACCTGATAGGCCTTTTGCTTAAGGAAAATAGGGTGTTAAGTTCGCAATGGACTACTTCACAAAATAGGCAGAATCCAAGCCTTAGTTGCCATCATATCAAACAAGCTGAAAGATTTCATCTACAAATACATCATTTGTAGGTTCGGAATTCCCCATACAATAATAATCGATAATGGGAGATAGTTCGACAGTAAGGATTTTAGATCTTTCTGTGAACAGCTTGGTATCAAGAAAAGTTTCACCGTTGATTATCGACATCAGGCTAACGGTCAAGTAGAGGCTATGAACAAAGTGACCAAGCACACCATTAAGAAGAAGCTTAATGCCTTGAAGGGAAAATGGGCTGAGGAATTGCTCAAGGCCCTAGAGTCTTACTGAACAATAGCCAAAAGCTTAACAGGAGAAACCCTGTTCTCTTTATCATACGGGTGTGAAGCAATGACCCTAGTTGAAGTTAAGATTAGTTTGTTCTGGAGGGAAGCTTCAACGAAGAAACAAACAAAGATCTTCTTTACCTGAGGCTAGACCTAATCGAAGAACACTTGGCCAAGTCTTAGTTAAGGCTCGCCTCATACCAGTAGTGAGCCAGACGATACTTCAATTCCAAAGTCAAGAACAAGGACTTTGAAGTGGGCAACCTAGTCATCAGAAAGGTTGTCTAGGGTACACAAAACCCAAAATTGGGGGCACTTGGACCCAAATGGGAAGGTCCATTCAGAATCTCTGAAAAACTCGCACTAGGAACTTTCCACCTTGAACACCTCAATGGTGAAGTCGTACTGTAAGCATGGAATGCCGAGCATTTGCGAAGGTATTACCAATAATCAGCTTGGGTTTCAATCATGTTTTGTCTTTTTTTAATATTCCTTTTAAGGTCGTTTATGGCCAAAATTCTATCAATAAAAAGAGGTATTACTCATGAACTTTGCTCTGTTCGTCATTTTTTGTTTAAAATTTATCATCTATGATTTCAAAATTGCAACCCACGCGATCAATTCCAAAACTCATAGTCAAGAGTTAAAAAAAAAAGCAACCTAACTTGATAAGCCATGCCAGAATTCAACTCATTAAGGATGAAACTTCCCAAATTAATGAAGTTAAACTTGGGAAAACTCAAGTAAAACACATCGAAGGAAATCGGTCATAAGCCGATAACCAAAGCTCAAGGCAAAAAATTAGTCCAAACTTAGAGTTGTCCCATAAGATTTCCTTGCATATATTTGAAAAGTTCCTCAAGAAGCGAACTACGCATAACTTAGAGCAAATTCAAATTTTTTATGATAAGTTCAATTAGGATGATCAAAACAACTTTGCAGGAATGAAAAATTGCTCGACAAAAATGTGCGAAACAAAATTTTTATTGAATGTGAAGTTTGGTTTCAAACTAAACTAAAAAGAAAAAAAAATCTCTCTAAGCAATTGAAGGAGCGGGGGCATCATCGCTAGCCAGACCAAGGAGCTCGTCACCGATTGGGGTAGATGGCTCATCGACAGCAGGAGTCTTGGCAGCTTCTTCGGTGTTAGGAGCTGGGACATCTTGCGGAGTCTCAGATGGAGGAAGGTTTATAGCAATGGGCAGGAGAGTGGCCAAAATAACCAGATCCTCGACCTCCTGCTTGACGCCAACATCCTCTTCTCCCTCCTCGACTCCATCCTTATGTTCTCCATCAGGCTCAGAGTCATCCAAGTAAACATAGGCCATACCTTGAGCCTCGGTCGTCATCCTATCGACCTCTTTTTGGTAAGCCTTCGGAAGGAAGGAAAATTTGATTGAAGGATAAGCTTTCCACAATTTTTGCACCAAGAAGACCGATGTTTCCCAAGCTCGGTTTGTGATGGCCGAGTTAAACTTCCCGATTTTGAGCCTAAGTTGTTCAGTCTTAGCCTCGACCCTTTGGTGACCTATCGACACTTTACTTCAGTTCATGCACCCAGGGAGCTCGCGTCGAATAATAGACACAAGCGACCTATCAAGATTCCGGTGTCCACTACCATGTACTTTCCTTAAACCCAGAACCACCGGAAACACACTCAAGACCCTAACAAAGCCCTAAAAAGCTCAATGTGGCCACGACAATGGCCACCCTCAATAGCGAAAGTTATGAAAACAAGTAAAGGAATGGAAAGAAACCCTACTAGAGTAGAAGGATGGGACTAATTCGCCTGAAAAGCACCGTGAAAATGAAGGAGAAACAACAGAATAAACAACAAAATCTAAGAACTTTTGCAAAGTGTGTAGACTTTCTAATGAGTTTGCCTACTTTTATAGTGGTTTGCATGAGAAATGAAAGGGCAGGGTTCGATCATAGCGCAGATCTATAATGAATCTCGACCTTCCATTCATCGAGCGATCTTGACCATTGGACGTGGCCACATGTCAATCAACTATAAGGGGTGATCAACCGTCAGATTGGCACAATCATGACCGTTGCCGCACATTGCCTCAACTTCGTGCATGGACAACTATAGTCGCTCACACACGACTAAAAGTAACTGCCAAAGGCTACCTCATTTCATGTGACATGATCACGTAGAATTTACATAAATATCCTTTATTTCAAATTCTGAGTTTGTCAAGAATATCATAATAGAGAAAAAGCCAAGTGTTGAGTAGGTCAACCGGAAATGAGTCCAACTCATGAAGCTCGACTAAATCTATATTCAGTGCACAACTAACAAAGTTTGAGTTCAATATCAAATCAAGTAATAGTCTTCGAAACTCAAAACGAGCACCAAGCACTAGGGGGCATATGTTGTGTGTGATTTTTCTGTCAAGCTTGGAGAATTGCGAGGTTATAGCTCGATCCAAAATTTGTTTAATTTAATTGATTGTTCGACCTAGCATAAGTTCGTCGAGTTGTAGCTTGACCTAGCACAAGCTAATCGCGACCAATCCTTGTAGTTGTTCAAACAATTTATAGATAACTTCAGATCCCAGATATTTCAGAAGGGATTAGATCGACAATAATCTTGGCAACCTCAGCCCTCAATCCTAAGAATATCGAAGTTGCATTTCAATCTTAATTGTAATCCTTTTATTTTCGCTCTTTCCTTTGTACAAAATTTGTATATAAACCCCCTTCAACGATGAGAAAAGTGTTAGCAAATTGTTTTAGGATTATTATTGTAAGCTCTCATAGCAAATACAAAAGCAATGGACGTAGGCTCCAAAGTATAACTCCCCGAACCACTTGAAAAACTCATTGTGCCATTTACTTTATTGCATTTTTCCTTCACACATCAGTTCTGATCCCGCCAAGGTCGATCAGATTGCTTTAGTTGGTGTATTTTTGCACCAACATGAATAAAGGAAAAGTATATAATAATGTTTTTGATATCTAAAGAACACAACATTGTATAGTGTAAAACTAGACTAAAAAATGGGCTTAAGATATTCTATCTATGAATGGATTAAAGAAGGATAATGTGATGCAATAATGCTACAGACACTGATTACTGACACTGAATTTTTGTACTGACATACGTGGCATCTGAGTCAGAGGCGGCCATGTTGGACA
Organism: Pistacia integerrima; assembly: GCA_026225825.1. Taxonomy (NCBI): domain Eukaryota; kingdom Viridiplantae; phylum Streptophyta; class Magnoliopsida; order Sapindales; family Anacardiaceae; genus Pistacia; species Pistacia integerrima. The sequence goes on from CM047749.1 coordinate 41,363,057, forward strand.
CTAACACGTCTTCCATGAATGAACAATCATCTAATAATCATGGACACTCGTCCAAATTTGATGGATGACGGGTCATTACATATGGACTCCCATCCATCAATATGGTGCAAAAATAACAATGGATTCTTGTCCATATTATATGGACCAGCATCCATTGTCCATAAATTTTTTAAAGTCCAAGCACGGACGTCTGTCTATAGGTCTCACTTTCCAATTGATCGAATTAGCCTCCTCTCTTTTGAAAAGAAAAAGGTAAAGTTAGAGAACTATTGGTTCCATTATCACAAGTTCCACTAGCAAATGTGCAAAATTTGTTAGGAAGAAGAAGGTCTCATGAAACTCACAGGGACCCCAATGGCCATTACCAAACATTAGAAAAGACTCAACATAATCTTCTGTTAAATGTGTGGAATGGAGTGAAATATTTTATCTTCTCAATAACATGATCAATCCCAGCACTACAGCTTATACCATCTTTAAATTGTCCGGATCCTCTTTAGGATCATTCATTATTAGTTCATCTGTAATTGCAATCACCTGCAACAATGGATTTGAGCACAAACAAAGAAGTAGCACATGAGTATCTTCCATATTTTCGTGCTTACAAAGATAGACGTGTGGAGAGATTCTTTGGCTCAGATAGAGTTCCTACATATTGATGGTTCTTAGAATGGTGTCTGCTCCAAAGATGTTGTTATTGTTTCAGAAACTGGGCTCTCAACACGTATTTTTATCCCAACAGGCGTAACTAAACCAGGCCAAAGATTGCATCTCATGGTTTTCTATCACGGCGGAGGCTTCTTCATGGGCACACCCTTTTGTTCCATTTGTAACAACTTTGTATTGTCTCTAGTTGCCAAGGCTGATGCCATCGTTGTCTCCCTTGATTACAGATTAACCCAGAACACTATGTCCCCATAGCTTACGAAGATTCATGGGCTGCACTTAAGTGGGTGGCTTCTCATTGCAATGGTGAAGGCCCTAAAGCTTGGCTGAACAACTACGCTGATTTTCATTGAGTTTTTTCTAGCTAGGGATAGCGCTGGGGCAACATGGCCATCCAAGCAAGCGTTGAAGACTTAAATGGAGTGAAGTTGTTAGGAATTTGCTTGGACTTTTAAAAATTTATGGACAGGCGTCCATTCTAGGTGGACACTCGTCCATAGAAAATGGACTCCCGTCCGTATAATATGAATATGAGTCCATTGTTATTTTCGTGCCAAATTGATGGACGGGAGTCCATTTGTAATGAACGACCGTCCATCAAATATGAACGAGCGTCCATGATTGTTGGATGGCCGTTCATTCATGGACAGGGGCGAACCCAACCCTTTGGAGGGTAGGCCACATTTTAGAAAAAAATTATTTATAGTCACATAAAAAAATTCTATTAATAAATATATATCTAGGTGTATCTTTAAATTTAAAAGAAAAATGAGAAATATTATACATATATCCAAACTCATTAAAAAACTTGTTATTAATATATATATTCCATGCCTACATCATCTTAAAAGTTTTAAAACTCTCTCCACTTTTTTCTACGTCCATCTGTTTTTTATGATTTTATCTCTAAAATTCTTTATTCTCTCATTCTCTCTTTCACTTTCTTTATGTTATTCGTTTTTAAAACTTTTGAAGATTGATTGTTAAAACCTTCACTCATTAAGGTGCCACAATTAATTTCATTTTCCGTTTTGTCAATTTTAGGTATATTATATATGTGTATTACTCATTTCATTTTAGTTTATTTTAGGGTTGAATCATACTTATTTTTTGGAGGTTTTTATTCTAATTTGATGGAAAAATGCATGAATCTTGTGAGTTTGTTTTGTGTTTTGTGTTTAAGAATGTTCCTGCTTTTTCAAATTAAACCTTAACTATATTTTACTGAACGTTCACCCACCACTTTCCTATATTTTAAACGTCACCGTTTAGCTGCTCAAAATTATTAGAGAAATTTGAGTTATTATCTATGTTTATACTAAGAAAATTTTCCTTTTTTTTATTAATTCATATTAAAAGTCAAGGCAACATTGACTTAATTTAAGTTTTGGTTGATTTTAGCTTAGGCTAAACCTGATCAAAATCATGAAAATTTATATTATAATCTTTGAAAAAAAAAAAAAAAAGAGGGGAAATAAGAAATTTGAGTAGAACATTTTTGGTGGATTGTGATTATTGTAACTCTGTTAATAATATTGGATTTAAGTGAATCGTTAGATTCCCGTAGTCTTTTGTTCTCTTTAATTGAAGAGGTTTTTCCACGTAAAAAATTTCTTATGTTTCCTCGTGAACTAAATGTTATTTTCAACATAATTTACTCAAGGTTTTGCTTCTCATAGATTTATTTAAGTGGTAAAGTATCGTATTGTTGCATTATTTTCTCTCAAATTATTGATATTATATTATGTCTTTTGCTTAAGGTTTGTTGATTTTTTTAAAATTTTCACTTGTTGTTTAACAAAGGCAGAGCCACAAAGGCCCCTTCTCGGCACAAATTCTGGGTTTGCCACTGTTCACAAAAGACGTGTTAGTGTTTAACGTGACCATCTTTGACTCGGATGCCACATACATTAGTATAAAAATTCAGCGTCGGTAGCATTATTGAATATGATCAGAGGGTGATTGTGTACTGGTATTATTTTAAATAGATTAGAATACTTATAATTTTTTAAAGTTAATTCGGTGATTGGACGCGAGTATGTGACTAGTTGGTACCTCAAGTCCACTGCGCGGCAACTTCCGATTAGAGGGCGTAGAATATGATTCATGCTATGGGGTTTGTGTAGGGCTATTTAAGCTATCGTCTTTTAAGTTTTGAAGTATACTGCATGCACCTCCAGTCTAATGAGATATAATTAGCTTAATCCAGTTACATGAGACTTTTCAATAGTTCATAAAACTTCTATTTTCTTATTCATGCTATGGGGTTTGTGTAGGGTTATTTAAGCTATCGTCTTTTAAGTTTTGAAGTATACGGCATGTACCTCCAGTATAATGAGATATAACTAGCTTAATCCAGTTACGTGAGACTTTTCAGTAGTTTATAAAACTTCTATTTTCTTATTCATATGTTATTAAGAATGAATAAAACATTAAAGTAAAAAGTTCAATGTTTTAAAATTAGATATCAATCATTACTCTTATGAAAAACTAACCTTTTGTTTTAGGTATATGAGATATCTAGACTTAAATTTGAGCCTGTCTAATTCTCAAGGTCATAGAATACTCTACAAGTCCAATGAATCAAGGTAATTACATAAATGTGGTAAGTACCTCTCCTGCGACTCAAACACAAAACTCACTAGGTATAAATAATTTTAGTGATTAATGGGTTTGTCATTCAATCACAAGGGAAAAGATAAAATTAACCTTTTTTGGAGGTGTAGAGTATGATTTTTGTTTATTTTACATTTTATTCATTTCTATCAACCTATGAATAAATCAATAAGGGTGTTAAAGACTTTTTATTAAAAAGTTTTACTTGACTGAATGAAATCTCAGTAGAACCTCTCTACAGTCATAATGTTAGGACCAATTAAATTTATTACTATAAGGAGGTTATAATTTAATAGAGGTGTAGTTACAAGAATTATTGTTTTGTTTTCCTATTTTATAATTCATGTTATAGTAGTATTAGGATTTCAATTCATTGTTTTAATAGCATTATGATAGTACGAAAATGGATATCAAAGAATCACTGTAAAATTGAGTGATCAGATTCAATAACTTCACTACACTAATCAAATAGATATTAATGTCTTCCTTAATTATCCAAATGAGCAACAAATCATATATGTTTTAACTGAAAAAGAAATCATTACTAGAATTAGACAAGAGATGAAGGATATAATCTTGAGGATGATAGTACGGAAATACCAAAAATTTAATGCCAAGAAGCTCTAAACATGCTTGAGAGCTAGAAATATTTTGGCTTAAAAAAGAAGATGTCCATGTTGGTGGCTTATTATGTACCCGTAAGATAAAAGATGTGATAACAACTTTAAAGCATAAATCATTGTCCCTGTAATAGCCACTACTACTCAAAAACTTATAAAGAAATACATATAAAATAACATAAAGAAATTGGGCCCAAAATTTTCTTTTATTAAACATATATACATATTCTTTACAAACATATACATTTTTACACAAAATGTATGACATATACGAAAGTCATCAAAACAGAAGGGATAGTGTAGCCACTCCTTCTCGAACGCCGACATCCATCCGACAGTGTCCTCACCTAGATCTTGCAAAACATAGGAAAACAACGGGGTGAGCACTAAAACAATGCTCAGTAAGTAAATCCTCTACTCATGCTATCCCCGTAACTCTCTCTCTAATTCTTTCCTTACAACTCCCCGTTCAATCTCTCTTTGGGTACGTCTTTTTCTTCTTTTTCTTTCTCTTAGAAACTCTTTTCTCATAACTCTGTCATAAATCACGACCCCATCTTACCGGGGGCACGGCCGGGACTCACTCACACTCTACGTGACCTCTATTCACTCTAGCCGATCGGACTCGGTTATGCATGGATTCGGAACCCTTGGCCATGTGAGTATATAATCTCTCTCTCTCGGGTACTCGGGTATAGCCCTCATCCGCATGCACTCTCACTACACCACTTCTCTATCGATACTCATGCCGCGCTCTCAATGCGGCGTACATGCGGGAATACTCTACCCATTACTCACGGGTTCCCCATCGCACAACCTACTCTATTCTCTTTCTCTTAACTCTTAAGGAACTTATACTTATATCTCAAGCTACATCTTACTGCTTAAGTGCATAAACAATTGTGTAAAGCTAACTCATGCTCACTAATTCACTAATGAAATGCCAACTAAAAAATTTCCTCAAAACTATTATTCTGCACAGGTCACACTAAAAAGACCATAACTTTCGTTATACAGCTCTGATTGCTACGGTTCTGGTCTCGTTTCAAAGCTTAGAAACAGGGCTACAACTTCTCTGTTTTGGTCTCAGCCCAGTTCAAACCGTAAGATGCCCAAAAATTCCTTAGAAAGTTACGGCAGTGACAGGGCAGATTTCACTTAGGCATTTCTTCAAACAACTCATGTGCATATAAATACTCTACTAAAAGTAATACTATACTTCATTCTTTAGCTATTCAAAATGGGGAAAAACTCCCTCAAATACACATAATCCCTGTCAAGAAAAGCACTCCCAAAAAGCTTCACACAACATCTCTCAAACTCCATTCTCAATACACATTAAAACACTTCTCACACATGGAATCTATCCAACAACTACAAAAATAACTACTCATCTCAATTCAATTTTCTCATTAATCATACTACATACTGATCATGCATACATCTCTACACAAAAAGCTTGTTTAAAACTCAAGTTGGTTGGATTTACTTACTTTGTGCAAAGATGACTTCTTTAGCACTTTTCCTTCCCTTTATGGACTTGTCTCTTCTCTACAACTCAAAACAACCACAAGGACAGCAAGAACCCAATAAGACTTCACTATAAATACAAGAAAACTCACATCTAAAGCATGAATCCTTACCTTAAGATGCTTTAGATGAAATCTCTACTCAAAACCCCTCTTAAATCCCTTAGAAATCTTGGAAGATTTGGTGGAGAAATTGAGAGAATATGGGCAAATAGAAGAGGCGGTGGAATGAAGATGTAAAGGGGTTTCTCTACACTTAACTCTTTTTAGTTCATATTATAAGCATCCTTTCCCATTTTGCCCTTGCTCTTCCTTAGAAATTCCATCTATATCCTTTGATTCTTTACAAATACACCCCCATCTAAACACAATTTCTACTAAATTTCCTTTCATTTTACTCCCCACTTTTTCCTACTAATTAGGGGTAGAATGGTCATTGTGTCCCAAAAGAAGAATTCTCTAGAAAACTCAAGAAAGAATCTTTGTCTTAGGCTCGTCGCCGCGAAGAAGCATTTTTCGTCTTCTCGGCGAAATAGGGCAAAACCTACCCGCAGTGCAACTTCTCCTCCTCGCAGCGGCGAAGCTTATTCTTCGCCCCGGCGAAGATTGGATTTCCAACTTCACCAAAACTCAACCAATTTCAAGGCAACAATTCAACCAACTCAACATGCAAACTCAAATTAAGTTGAAACAATAAACTTTTAACTAATACAACAAATCTTAAATACGTACCTCAAGTGGGATATTACAGTCCCAAACAAATTTAGATAAATATTTTATTTAATCTTAAACCTTTAATATAACGTAACATTTTTTTTTTTGTAATATACATATAATTATTACTATATAGAGGCAAGTTAAGTGAGACGACACAGAAATATTATAAGCTTTTTCTGATGTAAAATTTATTACATTTATCATGCTGAAGTTAAAAGTTTTTATAAGCTACGTAAAAGTTATTCCTTATAAGTACTTCTGTAAAATTTATTCTTATTTATAACTGACTCAAGTTGGGACTAAAAGTTTTTATAACTACATAAAAGTTATTCATATATAGAATATTACCTATAAAGAGGTTCTACTGTATTTATGCCATATGATAAACACAATATACTCTAAACTGCAAATAACCCGATTTACGTGTAAAAAAAGTTGTGGCAGACATTGGGCCACTAGCTACAGTTCCGGTGGCCCAATCCATGCCCAAGGACGCTGGCCGGCCAGAATCAGTGAAAGGGCATGAGGCCCGATAAAATTTAAAATAAACAAATTAAAATCTGAAACATTCATGTTAAACTAAGGACAAAAAAATATTTCGAATCTTTTTAATTAACTAAAAAGAATATATTTTTTATTATTTGAAAATTTTTGACTAGTAATTTGATAAACGGGATGCTAATTAGCATTCGATTTTATTTTTGGTTTAGTTTATATAATAAAAGAATAAGATAATTAGATGGATAAATTAACCACTCCTAAAGGCTAAAACATTAGATAGAGATAGGATAAAATTAGAGAATAATATTTTATTAGATATATTAAACACTGTAACTATTATTTTTTTACAAAAAATATATGTTGGAGAAAAAAGTTTTCTATTCAAAATCACTTTTAAAAAGCGCTTTTAAAGTGAACCAATTTCTAACAAAAAAGGCTTTCTGGTACAAAGGTGTGCTTTAGATTCTGGACAGCCACTGAACTTACGACGCTTGTCGAAGAAAAACTAAAGAAAACTCCCGCCATTAACGCGTTTTACACTTCCATAACTCCATTAACAAACAAACAAACAGACAGACCTGAGACCACTAACTTCAACGTCAGTTTTAATCGAACAAAGCAAAACAAAAACTTCTTAGAAGAAGAAAAGATCGAAGAGCTAAAGTTCTAGATGAGAGCCAAAACTAAGAGATCGATTCCAAAATTAGGATTACCGACTGTCTTTGTTTTGTGCTTTCTTTTCTTCCTCGCTGGTTTCTTCGGATCCACTCTCCTCTCTCAGGTAAGATCACTGGGCCTGTAAGTAAGGCTTTGCTGTAATTCCCATTAGTTGATATAGTTGGTAATGTTACCAGGATTTTGATTTGGTGGGTTATGTTGCAGGATGTGCCAAATGTACGGCCGGGGATGAAAATGCTTGAAATAGAGCAGGAGGAGCAAAATGGGTTGATGCCACATGGCGAAACTGGAGAGGCTTCTCTTCATTCAATTCCATTTCAGGTGATTTTTATTTTTTTATTCTAATATTTCAATTGTTTGATCTGAACTGGCTATCTGTTATTATGGATGATATATGATTAAATTTGAATTGGGACTCATTTTGGTGTCTAAGGGTTTATAAATATTGGATCAATTATAGAGATTGTTTATTACGGAGGAAGGATTTGTTTAATTGGCAGCTTAAGGCATTGTTTCTTGCAGCAATTTATGGGTAATTTATTACATTTGACAGTTCTTCCAATTTCATTAGGCTTGTTTTATTGTAAAATGCAGGTTTTGAGTTGGCAGCCACGAGCTCTTTTTTTCCCAAACTTTGCTACTGCAGAACAATGCCAAAACATTATTGAAATAGCGAAGTTGCGCCTTAAGCCGTCAACCCTGGCTTTACGAAAGGGAGAAACTGCTGAGAGTACTAAGGGGACTAGAACAAGGTGGTTTTTGTACCATTGTCATTCAAATTTTACTCTTATGCATTGTCGCTTTTGAGCTTAATGAATCTACTTCTCCCAAAATGTTTGTCAGAGTAAAAGATTTAATGAGTACAAAAGTATTTAATGTAACGTATAGAATCGGATAGGACTATAGATTTGAGTCATATAAAAAGATATTGTTTCTGATGTGTGAATAATTGACAAGACATTAACTTGGTTGCTGCTTGTGGTACTTATGTTTTCTGGTTTTTACCTTTCTTTGCAACAGTTCAGGCACATTTATTAGTGCATATGAAGATAAAAGTGGAACCTTGGACTTCATTGAGGAGAAAATTGCAAGGGTTACTATGATCCCAAAGACTCATGGGGAGGTACGATCTGGTATCAAAATTTTGTTTGTTTTATTTGGTATATAATTGGGATAAGATAAAGGTTCGGTGCATGTTCAAAGGAATATAGCAGTTACTATAGATGTTCAACTTTCTCACAAGTGATAAGTTTGTGAGTTGGGTTGATGATGTAGTGGGGGTAGTGTTAAGGGCCGGGTGCAAATACTGGACATGTTTGAGTTATTTGAATTGTGAGTGTGAGTTTTAAGTGCATTCTGGTGTGATAAATGGTGATCGTGGGAACAGTAGAAAACTGCTTGAATCTGAATGACTGTTGTTTCGAAGATGTGTAAGAAGATGCTCTTGGTCTCTAGGTCAAGTGATAAAGGATGGGGTGGAATTAGGGTAGGTGGTGAATCCAAGAATAACAAAGTTAATTATAATTTACCTTAGTGGCTCCTGGGTAGCAATTGAAATTAGATTATCTACATCATGATTCTAATTTTTGCTTGCTTCATTTGTTGAACTGCGCAATAGTTTGGGGTACTGATATTTGTTTCTGTTTTTCTGTTATGTTTTGCATCTCTCCATGTTTCACTGGTTCTTCCTTGTTCTGGAAAGTTGAAAAGTTAAATTTTCTTTACAGGTTGTTACTAAATTAGTGTGAGTAACACGTGGATACACCATGTTGCAGGCATTTAATGTTTTGCGGTATGAGATTGGACAGAAGTATGATTCTCATTATGATGCATTCAACCCAGCGGAATATGGCCCACAAAAGAGCCAAAGGGTAATTGCTTACTAAGTTTATCCAGGGCATCATGATTTTGTAGTTAGTCAAATATTTTTGCATGCATTTATTCTTTGATGGATAATCTGATCCATGATCTTATGTTGAGAAACTTCACTGGATAATAATGAATAAGATGATAAATGATATTATGCAAGAATATCATTCTAGCATACCTTATATGACCCGTTGGGTTTATATCTTATAAATTGTTTTTAGCCTATTTTATAAGCAATATATTGTCATTGCCATCTTGTGTCATATTTCATACATACAAAAGTTATCTTCTTTTTGTATTGGGAAAGGAAGTTTCTCGGTTCTTCATCCTATTCTAGTTATCATTTTTATTGTTTAAGTTTGGCATTATTTATGTTCAATGGCTTCTTTATGCTATTGTACTTATTTTGATAGGTTATCTGTAAAGTTAATTCCTCAGCAAAAGTAGTTGCAGATCCTGTTTTAGTATGAATTAGTTTCAGTAGCTAGAATATCATGTAAAAGAAACTAATAATAACAGTGATTTATTTTTCTAAGACACTAACTTGTTCTTATGAAATTGCTTCCTTATGAAAATGTCATATCTCAAGATTTACACCTTTGTTCTTGATTTGCACTGCAGATGGCTTCTTTCTTGTTGTATCTATCTGATGTGGAGGAGGGTGGAGAAACCATGTTCCCATTTGAGGTAGGCCTGGAAATATTATGACTTATCTTCTTAGTATTATCATATATTCATTTTGCCTGTCAGTAGTCAGCTTCTCTATTTTTGATATGTAGAATGGCTCAAAAATAACTTGGAGCTATGATTACAAAAAATGCATTGGCCTAAAGGTGAAGCCACGGAGAGGGGATGGGCTTCTATTTTATTCGCTGTTTCCAAATGGCACAATTGATCGGGTAATTTTGTTTGTTTCCAAATCATATATGATCCATATAACCTGCTTTGTTTTTCAAGTACAGGGAACTCTAGTTAAAGATACGAGTCATCTAATTTTAATCAGAATAATGGATCGTAAAGTTAGTTGAGGATTGTAATTCTTGAAAATTTTACTTTGATGGTGGTGCAAGGTATACCATCTTATACGGAGGGGAACTGCAAATTCTTTAGGTTTTATTGAACATATGGGGTATGGATCATGTTTCTATTATAATCCCACCTTTCCCTCAAGGTCTTTTCTTCTATGGAAATTCCCATTAGGTATCTTCTTGATTTTTATTTTTTATCCTGTCTGCATGATTTGATTTGTGGTCATATGGATGGAAGTTCCTCGTGCTAAGCTTTTTCCCTCAGTTAGCAACTACTTCCTTTACCATACTGAGAGCATTTTATCATTAACAGCGGCACTTTTCAACTGTGCTAAAAACTACACGATAGTCGATATTTTTCAATTTTTAGAATAAACCACTTCACTATAATCTGACTGGATTGATCTGTTGGCGGCATGGTAACAAAGGAGTTGATCTGAGTTGTGTTTAAGGTTCATTTAGAAGATTCTTCTTTCCTCTTCAAAGAAGAGTAAATGAAGATGGACAATGCTGTTGTTACCTCTCCTATAAGAAACTATGGCTCCGTTTGGCTCACATTTGGGAATACTACTAGTAGTATTCCCAATAAAGTTAAACAGTAAAATTACAAAAACTCACAATATTATTCAATTTTTTTAAACCCCTCCCCTAAATTTATTAATTTAATTAAATACCTCTAAATATTTTTTTTAGAAATTACAAAAACACCCCAACAACTCTCATTTACCAGATTCTCGCCACCACTGCAGGGAGATGGCCGGAATCCGATATAATGGCGCACTACCGGCTGAATATGGCCGGTAGTGTGCTGATCTAATCTTTTCCGGCCAGATCCATGATGGATCTGGCCGTTGCCAGTCGTCAACGACAGCCAACATATGGTCGTCGTTGGCCGTCGTTGACGAGCAAATATGGTCAGATCTGGCCGTCAATGGTTAGATCTAACTGTAGATCTGGCTTGAAAAGGCCATATCGGTGCACGACCGACAAGATCCAGCCGGTCATGCGCCGATACGACAACTCCGGCCACCCTCCGGCGGTGGTGGCCGGCTGTCTATATTTCATGGGTGAGTTGAGGGTGTTTTTGTTAACTTTTAATGTTTTATTATAGGGGTGTTTTGTAAATAAACAAATATAGGGGGTATTTTTATAATTTTCAAATCCTACATCGTAATACCCGCCCAATTCAACTTTTTTTAACTTTTTTCAAAAAACTTTTCTAAAAAGTGTAAAAAAGTGAACCAAACGGAGCCTATATACTCTTTTCTGAACATATTAGCTTCACCCTGAATGGTCGTTTGTATTACCTCTGCTCTCTTCTCCATGACCTTTCATTGTATGAAAGCATCTTGTGTCAATTTATTGAAATTTTGCTTGTTCCCATTTTATAACTTATCAGCTGACCTCTATAAATGCATTAAGATACATGCTGCATAAAAGTATCTTGAATAACCCTTGCATTAAAATATATAAATGCATAAAAGTCAAATCTATATGTGGATTCAAGCATCAAATATCTTTTCTTTTTCTTAATTTTTTCGGTATGGATATATTTTGATAAGGTTCCATCTGTCATCTAAAGCATTATTAGAAGGCCATGATAACCTCTTCATGATGTTTTTTCTTGTAGAGCATAACTGACAATAGTATCCTTGCTTTGATCTAGGCATCAATCTGCTCCAGTTGAAAAGTCTTTTAAGGAAAAACATATTCAGCCACATTGGAGTGTCAATCTCCACTTACCAAAAGAAGCTTGACCAAAAAGTGACCTCTACTTCATTGAATGGATTCTTTCATAATTTCATGCAACATAACAAAACTTCGTCAGTGAATTCCAGTCAATTTTAGAATTGCTTTGATTTTTAGGTACACTTAATCCAAATTTATTTGAAGATCTAATGTGTAACCTCTGTTTATGATGTTTGCTCTCTTTACAATACATTTGATGCCACAGAAATTCCATGGAAGTAATAGCACTTGAAAATTTCTTTTGGGGTGGTGGGCATAGCTGTGATAAAATATGTCTTCTGCCTTCTCAATGCCATATCTGTTGAATGTTTTTGCAGACATCTCTTCATGGAAGCTGTCCAGTAATCAGAGGGCAGAAATGGGTAGCCACAAAGTGGATTAGAGATCAAGAGCAAGAGGACTAACCATCAAATCCTATTTGTTACCTTAGCTATTAGTGTGTCATTACATTGAGATCCAGGGATCAAGGCTTGGCAAAGATAGAAGAAAGGAAAGAGGTTCAAACTAATTATATACTACAAAACTTGTTTGCTTCTCTCAAGTTAACAATCTATATGGAACGTTTCATGTCAGCGGCTCCAGGACTTCTTGATGTAGAGTTTTTGTGGAAAACGTCAAGAAAAACAACATTTTAATTTGTAACTCCATTACATTTCATACCTAATACTTTCCAATAATAACGGATGCATTTTGTATTAAGCGATCATATATGGCTAAATGAAATAAAACCTATATTGGGTGACAGGGTTACTGCATCAGACTTTTGTTGGTTGAGTTGAATTTACACGTAAGCAATATAAATTTTGCTGCTATTTCATAGCTGGGTAAACTTACACTAAACGATAGCTAACTTTTTGCAATGATGCATTTACTGACCAAGATTTCTTTGAGGGAGAGTCTCATATTGTATTGAAGCTTTTTTTTTTTTTTTTATTTTATAATGATGGATGTTTGGGTCAGTTTATACGCATTTTAACTAATTCTTTGAGACCTTAAAACCAATGTTTTAATAACCAACTTGAGGAGAAACCCGACAAAGTTGTCGGGTCTTGGGTTGACTAGTTTAACTAGTCAGCCAAACCGGGTGTCAAAAATTTTAAAATTTAACAAATACCCCTTGAAAATTTTAAGTCCTTATAGGTTTAAAATTTAGCAAACACACCCGAAATATAAATCGATCGTCTACTAGTTGGCAATGACGACACACCAAATGCAATCTTAATCATCCCTTGAGCTCATACACTAGAAAATCTACTCAAGATTTGAGTGATTTTGGCCAGATCTAAAAAGCTGGCATCGATCGATTTTGATTAGATCTCACCACTGGCGACGTCGACAACCCTCCCAATCACCACGAAAACACTCATGTTAGCCTCCTGACCAAAACTCATCTCATCCTACCCCTGCTCACCTCGCCAATCGCCGACAAAAAGCAGGCTATTGCCGCTGTCGATTTTTTTCGATTTCTGATCGATTAACTCATTGGAAATCAATCTATCACCGCCATTATACTCATCGACACTTCCTCTTCAAAAGCCTCAACATCCCGACCTTCAATTGTTTGTCGATCATCATCCCAAATTCTAGGGTTTTAAGTAAATAGGAAAATTATAAACCCGGTCCGGTGAAGGTCCCAGGCCGGGTTTTAAAACATATATATATATATATTAATTTGTTAAAATTATAAATTATTTTATCACAGTTTGCTTTGAGCTAGGAGGAAGCTGGAAAAGTTTTGAATTTATATTGAGCCTTTTTATAATTTTAGCTGAACCCCAATAAGGATATGTGAAAAAATTCCAATCCATTAATGGTAATTAATTACGAATTTATGACATTTTTAAAATTTTAGTGGTTAATTAATCGGTTGATTTTGTTTAACTTTCTCCATTTCGTGTGCCATACTCATGGGCATCTCACCACAAGGATCGTTACACTCCGCTGTACTAGATAAGTCCCCAGTATCCAAAACGACCGTTGACATCAATCAACCTCGTCCTGTAACGGCTACTGAACATTTTAAAGATACAAAAACTACTCTCAACACAAAATCATCAAATAATAATACTCAAAAACAACACTCTTCGCAAAATCACATTCTTTCTGAATCCCATTTCATTCCAATTAAAACTTCTCTCTACTCCACAGCAAATTCTCTTTCTCTTTACGATATCTTTGAAATCTGACTATGGATCTTGGGTGCTTGGACTTCGGTTGCATCTCAGTCTCAGACAAGTTAAGCAATGACACAGCTGTTGATTCTACAAACAAAGAAAGCGTTTCAAATGAGCCCATATCAGCCAATTCTAAATCTGGAAAGGTAAATCTCTTGTGTTTTTCGCTTTCAAGATCGGTGTTCTTGTCGCTATATTTGTCTATTCTTCCATTACCATAAATTTCTTTCCTTTTGTTGCTCTTTTAAGTGGATGCTTTGAGTTTTAGGGTATAGTTTATGTACTTGTGTTCTTGGATTAGGGTTTCGTTCATATTATTTGTTTTTTGTGTGGATTGAAATCATAGAAGATAAAGGTTTGTGTTGTTTAAGTGTGAATTATGAGTGTTTATGATTGTGTCTGTGTTATACTTGATATGAACAGACACCTCAATATTGCGAATTGCCCTTTCCTGCAATGGATCTTGGAAATTCTCTGTTGATGAAAAGGAATTTGTTAAGTTGTCAATCCCTAATTAACATGTGATCTGAATGTTCCTTGCTGTTCTGTTTGGCCCCCAATTCACTGCTTCACGTCAAGAATTCCGATTCATGTTGAGTAATTTAAATTCTATTATAGTCTCTTGTTTGTTATATCAGCATTAAATGCTATAATGCTGAGTCAAGCTTGTACTTGTTTTTCTTTATCTAGTGATGATATGGACTGACTATGGTGAGGTAAAACCCTATATTGATGTGGTGAAATTTATATATAAAGGGAACTAGATTCTGACTTAGTATCAGATCTTGTAAGAATTATGTTCTCTTGTCATGACCATACATTAAACTTGTACAGCTAAGAGAAATTCTATCAATGTGGTGAAACTTTATGATTTTATTCATCTGTTGTATGTGGTTTTTGTGGTATCACAGAATGCAACATCCAGAAAATTTCCATTTGCTAAATGTTGTATAATTTGTTATTCAACCTTTTATGTTTGTTAAGAATCAGATAGCAATACAACCAATTGCTCTGATACCATGTTAAAAATCGGAGGAGTAAAACATAAAAATAAAGAATAGCAATAACAACATAAAAAAAGCACACGATATTTTACGTGGTTCGGCATAACTCGCCTACATCCACGGATGAGAGGGTTTTCACTATAATAATATGATACGATATAAGTGTTTTATCACACCATCAACCTAGTACCTTTACTTAGGCGGACATCCCGTTCCTATGGTGTTTAATACCCTTTGGTATTTACTCAATACTTGTAGTACCCTTACATCAAAACCCCTTGTATCCTCACATTCTCTCTTTCTTTACTTTCCTCTCTCATTACTTTGAATTGGTTCTAACTCCCTTATTTATAGGTAAAATAAGACATTCTTATTCTATTAGGATTCATATTCCTATTCCTAATAGAACTCTTATAATTTAAATCATTCTCCTATTTTAACTTAAATAAAGTCCTAAACCAATTCTTCTTTCCTAGTAAAACTCAAAGTAAAAGGAAAACAAATATTCTTCAATTACAAATTCCTAAACTAGAAATTTGCCCAAAACTTAAATTCCTTTTCTTCTTGTTTGCCTTTTCTTCATCAATTACCAAAAAGTGTTCATATTCCAACACTCCTCTTTGAACCTTTTTGGTAATTCATCTTCTCAGCTTGTTCTTCATTCTCTTAATGTTTATGCTTATAAATTTCTTTTGAGTAATGCAGAGTAGATCCCCGAAAGGGACATCCCAATCAACATTGAATGCACTAAACAAGTTTACATCGCAAATTAAGAAGCCTCCTCACCGAAAAAATTCTCCTATCAATTGGTTTCCTCGCAAAAAGGTGGACTCCTATCTAAAGAGGAAGATAAGAATGCTGCAGGTGCGACATATATTATGTTCTTTTTCTATTCGTGAGAACCTCTTTATTTACTTTGGAGAAGCAAAATTCTAATGCTCAGATTCTCATTTCAGGAAGTAGATGGAATGAATTTAACTCTTGATGAAACGCTAGGTGACACAAATCCACATTACTCAAGAGTTCTTAGAGAGAAAATCGCAGCAAGAGAAGCTGCACACAAAGCAATGGAGGCTCGGAAAGCTGCACTGGTGGAAGCATCTTGGTGTCGAATACTTAAAGCAGCAAGGTAAACTTTTGAGAGAATGGAGAACAGGATTATTTAATTAAGTTTCTGTTCAGGACCCTGATATGTAGATTCTATTTCTTCTTTGTAGGATCCAAAACAAAGAAGCAGAATCCCTTCTGTTGAAATCTGAGAAAGCTGCAGCCGAAGCTTTTGAAGCAGCAACAGCCATGGGAGTGATCATGTATGATACACCAAATTGTCCTCAAACTCATTGTCAAGTAGAAACATTTGCTGCTGTAAACGGAGGAGGGTCTACCACCCATACTATTACAGCATCATTTGAAACTGCATTTGAAGTAGATAAAGAAGTTGCTGCAGCAGTCAAAACGGCATTCATTAGGCTTGCAAATTGCTCTTCCTTTAGTAAAGATGAATTCAGAGATTTGCTGCATAAAATCAGTGAGAACCCGGACACAGGTGACAGTAATCAGGAAATATCAGAATTTTCTTCAGAATGTGAATCAGAGTCTGGGTCAGAACTTGAAACAGTCTCTCAAAAGAATGGTTTTGGTTCCCAAGATTTTGACTTGAAGATGCCAGTTAATGGAATGAGGCAGAGGAAATCCAAGTCTTCTGACAAGTTCAGCATGACCATACTTGTTGACATGATGCTTGAGAGGCTCAGACATTTGCAGGAAGAAGAACTTTCATCTCTTGCCACAATAGTTGCTACTTGTGGTTTAAATGCTGCCTTAGCTAAAGTAGAGAATTGTAAGATGCATTATCCAAACTCTGCTAGTGATAATTCCTCCAATTCAGTTCTTAATCCTCGACGAATGTCTTCTTTGGGAGTAGGGATAGCAAGAAAAGCTAACCTTGATTACTTCATGGATGGACCAGCAAGCAGGAAACACATTGAGTCGGAACTCCCAAGTCTAGACAAATTTTTGGTTAAGCACATGTCGAAACTTGAAAGAGAGGTGCAAGAAGCCAAGAAGTCCAGAATGAATGAATCCAGGAAAACTACTGGGGAGAATCCTGGTAAAGTTGAAGATGGACAAGTCAAGTTAGATAATGAACCTGCTCAATCTGAGACCACTTCTGATCTGGGAAGCGTGCTTGTCAAGCATTCTTCAAAGTTTGCGAAAGAGATAGAAGAAGCAAAGAATAACTACAATAAGTTCGAAATTGTCCATAAAAACTTGGAAGCAGGAGGAATGCCGGACCAAGTGGTTACTCGCAGGAAGGAAGATGTTCAAGATGTCCCTAGTCTAGATAAGTATCTTGTGAAACATGTCTCCAGACTGGAAAAAGAAGTCCAAGAAGCTAGGAGCAGAAGAAATAATGACCCAATTGGAAGCAGGGTGATTGATTCAACAGAGAAGAAGTCTTTAACTTCTGTCCCAAAATATGAGAAAAATGAAATTTCTTTTTCTAATAGAGTAGCGGGGAAAGAAAATATTGACCTCAATAAGGAATATGCTAGATTTTCTGAAAACGAACATAAGGGTGTGAAGGCTGGAACTGAAAAAACAGTAGACAGTCTTGACAAGATCTTGGTGAAGCCAGTGCATCGGTTGGAAAGGGAGAAAATGCAGGCATTGTCCGACGGAAATACTAACGGTTACCGTAGTTCTGAAAAGAAACAGATATGGAACTGTGTTACAGATTGTGATAGCTTGGACAAAGTCTTGGTAAAGCATGTTTCTAGATTGGAAAAGGAGAAAATGATGTCAAATGCAAGCGAAGAAATAGTAAAAGTGAAGAGGAACACACATTCGCAGATGAATGAAGAGGGTAGTCTTGACCAAGTTTTGGTTAAACATAAATCAAGACTCGAGAGAGAAAAGATGGCCACGGCTGCTCAGGAACCAGAAGTCCAGATTACATACTCGGTATCTCGTAGAGAAGCGAGGGAGAGAGAATTGCAAGAAACATGGGGAGGGTTGAGCTTAGGAAATTCCATTAGGCCACATCTTTCTAAACTTGAAAGAGATAAGGTAAGTTACCTCATTTCTTGCTTGAATGAATTGCTTGCAGTGTTGTTTTTCCTGCAATATTATAAAATGCATTGGTTTTTTGATGGGTTTGTTTGTTCTTTCTTTTGTTCAGGCTGCTTGGATTAAAGCTGAAGAGGAGGAAAGGAGGCAGACAATGAAAAAAGTGTAGCTTTTCTTGATTGCTTTTCCCCCCAAGAGTAGTGTTTATATTATAATGAAATTGTAACATATATATATATATATATATAGCCGGCCCTCTGTATACCTCTTTTTAGTTTCTGTATCATACTGTTGAGTGATTCGTCAACATAGAGGAGTTTCCTCTTGCACATTTCTTTTTTTAATCAAATCAAATCCTTTCATATGTTGAAGGTTCTTTAAATGATTGTTATTGCAGAAAGTGAGAGTAGGTAATTCTTGAACTCAGTTTGGATAAACATAACAGGATCGAACTTTTGAGCATTAAGTATTAATGATTTAGTATTACATCAGTTAAATTATTCTCCATAACTCACTAAAATTTTCCTCTTAAGCTTACCAATATTTGGAACCTCATTAAGAATGTTTTTAATTTAGCAAACCAATATTTGTTAAATTATTCTCCATAACTCACTAAAATTTTCCTCTTAAGCTTACCAATATTTGGAACCTCATTAAGAATGTTTTTAATTTAGCAAACCAACAATAAATTTGTTATTTGTATCTGTTGTAACTTGGGTGGATATTCCACCTTGACCGACCATACATTTTGCTTTTTGTTTAGCCTATCTTATTGAATTGCTAAAATTTGTTAAATACCATAACATTCTTCCTCTCCCGGCCGAAGCAATTTGTTTTGACTTAACCCATTGGTAGGTAGCCTGATGGTAAAAGAGTAAAAGAGAATCTCATATGGTCTCTCAAGTTTGAATCTTCTGAGTGATACAAGGGAAAAAAACATGGTCTTTCGAGTTTTGAGTCTCCGCGATTATTAATAGGGATGATCACTAGAACTCTTACTTAATTGATAGTTTTAAGATCACGAAAGATTAGTTAAGATGCACGAACTGACTTGGACACTTTGTCATAAAAAAATAAAAAATAAAAAAAATTTAACTTGCACCCACATTGTACATGAGTTGTGGAAGCAGAGGAAAAACTCTCTAAATACCACCTCTTTAAGTTCCGATAATCTAGTGCTTATTTTATACTGATTCTATTATTCTTTAATCTAATAAGAATGTATTAATTGAATAAAGTAAATTCCTGAAGAATATCCCAACAATTTTATCTTCTTATCATATTCGTTTATAATATTTTGTTTCTAGACCCTTCTCAACCCAACTCACGCAGTCACTATATTCATTCCTTACTTCCGTCATGCTCATTGATATCATCATAATCAAACATCTAAACACCCCGCAATTTTTTTTTTTTTTTTTTTAAATTTAAACTAGAAAACTCCACTTCTGCAACCGTGATTAACCAGCCATGGGAGGAGGAAATGGGCAGAAAGCCAAGATGGCGTGTGAAAAGCACATGGAAAAGCTGAAAGCTGTTAGAGGTATCTTCTTCTGGGCTCTTTCTTTTTATGTATCTGGGTCGTTTTGTTTTAGTTGTTTATGGAAATATTAGTGGTTGATTTGTGTTAGATAGCTGTGATAATCCTTTTTTAATTAAACTTGGTTTTGGTTTGTTTAGGAAGTCAGCTTGAGTCCAACAAGAAAGCTATGAACACCCAGGTAGCTTCTTTGCATGCTTTTGCTTCATGTTGTTTGGCTTTTGATGTCTAAGATATTAATTAAGGACTTTCATGTGGGTGTTTTTGTTTCGTAGATTATTAATTTAGATGGAAGTAGAACTAGAAATGGAAGATTTTATGGCTGTGATTGGCTCTAGATTGATCTCTACTTTCACAGGGCTGAGAGTTTTTCTTCTATTTAAGGTGATATATTATAAGTGAAAAGATTGCAGGCGTATATTTTCATGTTTCAAATGTTAGCTTTTCAAGGCATTTGACAAGTTAAAAACTCACAATCAAAATTATTCCTGAAAAACTAAGTTGAATTCATTGATTGCACTGTATGGTTAAAAAATGTATTAAATTCATAGTGATTCTTTAGAGAATGACAACTGAAAACTAGTCAAAGCAAGGTTAGTGTAAATTCGTATGGACCGGGGATTAGTCGAAGCGTAATCAAGTTGGCTCAGACACCCCAGTCACCCAAAGAAAAAAAAAAAAAAGTTTCTTCTCCATTCTATGTTAAGATTGTAATTAATGTTTCAGGAAATTCAGGGTTGTCCTTTTTATGCCTTTGCTTTTGTTCTTGCACCTAAAATATAAATTTGCTTTTGCAATGACACATGTAGATGGTACCCTTAACTTACCAGGTGGGAACTTTTGTTGATCAAATACAATTTTGTGCTTCACTTCAAATGCTCCTTTCTTTTAGTTCCAATGCTTTTATATCTGTGGAACTATTCGTTTATATAGAGTATAGACATAAGACATGCACTTGATTTGTAATAGACGCATTGCATTCTCTTTAGATCCTATAAATGAAGTTTCATACTTGAGTTGCTAGTTTTTTTTTTTTTTTTTTTTTTTGGCCATTTTAACCAGAGTTTCTTAATATAATTGAATTATATATGTAAAGGTCAGGACAAGTGTACTTTGCCATGCATGATATTGTTGCAATAATCCTGATTAAAGAGTAGCACCCACTGCCACCGGCCCCCATTCCTCAGCAGAGGGTGGCACAGGCTGTGAAACTCTATTGAAGACTGGCAACAGGTAGAACTTGAGTTACCTATCATGATGAAAATTGCGAAATGAGATATTTTGGATTAACTTATTCAGTATTTTGCAACACATACATTCTGTGAATGTTACCGCAGTTCTTCATTTCAGGCTTTGAATTCCAACTTCTTAAGTTCTTTATTGTGGTCTGTAGTTGATGTTTCCTTTCCTCTCATCCTTTTGCTTTAAGTGATGGTGGTCATTTATTAAGCTTATTCACAGAAGTTATGACTTGATTTTCTTCTTCCTTTTCCTCTCCGTTATCGGTATCTTCACTGGTCCCTTCAACGAAACATGTAGTGCAAGGTATGCATGCAGACATTTATGTGTACCGCAACAGATGTGAAGTGCCGGGAACATGCTGAAGCAAAGCACCCAAAGTTTGATCTTTACACATGTTTTCCACATCTTAAAAAGTGACAATGGAACCCAAACACAAGGGCATTCATATTCAGATTAGTGGTAGAATGTATCTATTATTCTTCAAGCTACTCTTGTCGATATCTTAAAAAGTGACAATGGAACTCAAAAGCAAGGACATTCAGATTCAAATTAGTGTCGAAATGTATCAGTATTCTTCAAGATACTCTATTTTTAGTTGTGATGTTAATGTTTGGTGGATTTTTCAGATCTATTTGATTCTTCCTCCGTCTCTTGCTTGGATTAAGGTTTAGATATCCTCCCATGTGGGAAGTTTACCAGAAAGTTTTTAAACAAAGGAAAAAGTTTTACGTTTTTGAATAATATTTTACTATAAACTAATGTAATGCAAATATAAAATGAATCAAACTGACATGGTGCAAAAATAAACAAAGAAGTAGAAATAAAAAAAAAAAAAAAATTCATTTACAATGATATAAATTTACGGCTGCCATTGCCAGATATATGTAGAGGATATGTACTGGTTTTATCATTTTGTCCACTCAACCAATCAAATGGGTAGAAATCACCATTGGTGGTCTGGTCAATTAGGAGTCATTGGTGTGTCTGACTTTTATTTACTTCGGTTTGAGAGGTTATTAGAGTTTTTATCCATAAATTTAGTGTCCTAGGAGATGAGTTGAGATGTGCATAAATTGAGTTGGACATCTCCAATCATTATACAAAAAAAAAAATTTGTGAGTTGAAGTTTTATATGGATTGAAGTTTTAGTTATAAGCAATGATTATACTTAAAGTTTTTTTCTGGTTATTAATTTATAATTACTTATTTATTTGTATGTAAAAGAATAACTTTATTGATATTTAAAATTGATATAATTGTTTATGGATTGTTATTTGTAGAACGATTATGATAGCTTCTCACCCAAATCAAGTGAAACAATTATTTTTCTATTTTTAAAAATTAAATTAAAAGGGCAGTATTAATTTTGTTATTAAAAATAAATTAAAATATAAAAAAAATAACGATGTGTTAAATCAATTTAACATCCTTATTATAACAGTAACAGTCACCATCTCACGTACCCCGTTATACACGAACCGCGTTTTCAAGTAAACAGAGTTGAAGACAGATGAGTAGGAAGACTTGAAGTTGAAGAAGAGAGTTGAGTCAACAGAGGTGGGTGGTGACCGGAAATACAGGTTGCCGGTTACGTTCAAACAAGTAGGGGCCCACAGGAGCCGCATCACGCGGCAGACAACTCTCCACAGCCAATCACTGTCTGACTTTCATTTCCAGTTCACTTTACTATTAAGTTTTAAGTCTTCAACTTTCTCTTCACTTTCTTCCACACCATTACTTCATTGACTTGACTTCTCTCTTTCCCCTAACCCCTTTCTTTTCTTTTTAACCCATCTTCCTCTCTCTTTCTCCTCCTCTCTTTTTTATTCTTATTACTCCTTTGCTTTCTTGTCCTTTCTCTCTCTCTAATGGCTCCTGTTTCTCTTATTTTCTCTTCCTTTTTTGCCTTCTTTCTCCTTGTTTCCCCTGCTCTCTCCACAAACTCTGAAGGTATTCTCACTGCCCCTTTGCTCTAGGTTTTTATATTTTCTCCTGCTTGCTGATCTCTCTTTTGGTAACAAAACCCATGTCCAACTTCCCAATTGAAAAGAAAATTCGAATTATTTTCTTTTTAACTTTACTCTTAAGTTCATTTTGGTTAAGTAAATTTGTTATTTTTCTAAATTTTCCTTGGTTGAGCTGGAGATGTGAAGGGCTGGGTTTGAAATTCTTTGTTTGTTTGTTTGTTTTTTTTTTTTAATTGTGGGTTATTTTGTTTGTTTTCAGGAAATGCTTTGCATGCTTTGAGAAGCAGGTTTAAGGACCCTACAAATGTGTTGCAGAGCTGGGACCCAACACTGGTTAATCCCTGCACCTGGTTTCATGTTACCTGCGATGCCAACAATCATGTGATTCGCTTGTAAGAATCAGATTCTTTCTTCGTTTTTTTTTTTTTTTTTTTTTTTTTGGGAGGGGGAGGTGGTGTTTGGGGGTTGTTTGTTTCTTTATCAGTTTTTCGTTATATATATATATATATATATATATATATATTGGGGTTTCTTTCATTCAGTTATTCTTGTTGATTAACTATTTTGTTTTTCTTTTTAATTTCAGGGACTTGGGAAACTCTAACATTTCTGGGACTTTGGGGCCTGAGCTTGGCCAGTTCCAGCATCTGCAATATTTGTATGTCTCTTTCCATTTCATTTATTTTATTCAGAATATCGAACCTTTTCATGAATAACGTTGTGTTATTTGCTGGAAAACTAAGAAGAACAACAAGAAAACCGGACTTTATCAGTTGCCTTTCAGTTTCTTGTTTCTTTTCATATTTTTTGTAGTGATTGTGTGGGGAACTCTTTATTGGGTACAGGGAGCTTTACAGGAATGACATTGGGGGAAAAATTCCGAAGGAGTTGGGTAATCTGAAGAACCTTGTTAGCATGGACTTGTATGGCAACAGATTTGAAGGAGAAATACCAAAGTCGCTTGCCAAATTGAAGTCACTTAGATTTCTGTAAGCATCTCGGTGTTGACAATTGATTGACCTAAAACTTTGAACCTTCAGAATTTACAGCTAGTTTGAAATTCTTATTTTGATATGGTTGAATCAATGTTACAGGCGGCTAAACAACAACAAGCTAATAGGATCTATTCCAAGGGAACTCACCACTCTGTCAGACCTTAAAGTCTTGTAAGTTTAGTGGAAAAAAAAATGTCGAATCATGACTTTCTTCGCGGCTTGGATGATTTTTTTATTTGATTCTTTTTCAATGTTGCAGTGATGTTTCCAACAACAATCTATGTGGAACAATCCCTGTTGATGGCCCTTTTGGAAGCTTTCCAATGGAAAGGTACTAGACTACTATTGCAATCACTATTAGCCATACAATTATATGTACTACGGCATAAACTTTTCCTAAAGTAGTGGAGACAAATAGTGATTACTACTAATTTACATGTTATTTGCATCCCTACCGTGGCCCCGCAAATAAATGATTGCCTGAGAGAAACTCAAAATGCCTTTTTATATGATTGAGGTTTTGAAGGGATTTATGTGAATGTTAGGTTTATTCGATTTCCGATTAATCAGTGAGAATCTTATAATGTGTAAAATGTATGTAAGTCCTGATTGTTTCCCACGAAAATTAATTGGCCTTTTTTTACTGCCAACGGGGAATGTATACTTTATGCGTATTTATTTATCATGTAAAGGTGCATCAACTGGTGTTTTGCTATGATTCTCAAGTAGCTAAATTACTGTTGATGCATTTTATATTTATCATTACGTGTGTTTTTGTAATGGGTATTCTAATTATTTGTTTTGTGGTTTTCTTCAGTTTCGAGAACAATAGGCTCAATGGACCTGAGCTGCAAGGACTGGTGCCTTACGACTTCGGATGCTGAAGAAAAGTTGGATTTAATGTAACTTCTGTTGAAGACTCTAATAGCTGAGTCTTATATATACTGAAGTAGCAGAATCAAATGCCTAGTTGTATTATGTATTTGGCAATGCCGCACTTTCTATGTGTGAAGTAACTAAAGCAAGTAAAATAAGATTAAAGCAAAAATTTGAAGAGTGAAAACCTCAGTTTTACCGTCGCGTCTCTAGTGCAATTTGTGTCTCAACGGCATATGAAAGTGCAGTTGTTGGCGCACCAAATGTCTGAATTTTGCTCTGTTATGTCTTTACAAAATACGCTACCAGTTAAATTGCCTGTTCTTCATCCTTTAAATGAGTCAGGCCCAGAAACCGTCCCTTTTTTTTTTTTTTTTCAGGGTAAGTAAATATTCATTAGAAAAAGGAAAAAATTTTACAAAGGCCATGTAAAAATCGGCCAACCTACCATAGGACACTCCCGAGTTAGACACAAAAGAATCAAGAGTCACCAAGACTCCTAATTTATTGTTAAACATAGCAACTAATCACAAAATACAATACCCAGTATAAACATCCCATACCCTAAGAACCGACCAATCAATAACTATGACACCAAATTCACTTCGCATTGCTCAAACACACTACGCCAAGGGATCTTGAAAACTTCTTTTTCGGTTCCTAAAACTGGTCAAAGGAAGAGCCAAGGAATGAGCTAGCCGCATGCTATTAGTAGTTTTGAATTGGAGTGGTCAGCTTGATGCGGATGCTTGCTCGACTTTATAACGAGCATGAGTGATGAGATTCGAGTCAAGTCTTGAATTGAAGTGGTCGGCTTGATGCGTTATGTCGAGTCCACTTGTGCCAACTTGTAACGTAGAGCTAGAATGTACTTGATCAACGCGACATTCGTCGATGCAGAGCCGGCTAGGCTAGAGGATGGACGAGTATGTAACGATGCCAGCTTGTCACCTAGTGTTGGTGTCTAATCGACCTGAGCTATTGTGCTATCATATTTTATCCCCCCAATCTAAGTGTAGTACCCTTGGGGTGCTAGGTTTAGACTGAGCTGACCTTCATTGAGTCAACTTGTTGGCGTAGAGCAGAGAACTTAAACTAATTGAGTTATTGTCAAGTGGAAGTCGGTTTTTTGGGTCAACACTACATTGAGTAAAGTGGGAGTCCATTAGAGGAGGAGGTTATTTGTTCTGCATGTTAGCTTGCCATTAGGTCGTGTGGGAAGGAAACTTTACAGGTTAGAGGTCGAATATGCTTGCTATCACGTCGATTAGATTGAGGCTAATTCCAGTCGAGTCGAGTATGTCGAGATGTCGCTTGGATTTCGATGATGGAACTCTATTTGCCAAGTGGAATGAGGAGGTAGATTCCCATTAGGGGAGTATTAGAGAGGGAATCGAAGTCATTGTGATAAACTTAAGTGAGAACGTCGGGGCAAGTATCAGAGGGGTTGTAGAGGAGGTCGAGTCGACTGGAAGAATGGAGACTGAGTTGACTGGATGAATGGAGGTCGAGTCGACTGGATGAGTGGTGGCCGAGTAGACTAGATGAGCGGGGCTAAGCTGACTAGAAGGGTGTAGACAAACTAGACTATATGAGCAAAGATAGAGCCAATTGGATGATTGGAATCCGAGTTGAATGGATGAATTGTGGCTAAGCTGACTATATAAGCGGAGCTAAGCTGACTAGATGAGTGGAGTTGAGTTGAATAGAAGAGTGGAGACGGAACCGACTAGATGAGTAGAGGCAGAGCTGATTAGATGAATGAAAGCCAAGCCGACTGGAAGAGTGGAGCCTAGCTAAGTCGAGTCAAAGAAGTTGGGCTGTGGGTTGGAGTGTGAAGATTCACCAACCTACTTTGTACCCTTTGAGGAAGGAGAACCTTCGGTGGACTTCTGAAGCATGATCCGAGCTAAGTGGCGGAGGGTCAAGCCGAGTCGAGTTGAGTGAAGGAAAGTGTTTCAATACGTGCGACAAGTGTGAGAGGTGAGTTGGCTTAGCCTTAGGTAGGCTCTTCTTCATTAGAGTGGGTACTCTAGGGATGTGTTGCATCGTGGCTTCTATGCCCTCTACTTACTTAGCCAATGCTCGCTCAAGGCGGTGCCAGTGGACAACAAGTCGATGTTAAGGGTCATTTGCAAGCTTGGGGTGCCACTAGACGCATTGTGTTGAGCCGAGCCGAGTGGATGTAAGGACTGGCTATATGTTGATGGATTAAGAGGCTGAAGGTTGTTGAGGTCTAGAATTGTTGGAATGGTGTCAACTAGACGAGTAAGTCTGTGGTATGAGGAAAGTCGGTTGCCAAGGGTTGAGTTTCCATGGCTATATTAGAGGGGTTAGTTATGGCTGGAGTTGAGTTGTTGTTTATGGTTGATTGGAGGTGGGATGGTTGAGGATCTGGTGTCAAAAGGTTTTGCATCGGGTTGATCAAGACATGAAACCTTTTACGGGGTTGGCCGGGTGTGAATTTGAGGTCATAGAACTAGTTGACTATCTCTTGGAGAGTGTGGTTCTCGGCCTGGATGGTGGTGTTCTCGACTTCCAACGCTTGAACTTTGTTAGCATTCTGTTGCATCAGAGTAGTGAGTTGAGCAAGTTACGCCTTGACGTCAAGCGAGGGAGTCTTAATGGTTCTAGTCATGATGGGAGTTTTCGTGAAGCAGGTCATTTGACAGACGAATGATTGTCAAAGGCCCCATGGTTGGCGCCAAACTATAGACGGTAAAAATCTATAGTTAAGGAACAGACGAATCCTGTGAGGTTGAGGCTATTAACGATCTGTTGGATTTGTACACACAAAGAAGTAAGTGCGAAGCTCACTGGGAATATTGGTGTGGTGTTTGTCGTAGGCACTTTGACGCTTAAGTCAGCGAGATTGAAAAAGGTAATTTAGTGAAGGCTAAAGGGAGGAAAGATTATAGGAGTTTCGTCGGAGACTAGAAGTATGACAAAGGTGACAGTGATTCTTGGGAGCAAGAACGTTAGGAACAAGTAAGTGGTATTGAGATTGAATCCATAATGAGAGGTCAAGCCTTTGTTTATATAATGAGCCTAGGAGTTTCAATCCTAGTAGAACTTTGAGTTCATAATGGCGGAGTTTGAGTAAATAGGAAATTTTTTATTTACTTGCCTTTGTAGGAATTGGAGTCTTAATTCATGTAAGATTTGAAATCTTAGATGAATTATGATGTAGATGAAATAGGGTATACACGAATTAGGATATGAATGAAACTCTGGGTTCTTTGGAGCGGCCGTGGGCCGATGGGCTTAAGCCCAAGTGGGCTTAGTTGTCAATCGCCCATTTTGTTAAGTAACTCGATTTGTGGAATGGGCTGAATTGTAGAGTGGATTCTACTATGGGCCCAATCGGGGTTGGGTCGTGACACTGGGTCATGTACTGCTTATTTCGTGTTTGAGCCTAACAAGGCTTGTTACGATTTTTTGCTCACACAAGACCTATCTCGGTTGCTAATAGAGGTAGTCATTAGAGCTTTTGCTAGGTCGATAGTACTAAAATCTTAAGGGATTAGTTGAAGTGAGCATAAACTGACCTGAACACCTCGGTCATAAAAAAAATAATAATTCATTTATAGAGATTTCCCAAGTCTAATATATTTCACAATTTTAAAGAAATCAAGAAAAATTTCTCAAGAAAAGGGGCAATGGTGAAAAAGCAAAAGGTTGAAGGACTTCAAATAAAAAGGGGCATCGCAGCAAAATCAAGTCTGAATGAGAAGTCTAAATGCGACGTGTAAAGTTTGTGATACGTGGCGCGTAATGGATGGCAGATGAAGACTCGTGTACAGAGGGAAATGGCGAACCAGAAGTCCTGGAGTTTGGCTGGCACTTTTAAGTTTTCAAACATTTGGCGAAGCCTACTCGCTGCCTCAAGGATTAATTTACACTCGCTGTACCAGGCAGTCACGTCTTTTCCAAAAGACATATAAGTTCTGTATCCTATAAATTTAAACAAATATTTTTCATATGAATTCTTAATCATAAATTAGTAAAATTACCTAAATTACATTTATTTCTATAGTTATTATGATAGATTTTTTTAAATGATCATTTAATTTTAATAATTTTTTTTCTAAAATATTACGAATTATTAAAACTTCTTGTATGTTATAAAATTTAAAATCTCTGTATGAAAATAATTTTTTTTGCATTATTTAAAATATTTTTAACCCTAGTTAACTAGTTAAGTTGACTTGATAACATTTTGGAAACATTATATGTTAATATGAACACACAATTAGAAGACAGAAAATAAAATTTTAATTTCTTATAAATAATACAACAATCATTAAATCAAAATTTTATTTTATATATTAAAAAAAAAAAAAAAAAAACATGCTGAGAGCATAAAATAAACGAGAGAAACAAGGCCAAGCAAAAGAAAAACAAAAGGCATGGTTTAGCGGGTCAAAAAGCGAGTATGCGGAAATTCACACTCGCGAAAACTGCTCTCAGAAGCCCACCAATCAACGGAATATAAACGCAAGTCACAAACCACGTCTGAATTTGTAACAACCACCAACCCTGTCTCTTTCCTTTTCTTCATAAAACTAAAAAAAACCCTCCAAAACCCTCCGTTCACAATCCAAAATGAGAGCAGCTCTCAAGAGAAACTCTACTATTTCCCAGCTTTTACAGTCGGACAACAAGAAATTCACCGACTTTTTTACAGACCCAGTTGCCAGAATCCACCAATACACGCTTAAAAACCAAGCGCAGTTCAGAGATTACAACAAGTTCCCTCATTTTTGGAGGAAATCCGTGAGGGAATACAATGAGGTCTCTCCTTCTGTGTTTTCTTCCGCCTTTTCTCCGTTTAGTTCTGGAACGGCGTCGTTGTCCTCCAAGGCGGGGTTCGTGGGGTGGTACTTGGGGATGGTGAAGTCACGGCCTGTGCTTACTAAGAGTAT
The DNA here is from genome assembly GCA_026225825.1 of Pistacia integerrima. Lineage (NCBI taxonomy): Eukaryota > Viridiplantae > Streptophyta > Magnoliopsida > Sapindales > Anacardiaceae > Pistacia > Pistacia integerrima. Next base: position 41,392,822 of record CM047749.1, read on the forward strand.
CACCTGCGCGCTTATTTATACCGCGGCTGATTTGTCGTCTCAGGTAATTAAACGTTTATTGTGTGAACGAGTTTTAAAATGATTACCCAGTTGTGGGTTTTTCTTCGCTTCTGTGATTTGATTGTGGTATGAAAATTTAATTTGTGTTTCGGTTCTGTTTGGTTGATGAGAAAATTAAGATAAAAGGATAGAAATTGGACTGTTTTTAGCATTTCTGCTTTGACCTTGGAAAACTCAAAGTTTATTTTGTTTTGCTCTTTAACTCGTCAAACCCTACCATCTTTGAACTTTTCAATAGGTGGGGGTTAGTTTAGTGTTCATATTAATATGAAATAAAATGCTGGCTCAATTCAATTCAATAGGTAGGGGTTAGTTTATTTTTGTTGGGTATGTTTTTGGTATTGTTTGATTTCTTGTGGAGGATTGAGTTGGTCTTTTATGGCTAACAAAATTTGACGTTAGAATGTGCCAATTCAAATTGATGGGTAGATACTGATATGCTATAATGGAGATTGTTTATGAAATTTCTATAATGCCCTAGTTTTAAACTTGGGATAAAATGTAAGCAAAGTTTGAACATGATTGACCTATTCATCTTGTTTGATCATTGGTTCGTATACCATGTGTGAGCTTGAACTAGCAATTGGAAATATTAAGGGTGATTGTAATTCCCTTTGTTAGCTTTAACTCATACACACGAGCTTAAACCTGTGGGAGATAAATGTATCTCAAGGGTGAGAATAATGGTGCAAGCAGCCTTCCAACTGGCGGAGCTGGGAGTATGATCCATGAGGGGCAAGATCTAGCAAATTATAAAACTTAATCAACAAAAATACTAATAATAAAAACTTATCACGTAATATATCTTAAGTTTTCATTTAATCTGATCAACTATTTTTTCCCCCCAAGATGTTGCTCAAAATATAGAAGGGATAAATAGAAAAACCATAGAAATATTCGGGATGCGATATATCTTGATTATTGCGACTCTAATTGGCCTGTAGAAGAAGTAAAATGTAGTCCTTCAAGGAAACATTGATGGAGTCGGTTAAAAGGCACTAAGGAATCAGCCATCCAACACTAGCTTAAAGAAAAGTTTCAAAAGTTCAGGACGGTCAACCCTCCTGGACCTATGCTGGCTCTGTCCATGCCCTAAGTTCAGTGTGAGTTTTAAACATGCTGGCACTTTAATTAGCCTTGAACTAATTAGTTTACTGTGGTTAATTGTATTATGGTTTACTGTAGTGATGTAGCATCTCGGGATAGAGATGCTTTTAGAATGTTAGAGAGTCTGTCATGTCATCTCTACACTATTTTAACTTTGAACCTTTGGTGCATATATTATAGCAAACAATGAGGGATGCGTAACTTTGAAATAATAGAGTAGGTGCATCATTAAAACCTGTGCAAGGACTTGAATTCTGTGGAGGCCATTTGATGACACATTTGGAAAGTTGAAAGGCTATAGTTATGCAACTATAGGATGTGAGAGAACTAGTGGTTAGAGTGTCAGATTCAATCAATGTCTGCAGAATTTTTAAATCTCAAGAAGAAAAAAAAAAAAAAAAAAACATTAATGAATGGCTGCTACAAATTATGGTTGTTACTGTTAAGATTTTCAGTTACCCCTTGTCCCTCATGAGGTGATTGAATTTATTGAATAAAACAGATTGAGAGACCTGACTCTTCTTTATGAATTATGTTTGTAATTTGTTCCCCTCTCCATGGTAGAAAGTGAGATGATAGGCTATTGAAAAGGGATCAGCAATTTTCTGGATTGTATTTGGATGTTGATTTTTGTTTATCCATGTGCTTTGTGGCTTCCCTTTCTGCATCTAGACTATTAAATTGTTTGACTGTTCTTATTGTGGTGATTTCTTTTCATTACCATTGCTAATCTGTAAATCTTTGTATTTGAATTTACATGTTATTGCTTGTATTCTTTCCTCTTCTTTTCAACACAACTAGTTTTTCTACTTATGGTGCTTTCTGCTTACAATTATTGTAAAGATCTACATGCAGTGTTATTTGACATTATAAATAGAATTATACTAATAGATATATGTATATGATTATGGATAGTCCTTGTATACTATATTGTTCTTGTGTGCATACTTACAAAAAATTCCTTTTGTAAAATATTTCTTCACATTAATTTGGAGTTATTTTACTTCTAAATTGTGAATGGTACTTACTGTCAAATCTTCTTCAGACTCTTTCATCTTCAAACCCTTTCGATTTGGTGAGGACATTACGTATGGCTGGATATGGGATGATAGTTTTAGGACCCTCATTACATTTTTGGTTCAACTTCGTGTCGAAAGTCTTTCCTAAGCGAGATCTAATAACCACACTGAAGAAAATTGCCATGGGACAGTTACTTTATGGACCTTTTATGACAGTCGTTTTCTTATCCGTGAATGCAGGTCTGCAAGGTACACAGGATTTTTAATTTGTTAAAATTTCACAAGATGACTATTGCTTTGCATGGATGCTTGCTGCTTCTGATATATACTTGAGCTGATGCATATCGTGCAATTTATTTCTAATAAATTTGCCTTTCAATAAGTATTATTGCTTTTTCGGAATCTTTATGTGCAAATTTATTCTTAGCATTTCATGATTCTTATGTTCCTACCTTATTATTGAGCATGCAGTTTTTGAATTTGAAGCATATTGTAAGTAATTCATATGGTATGGGGCTGGGATCAATTAATCCTTCAGGATTAAGATTACATTCAACATGCCAAACTTGATTTAGGGAATATCTCATATTAGATCTCATTATTCAAAATGTGTTAATCTATTAGTTAAAAAATTGTTGGTGATGTCACAAATCACTACCATCACATGGTGCAATGCTTAAAACCAACCATGTTGTTCAACTGTGTCACACCAGCTGTGCAGTTTTTACATCATAAGCTGTACGAACTACGAAGTGCCCCATTGGTTTTTCAATGTGTGTATGCATGTATGTGGATGACAAAGAAACCATAAACTATGAGTAGAATAACTGCCAATCTACACTACCATTAAACCAGACTAGTTACTAAAATGATCATTACTGGCATTTGTTTGTCTGACACTATTATGTAAAATCATGAACTGAACCAGTATACTTTACTATGTCAATATAAATGCGTCAAACTTCCAGTCTATACTTCATCATGTTTTGATGCTGGAAATTCGGTCTAGTTGAATAAAAATATTATAATCTATCTGGTCAAATACTTCAAGTAAGCATTGAATTTGAACCAAGTTAATTGAGTCTTAATTAGTAGTATAAATGCAAACACTGTGTCTAACAAAACAAAAGCTCTGTTCAGGTTTGTTCGAGAAAGTGAAAATTGTAAAACAGCCAGCCACTGGTCATATTGAGTTTTTGATTCAGAATATTGGGTTAAACATTTTGTAGTTGATAGTGGATATGCTGTTTGAAGGCAAATATCTGTTTCATACAAGTTTCTGTATCTTCTTTTAACTTGTGTGTTTCAATGATATGCCTAAATACTCTTCAATTAAGAAAATATACTTATAACATTTTTTGTGAAGAGAACCAAGCCACCACGGTATGTTCTATAGAATACATATACGCTGCATTTCTAAGTAGTTGTTATGACTTATGATTGTTCAGGTGAGAATGGGGAAGAGATTGTTGCTCGATTAAAACGAGACTTGCTTCCTACCATGATAAATGGCGTCATGTACTGGCCCTTATGTGATTTTATCACATTCAGATTCATCCCTGTTCATTTACAGGTATGTGATGAGGTTTTTGATTTTATAGCATTTTGTTATTCCCTTGGGCCAAGGGCTTAGCTGGGACTACTCTGCCCATCATCAAGCTCTTTGCTGTCCTTCATGGTATGAAACCGATTTTCTCACTTGTGAGTTTGTTGGTGGTGTTGTATTTTGACAGCCCTTGGTGAGCAATTCATTTTCATATCTATGGACTATCTATATTACATACATGGCAAGCCTCGACAAAGCTGGCTCAGCTCCTAGCTGATTGAAATAGCCTCAAGATCAAGATTTACTTGGAATAGCTGGTGGTTGCATGCAGTCTTATATGTATAATCTTTTTCACCGTCATCACGGGTTGGCATTTGGCAATTGTAATATCTGCATCAGAAGCTAGGTTAAAGCAGAAATTTATGAGCTCAATCCATTTCTGATATAGATCATGCTGCAACCATTTTTTCCAATTTATTAATTAATTTTTTGAAGAACAACATTTACTTTGAAATAATGCAAATGGACAAATATCAAAAGGTTGTAAAGTAGTTGGGTAATAGTGTTTTAGAAATTTAATCTGAAAGTTACTCAAGTATTGTTCTATTTTTTCTTCACCAAAGACATTTCAGGGTTCTATTATAGACATCATTTTCATGTTAAAATTGTTTCCCAGTTATCTTTTTTATCATAATTTTCCTCTGGCAGTTATTGATTAGGGTTAAACTTAGCTGATAGCAGACTACAACATGAAAAAAGAGTTCGAAAATTCAATATTCATATTCTGAGTTTCTGACTATGGTGGAATTTGGAAACAGTTGGGAGTTGAATGAAGATCAATCTTGAACTAACTTGAAATGTTCGTTAACCTAACAAGAAATGTGTATCTAATAAAATTCCGACCGAAATCTGTAATATACTGACCCCGCCTTCCCCAGTGGACTTTTACCTCATCTCAGGCATGTGTTTGACATACCACTGCAACTTTGCTGCTAGTCTTAAATGGAGGATCAAGGTCATGACTTTCCTAATTCATTGATGTATTTGTTTTAAGTTTCAGCAACGTGAATGAATTCCCAGTTTTTGACTCAAGTTTTACATGGAAAACCTGATGGCTTAATCATCATGATCAATTCTTTGAAGTCCCTGAAACAAGTCCAAACCTTCCCACTCCTGTGCATTAAATGATTGATAAAAAAAAGTAAAGTGAATGAGGTAATCTGTTTTTATTTATCCTGCAAGTGAAAAGTAAAGTAAAAACTCACCTGTGAAAGAATGCAAGCATATTGGAGCTTCAATCGGAATTGCATTCTAGTACTAAGGATCACTGGAGAGAGACCTCAATCTAAGAAATGCCTTCTGAAGAACTTTAAATTAAACTTAGTTCCAGTGACTTCTCTGGCAAAACATTGGATAATAATGTGAAGACTGCAACCACAAACCAAACAAGAAGTGCTTTCATTCACAAACTGATCTCGACTGTTAGAATGGTAATAAGATCAACAGACAATAGTGAGGAGTGTCACAGTTTGAACGCGAAGGAAAATTTTATTAATTTCCTTGACCTTTCTGGACGAGAAAAATATGAGATAAAGGCATCATTATAGAGTTTCAACCATCTCTACCCATCCAACATAGATGCAAAATTAATACGGTAAATCAAGTTGCCAGCTGAAAGAATAGTTATTCAAAGATTTGAACTTAACTGACATTGACATATGACCTAAACGTAGCTTTTAAAATCTAATTATTCACTACAAAACTGTCTTAACGTGGATTTGTAACCATAAGAACAAGGGAAAGACTCTGTTTCCTTTCATTTATAATTCGTTACAACATCTTTAACTGAGTTAGGCAGCTCTGATAAAAAAGCAAAAGTAAAATAGTTGTAACAACTTACCTTCATAAGGGAAAGTGAATCCATAATCCAGATCTAGTTCTAAATTTAGTAAGAACAACTGAAAAATGCTTTCTTTCATTCTAATATTGGTACATGAGAGGGGAAAAGCAGAATTCGATTGTTATTGAAGAATGGATTGAAAACCTAAACAGAGTTTTCTATTACTATCTAAAAAACATATATCGTATAGACATGTTCCCCTTCTCAACAGACATCAATGCTGACATTCAAATGATATTTCGTCAACCTGATCCAAACTTCTGACAGCTTTTGCAACTTATTTCTGGGTCAATGCTTGTTAAAACTCCATAGTTGATAGAGAACAACATTCACGTAAAGGTAAAATAATTGATTCAAAAACTGAATCATCAATTCCTATCGAAATAATCTTATCAATTTCTAAACTGTATTTAGAAGACGTTTCCTTCATTCTTCGGAAGCATGGAAGCAAATCCTCTCACGTTGGATTGCCCAATCTTCTCCCAGTACTTTGGGATCCAACTCCATTGCAGTTCGGAAGTCCAACATAGATGCAAACTTGGATCTAGTAGGCCTTTGCATGTACCTCATACCATTGAAACTGGGTATGAGCCAACCAATTTGTGGTTCCAGGTGTTCCTTTTGATACCCTGGCCTAGCCAAACCGATGCAGGGCCCAATCAACCTCTTCAGATACACATCCAACCCATTATTTAACAGGTTAACACAGTCCACCGAGACACTAATTCCCTCCATCGCCAGCTTTCGTTCCAAACGACTTCTTAATGATCTCGTATCAGGTAGCTCAGCACTGTTCAGACATGTCATTGGATGGTAGTCATTACATATAGATATATTAGAAATAGATTTACGAGCTCCACCAAAATTCATACAAATTCCAAGAGGAGCAGTAACCGGACTTCTACTTTGAACACTTGGGCTCCCAGCTGCCTGCTCAACCTCTTCTCCATCTTCAACAGAAATAACTTCAACAGGAGGCCTACTACCCAGCGAAAGCAATTCAGTTGCACTTTGCTGCTCTTGTGCCTTGGAAACTGATTCCTCACCAACAACAATACTTTGAGGCTTTCCAAGAGGGCCCAATGGACTAGGATGGTCCCTAAATTTTCGATCACGATTAACCATAGACCTACCCTTCCGAGGAGATGGGGGAAATGCATCCCGATAAAGAGACTGAAGACTACTTCTCTGGCTTCCACTTACAGTTTTAACATTAAGGCTGCTTCCTACTTTCTTGATACATGTGGGTGGCCAAACTTTTGCTACACACACATTCCTGATAATCGATTTAATGAACTTATTATGAAGAGGGATATTTTGCCTACCAATAATCGTAATGCAAAATTTGTCAAACTCAGACTTGCTAATCTTAAAACTAAAAAATCTGCTAAGCTGATCAAAGTAGCTCTCGCCTCTTTGCTGCCCTATCTTCTTCAAAATCAGAGCTTTTATGTCTAAAGTGTCAATTCGAGAAAAGTTTAGACTTCCCATTATTTTGTACAAAATAATTTCCTCAAATTTAACTAAACCAAATCCACATAAAATCTTGAACTTTCAAGCAAAAAGCCAGAAGATACGACACACTCTTTTCAACCCAAAACTTGAACCCCTAATCTCGAATTGATAATACAATCTGCAGAACAAACACAACTCCATCAATACAAAAGACCAATACGTAGAAAGACCTAAAAAAATTCCAGAACAAGTTCTGCTCAAGCACAGCTCAGAGCATTTGAAAAACACACATAAGCCACAAGACATCAAAATTTCTTAGTAAATTAAGAGAAAAGTACCACAAACAAGAGTAAACAAAATTGACAAATTTAAGCAGCGATTTCCAAAATCAATTGAACCCCATTTGACATTTCGATGGGAATAAAAAACCCAAAAAGCTAATTGAAAAATTAAAAAAAAAAAGATTAAGTGAGAAATCGTACCAAGATAGGTCGAAGCTGAGGTAGAATCTGGCTAATTTTTTTAGAATTTTTTAAATTTAATAACTTTTTGGGTGATCGATTCTTTGTCTGTTGTTTCTGAAGTAATTTATGTTTAACAGAGACAGACCAAACAGAGCTATTTTCGAGAAAATTTAGCTGCCCGGCCCTCCCAAGTTTCCATGACATGAAAATCTTTTTTATTTTTTTTTGGGTTAAAAAATATGACGTGGTACATTTAAGTGTAATTAAAGCAGCAAAAAAAAATTAAGGTGAAAGGATTTAAATACTTGTGGGTTAGAAACAATTAAGAGAAGTTGATTTAAAATTTGAAAGGCAAAACACATTTCTCTCCGCTTCTCTTTCTCACAACAGGATTCAAACATCTTTCTCTCTCTCGTTTTTTCTTCCAATTTTTTGTAATTTCTCAATTTCTTTGCTCTTTGCATTTTTGTCATTCCTTGCCATTCCCGATTAAGTTATAATGGCTGAGATCCTTAAAGAAACAGAAAAAAAACCCATCTACTCTCCAAATTGTAGGCACCACTAGGTCTACCAAAAATGAAGAAGAAGAAGTTGTGGTGGAGTAACTTTCGATGACTGAAGTTGCTCCACCAGGAGAGGAGACAGCGTCGACGGAAGACATTCTATTGGCGGAACAAGGGAGGGCAAGAGTTGAAATTGAAATTGAAGAGGAGGATGTCGACGCAAATTTCAAGCGTCAGACATGATCGCTTAAGTGATCTAAAATCACTTAAGTGACCAAGAGTAAAAGCAAAGGATTACTTAAGCGATCTGGTATATGCAGAAGATCGCTTAAGCGATCGAGCATCTAGACAGAAGTTGATTCTGCCTTGGACATGATTGCTTAAGTATAATCGCTTAAAGCGACCAATGTTAAAAGTAAAGGATCGCTTAAGCGATCATGCATTTGGGCACTTATTTATTGTCTTGTTCATGATCGCTTAAGCGATCGTAAAAGCGAAGAATCGCTTAAGCGATCCTACGTCTGGGCACTTATTTATTGTCTTGTTCATGATCGCTTAAGTGATCGTAGATCACTTAAGCGACCAATAGTAAAAGCGAAGAATCGCTTAAGCGATACACTTAATCGCTTAAGCCATTGTGCATCTAGGCAAAAGTTTATTCTATCTCGGACATGATCGCTTAAGCGATTTGTAATCGCTTAAGCAACCAAAGTTAAAAACAAAGGATCGCTTAAGCGATAGAATAAATCGCTTAAGCGATCGTGCGTCTGGGCACTTATTGATTCTGTCTTATTCGTGATCGCTTAAGCGACCAAGTGTAACAGCATAGAATCGCTTAAGCGATAACATAAATACAACCAGATCTCTTAAGCGACTAAGTTTAAATACACAGGATCGCTTAAGCGATCCAGTGTATTTGGATTATTTTTATTGTATTTCACTAAATTGGTTAAGCGATTAACGCTATCTTAGACATATAAGGTGTACGATTCATTCAGTGGACCGACCATTATTATATTTTAATTAAATTAGTTCTTTTATGACTATATTAAACATATATGGTATAGAATATTTACATCTATATTAAACATATCAGGTGTACGATTCGTTCAGTGGACCATGATCGTTATTATATTTTAATTAAATTAATTCTTTTACGGCTATATTAAACATATATAGTGTAAAATGTTTACGTCTATATTAAACATATCAGGTGTACGATTCGTTCAGTGGACCATGACCGTTATTATATTTTAATTAAATTAGTTCTTTTACGGCTATATTAAACACATATGGTGTAGAATGTTTACGTCTATATTAAACATATCAGGTGTACGATTTGTTCAATAGACCTATTGTAATTAAATTATTTCTTTTACGGCTATATTAAACACATGTTTACGTCTATATTAAACATATCAGGTGTACGATTCGTTCAGTGGACCATGACCGTTATTATATTTTGATTAAATTAGTTTTTTTACAGCTATATTAAACATATATGGTGTAGAATGTTTACGTCTATATTAAACATATCAGGTGTACGATTCATTAGTGGATCATGACCGGTATTATATTTTAATTAAATTAGTTCTTTTACGGCTATATTAAACATATATGGTGTAAAATGTTTATGTCTATATTAAATATATCAGGTGTACGATTCATTCAGTGGACCATAACCTATATTATATTTTAATTAAATTAGTTCTTTTACGGCTATATTAAACATATATGGTGTAGAATGTTTACGTCTATATTAAACATATCAAATGTACGAGTCGTTCAATGGACCATGACCGTTATTATATTTTAATTAAATTAGTTCTTTTACGACTATATTAAACATATATGATGTAGAATGTTTACGTCTATATTAGACATATCAGGTGTACGGTTTGTTCAGTGGACCATGACCATTATTATACTTTAATTAAATTAGTTCTTTTATGGTTATATTAAACATAAATGGTGTAGAATGTTTACGTCTATATTAAACATATCAAGTGTACGGTTTGTTTAGTGGACCATGATCATTATTATATTTTAATTAAATTAGTTCTTTTATGGCTATATTAAACATATATGGTGTAGAATGTTTACGTCTATATTAAACTATCAGGTGTACGATTCGTTCAGTGGACCATGATCGTTATTATATTTTAATTAAATTAGTTCTTTTACGACTATATTAAACATATATGGTGTAGAATGTTTACGTCTATATTAAATATATCAGGTGTACGATTCGTTCAGTGGACCATGACCGTTATTATATTTTAATTAAATTAGCTCTTTTACAGCAATATTAAATTAGCTCTTTTACAGCAATATTAAATTAGCTCTTTTACAGCAATATTAAACATATATTGTGTAGAATGTTTACGTCTATATTAAACATATTAAGTGTACGATTCGCTCAGTGGACCATGACCGTTATTATATTTTAATTAAATTAGCTTTTTTACAGCTATATTAAACATATATAGTGTAAAATGTTTACGTTTATATTAAACATATCGGGTGTACCATTCGTTCAGTGGACCATAGTCGTTATTATATTTTAATTAAATTAGTTCTTTTACGACTATATTAAACATATATGGTATAGAATGTTTACGTCTATATTAAAAATATCAGGTGTACGATTCGTTCTGTGGACCATGACCGTTATTATATTTTAATTAAATTAGTTCTTTTACGTCTATATTAAACATATACCCATAAACATGGAAAAGAAATATTGAAGTAAATTACCCTTAATCGCTTAAGCGATCCCGTCTATTTAGTCTTGGTCTATAGAGTGCATAGCAGATGGTTGCAGAGTTCAATTTTATATCAATATTATATTTTTTTTATATATTACTTTCTTGCCAAGAACTAACAAAAATAATAGAATAACAATAGATCTTTCAGTTTTATATATGGTGTTGACCGACAAAAACCGAAGTGTTCTTTTCACATTCTATTGAATTGAAAAAGATAATTAATAATAATAAATAATTAATAAAAAATGACTAAATATTAAATAAACATTACGGAATATAATTTCTTACTCAAATGTTCACAATATCAAAAGATTTGCTAAGCGATCGCTAATAAGTTATTAACCGATATATTAAGGGTTAGATAGATTTAAAAAAAAACATTTGCAGAGTCGCTTAAGCGATCTGGTGTATCGCTTACTGGATCGCTTAAGCGATCTGGTATAAATAAGCCTGATCGTTTAAGCGATCTACTGCCATATACCCGATCGCTTAAGCGATCTGCTGCCATATGTCAGACTTATACCAGATCACTTAAGCAATCTACTGCTATATACTAGACTTATACCAGATCTCTTAAGCGATATACCAGATCGCTTAAGCGATCCATTAGCTCTAGAATACATTTTCAGTCATCTTCACCTATAATCGGTGCTACCACCCCTAGCTACGCACAATGCAAGAAAATCATCAACAAATCTCACTCCATTTAACTTGCATTACATCAAACATAACCCAAGAACCTAAACCACTAAATCAAAATCATAACCCAAACCCAATCCATCATTAAATCTTTGTAAATAGAAATATAAAATGCAAAGAGGAGATATACATCCCTGGACGAAATGTTAGGAGTAGGAAGAGGCAAATCTTTGGCGAAGAAGATGTTAATGGTAGAGGAAGAAGAAGGTGTTAATGGTGGAGGAAGAAGAAAGTGTTAATGGCGGAGGAAGAAGAAGATGTACAGGAAGAAGAAGATGTAGACGAAGAAGAAGATGCAGAAGAAGAAGAAGATGTAGACAAAGCTTAGAAGAAACAACAACCAGGGGAAGGATGCGTTAATGGGGGGAGGAAGAAGAAGAAGGTGTTTGGGTTTGTTTGCAAGATTTTTGACTCTTTGGAGATTTATTATAATTTTTAAAAGATTACACAATAATTCATTAATCCTAATTAACCCCCTAATTATGTTTAATTAAGCTTAATAAAAAACAAGGCCATTTAGTTAAAATTTAAAAACTCTATAGCCTTTTAATTAAATTTTAAGTTAAAATGGTGTTTTAATAAAATGCCCCGATATTTTCACATGAGCAATGATACATTTATTACCTCTACTCGTAAACTATCTCCCACAACTCTCGTATAGTATCTGATAATTTGTGGTTGCAATTTATTAAGTGGGATCCAGGTAAAACTCTTTATGAGTTAATCAATTGTAAGCTGTTATGCCAAAGCTGTGAGATAAGTGAGATTAAGGTTAAACTCATTATGAATTAATCAATTGGGAGCTGCCATCTCAAATACTGTGAGAGTAAGTGGGTGAAAAAAGGTTGCTGAGTGTAGCATTTTACTTTCACAGAGGACCTGTTTGGTTTACTTCCTCTTATTTTATCCGTTTATTTTTATTTGTTTATGTTGCTTTTAGTAGACAAGGACTGTGTCTGAAAGAGATCAACACAATTTTTTTTTTTTTAATATTCTTAATTTCTTATAGCTTATTCAGTTATTTTTTGATGCACGAACAAAGTTGATTGGCATCTCCAATGGAACACTATTTTTGTGTTTTTGTTCCTTAAATTTTGCTTTAACTATACACTAAAAATCACACCAAATCAGCATGGATTAATAATATCAAAGACGCATCTAAAGTGTGTTAAGGGCCCACCCTTAATTTTTTTTTAAAAAATAATTAAATACCTTATTTGGTTTGACTTTGGGTCACCCGTTATTTGGTTTGACTTTGGCCCACCCTTAATTTTTATTTTTAAATATTAAAAAATCTGGTCCACTCTCATTTAATACTAGCCCACTCTCCATTTTAATATAAAAAATCTTGGCCCATTGCCCACCTTAAATTTTTTAATAAAACTTGTAAAACCTTCCTCTACAATTGTAAACCATCAATCCGACAGTCCCTCACGTCTTCCTCAGTTCCTCTGTTGCTCTCCTTAATTCTTCATAGTTCAAACTTCAACAAAATTATATCAGCTATTTTCTCTCTGGTTAGTACTTTTTTTTTTGTATAATACTTTTCTTTTATTTGTGTGTATTAGCATTGTGCCTTGAATTTGGGGCCATGTTTTAAATTTCTAATGCTTAAAAAATCATCTCATTTCAATTTTTATAACTCAAGTTATGGGTGAAATACTGAAGTATGTTTAAAATAATCCATAAACTTACCAAATCCAAATTTTTATTGAGAAAACTTTTAGGAAAAAGGGAAAGTTTTTAGATTCTAATATTTTGTGATAGGTAAATGATTGTTTTGTGATCCCAAAATTTGGAAGAAAAATAATATATAGATAATAGAAATAGAAATATATATAGAATCAAGGAGACTTTTATTTTTATATATTATTTAAGACTTTAAGTTGATGATTGAAAACAAATAGGGAAGATAACAAGGTGCAAGTTCATTTGGTTGACCATGAATTTTTTTATTTGCTAAAGCTTAAAATGGCAGATAAAGATTGGTAACAGCACTAATAGTCTAATATTATATTTCAGATTATAATACTTCTATCTTAATTGCTCCATTAACTTTTATATATATAAATCCTACTCAATTTCATTTTTCCTTGTTGAAAAATCATTAAGAAGTGACATAATTGTGATTGATTATTTAAGACCAATAATTATTTAGATGAATATTATGGAAAAGATAAAAAATAGTTGGAAAATTTAGAATTTCCATAGTTATTATAGAATTCAATTCGTGAGTTAATTTATTTCTTTGTATTTATATAATTTTATTTTTTTGTATTCAGATATGGAAAAATATTTTAAAAGAAAGTTAATTGTTGAGACATCTCAACTTTGTTCTGATGTCAATGATAATAAAAACCAACCTTCTTCAAAGAAAAATTGCTTTGAAGTTGACTTGAAAAATCTTCCTTATGATCCTAGATTTTGACCAAGAATTATGTTTTATCATCCTAATGTTTGAGACCAAGTTAGAATACATTATCTACAAAAGGGTCCTTGTCAACCTCGCAACCATAAGTTTCCCAAATCAACATTTGGTGATCATGAATGGAGTTTCCAACATTCTTGGTTTGACAAATATCCATACTGGTTGGAATATAGTGTTGAAAATGATGCTGCATATTGTTTATGTTGTTATCTTTTCAAACTAGATAAAGGTGAGCAAAGTGGTGGTGATTCTTTTGTTCTTGATGGGTTTAGCAATTAGAAGAGACTTGAAAAATTTAAATATCATATTGGAGGTCCTAACAGCTATCATAACCAAGCTTTGAAAAATTGTCAAGCTTTGATGAACCAAAAGTAGCATGTGAGTACAATTATTAATAAGAAATCTGACCAACGGCGAGACGATTATTGTATTCGGTTGAAAGGATCAATTTCTGCTAGTCAGCTTCTTCTTCGGCAAGGATTGCCTTTTGGTGGCCATGATGAGTCTGATAATTCAATGAATCAGGGAAACTTTCTTGAAATTTTACACTATACAGATGAGGAAAATGAAGAATATAGATTAGTAGCATTGGAGAATGCTCTTGGACATGATAAATTGATTGCTTCTAGTATCCAAAAAGGCATAATCAATGCATTTGCAGTTGAAACCATTAACAAACTAATTGGTGATCTTGGAGATGCTTTTTTTTTTTTTTTTCTATATTAATTGATGAAGCTCGTGATGGATCCAACAATGAGCAGATGGCAATAATCTTACGTTATGTAAATAAAAGAGGATGTGTTGTTGAGTGTTTATTGAGATTATGCATGTCACAGATACGACTGCTTTGTCACTAAAGATGGGAATCGAAACATTGTTCTCTAAATACAATTTGAGCATATCAAGATTATGTGGACAAGGTCATGATGGTGCGAGTAATATGCAAGGTCAGTTTAATAGTTTAAAAGCACTTATATTGAAAGATAATGAATATGCCTTCTATGTTCATTGTTTTGCTCACCAACTTCAACTAGTACTTGTAGTTGTGGCAAAAAAGTGTACAAATATTGAGAAACGTTTTTTGAAAGTTTCTTCTGTCATAAATATTGTTGGATGGTCGCCTAGACATAGGGATCTTCTTAATGAGAAACAAGCTTTGAAGGTGAAAAAAGCTATTGAAAGTGGTGAGCTTTCAACAGGGTAAGACCTTAATCAAGACACTAGTCTTAAGCAGCCAAGGGAAACACGGTGGGGTTCACATTATGGGACTTTATTGAGCTTGATTAATTTGTTTTCATCCGTTATTGAAGTGCTTGAGGATCTTACTGAAAATTCTGATAATAGAATTGAAGCAAGTATTTGATAGATTATATGTCTTCTTTTGATTTTGCTTTTAACCTGCACATGATGAAAAACATTTTGGGAATCACATTTGAACTTTCACAAGCATTGCAAAGGAAGGATCAAGATATTATAAATGCTATGTCTTTGGTGAAAAGAAGACTCTTGTTGATAAGAAATAATTGATGGGATAATCTACTTGATGACGTTTCTCATTTTTGCATTGCTCATAATATAAATGTGCCAAATATGGAAGAGAAACTTGTTGCACGAGGGAGATTGCGGCGTAATGTTCAAGAGATGACAAATTTATTTCATTATTGTGTCGAGTTGTTCTATGCCATAATAGATTTGCAACTATTAGAGCTTAATAGTTGTTTTAATAAAGGTAATACATAATTACTTATTTGCATGGCCTCCCTAAATCCAAGTGATTGCTTTCAAGCATTTGATAAGGTAAAATTAGTTCGTTTTGCTCAATTTTATCCACTTGAATTTTCTTCTACCGATCTTATGGCACTTGAACTTCAACTTGATAACTACATTGATGAGATGTGCTTGGATAGTGCTTTTTCAGAACTAAATGATATTACTAGTCTTGTGTAATGACTCTCTATGCAATTTCTTTTTTGTTTTTTGTTTCTCTTCTTTCTTTCTGTGTTCTATTCTTTCTTTCTTTATATTGTCTCTTTCTTTTCTTTCTTCCTATGCCGATCGGACTCGGTTGAGGCATGGATTCGGAACCCTGGCCATGTGAGTGGGTATAGTCCTCATCTACATGCACTTCTATCGGACTGTACAACTCTTCTTTCTAATTTTGAGGCCGCTCACTAAAGGCGGCGTACATGTAGGTAAATTCTGTTGGTACAGTTCTCATCCATATACACTTCTAACGAACTGTACACTTACTTCTTTCTGATTCCGAGGCCGCTCACTGAAGGCGGCGTGTATGTGGGACTATTGTTCTCTGCCACTCACGGGTTCCCCATCGCAACAACCTTCTCTTCTCTTATCTTTTTACAATTAATTCTTTTCTTTCTTTTTCTTTATTCTTTACTATTCTCATCCATGTGTATGTGCATGGAACTATGCTCATTCTTTGCTATTCTTTCTAAATGCAAATGTGAGAATGTGAGAATGCATTATGGCATATAAAAATATCATTAGAGAACTAGTATTTTCTACCAACAACATTCCCATACTTGAAATCAATCATAGATTATTAGACTACAAAATATTTTGAGGTAGTTATTCTGTACATGTCATATTCAAGAAGGCATATCTCAAGTTATACACATCGTATTGCTATGATCTTAGTTCGTTTTAAATCTTAGAGACAGGGCTACAATTTTATGTTTAGGTCTCAACCCAGTTCAATCGGTAAGATGCCCAAAAATCACTAAAAAAGTCATGGCTGTGACAGGGCAACCATGGTAACATGTTTTCTCTTAGGATTTTCATCAAACAAATTCCATGCATACTCAAACTCTATTTGGCTACATTTCTACTTCTTTCTCAAGCCACCAATATTTAGAGCAAAAATCCATTAAATCAACACTAAACCTGGCCAGGAAACTACATTCCATAAAGTCTACTCAAACTCTTTCTAAATTCAACCAAACTTCCATCAATCACCATATAGGCAAAGTCTACATTCTCATGGCTGAATTTTAATTATAATCAAGTATCAATCTCATAAAAACTTCTCAAAAACATAAGCACATACATACATGTACAAATCTCTACAAACTTACTCAAATCAAACTTAGGGTTGGATTTACTTGCATCGATCTTGGGTAGTTCCATACTAGAAACTCTCTCTTTGGGTAGATCTCCTCTTCTTCTTAAACCCTAAGCATATAACTATAAGAATTCAACACTTTAAAAATTAATCTCACATCATATTGCAAGAACTCTTACCTTTGGATGCTTAGGATTGAATATCTACCAAAATCCAACAAAAAATCCTCTAAATTGCCTTGGAAATTTGATGAAGAAAATGAGAGAATTTTGAGATGAAAGTGGCGTGTGAGGGAGTAGAGAATGATAGGGTTTTCAAGAATGAACTCAAAATATCTCATTTATTACTCCTACTTTCCCATTTTGCCTTTACATTTTCTATGAAATTCCATCTATGTCCCTTAGTCAATTTCAATAATGCCCTCATTTTTATTAACTTCTCCATGAAATTCTATCTCTTTTCACTCCCCACTTTTTCAACTAATTATAAGTGAAAATACCATTTTACCTATAATAAAATTTTTAAGGCATTTTCTTCACATTTGTTCAAGATAACTTTAACAAAATTCAACTAAAAGTATTAGGGAATACGTAAAGCTACGTACCTTGATGTGGACGTTATATCTTGCTCATAAAATGGTTGAAAAGAAGAAACATTTTATTTACTCATTGGTATATTTGCTCATCACATTAGCTTTAACTTTACCAGTGGCAACTGCAAGTGTGGAAATGACATTTTTTGCTATAAAAATTGTGAAGACTCATTTACGCAATCGGATGGAGATCAATTCTTGAATGATAGCCTAATTCCATATGATGAGAAACATATATTTGACAGTGTTGATAAGGAGATGGTCATGTAGCGATTCCTCAATATGAAGCCTTGTCGAGGACAATAGTAAATGCAATTTTTTTTCTTTTTGTGACAATTTTGACTAGAAAAACAGAATATGAATGTCATGTACAATTAGTTTTCATTTGGCCCACCCTAATAGAAATTCCTGGATCCGCCCCTGAATAATATCACACCAAATTTGGTGTAACACTATTCATCCACACCAATTTGGTGTCACATTATTCATCCACCACAAAACATATTTTATCTTCTTATTTTTTATTTAATTTTTTTAAATTTGTATTTATGTTAATTTGATTATTATTTATATTATATTCATAATAATTATATAATTAAAAAATAAATTACTATCAATATGAAATTTTACTTTTATGTTGTTTTTATTTTTTTTTTATTTTTGTGTCAGTTTATATTAGATGTATTTTTTTTTATATTGAATGAAATGTTTATTTGATTTAATAAATGCTTAATTTTATTAAATTAGTATAATTTTCAAAGTTATAATTAATAATAAAAATATTATTCCTAATATTTAATTAATATATGCAAAAGTAATTAGTAAAATAAATTAATTGTTGAGAATTAATAGAAAAAAAGAATATTCTATTTTTTTTAGGTGTAATATTTGGTGCAATGGATTGGAGATGTAATTGTAAAATGGTATGAAAATTACACCAATTTGATGTGAAAATTACACCAATTTGGTGTTTGTGATTGGAGATGGTTACAATGAAATCTCACAAACTCTCTAACAACTTTGACGTGGTAGCTCGTAATTGGTTTTTGATGAATTTTCCTGCCTAACCAATTGCGAGTTGACCAATCTTTATTTTAGTCACAGAGGATGTTTGTATTAAATCAAATTTGATATATTTACATATTTGATATTTTCTAATCTTGTGACAATCTAAAAAAGTTTTAAAATTTTGCTTTTTCTGAATAATGAAAGACATATATGCTTTTATTAACCTGGAGAAGTAAATGATGAATACCAAAAGCTGCTTCAACATAGAGTGGCATAAACAAATGAAGGTATTAATACATAAGATTGAAGTTTGAAGGTTCAATGGGAGATGAAAGGATGATATTTTATGGAGTCTGTGGTTCAAAACGAGACTTTAATTAATGAATATAGCTAGGCCTCCATGCATAAACTATAAATGTGCACTCGTTGGGGTGTAAAACAAGTGCTTTGTTTCATGTCAATTGTGGGGTAATCAGAGAGCTGCTGGTGGGCAGTTCGATATTTTGATAGCCATAGGGAAGCTGGCCATTTCCGAAAATTGAAGCATTCAACGAGCATCTGTGCACTGGATAATTTACTTCTTTTGACAATAGTAATGGACTAATGGTATGGTGCATGAGAAGGTCAATTGAAGAGAAGTCATTATTGTCATTAGCATTTTTCTTTTTAATAATGCTAGGTCCACAACCCAATTTTACAATATTCTTTTACAACTCTTGATGTGACAGCTCGTAAATGGGTCTCATCTGCTCATTTGCGAGTTGACCATTTACGAGCTGTTATGTCGAGGGCTGTGAGAGAAGGTTGTAAGATTAAGTTGTGGATCTAACATTATTGTTTTTTTTCTTTTTTCCATAACCATTAAACTTCTAACCTTTACTCATGCTATTTGCTAGCTATCATATTCTTCCCAATTCACAAAACACAATTTGAGGTATTTATGTTGGAATGAAAAAAAAAAAAAGAATTAAAATATATAAAAATCAAGTCTTTTTACTTAAAAAACAAGCAATTGGAGTCTTCAAGGAATATTTATTGGAAACATAACCCTAGAGAATTCATAATAAGATTTTTGAGGGATTGATAATAAAACATTCCATGTATTGTCTAATTTTGGTCTTTGTTGTATACTATATTACGATTAGTATTTTCCCCATTTGGTGGTTGGACAATTTCGATTATCAAATATATATATATTTTTTTGTTTATTTTATCTTATTAAAGTTATAGGTTAAATTTAAAAAAATTGCGAAATGATTATAAATTTACGATTTTATATTGTTTATATTAATATATTCCGTTAAAAAAACTTCTTTACCCATTAAAACAACCACCTTTTAGTTCTTAAAAACATCTAAATTTTATCAAAATAAGGTTTAAATAATAATATAAAAAATTATGATTATATGCATATAACTGTTATTACAGATAATTTTAAAAATATTAGTAATGATAAATTTGCAGTAACTAAAAAATAAGGTTAGTTTTAACTTATAGGATGCGTTTGAATCATATAATGTTTTATTATAGAGGTATATTATATTAACGAAAAGAAAGATCACTTTGAAGATTATTGGGAATGTTTAGAAAATGTGTTTAGTTGGTTTGAATAAATTGGTGAATAATATGTTTGGTTGGGAGGACAAATGAGTGGGTATGTTATATAGATTACTAAATTGCCCTGCTTCTTAAATTTTAATATAATAATATTTTTTATTATTATTTTTTGAATCATCACTTTTTAAGCCCATGCATTTGAAATTTTACTAAAACACCCTAGCCATATAAAACTTTAATTTGTAGCAAAATCACCCCTATCCACCCCAAGCCACTGCCAACAGCTAGCCACCACCTCTAACAGTCAACAAAATGGCACACGATTGACCATATACGGCCGACCGTGCGCCAACAAAGCCCAAAATGTCCATGGATCACAAATCCATGCCGAAAAATAGCTAGATCTATGGCCATTTCACGACCAAAGATATGGCCTTGAAATGGCCACTGATCTAGCCGTGCCATTTCACGGCCAAACATCTGGCCTTTTCATAGCCAGATTTGTTTGGCCGTGAAACAGCCATAGAAACGTCCGATCTGACTGTTTTCTACCATGGATCCGAGAAAAGGCCTTACCGGTGCACGATCGGCCAGATCCCGCCAATCATGCACCATTATGGTGACTAACGTCGACGACGGGTGGTGGTGAGTCACGGCCGGCAGTGGTCTTGGGTGATTGGGGGTATTTTGTTAACTTTTAAACTTTTTTGTGGTTGGGGTGTTTTAGCTAATTTCTTAAATGTAGGAGGGTTGGGTAATTGTTATTTGGTAGACATTTGAGGGCAATTGTGTCCGAAATATTTTTTAATTAAGACAAAATGGGAAGAAAAATCATATTACCCCAATAATGTTTTAATAATACCCTCTAACAAGGTAATAAGATTACCCCTCACATTACCAGCAGTAAACACTATTTGCAATAAAAGATTACCGTAATATTTTAATACTTGCAAACCAAACACAAGAATCTTGCAAAATGAACGAATATTATCCCCGTTATCTTATTTACCCCCGATCCAAACGGCCACATAAGGGGGTTTAGTTAAGGGAATATTGTATCACTGGGGAGGTTTGGTTAGGGCTATGGAAAGATACTCCGATAATCTTAATTTCGGACATTCCCTTGTTTGGTTGTCAAGTAATAAAAGATTTTGGTAATCTTTTAATACCAATAGTGATTACCGTGGGTTAAATAGGGGTAATCAGATTACCTCTTTAAGGGGTGGTATTTAAAGATTACCAGGGTAATCTTAATTTTATACCCATTCTGCCCTTAATTAAATACCATTTCGGATACAATTGCACTCAAATGTCTACCAAATAACAATCAGCCCAGACCCCCTATATTTTAGAATTTACCTAAAACACCTTAGGCATAAAAAGTTTAAAAGTTAACAAAATAGCCCCAGCCACCAAAGACCATCATCGGCCGCTAGTTGCCATCGCCGACCATCGGTAATAGCCACCAGATTAACACACGACCAATGAGATCTGGCCAGTTGTGTGCCGATCTACTGTTTTCAGCCAAATCAAAGGCCGAAAACAGCTAGATTGCCATGAATCTAGCGAGAAACGACCATAATAGATCGACCATTTATGGCCATTTCCAACCAAATCCACGACGATCTGGCTATTTTCGGCCTTTGATCTCGCCAAAAACAGCCAAATGGCTGTGGATCTGGTTGGAAACCGCTAGATCGCTGTGGATTTGGCTGTTTCCAACCAGATCCATAATGATCTGGCCGTTTTCGGCCAGATCCACAATATCTTCTTCATTTTACGCCTTCGATCCTCCGTTGAAAACCCTTTAAAGCGATGCATGACTAGCCTGATCTCACCAGTCGTGTGCCGTTTAGGTGATTGACGCCAGTGGCCGGCAGTCGGCGATGGTCTCGAGTGGATAGGGGTATTTTGTTAAAATTTAAACTTTGTTGTTGGGGGTGTTTTAGCTAAATTCTCAAATATAGGGGGTTAAAAGAATTTATTTAAATAATAATAATAATAATAATAATAATAATTATTATTATTATTATTATTATTATTATTATTATTATTATTATATTAAAAAGGAAGGGCAATTCAGTAAAAGCCTCTATCGATAATATTTTATTATTCCCAACCAAAACATATTGATATAACATTCCTTTATAATCTTCAAGGTAATCTATCTCGGTGGTAATCCTACCTTTTCAGCAATAAAACATTCTCCAAACCAAACGCACCCTGAAATGTTATATTAATAAGAAGATATATTACTTTGAAGATTAATTATGATTGTTATATAAAATGTGTTTGGTTAAATTGGAATAAGTTGGTGGTTATGTTATATAGATTACTGAATTACCTTTCTTTTTTAATATTATTATCATTTAAATAATTTTTTTAACCTCTTACATTTGAGAATTTAGCTAAATACCCCCACAATAAAAGTTTATAATTTAACAAAAACACCCCAACCACCAAGAGGACAGCCAGAGCCGGCTGAAAGCTAGAAGTCATCGGAACGGTGCACAACCGATCAGATCTGGCTAGAAACGGCCAGATAGATTTGGTCGTTTCCAATTAGATCCACGAAAATTTTGGTTGAAAATGGCCAAATCGACCACGGTTGGCTAGGTTTGGCCAGTCGTACGCCATTCCAACAACGTCCGTCAATGACCGGTGGTGGTGGCTGACGGGTAGTCAATGGTGGTGGCCAAGTCCTGCATTCTTGTAAATTGATTTTAATACAAGGGCATTCTTGTCTAAAATTTTTAATAGTTAGGGGTAAAATTGTAACAAAATTAAGATTATCAAGTAATCTTAAAATACCTAAGATAATGGTGGTAATCAGATTGCCACCTATACAACCAATAGTGATTACTATTGGGTTTGGAAGATTATTACCCGATTCTTATATTACTTGAAAACCAAACATTATAATGTAGTAATATAAGATGATATCACCTCAGTAATAGGAGATAATCCCCAACCAATCTTGATGAAATTAAAAATATAGTAATGTTATTAACCCTAATCTTTTATCTAATGCTACATCATATCTTAATAAATGTGGATATACTTTTAAGCCTATAGTGACACGATATTATTGCTGTAGATCTTCTTATGCTTTTAAGCATGTTGCAAGACAGAATTGGAGTCGTAGTATGCCCTTCCCCTTACACCTATCTCTTACACTACTTTGCATCACAACAACATTAATGGCTTTTGAAAGTTTTAATTTTACCAAGTGATTAAAACTTATGCGGAATTGGTTGCTTGTTCATATTGTGCATAAGAGTTGTTCAAGGCATAAATGAAACATCTATCAAAGCAAGAAAAGAACACACTCATTTTTACATGGTTCGGCAACATGCCTACATCCATGGGACCAAGTCCAGAAGAAGCAAATCCACTATGTAAACTTATAAGTTCAAATACAAAGCAAGATAACCAAGTTGCAAAAACACTCCCTGTTTTCTACACGACAACTCTATCTTATTTGGTTGCACTTCAAGCCATCATAGCAAGCTTCACACACGAGATCACCAGGTCGCACTTGAGTTCCTCTCAAGTTTCAATAGCGAAGGATCAAATTCGAGACAACAGCTTGCACACATCCAAGCATCAACATGGAACCAAGTTCCAAAGTCATCACACAAGAACAAGTGAAGATGGGGTAATTTTAAGCCTACCAAAGCATAGAAGAAACCTTGAACGAATACAAAAACCTCAAAGGATATTTAGTGATGAATCAAAGGCAATTAGGTTTCTTGAGAAAGACACTAGAAAAGTATGAATATATAGAGAACAAGGTGACTAGGGTTGGGGAACAAAAAAGTTAAAGTAAAATTTTTGTGTTTTTCTTTTTGCACAAGAAATTTGGAACCACAAACTAAAGCAATACTCCTTTTCTCACACAACAAATAGAAAGTGGACAAATGGAAAGGCACAAAACAGAATATCAACAAGGAATAATATTATCCAAAAAGTAAAACGAGTGTGTGGTGTGTGATTGAGAAAAAATATCTATCAGATGCATTGTGAGCACTCAGACCCTAAAGTGCTCACACTTGTGAAGGTGATCACCTTTAGAGAGTGTGCCCACATTGGGAGAAAGGAAAAGATAGTGCAGGACTCAAAACAAGACATAACATGACAAAAACACTAACAACTTTCACTACGCTAAGATGAGTAGCAACAAGTCATATGCAAAAAATTGAACTTAGAAAGATTGTTAAGACATATTACGATGTCATTCATTGCAACACAACACGGCGTAAGAAAAGACCTTAGCATAAGAATGCCTTTCTCGATAATAAATTTGTGTCAAGATAGACCTTTTTTTCTACACAACATTGGAATATAACATTTGATGCTAGAAGTATGTGAATCTTATTTCGATGCAACACTAAGATTACATCGGAAAACATGTTCAATGATGGCCTAAAGTGATGAATTAGCAACGCCATTTTTCATGTGGTTATGAATGTGCCACAATTTTATTATTATTATTATTATTTTCCTGCAAGTACTAGCTTTGGACCTCAAAGAACATGCTGTGCATGGTCCTTCTTGTTGTGGATTTTTGCAAGTGTACGAAATCGTGCAAGTAATAAAGTGTATATACAGATATCGAATCCAAGGAAATTACTATTATCAATTACCAATTAAACTATGTTGTTTCTACTTGATCAGGCCAAATTGTATCAAGGAAAACTTAAATTAAATAAAATTAACAAGTGAAATTAAAAAAAAAAAAAAACTGAAAAGAAAACAACTAAAATAAATCTTTGGGTTTAGAGCAAGATGATTAGACCTAGGGCATAGATTTCACACTAACTCTTATTCATATGTATTGATCACTTATGCTAATTTTATTAAGCTCTTCCTAAAGGTCAAACTCCTTAAATTTCCAATAACTTTCTCTCGAACAATTATCAAATTAACCTCTAATTACTAACCCGAATTATCTCTAACCAGATTTAAGCAATTGGAGATCATTACGCTCTTTGGAGTTTACCAAACCTCACAAGTCGCGGTAACCTATCTCTAGCATTCGCTCAACCTATGGTTTTACCACCGTAGACCAACTAAGTATCATCTCTCGATCTCAACCTAGTCCATTAGTTCAATCAATTCTTGGGCCATTAAGAATCAAAAGCATTAAGCATAATAATAAAACTTAGGAAGAAATCTTAATAAATCAACATAAATAACTTAGTACATAATCAAGAGATTGGGCTACATCTTAGCCCTAGAAAAATAAAGTTAGTTCATAATAAACATGAAAGAAACAATCATCTTTATTAAAATAATCAACATGAGTTTATAAGAAAGAAACAAGAAGAACTTCCCTATATTGTGAATCAAAGCTCTAGAAATTCTGACACTTTTCTTCTTTTCAGGTTTTTCTTCTCTTATTTGTTAGAGTAGATGCCCTAGAGCCAATCAATTATTGTAGAATTGACTCTTTGTAATAATGTTCATTAATCAATAAAAGACATTTTATTCTATATCGCGTAAATCATTATTATTGCAATATGTATTGATATATGTCCTTAGAATGGTAGAACCGTGACGAGGGTATCAAGTGTTTCAAATCTTGATAGTGAGAACCCTATGAGCACATATGGTGGCCATTCTAGAAACGTCCGTAGCCCCAGTATTATTCTGAACTAAGGGCACAGATTATACGGTAAGGCTATCATAGTGTTGAATGACCCTGTCGAAAGACAGTGACTGATCTCACTTGTCAAGGTTGTTTGGTGACAACTGGTGCAACACATGGGTGTTTGTTGTGGCGATTACACCACGGCAAGTTCACCTTGGACTTACCCACCGAGAGGATTCCATATGGATGGTAACCCCGTGTCTATGGAACAAATCCTCTAACGAATGGTGGTGCATGTGATCCTTAGACTTGAGATCACCGGGAGCGCCTTGTGCACCAATTGGTGTAGTTTGACACTAGCCTAACGCAGTTCTTTTCAGTTGTCAATACGGTGGTGATTGGTGCATCAAGGAGTGTATCAAGACTATGGTGGATTGACGAGGATTTATCACTCCGGGTGCGGGAGAAAGTTATCTCACGGCGCAATTCGGTATATGGCAATGACACTAAAAGCGTGGGCCCACGGTGGGATTGAGTTGTTGCTCTATCCAATTTATAATACGGTCATTGGTCCAGCCGAATAAATAATATCGAGTAACCGAAGGTTGACACTATTTCTATGCCTTCGTCTCGTCGAGATAACGTATGATGAAAGGATCGAATTGCACGGTAACCATATCGTTGACGGTAGCTACTTTCTTTGAATCCGAATCTATCGGGTGGCCATGATGCCTTGCTAGGGGCCAATCTTGGTCTGTGTATTAGTGAGACGATTAATTGGTGTTAATCGCAATACTATACACTGCCGATACGATGAGGAGCCTAAGGGTCACACACATAGAAGACAATTTAAGATGCAAGAAGAAAGAAGGG
The DNA here is from genome assembly GCA_026225825.1 of Pistacia integerrima. NCBI lineage: Eukaryota > Viridiplantae > Streptophyta > Magnoliopsida > Sapindales > Anacardiaceae > Pistacia > Pistacia integerrima. The sequence continues at coordinate 41,419,476 of CM047749.1, forward strand.
CATTTTCGTCTTTTAAGGCGAAAGGGTATTTTGGTAATTTCACAGTGCAAATTAAATTTGCTGAGGTCGTAGCCTTTATTTAATTTGTTAGAAAAATTAAATAAGTGAAATTACGTTTAGATATGTGTTCGTACATATTTAAATACATTATCATTATTGTTAAATGTTAATATATATATATATATATATTTTAAATATATATATATATTAATTGATTTTAATTGAGATAATGATGGAAATTAAAATAAATCAAATTGGGAGTGTTTGGCAACATGGGGCGTTTGGGTTAGAGCCCAAGCCTATTCCGTATGGGATTAGGGCAAATTGTTTTTTAAATATAAAAGGAAAAGTGTGTGATTTTAAATAAAGGGTTTTTTTTCTTTGAAAAACCAATACACACAGCAGCCCTTTTGCTTCTCCCACGATAGTAACATCTTGAGCCTGAAATCAATTCAATTGATTTTGTCTTCTTCTTAATCTTGAAGCCAAAGAGGATCTAGCAAATCCCTCTTTGGTTCTTTTTAAGATTGTCTTCATGTGGACTACGCAGGTTCGATCCTACACTTGGATCGATAGCAAAACGTTCGTCGACAAATTTGGAGGAGCCTTCAACGTTCGTTTGTTTCTCTTAACTCATGTTGAATATTTATGCAGATTTTATTTAATATAAATTGTAAAATCATACCCTTGATCTTGGCTCATGTAAACGATCCTGTTATATTATATTTTTTCGTTTCCATTGCGTATACGGGACCGTTTACTAACAAAGGGTATCGAGCCTAAGTGCCGAATTTTACAATTTTTATGTGTATGGTTGATAACATGTATTTGATGATAATATGTTGCCATATTGAATCTGTAAATCTGTCTTGAAATATGTTTTTAAGAAACGATTAATCGATTAATTTAATTTGTTGATGATCTGCTTTGGTTTGGTTTAATGCATGATGGATTTTTGTTGAGATCAATGTGTTTGATTGATTGCAAAATCCGGTTAGAGTGTTTTTGGTTCTTTGTATGAAGCAGATCCGGAGCTATCGTATGCGCTCGCCGCGGCGATATAATCCATCGCCGCAGCGATAAACGTCGCCGCGGCGATATAACTCATCGCCGCAGGCGATCGTACCCTTTAAGCAGCGGCGTATAACGAGCGCTGCGATGACGCGTGCATGGCGCTCGTCGCGGCATAACCCGCGCTGCGGCGTCGTCCGGACGGGCGCGCGTACCAAAACCAATGCACGCCGCGGCGATCTAACTCATCGCTGTAGCGAGCGCACTTCCAAGTGTGCAGGGGGTAAAATGCAAAGTTTCAAAACTTTTGGACCAAACTAAATCTGCAAATTGTCAGGGGGTAAATTGTAATTAACCCATAAATTTCAGAAATTGATTGTTTTTGAAATGTATGCTTTGTACATGTTTGTATATTGAATGGTGCCCGGTAGATGAGCCTTAGACCTAAGGGTGAATGTTTTAAAATATTTGGGTATGTATGGTTGTATTATTTATTAAATAGGGCCTGCGTGTCCTGCCTTTCTCCTCTTCTCGATGTACATTCTCTTCTCATCTAATTCCCCTCGAATGTAAATCGAGGTTTCGAAATTTATTGATGTAAAGAATTTGTATAATTATTTATTGTAAATTTAGAGCGATAGTTTTTGTAATGTACTTGAAGACGAAGCAAAAGACGAAGCAACCATACTTGAAGACTCAAGATGTTTATTACAGGACCCCTAGGTGACTCACCGATTCCTCTGGGCTCGAGGAAATCGGTTTTAGTTGGGCCATTTACCGGCACGTTTAATTTTTGTTTAGAATGCATGCTAAGGTTGAATGTTTGATAACATGTGATAATCCGTAAATTATACAGTTTTCATTTGATCTTTTTGTCGGATTTCAGGTACTTTCCAGTGCATTTTTACCTGAATTGGTGCTTAATTCCTTACTTTTCGTGTTTCAGGTTAAAATGGACTTTTTGAGCGAATAAAGACAAAACTGGACAGTTTTGACTCGAGTGCGGATTTCGAGAAGATAGGAGAGTTCCGGAGCAGGACAACGCACGATGAAGCTTGTTTCCAAGGAAGAGAGCCGAAAATCGAAGAATCGAACAAAGAAGCGCACAGAGTGGCAGTTCTGTAAATTCCAGAACCCTTGAAGGAACTTCGCCCCGGCGAAGAAATTGTCTTCCGCGGCGAAGTAGGCGAGAGGAATTGGGGATTTCCGTTCTTCGCCGCGGCGACAGTCAAAGTTTTCAGTTTTGTAAACGCACAGTTTCGTGTGTGCGTGTTTTTGACTGGGTTTTTAGGACTAGGTATAAAAGAAAAACATAAACTTTCTGAAGAGGACTCCCAGCTGTTAGGTTTGGCCGTCTTTTACATTTTCCTTAGAGAAAAAGCTTGAGTTTTTCGGATTGTTAGAGAGAAGGTTCAGATTTTGACTGGAAGATTCATCTTTTGGGGAGATTTCTATTCTTTCATCTCAGTTTCATTATGTTTATTCTGTTTACTTTTATTTTCCGTTTTTATTCTGTTAATTTAGCTATGAACTAATCTTCTATGGGTTAGGGATTTGATTGTAGTTTGGATTTGAAATGGGTTGAGTATGTGATTGTGCTATTTCCATGTGAATAAGTTGTGGTTGTGTGTTACTCTGAAATTAATTGTTGTATGTGATGAACATGATGAGATTGAGAAATAATTCATGTTAAGCTTCATGGGTAATAACCATTATAGTATTGGATGCTAGAGATAGATTCAAGAATTAATGAAATCAATTTAGGATTCTTGTGCTTCATGATTTAGAATTATTAACCTTCAATTTGTTGGGTGCGGAATGTTAATAAGGATGAATAGGAAAACATAGCCCGAGAGGGTATGTTATCATAGTAGTGAATCCGATTTACAACCATTGCACGTGAATGTGAAAATAGTGTAACTCTTAGGTTTAACCCATAAATAATCCAAACGAAGTCAAAACCCTACCCGTTTTACTTAAATTGAATTTATGTGATTATTTGCCTTCCTTTTTAAGAATTAATTCTTTGTTAAATTTTATTTTGTTTTCTTTCAATTGCAAATTGCTCCCACAAATCCAAGATTTTTCGGTTGCTTCAACTTGTTAACGTTAGGAACTTAGTGCTTTGCTACCAGTTCTCGTGGGAACGATATCCTACCCATCACTCTATTACTTGAACGACTAGTGCACTTGCTAGTTTTGCATGTTGTAGTAAACACGCATCAAGTTTTTGGCGCCGTTGCCGGGGATTGTTTTAAGTTAACATTAGGTTTTTCCTTGAGTTTAACTAGATTGAAGTTTTAATTTTTGTTTTAATTTTTGTTTGAGTGTGATTTTACTTTTCTTTCAATTGTGTTCATTCAGTTTATGCGAAGAGCAAGACGTCAACCGGTGGTTCTGTTGACCTTGAGCTTGAGAGGCGTACGAAGACTAAACGAGAGAGAAGAAGAAAGAGATACACCTCTGCGAAACGGAAGAAGTTGTAGTTGAAATGGCTGAACCAGAAAATAGGAAACTGAGGGAATTTTCAGTTCCCACAGTGAACGGAAGTGGGTCAAGTATTACGAGACCTACGGTACAAGCTAACAACGAGATCAAGCGGCAATCATCCGAGATGATCCAGTGATCGGTAAGATTCAACGGTGATTTGAAGGAGGATCCAAATCAGCACATTGCAAATTTCCTGGAAATTTGCGACACCTTCAAGTCGAATGGAGTGTCGGATGATGCTATTAGGCTGCGTTTATTCCCATTCTCATTGGGAGATAAAGCAAAGGGGTGGTTAATGGCATTACCAGGAGCGATTACAACATGGAATGATCTGGCACAAAAATTCTTGACCAAGTTCTTTCCTCCAGCGAAGTCAGCGAAGTTGAGAAATGATATCATATCATTTCTACAAGATGATGCCGAGTCGTTGTACGAGGCTTGGGAAAGATACAAGGAATTGATGAGGAAGTGCCCACATCATGGTTTGCCGGTTTGGCTTCAAGTCCAAACATTCTACAATGGTCTGATGGGTAACGTGCAAACCATGGTGGATGCAGCTTCAAGAGGAGCTTTGCAGAATAAGACACCTGAAGAGGCGTATGAGTTGCTTGAGGTTTTGGCAAGCAACAACTATCAAATACCGAATGAGAGAGTAACAACGAGGAAATCATCGGGTCTTCATGAAGTAGATGCTTTCCACTGACCATCTCGGTCAACTCACTGCCCTCCAAAAATAGTTGGGAACTATGCAGGTAAATTCTATACAAGCTCCTCAATTAACATGTGATTTTTGTGCAGGAAACCATGTGAGCAGCGAATGCCAAGTTGGCAACACATTTGCACCGTCATCTTCATCAACGGAGCAAGTGAACTACTTGGCAGGGAATCAAAGACAACCGAACAATCCGTTCTCCAACACATACAACCCAGGGTGGAGACATCATCCAAATCTGGCTTGGGGAAATCAAAACCAACAGGGTAACCAATGGAACCAGAGGCAAGTCCCAAATAACCCACCAGGGGTGACCAATCAACCGGGTGATCCAAGAGTGTCGAAGTTGGAGGATTTGTTCGGTAAATTCATGCAAGAGTCCACAGGGTTCATGAATGAGACGAGGACAAACTTTAGAAACCAAGGGGCGTCCATTCGGAATCTTGAGGTACAGATGGGCCAATTGGCGAGAAGCTGAATGATAGACCACAGGGTTCTCTACCAAGCAACACAGTGACCAACCCACGTGAACAAGCAAATGCCATCATTTTGAGAAGTGGGACAGTTTTGGAAGAAGTAGGCCAGTCTACGAAAGAAGGGGAGCAACCCGGAAAGGAAGAGTTGGAAGAAAGAATTGATGAAGAGATTAATTGTGAAGAGAATTCAGGTGCCTTAGGGGAAGAGAACAAGAAAGAGGATGAAAAGCAAAAGTAAAAGGAGAAATTGCCATTCCCCGAGATACCACCGAATTAGCTCATCACACTCCCACCCGTACCTTTTCCTCAGAGATTGAAGAAGAAGAATCAGGATAAGCAATTTTTGAAATTCATTGAAATCTTTAAAAAATTGCATATTAACATTCCTTTTGCAGATGCAATACAGCAAATGCCGAGTTATGCGAAGTTCCTGAAGGAGATACTTTCAAATAAGAGGAAGTTAGAAGATGAGGAAACGGTGATGCTAACGGAAGAGTGCAGTGCAATCCTCCAGAAGAAACTACCCCCGATGCTTAAAGATCCAGGGAGTTTTACTATTCCTTGTGTTATAGGGGATATTACTTTTGATCGTGTGCTTTGTGATTTAGGAGCTAGTATAAATTTGATGCCCTTTTCTGTTTTCAGGAGATTAGGGATTGGTGAAGTGAAGCCAACGACAATGTCGTTGCAACTAGCGGATCGGTCGATAAAGCACCCGAGGGGGATAGTTGAAGATGTTTTAGTGAAGGTGGGGAAAATAATATTTCCAGCGGACTTTGTAGTGCTGGACATGGAAGAGGATAAGGAGATTCCTCTCATCTTGGGCCGACCATTCTTGGCTACGGGGAGAGCACTGATTGACGTGCAGGAAGGAAAGTTGCTGTTAAGGGTTCAGGATGAAACAATAACTTTTAATGTGTTTGATGCGATGAAGTTTCCGTCGGAAGCGGATTCATGTTTTAGTGTGGATGTGGTGGATGATCTTGTTATGGAGTCCATAGAAGAAAATATCCCAGAATTGCCTCTAGAAGCGGTATAGCAAAATCGAAAACAGTAGAGGTTGAAGACTCAGCAAGGAACGATTGTGCTAGAATGTTAGAAGCACTCCAACCAATTGAGGAGAGTCAAGATGCAGAATTTGAGGAATTTGACTTTGACAAATAGAAGGCAAAGGATAATAATAAAGAAGCTCCAAGGCTTGAACTGAAACCTTTACCGCCTCACCTCAAATATGTCTATCTTGGAGATTCAAATACTTTTCCGGTGATTATTAGTGCAGATTTGAGTGCCTTAGAAGGAAGAAGTTGATTAGAGTGTTGAGGGAACATAGACTGGCGATTGGTTGGACCATTACGGACATTAGAGGTATCTCACCCTCATTTTGCATGCATAAGATTCTCATGGAAGATGACTTTAAGCCGAGGGTACAACCACAACGGAGATTGAATCCTTCAATGAAAAGGAAGAGAAAAGAGGCTTGGTTCGTGATTTGGGAGGCAGCTCATGGAAGGAAAAGATTATTGAAGATTTGGGCTTCAAATTAGAGAAGATTTCTCCATCTTTTGTTTGCTTGTCAATGATGAATCTTGATTCAGTTTGTTTTTTGTTGTTTTATTTCGTTTTTGAGTATGGTGAGTTGTTTAGCTAGGGTTTGATGTAATCTTGATACAATGATTCAAATTTATATGGATTGAATTACTTTGAGTTTTAATTTCATGATTGAGTGTTTATCTCTTTGCTTAATGTCTTTTGGATGCTTGATCATCATTCAAATGTGTGTTGTTCACAATGAGACTGAGAAGTGATTTGTGATTGTGCCTCTTGGGATAAATACCATAGATTAGCAAACGCTAGAGATAGGTTTAGCGATCTATGAAATCTAGATAGAATTCCACAAAGCTTAAAATCCTTTGAACTATTAATCTTCATTTTGTTGGGTGCGGAAGCTTAATAGGGATAAGTAGGGAAATGTAGCATGAGAATGTATGTTTTACAACTTAGGAAATTCGATTTTCAATCAAGGAAGTAGAACTTGGGTAATAGATTCTATGATTTGGGTTAGCGTATTTAGGTGAATTCAACACCCTAGCATTTGTTTTAGAATTGTTTAATTAGTTAAGTTGTTGGGTTTTGCATTTATATTTAGCTTGTTAATCTTCCATCAATCCAATTTATTGTTGCTTCAATTAGGACTTAAACTAGAAAAATCGGTAATTAGTAACACTATCCTCGTGGGAACGATACTCACTTATCACTTTATTACTTTTTGCGACTAGTATACTTGCTATTTTTGCATGTTGTAGATGCGGGGATCATCTATCCGATTTCCGATAGTACATGGGTGAGCTCGGTACAAGTTGTTCCAAAGAAAGGAGGGATTACAGTTGTGAAGAATGAAAGTAATGAGCTGATTCCAACAAGGGACGGTACGGGTTGGAGAGTATGCATTGATTACCGTAAACGAACGAGGCGACAAGGAAGGATCATTTTCCATTGCCCTTCATCGATCAAATGTTGGAGAGGTTGGCAGGACATGCATATTACTGTTTCCTGGATGGCTATTCAGGATATAACCAAATTGCCATCGCTCCGGAGGATCAAGAGAAAACGACCTTCACTTGCCCTTACGGCACCTTTGCCTACCGAAGAATGTCATTTGGGTTATGCAATGCACCAGCAACATTCCAAAGATGCATGATGTCAATCTTTGGAGACATGGTGGAAAGATTCATAGAAGTCTTCATGGATGACTTCTCAGTTTTTGGGTCATCATTTGACAATTGTCTAACAAATTTGTCTCTTGTTTTGCAGCGATGCGAGGAAACGAATTTGGTGCTGAATTGGGAGAAATGTCACTTCATGGTCCAAGAGGGAATTGTGCTCGGGCATAGAATTTCCAAGGATGGGATTGAAGTTGATCGGGCGAAGACCGAAGTAATTGAGAAGCTACCACCGCCATCAAATGTCAAAGCAGTCCGAAGCTTTTTTGGGGCATGCGGGGTTTTATAGATGCTTCATAAAGGATTTTTCTAAGATCTCTAAACCCCTGTGCAATCTTTTAAATAAAGATGTTGTTTTTGATTTTGATGATGATTGCATGCATGCTTTCCTAACTTTAAAGAAATTGCTAGTTTCTGCACCTATTATAGCAGTTCCCTGATTGGGGACTGCCATTTGAACTAATGTGTGATGCTAGTGATTTTGCTTTAGGGGTAGTACTAGGGCAGAGAAAAAATAAAGTGTTGCATGTAATTCAGTATGCTAGCAAGACACTTGTTGATGCACAACTGAATTACACCACCACTGAAAAAGAACTATTGGCTGTGGTGTTTGCTTTTGACAAGTTTCGTTCTTATCTTTTAGGTGCGAAGGTAATCGTTTACACAGACCATTCAGCACTCAGACACCTTTTGGCGAAGCAAGAAGCAAAACCTCGGTTGATAAGATGGATTCTACTACTTCAAGAGTTTGAGTTGGAAATTCGAGACAAAAAGGGGTCGGAAAATGTAGTAGCTGATCATTTGTCAAGAATTGAGAGACCAATCAAGGGGGATGAGGTGGAAATGCCAATTTCAGAAACATTTTCGGATGAGCCCGATGAGTGGATGAAGCACCATGGTATGCGGACTTTGCAAATTATCTATCATCAAGGGTGCTCCCAAGTGGTATGACATTTCAACAGAAGAGAAAATTTTTCTCTGATTTAAAATACTATTTTTGGGAAGAGCCATTCTGTACGTACATTCCCGTCTTGACCAAATGATACGGAGATGTGTCCGGAGGAAGAAATGGAGAGCATTCTAAGACATTGTCATGAGAGGAAGTGGGTGGCCATTTCGGGGAGCTAGAACGAGCGAAGGTGCTACAACAGGGTTTTATTGGCCAACCCTCTTTAAGGATTCCTTAGGATGATCCGAGTGTGACCAATGTCAACGGATGGGGAGTATTTCAAAAGAGATGAGATGCCGTTGAACAACATCCCTGGTGGTTGAAATTTTTGACGTTTGGGGGATTGATTTCATGGGTCCTTTCCCAAGTTCCTATGGGAACACGTTTATATTGGTAGCTGTGGACTATGTGTCGAAATGGGTTGAGGCAGTTGCATTGCCAACTAATGATGCTAGGGTGGTGATTAATTTTGTGAGGAAGAATATTTTCTCAAGGTTTGGAGTACCACGAGCAATTATTAGTGATAGAGGAGCATTTTTGCAATAGGCAAATGGATGCATTGCTGAGTAAGTATGGAGTGACATATAGAGTGGCAACACCTATCATCCACAAACGAGCGGGCAAGTAGAAGCTGTCAAATAGAGAACTTAAAGGGATTTTAGAGAAAACAGTCAATGCCTCGAGGAAGGATTGGTCACGGAAGCTGGACGATGCTTTATGGGCTTATCGCACTGCATTCAAAACCCCAATTGGTATGTCTCCGTTCAGATTGGTGTATGGGAAAGCATGCCACTTGCCGGTGGAACTTGAACATAAGGCATATTGGGCCGTCAATCAGTTGAACATGGATTTAAAAGCCGCGGGAGAGGAGAGAATGCTGACTTTGAACGAGCTTGATGAGTTTCGTCTGGAAGCATATGAAAATGCCCGGAATTATAAAGAGAAAACAAAAAGGTGGCACGACAAGCACATCCGGGTCAAGGCTTTTGAAGTTGGGCAGAAAGTGTTGTTGTTCAACTCTAGACTTAGGCTTTTCCCCGGAAAACTTAAGTCTAGATGGTCCGGACCGTTCACTATAACGAGGATACATGCATCCGGAGCAGTGGAAGTCACACATGAGGAAAAGGGCACTTTCACGGTTAATGGACAGAGGTTGAAGCCATATGTTGAGGGGTGATGAGTTGCAAGTTCATCCCAATCCAGTTGGACATCCCAACCTAAAGGATGGAAAGAGTCAAGCTTCCGACTATAAACAAGCGCTTCTTGGGAGGCAACCCAAGTGTTTTTAACTTTTTGATTTTAATGTTTGTTATTTGAATTTTTCTTATTTCATTATGAGTATGTATAAAATTTGATGATTTATTGTTTTCAAGTGTTTCAGGTGAAGTCTAGAGCAAAGGAAAGTATCAAAAATTTCTAGACTTCGCCGGGGCGAAGAACATTTCTTCGCCGCGGCGAAGATACATGAAGATAACAGGTGCTCTCGGGAAGAATTCGCGAGGCGAGTAGTGTCTTCGCCGCGGCCCCGAAAAAAAAAAGAAAATTTTTTTTGAAAAATTGGCTAAGGCATTTCGCCGCGGCGAAGAAATTTTCTTCGCCGAGGCGAAGTTGGCCTTGTGCTCTCGGGAATGTTTCGCCCCGGCGAAGAAATTTTCTTCGCTGCGGCGAAACAGAGGGAAAGGGACCCCCAGGGTTTATGCATGATGAACTTCGCCGCGGCGAAGAGCCTTTTCTATAAATACCAACTTTTCTTTCTTCATTTTTCACGCCGCCTTGTATCTTGAGTTGAGAGCAAATTTTCCCTCTTTCAATCTTTCACTTCTATTTTGCTTTTCCAACCAAAATAATCACTCCACATCATTCCTAAACACCAAATCAACCCATTTCAACAACAATTTTCACAAAAATTTCACAAAAATTTTTGGATCAAAAATTTAAGGGGTTTTTCTTGTTTGGATCGTTTCTGGGTCAATTGGTAGTGCAAACGACTTCATATTGGTAAGATCTCGAAAACCCAAAGCTTTATTTTGGAAAATTTTTAGTCTATATTCGTAGATCTAGAAATTATGTGAACTTTTAACTTGAGATATTTTGGGTTTGTTGAGTTGTGATGTGATTCATGTTGAGAAGTTTATATGCCAATTGATTGTTAGAAGTGTAGTTGTTGATTATTTGGAGTGTTTGTGTTGAATTGAAAAATCGTAGTTTGGGGGTGGAATTGCGAATTTTTAGAAGTGTGGATTGTTTTGAAATTGTGATGTGGAATTTCTTTTAAGGGTATATTGGCTGGAAACCAGAACCCGCCTTAAAAACTGCCTGGCAGTACTAGGCAACCTCTGGTATAACAACGCCGCGTACACCTTAAAATATAAAAATCGTAGTTTGGGGGTTAAATTGCAAATTTTTGGAAGTGTGGATTGTTTTTGCAGGTTGGACATGGTTATGTTTTTATAGGGGAAATTCCTTGTGTTTAACAGTTTGGATTGGAATTGAATTTCAGTGACTCAATGGCTCCGAAAATTAAGCATACGGGTAAGGGGAAGAACGTTGACAAACGTTTTGTAAACGAGGTCGCCCGTAAGCGTTATAAGGACGTGATCAAAGAAAAGGATAAGGGTTTCATCCACAGGCGTGGATTAATGACACCACAATCGTAATGGAGTAGGGGTAGAAGTTGGAACATGTTCATGAGTGCTCCTAATGTGCAGGGTGTAGAACCGTTGGTGAGAGAGTTCTATGCCAACTTCCCCGAGAGTCAGGATGGGATTGTGTTTGTGCGAGGGGAGGATGTGCCATTCTCAGCAAGGGATATCAACAAATTCTATAACTTGCCCGAACATTTCATTACAGATGATGAGTATGTGGCGTTCAAAAGATCAGGCTATGATGATGATATTATCTTGCCGGTCATAGCAAAACTTGGGACAGCATGGGAAGTGTCAAAAAAAAAGAAAAAGACACTCAAAGGAACACAGTTGACACCAATGGCTCGGCCGTGGCAGTACTTTGTCTGTGCTAAACTAATGCCGGAGACGCACTACTGCACAGTGACTCATGAGAAGGCAGAATTGCTCTACTCTATAGCCACAGGAAAGAGTATGGATGTGGGACACATCATTTATGACAGTGTCAGGATAGCATCCCAAAAGGGGCGATCAAGTCACTGTTTCCCGCACCTCATCACAGCCATGTGTCTAAAAGCAGGAGTCAAGGTTCAAGATGATGAGCCGCGTATTAATCCAGCTCCGACTCTAGATGACGACTATTTCAAGAAACACCTTGACCGAGCAGGCCCCTTGAACCAAGAGCGGGGGCAAAGAGGCGGGAGAACGAGCATGGCCACATCATCCAGCTCCACAGGGTCACAAAAAGAGATGATGCAAGAAATGATGAGCATGATGAAATACATGAAGAGAAGACAAGATTGGATGATGAAGCGGACACAGAGCATTCATGAATTGGCCGACGCATGTACAAGGGCCAAGGAACCTGAATGTTGACACTTCCGCGTATCATTGGGTTGACTGGAACTCAGATGATTGGCCGGAATCAGAGGAAGAAGAGGAATCAGAGGAAGAAGAGGAAGAACAAGACTGAACCCGAGCACTCGTTTGTGTTTGGTTTAATTGCTTTCATTTAATATTTTTGTCCAAGTGAAACTTTAACTCATTTTAAATTGGTTTTGGATTGTGTTTATTGTGTTAGTTGTTTAGTGATTTTTTTTTAGTAGTGTTAAAAGGGCGATACAGGTTGTAATACTTTCAGTATAGTTGTGAATTCGTTCTAACATAAGGGACACCACAGTTTATTGTTTTGATAGATTTTGGATGATGAAAAGTCCAAAGAACGGGTGAACATTGTGGAACGACAATTCATGACTTAACCAGGGAGCATTCTCGTACCTTTTTTATTGTTCATTTGTTTTTCCTTTGTTGTTTGTCTCTATTCCTAACTTGTACATAATGGAACATTGGGGACAATGTTATATTTAGTTTGGGGGTAGGGAATATATTTTTTGAGTTTAAGGGTATATTGGCTGGAAACCAGTAACTGCCTTAAAAACTGCCTAGCAGTATTTGGCGACCTCGGGTTTAACAACGCCGCGTACACCTTAAACGAAAAAAAATCTATTTTAAGGGTATATCGGCTGGAAACCAGAACCCGCCTTAAAAACTGCCTAGCAGTACTTGGCAACCTCTGGTTTAACAACGCCACGTACACCTTTAATGTTAAAAAAAAAAAAAAGAAAAAAAAAAACTTGAGTTATTTTATTTAGTTTGATTGTTTTTGCCGATGATGAATTGCATAAGTCTATGATGAAACTTGAATTGTTGGGATTTTATTCTTGGAAAATGTTAAGCATTGCTTCAAGTTTAGGTTTATTGACTGAATTTTGATTGAGGTTTGTTGAGTGGTTCAACCATCATTTTCATTTTTTTTTGGCATGCTTAGAAATATTTTATGTGGTTAGGTGAAGTTTGATAATGTTGGTGGACTCTAGAACCTAGTAGAGAAGTGCTTGAGGCGAAATTCTAAGATTAGACATTGTTGAGGAAATGATTTAGGCATTTTTCGGAACGTTTGAGCCTTTCCAGCCGACCCATGAATGAATCTGTCCCTAGTCACCCATTTGAGCCTTATGAGATTATCATTGCCTTATTTTCCTTGCAAACCAAAAATTGTCCAATCCCTATACCCTAAACACTTTATCATACCCTTTAGGAGAATTATGGACCAAATGTATGGCACAAAAGAGCTTTGAGAGGTGTGTGAATAAGTGATGGACCAAAATCTTAAGTTTGGGGGTTGCAAAAAAAGGGCACGAAGAAGGGGCAATAGACCTCAATGGTGTTGCAAATAATTGTTATTGTAAATATTTATATTTGAAAAAAAAAAAAAAAATTTGCTTTAGTTCAATTCAAAATCAACAATAAGAAATGCATAAGTTTGAGGGTTGTAAAATGGTTGACACTTTGATTGGTGGTTGAGAAAGAAAGTGGAGATTGATGTAGCTCTTAGTGTTTGCATGAGGAAAACCGAGTTCTCTTACTTTATTTATCCTATCCTTTTCCTTGGAGCCCACCACCCGAGCCTAACGTTACAAGCTTGCAAAGACCTTTTGATCCTTAGCGATGTCTAGTCCACATTAGTGGAGAGTACTTCGATACTTAGGCTTATGGAGTCTGCCACCATTTGATAAACTTTACATTTCTGCATAAAATAATCCGGGAAGTTGGAAGGTGGATTGAAGTGGGGATTACCTACTTGGTGGACCAATTGAGGAAAACAGTCGTTGTAGCTTATAACTTCTTGGAATGTCGAACATTTCCTGATAATAAACTTTCAAAAATTTGTGAGACTTGTGCAATGTCTAGGCAATCCATCGTGGCATTTGAGTTTTGTTGATTTTGGCTTTTCAGTTGTTTGCATGTTTTCATATTTTTGTTTTACGTTATTGTCTTTGTTTTCGTTATTTTTGTACTGTATGCTCGGGGACGAGCATCTCTTTAGTTTGGGGATAGTTGATAATCCGTAAATTATACAGTTTTCATTTGATCTTTTTGTCGGATTTCAGGTACTTTCCAGTGCATTTTTACCTGAATTGGTGCTTAATTCCTTACTTTTCGTGTTTCAGGTTAAAATGGACTTTTTGAGCGAATAAAGACAAAACTGGACAGTTTTGACTCAGAATTGAGCGGATTTCAGAAGATAGGAGAGTTCCGGAGCAGGACAACGCACGATGAAGCTTGTTTCCAAGGAAGAGAGCCGAAAATCGAAGAATCGAACGAAGAAGCATATAGTGGCGCTTCAGAAATTTCAGAACCCTTGAAGGAACTTCGCCCGCGAAGAAATTGTCTTCGCCAGTGGCGAAGTAGGACGAATTGGGGATTTCCGCTTCTTGCCGCGGCGATACCAAAGTTTTCGCTTTTGTAAACGCACGCTTTCGTGTGTGCGTGTTTTTAATTTGGGAGGTTTTTAGGACTAGGTATAAAAGAAAAACATAAACTTTCTGAAGAGGACTCCCAGCTGTTAGGTTTGGCCGTCTTTTACATTTTCCTTAGAGAAAAAGCTTGAGTTTTTCGGATTGTTAGAGAGAAGGTTCAGATTTTGACTGGAAGATTCATCTTTTAGGGAGATTTCTATTCTTTCATCTCAGTTTCATTATGTTTATTCTGTTTACTTTTTATTTTCCGTTTTTATTCTGTTAATTTAGCTATGAACTAATCTTCTATGGGTTAGGGTTTTGATTGTAGTTTGGATTTGAAATGGGTTGAGTATGTGATTGTGCTATTTCCATGTGAATAAGTTGTGGTTGTGTGTTACTCTGAAATTAATTGTTGTATGTGATGAACATGATGAGATTGAGAAATAATTCATGTTAAGCTTCATGGGTAATAACCATTATAGTATTGGATGCTAGAGATAGATTCAAGAATTAATGAAATCAATTTAGGATTCTTGTGCTTCATGATTTAGAATTATTAACCTTCAATTTGTTGGGTGCGGAATGTTAATAAGGATGAATAGGAAAACATAGCCCGAGAGGGTATGTTATCATAGTAGTGAATCCGATTTACAACCATTGCACGTGAATGTGAAAATAGTGTAACTCTTAGGTTTAACCCATAAATAATCCAAACGAAGTCAAAACCCTACCCGTTTTACTTAAATTGAATTTCTGTGATTCATTTGCCTTCCTTTTTAAGAATTAATTCTTTGTTAAATTTTATTTTGTTTTCTTTCAATTGCAAATTGCTCCCACAAATCCAAGATTTTTCGGTTGCTTCAACTTGTTAACGTTAGGAACTTAGTGCTTTGCTACCAGTCCTCGTGGGAACGATATCCTACCCATCACTCTATTACTTGAACGACTAGTGCACTTGCTAGTTTTGCATGTTGTAGTAAACACGCATCAAGTTTTTGGATAACATGCCAAACAATGTCATTCTAACAAAGATAATAATCTGATGAGACATTAAATAACAAACCCCTCAACTGAATTATATTAAGTCACGTAAGCCTTCCATCACCATGGTTTTAATCAAACCACTGTTCGTCGAAACCTTGTTTGCCAAAGCGAAGGGTACACTTCTACCAGGGGAGGTTAAAATACATTGGAGTTTTCCTTAATGGTGATGGGTCGACTTAAAATGACGGTTTTGCTTGTTCGCCAAAGCGAAGGTTGATAAACGCGTCATAGGCATAGTAGAGCAGTACACATATTATGTGTACGTGGGGACATGTAGTGTCCACTCTACTGATACTAAGAATCACACTTGAGGGAAAATGGTTGGAGCCATTGGATTGTGTGATTGGCTTGTTGGCTTTCTCACATTTGAGGTTGATAGTGGGAGCTATCAACTGGTGTGGATTAAGTTTGTTGGCCTACCTAATCAACTCATTTTGGCTTGTTCGCCAAAGCGAAGGTTTGAAATGGGCAGGATGGGATCTCGGTCCACTAAGAAAGTCAACGGGCTTTCCCGAGTTAATAGTGAGGGCTATTGGCTTGAGTAAAATAGTAGGAGCATCGTTTAATAAAAGACCATATTAAACAACAATGAACTTTATATTAACTTTATCTTTTCTGCAATTGTAGATTCACCAAAATGAGCATTATGAACCTGCGACCAATAATCGAAAGAAAACAAAGGTTGGATGGATCCAATTTCTCGGATCGTATCGTAATCTTGGATTATACTAAAGTTAGAAAAGAAATTTTATATCCTTGAAAAAGCCATACATGGTGCGAGCCCGATCCCCGATGCCACTCGGGGAAGTTAAGGATACTTATCAAAAGTTCCTTGATGATGCTGATAGCGTTCAATGCTTGATGTTAGCATCGATGACACCTATGCTGCAAAAGCAGCATGAGAATATGGATGCTTCTTCCATTATTCTACATCTCAAGGAGCTTTACGAAACAAATGCTCGACATGAGATGTACAAGGTGTCGAAAGCAACCTTTGTTTGGGGAGTCGTCATTGAGGAGCCCAAGTTGGTCCTCATGTGCTCAAGATGATCGAGCACATAGAGAGCCTTGAGACTTTGGGATGTGGCTTGGATGCAGAATTACAAATGGATTTAATTCTGCAATCCTTGCTTGACTCTTATGCTCCGTTCATAATGAATTTCAATATGAACACGATGGAAAAAGAAAAACCCCTGTCGAGCTTCGAACATGCTTAGGATTGCGAGCGGGACTTGAAAAAAGTCCAAGCTTTGTTTCTTTGGTTGGTTGACGCCTAATAAACCAAAGGGTTGGTTACAAGAAGGGTAAGGCCTCCAAGGCCAAACCCAAGCCCAAACCCAAAGGACAGGTTGCTCTTGGGCCCCTCGAGAGTGGCATAGGGAAGGGTAAGGTAGTCTCTTCTTTTTGTGGCAAGCGCCATTTGGAGGAAACAACTGCAAGGCTTTCCGCAAGCAAGAAGCCAAGTTGAGGCTACGACTTCAGGTATTTTTATGATTGAGATTAACTTCTCTCCCTCAACATCTTGGGTCATTGACACAGGATGTGGTACTCACATTTGTACTGATGTGCAGGGTCTAAGGCAGAGTAGAGTGCTCGCCAAGGGAGAGGTGGACCTACGAGTTGGAAATGGAGCACATGTGGCTGCATTGGCTGTAGGGACTTATTGTTTATCTTTGCCTACGGGCTTATTATTGGAACTACATAATTGTTATCATGTACCTTCTATTTCTAGAAATATTATTTCATATCCGCTTTGGATAATATGGGGTATCATTTTGAGATATCTAATGGATTGTTGTCCTTTAGTTTGAATGGTATTCTATTTGGAATTGCAAGGTTATATAATGGATTATATGTTCTTGATTTAAACAATAAAGATATTCTCAATATTGAAACCAAGAAAGCTAAACATAGCGATTAAAACCAAACATATCTCGGCATTGTAGATTGTGTCATGTTAATAAGACTCGCATTGCAAAACTTCAAAGGGATGGAGTTTTGGCCCCTTTTGACTTCCAGTCATTTGAGGTATGCGAGTCATGCCTTTTAGGCAAGATGACCAAGTCTCCTTTCACAGGGACAAAGTGAAAGAGACTCTTGAATCATAGGCATCATCCATAGTGATGTATGTGGTCCACTAACAGTTGAAGCCAGAGGTGGATATTCATACTTCATCACATTTACTGATGATTTCAGTAGATATGGTTATGTCTACCTTATGAGACATAAATCTGAAGCCTTTGATAAATTCAAGGAATTCAGGGAATGAAGTACGAATATGTTGGGCAAAAGTATTAAAGCTCTTCGGTCGGATCGAGGAGGTGAATACTTAAGCTCAGGGTTTTTAGAGTACCTGAAGGAATGTGGGATAATATCACAACTCACCCCTCCTTATACACCCCAACACAATGGAGTGTCAGAAATGAGGAATATGACCTTACTTGACATGGTTAGGTCCATGATGAGTTTTAGTGATTTACCTGCATCGTTCTAAGGTTATGCCCTAGAGACTGCAACTCACTTTTTGAACCGTGTGCCGTCAAAATCTGTAGATAAGACTCCATATGAGCTATGGAGTGGGCGAAAGCCCAACTTGTCTTATCTAAGGATTTGGGGTTGCGAAGCTTATGTTAAGAAATTGACTTCTAACAAGCTGGGCCTAAAATCCTGTAAATGTATATTTGTGGGGTATCTAAAGGAGACCAAAGGATACTATTTCTACCACCCATAAGAGCACAAAATTTTTGTTGCTCGATCTGGTGTCTTCCTAGAAAAGGAATATTTTCTAAGAAGTACTAGTGGGAGAAAAGTAGAACTCGATGAAGTTCTAGAACCACAAGGTATACTAGACGAAGGACGGGATGATGTGCCACAAGAAGTGGTTGAGCATCATGAGGAGGTTACTCCACAACTTGTGGATCAAAGTGAACTACCTCAAGTAGCACAGGAGCTACGTAGATCTGGGAGAGTACACCATGAGCCCGAGAGATACAGTTATCTCGTGACTCAACATGGTGACGTACTGGTTTACCAAGACGATGAACCCAGAACCTACGAAGACGCTATATCGGATCCAGATTCAGTTAAATGGCTTGAAGCCATGAAATATGAGATGGACTCCATGTACCAGAACCAAGTGTGGTCTCTGGTGGAACCACCTGAAGGAGTAAAACCCATAGGGTATAAATGGGTCTTCAAGAAGAAGACTGACATGGATGGCAACGTGCATACTTATAAAGCACGATTGGTTGCCAAAGGTTTCAAACAAATTCATGGCATTGACTATGAAGAAACTTTTTCGCTGGTTGCCATGATTAAATCCATCCGGATTATGCTTGCAATTGCTGCATATCATGACTATGAGATTTGGCAAATGGATGTCAAAACTGCTTTCCTGAATGGAAACCTTGAGGAGGATGTGTATATGACACAACCTGATGGTTTCGTTCTTGATAGTCAAGCTAATAAGGTATGCAAGTTGCAGAGATCCATTTATGGACTCAAGCAAGCTTCAAGGAGCTGGAACATTCGTTTTGATGAAGCCGTAAAAGAATTCGGTTTTATTAAGAACGAAGATGAGCCCCTGTGTTTACAAGAAAGTGAGTGGGGCGCAGTAGCATTCCTAGTGTTGTATGTCGATGACATACTTTTGATCGGGAATGATATACCAAACTTGCAGTCGGTAAAGACTTGGTTATCCAAGTGCTTCTCCATGAAGGACTTAGGGGAAGCGGCCTACATCCTTGGTATAAAGATCTATCGCGATAGATCGCGTAGGTTGCTTGGCCTAAGTTAGAGTGCATATATTGACAAAGTACTGAAACGATTCAGTATGGAAGAATCCAAGAAAGGATTTCTTCCGATGTCACATGGTGTTTATCTCTCTAAGGAATTGTGTCCTAAAACACAAGATGAGAGAGATAGGATGAAGAGGATCCCATATGCATCAACAATAGGATCCATCATGTATGCCATGCTATGTACTCGGATTGATGTCTCATGTGCCTTGAGCACTTGTAGTAGATATCAATCGGATCCAAGTGAACATCACTGGATGGCTGTCAAGAATATTCTTAAGTACCTGAAGAGGACTAAAGATATGTTCTTGGTTTATGGAGGGGAAGATGAGCTCACTGTAAGAGGATACAGTGATGCTAGTTTCCAACCGGACAAAGATGATTATCGATCGCAATCAGGGTTTGTATTTTGTCTCAATGGCGGTGCAGTGAGCTGGAAGAGCTCCAAGCAAAGTACTGTAGCGGATTCTTCAATGGAGGTTCCGAGTATATTGCATTGTCGGATGCGGCCAAGGAGGCAGTCTGGATTAAGAAGTTCATTACTGAACTTGGTGTGGTTCCTACGATTGTTGATCCTATAGACATCTATTGTGACAACAATGGAGCAATTGCTCAAGCCAGGGAACCAAGGTCTCATTAGAAATCCAGACACATACTCAGACGATTCCATCTCATCAGAGAGATAGTTGAGAGGAAAGACGTGCAGATTAGTAAAGTGCATACTGACGACAATCTCGTAGATCCACTAACAAAGCCTCTGTCGCAGCAGAAGCATGACAGGCACTTGAGATCATTTGGTATTAAATACATGAATGATTGGCTATAGTTCAAGTGGGAGATTGTTAGAGTAGATGCCCTAGAGCCAATCAATTACTGTAGAATTGACTCTTTGTAATAATGTTCATTAATCAATAAAAGGCATTTTATTCTATATCGCGTAAATCATTATTATTGCAATATGTATTGATATATGTCCTTAGAATGGTAGAACCGTGACGAGGGTATCAAGTGTTTCAAATCTTGATAGTGAGAACCCTATGAGCACATATGGTGGCTATTCTAGAACGTCATGCCCCGGCCCCATTATGTCGAACTAAGGGCACGAGATAATACGGTAAGGCTATCATAGTGTTGAACGACCACTGTCGAAGAGCAAGGTGGCGATCTCACTTGTCAAGGTTGTTTGGTGACAACTGGTGCAACACATGGGTGTTTGTTGTAGGCGATTACACCACAAACAAGTTCACTGGGACGACCCACGAGAGGGTTCCATATGGATGGTAACCCCGGTGTCTATGGAACAAATCCTCTAACGAATGGTGGTGCATGTGATCCTTAGACTTGAGATCACCGGAGCGCCTTGTGCACCGGATTGGTGTAGTTTGACACTAGCCTAACGCAGTTCTTTTGTTTGTCAATACGGTGGTGATTGGCATCAAGGAGTGTATCAAGACTATGGTGGATTGACAGAGGATTTATCACTCCCGGTACGGGAGAAAGTTATCTCACGGCGCAATTCGGTATATGGCAATGACACTAAAAGCGTGGCCACGGTGGGATTGAGTTGTTGCTATCCAATTTATAATACAGTCATTGATCCGTAACCGAATAAATAATATCGAGAGTAACCGAAGGTTGACACTATTTCTATGCCTTCGTCCTCGTCGAGATAACGTATGATGAAAGGATCGAATTGCACGGTAACCATATCGTTGACGTAGCTACTTTCTTTGAATCCGAATCTATCGGGTGGCCATGATGCCTTGCTAGGGGCCAATCTTGGTGTCTGTATTAGTGAGCGATTAATTGGTGTTAATCGCAATACTATACACGCCGATACGATGAGGAGCCTAAGGGTCACACACATAGAAGACAATTTAAGATGCAAGAAGAAAGAAGGGCATTTTCGTCTTTTAAGGCGAAAGGGTATTTTGGTAATTTCACAGTGCAAATTAAATTTGCTGAGGTCGTAGCCTTTATTTAATTTGTTAGAAAAATTAAATAAGTGAAATTACGTTTAGATATGTGTTCGTACATATTTAAATACATTATCATTATTGTTAAATGTTAATATATATATATATATATATATATATATATATATATATATATATATATATATATATATATATATATATATATATATATATATATATATATATTAATTGATTTTAATTGAGATAATGATGGAAATTAAAATAAATCAAATTGGGAGTGTTTGGCAACATGGGGCGTTTGGGTTGGAGCCCAAGCCTATTCCGTATGGGATTAGGGCAAATTGTTTTTTAAATATAAAAGGAAAAGTGTGTGATTTTAAATAAAGGGTTTTTTTTCTTTGAAAAACCAATACACACAGCAGCCCTTTTGCCTTTCCCACGGCATAACATCTTGAGCCTGAAATCAATTCAATTGATTTTGTCTTCTTCTTAATCTTGAAGCCAAAGAGGATCTAGCAAATCCCTCTTTGGTTCTTTTAAGATTGTCTTCGTGTGGACTACGTAGGTTTGATCATACACTTGGATCGGTAGCAAAACGTTCGTCGACAAATTTGGAGGAGCCTTCAACATGCGTTTGTTTCTCTTAACTCATGTTGAATATTTATGCAGATTTTATTTAATATAAATTGTAAAATCATACCCTTGATCTTGGCTCATGTAAACGATCCTGTTATATTATATTTTTCATTTCCGCTGCGTATACGGGACCGTTTACTAACATTATTCTCCCCAAAGAATCCCCAAAATAAGGCTAAAAGACTTCTATTTATATCCCACAAGGGTTAGGGTTTTATTTGCATTAATTCTATTTAGTTTAGGACTCTTAACCTTGTTTTCCTAATAAAAAACGGAAGAAAAAATTCCTAACTGTCGTGACTGTGCCTGGCACTCTCCTGCGGTGTAGTCGATTCTGGACAAAGTGTGCTGTGGCTATCACACCCAGCTTTCTGCCGGCTTGCTCGGCGGGCCTAGGCTGAGAACCAGTGTGAATTCTGATTCTGTCCCCCAAGGGATTTCTTTCGCCTCCCCCACCACTCGAACCCAAGACTGGCCTGATGGTACTCACCATGCTTCCCAATTGACTATAGCCCCTTGGTCTTGGGTTTGAGTGGTGGGGGAGGCGAAAGAAATCCCTTAAGAGGGGGGACAGTACCTAGAATTCACACTTGGGTCGGTCGGGTCAACTGTTTCTTTGCCGGCAAGCCGGCGTAAGGTCAAGGATGTACAGGCATAGTCATGGGCACGCTGATAACTCTTCTTCTTTAGTCCAAATCTTGCATCATTCCTCAGCACTCCAGCGATGATGATTTTTGAGCATGATAATGATGGAATCTGGAGAGGTGGTAAACATATGAAATGTAGTCCCTTGAATTAGATTTCCAACTGACAAAGAATTGTCTGATATGAGGTCTATAGCTCTAGATATTTTCAAAACACCAAAGCATGCTCAAACTGGAGCGTAATCTAGAATCTCCTCTTTACTTCAAAGCTCCATAACTTCTTTAATTCAACTTCGATTCTTGATCCGTTTGTTTCTACTTGTCACTCATTCTGTTGTTGATATGACTCTTCATTCGAGTATAACATTTAGCACTAATAACCTGAAAAACACTCAAACACACCCGTGATCCCATAAAAGACAATTATGAAAATATCAAGCAACTTTGCCAAATTAAGCCTAATTTCTCACAAATAATCCCCATAAACCACTAAGCAAATGTGTATTTTCAAGCTCTTATCACAACCCCAACCAGCTTCTTGCTAGTTCCTAGCAAGCTAAGCTATAGAACAAGTCTTTTAGCTTGAAAACAAAAACAAAATAAAATCTATATCTAAACTATCCTAAATCACTTCCGTAAATTGTCACGTTTGCATTTAGCATATGCAACAAGCCTTTAAACCCCTAGGCAGCCCTAGTTGGACGAGTTGTAGTCTCGTGAGGGTTTCCAGTGATGATACGCACAAACATCCAAACCTAACCTCACCTAGACTCAAAACTAAAGACTTAAACAAATATTTTAGGATCCATATATATAATCATCTAAAAAATAGTGTCAATGTGAACAAATCAAATAATTAACAACACACAAATATAAAGAATAAGCGAATTTCAATTACACTTTTGTTATTGACTCTCTCATAATCATTCATAAACTATTCATCCAAAAACTCGGATGATTTTATGCATAGCTTTCATAGGAAAAGTAAGAGGGAAAAAAAAATGTACAATCAAACTCCATAGGCTCACTTTTCAAACCACTCTCCACTAATGTAGAATCCAATCACTACGTTAGATCATTATGTCTTTATCATGGTTGTAACATTAGGCTAGGGTAATCGTTTATGAAAGAATGGAAAGGAATGTTTAACAAAATGTAAGAGACTTAATATTTTACAGTAAATGACCATGAACAATCTCTTCCTTGCTTCCCTTCTCATACCATACCCTCTACCCTTTCACATTGATTGAATTCTTCCTTCCAACATTAGCACAAACCCTCATGTAATGTACCTCATTTCAAGTTCTTCTCCCCAGCTACTTCTTCCCATTTTTTTTGCAAATTTTTCTTTATTTTCAAATTTATTTTCTTTCTTTTGCTTTTTTTTTTTTAGGAAGATAGTAACTCATAAAAAAATTGTCTACCCCACCTTGCTTCTACTATCATTGTTTTTTTCTTTTCACAACCCCCAACCTATCTCATTGCACATACTCAGGTTGTGGTCCAAAAGATATATTTATTTTCTTCTACCACACTTCTTTTCATGAGTTTTTCTTATAAGGTCACCCCAAATTAAGTCTCTCACGATAAGATGGGTCGGAAAGTGTTTTAGGCTTCATCATCAAGGTGAGATATAGTGGGTTTAAAACAAAAAAGATAAGGCTTACCAAGTGTATATATAGGCTCAAAGGGTTAACTAGGGATAAAATAATATAGGCTGGCTTGAAAGGCTCAATCGTTCCAAAGACAATTGCCTAAATCATATCCTAAGCAATGCGGATTCTAGGATTTTGCCTCAAGTGGTTATCAAATGAATTCTAGAGTTTATGCACAATTTTCACAAAAAAATTTATTGCCCATAAAAACACACATAAAGCGTCTCTAAGTTTTCAAATTACTCGACCAATCAAACCCATTCCCAAGAGAGTCATAACTAAATGTAATTGTCATCTACTATCATCTTTACACTACACGAAAGTTAATAAATTCTCAATGTTACAAATTCACAATCATGGTTTTATCATTGAATTTTGTATGAGTTCCAAAACAAGACAAAATACATTAACTCTTTGACCCTACAACACACCTAAAACAATTCCACCCAAAAGCTTTTAAAGAAATAATTCAAAGCAAAAGATATTCAAAGATGTCCATCGAATGAAACTAAATTTGGCCATAAAAAAAAAAAATTCCTTACCCCCAATGTTAGAGATGAACGTTGTCCTCAATGTGGAAAGAAAACAACTACAATACCCTTCATGTTCAAGATGAATGTGGAGATAATCGTGTGAAGGCATGCATAACATTTTTCGTGTCCAATAGTCATTTGAAATCTAGTAAAAAAAAAAAAAAACTATGCACATTTCTTGGCCAATTTAGTGTGCATAAAGGAACTTATGGGTGAAACATAAACAACTAACATATCAAACCAAACCAAAGTTATCACAGCTTACACATTAAACGAAAATCTAAAATAAATTCAAAACAAAACTCAAAATTAAAGTAGAGAGCTTGGGTTGCCTCCCAAGAAGCACTTTATTAGAGTCGTAAGCTCGACTTTTCGAATTCTTCAATCTGGATCATCTAGGAAAATCCAAGCCCTTCTATCCTTAATGCCACCATCTACATAAAGCTTCAAGTGCTCTCTTTCCATCTTATTCTCAATTTCCTCCTCCAAAGTCCTAAAATTGACAACACATTTTTCTAGGGGTAAACGAGGGTATTTTTCTTCTAAGGTCTCAGCTACTTTATCATCAAGGATGCTAATCTCAAAGCAAGTATCTAACTTGGGTGGACATTTCATAGTATCAAAAACATTAAATTCAACTTCTTCATCCTCTACCCTCAAGATTAGTTTTCCTTTATGCACATCTATCAACGTTCTACCCGTAGTTGGAAAAGGTCTTCCTAAAATTAGAGGCACCTCCCGATCTTCTTCCATTTCTAATACAATAAAATCTACCGGGAAAAATAGTTTATCTACTTTTATTAAGACATCCTCTACTACTCCCCTAGGATATTTTATAGACCTATTTGCTAACTGAAGATGAACAGTGGTTGGTTTTACTTCCCTTAGGCCTAGTTTCTTATAAATTGAAAAGGGCATCAAATTTACACTAGCACTTAGATCACATAAAACCTTATCAAAATGATTACTACCTATTGTGCAAGGAATTGTGAAACTCCCTGGGTCTCTGAGCTTTTGTGGTAGTTTCTTCAATAGCAATGCACTACACTCTTCCGTAAACATCACTGTCTCATGTTCTTCAAACCTTCTCTTCTTGGTGAGAATCTCCTTTAGAAACTTTGTGTACTTCGGCATTTGCTCCAACATGTCTACAAAAGGAATGTTAATGTGTAAAGTTCTAAACATGTCCATGAACTTACCCAATTGCCTGTCTAATCTTTGTTTCTACACTCTGTGAGGATACGGGAGAGTCATGTCATCGTTCGTCACAACATGGGCATTTTCGTCAATTTTTTCCCCTGTATTGCGACACACTTGGTTCTGCCCTCTTTTTCATCTTCAAGTTTTTCCCTTGTTTCTCCTTCTTTGCTTGCTTCCTTCAACTCCTTACCACTTCTCACCATGATAGCATTGATTCTCTCCTTCAGATTCTTCTCGGTATCACTCGGCAATGTTCCTTGAACTGTTCCTGCTAAAATATTATAGATTAGCCCCATTTGAGTTTCAAGATTTCTTATGGAAGCGGATTGGTTTTGTAATAAAACTTCATACTTTTGGAGTTGAGCTTCATTCTTGTCAGATCTATTTCCTGACTCCTCCATGAATTTAGTGAGCACACTCTCCATATTAGATCTCTTCTCTTGAGGTTGGAAGCTTGGTGGTGGTTTGTGCTCATTGTTGTTACTCCATACGAAGTTTGGATGATTTTCCCATGCTGGAGTATATGTGCTTATGTAACACCCACATCAAGATACATAATTTTATTTTTTCCCTAATACCCTTAGTTGGATTTCTTTGAAGTTACCTTAGACAAATGTGAAGAAAACTCCTTAAAACTTCATTAGGGGTAAAATGGTATTTTCACTCATAATTAGATGAAAAAGTGGGGAGTGAAAGGAATCAAGATAATGTGAAGAAGATAATAGAAATGAGGGTATTTTGGTAATTGACTATAGGATATAGATGGGATTTCATAGAGAGTGCAAGGGCAAACTAGGAATACATGTGTATATTATTAGATATAAGGTTTCATTAGAAGAAACCCTAACCCATTTTTAGCCTTTGTACATGCCACCCTCATCCCTTTTTCTCTCAAATTTCTTCGCCAAATCTCAAGGAGAATTCATAGGATTTGGCTTAGATTTTTATAGATTTTCAATCCTAAAGCATCCAAAGTAAGATTCTAGCACAAGGTGTGTGATTAAACTTTAAAGTTTTAAATTCTTATGGTTTTTATATGATCTAGGTCCAAGAGGAAGATACTTTTAGCAAAGGGAGGTTATATCACAGATTCAAGGTAAGTAAACCCAATTTTAGCCTTGATTTGAGCAAGACTTGTGTAGAATGATTCTTGCATGTTTGTATGTGATTGTATGTGAGAATTATTGGCTGTTTTTGATGTTGAATGATGTGTAATTTCCAGCCATGAGAAGTAGTGTATGAGTATGTGATGATTTGGTGAAGTTATGGAAGAATTATGGTTGAAATTTTGAAGTGTTGAGAATTGTTGAAACCGGCCAGGTTTAAAGCTAAAGTTAGTGAGTTTTTGCTCAAGTTTTGGTGGATTTAGAGAGACGTGGAAGTGTAGCCAACTAAGTATTTGCATGTGCATATGAATTGTTTGATGAAAATCCAAAGAGAAAATGCATGCATGAGTTGGTTAAACCTTATTGAAGAAAGGGTTAGAGAAAGGCAAGAATTGAAGTAGAAAGATTATGTTGGGCTTAACCAAGTGTAAATTTTAGTATTTAAGAGTGCATATTGTTATGCCAAAATTTATAATATCACTTGGTCATGTTAGTTCAATGAGAGAGATGACCGTTAGTGCTTGGTTCAAGTTACTTGAACCTTTATTACTTCTTGAATAGCACATTAGTTAAAGTGTTACTTTGATATGGCATTGTTGATAGTAGAAAATGGTATAATATGTCATGACATATCAATATGTCATAATGAGTTCTCAAGTTATGTATCAAAGAATGGGCTTGATCATGCATATATTGTGCATATTATTTATATTAAAGAATATGTTAGCAAAGAATGAGAGAAAGAAAGAAAAGAAAATGGCTTATAGATTCTTTTTAAGCTAACATGCAAATATGCATAGTTTCTTATGTATTAAAGAAGGCAATTGTAGAATTTCCATAGCTTGGAAATTTATTTAGAAATGTGTATAGAATCTCTTTCTATTCTCTTTCTACATAATGTTATGTTAGAAGGTTGTTGTGATGGGGAACCCGTGAGTGACAAAGATGTAGAAAATTCCTACATGCACGCTGCCATCAGTGAGTGGCCTCAGAATAGCAGAACAGAATTAGTACAGTTTGTCAGCAGTGCATGTGGATGAGGACAATACCCAGAAAGAATTCCAGAATACACTCACATGGCCAGGGTTCCAAATCCATGCCTCAGCCTAGTCTGATCGGCAAACCATAATAGAAAACAAAAAAGAAAAGAAAGAGAAACAAAATAAGAAATTGAAAACAGAAAAGAAAAGGAGAGACAGAATAAGAAATAGAAAACAGAAAAAAAGAAAGAAAGAGAATAAGAGACAGAAAAGAGAAAAGAAAAGAAAGTTCATTTCTTAGAAAAAGTTTATTATTCTGCATATGTGTTATGCTACTTGCATTATTTAGAATTTCTTATGTGCTCAACGATGTACACTTTTATTAATTGTCCTTGCACATTAGTAAGTAGCAAATCAGAATATTAGAAAAGAATGCAGAATACAGAAAAGAATGAAGAATATTAGAAAAGATTAAAGTCAAAAAAGGAAAATCAGAATATGAGTAATGGAGGAAAAACAGTAGTGTAGTTTGGTTTACTTACTGAGCAATTAGTGCTCACTCCATTATTTTACTATTTTGCAAGTACTAGATGATTTACGGTCAAGTGGGACGTCAGCAAGCGGAGGAGTTTGGCGGCATTGTCCAAGAATATTTTGTACTTATTAAAGTATATTAGTTATTTTGTGTATATATTTATATGAATTAAAATTAGAGCTTTCGGATTTTACATTATATACATATATGTATATATGTTTTCAAAAGTTATTTAGTGGATTTTTTTATATATTTCTCAAAGAATTACTAGCTAGAGAGAATATTACAGCTTAAGTATGGATTCCCTTGCCTTTTTTGAAAATTGTTGACATAATGCACTTGTTCGGGTTGAGCAAACAGACTTCTTGCTTGGCAATCTCTAGATAAATGATTTCCTACACAAAATTCACTTGTTAGAGAATGAGTTTTAATAGCATTTACCTTTAGGGCAACTCCCAATTGCTTTAGAATGGCTAAAAGTTGAACAACCAACGTGGTGTAGCCATCGACTTCATGCACTCCCGCTACTCTCCTAGGAACATTCCTTTCCAAAAGTCTCATGTAATTGTCGCTAGCCACCACCTTAATCAATTTATAGGCATCCTCTGGTGTTTTATTATTCAAACCTCCCCCACTTGCAGCATCAATCATCACTTGTATATTTGGCAGCAACCTATTGTAAAACGTTTGTAGCTGCAACCGTATTGGCAGTCCATGGTGAGGACACCTCTGTAAGAGATCCTTAAACCTCTCCCAAGCTTCATAGAGTGACTCCATATCTTGTTGGAAAAAATTTGTGATGTCACTCCTCATCATAGCAGACTTGACAGGTGAGAAATATTTCGTAAGGAATGCTTGAACTAACTCGTTCCATGTAGTAATACTTCCTGATGGTAGAGAAATCAACCAAACCTTAGCTTTATCTCGAAGAGAGAATGGGAAAAGTCTAAGCCTAATTGCATCATCGAATACTCCATTGTGTTTGAATGTGTCACACCAAAAAGTTTGCAATATGTAGGTTGGGATCATCATTAGGTAACCCCACAAATTGAACCGAATATTGTATCAATTGAATAATTGCTGGCTTTATTTCAAAAGTATTCGCTTGAACTGGTGGCCTCCTGATGCTAGAATAACACCCTTCAATAGTAGGACTAGAGTAGTCCTTAATTGCTCGTTGAACCACTACCACTCCTATAGTTGCATTGCCCCTGTGATTTCCTCATTTTTGGGATTACTCATATTTTGATTTATACTTCCCTTGTCAGCTACTACTTTTTCTAAGTTGGCTAGCCTCGTTTCCTTTTTCAACTGCTTAACTGTTCTCTCTATCTCAAAATTGAAAGGATTAAGATCACCACTATCTTTTGAACGTAAGTTCTCCAGGATCTAAAACAAAAAACAAACACGACAAAATAAGAAAAAAAAAATTAACTTTGAAGCAAAGATAAAACAAATCAAACTAGCAACTAAATAATTCGTAATGATATTGAAAAAATAAATAATTCCTCGGCAACGGCAACAAAAACTTGTGGATTTTCGCAAGTGTACGAAATCGTGTAAGTAATAAAGTGTATAAATACGGATATTGAACCCAAGGGAATTATTATTATCAATTACCAATTAAACTATCATGTTACTATTTGATCAATCGAAATTGTATCAAGGAAAACCTAAATCAAATAAAATTAACAATTGAAATTAAAAAAAACTGAAAAGAAAACAACTAAAATAAATCTTCGGGTTTAGAGCAAGATGATTGAACCTAAGGCATGGATTTCACACCAACTCTTATTCATATGTATTGATCACTTATGCTAATTTTATTAAGCTCTTCCTATAGGTCAAACTCCCTCAATTTCCAATAACTTTCTCTCGAACAATTATCAAATTAACCCCTAATTACTAACCCGAATTATCTTTAATCAGATTTAAGCAATTGGAGATCATTACGCTCTTTGGAGTTTACCAAACCTCACAAGTCGCGGTAACCTATCTCTAGCATTCGCTCAACCTATGGTTTTACCACCGTAGACCAACTAAGTATCATCTCTCGATCTCAACCTAGTCCATTAGTTCATTCAATTCTTGGGCCATTAAGAATCAAAAGCATTAAGCATAATAATAAAACTTAGGAAGAAATCTTAATAAATTAACATAAATAACTCAATACATAATCAAGAGATTGGGTTACATCTTAGCCCTAGAAAAATAAAGTTAGTTCATAATAAACATGAAAGAAACAATCATCTTCATTAAAATAATCAACATGAGTTTATAAGAAAGAAACAAGAAGAACTTCCCTATATTGTGAATCAAAGCTCTAGAAATTCCGACACTTTTCTTCTCTACAGGTTTTTCTTCTTTATTCTCCCTAAAGAATTCCCAAAATAATGCTAAACAACTTTTATTTATATCCCACAAGGGTTAGGGTTTTATTTTCCTTAATTCTATTTAGTTTAGGACTCTTAACCCTATTTTCCTAATAAAAAACGGAAGAAAAATTCCTAACTGCTGTGAGTGTGCCTTGGCATTGTGCTACAGTGTAGTCGATTTTGACAAAGTGTGCTGCGGCATAGTGCTGTGGCACAGTGATAACTCTTCTTCTTTAGTCCAAATCCTACATCATTCCTCAACACTCTAGAGATGATGATTTTTGAGCATGATAACGATGGAATCTGGAGAGATGGTAAACATATGAAATGTAGTCCTTTGAATTAGATTTCCAACAGACAAACAATCATCTTGATCTAAGGTATATAGCTTGAGATATTGTTGAAACACCGAAGCATGCTCAAACTGGAGCGTAATCTAGAATCTCCTCTTTACTTCAAAGATCCATAACTTCTTCAATTCAACTCCGATTCGCAATCCGTTTGTTTCTACTTGTCAATCATTCCATTGTTGCTATGAATCTTCATTCGAGTATAACATTTAGCACTAATAACCTGAAAAACACTCAAACACACCCTTGATCCCATAAAAGACAATTATGAAAATATCAAGCAACTTTACCATGTTAAGCCTAATTTCTCACAAATAATCCCCATAAACCACTAAGTAAATGTGTATTTTCAAGCTCTTATCACTTCTCAACATCGATTCTTGACAATATTTTTAAGCTTCTCATTTGTAGCCACAATCTGCAGGATATTCTTGGTTCTTTAATCGAATGTCCAACATCCAGAACAACCTGTCAAAAAGCAGTGAAGTGAAGAGAAATTACTGATATACCAAAATTATATTTGCTATAACAATTACAGGGAAATTATAGTTGTACTTAGTAATTTTGGTTCATCAAACCAGAACTTCTTGACAATACCACCACTCCATTTTAGCAACAATCGATGGATAAGCAGTCCTCATATCGCATGAATGCAATCATTTTTAATGAATACTATTGTTCCAAGTTTCATATTTAGTGACTTTGATTTCTTTGTTCCGACCTTGGTTCCATCAGTCAAAATATCTTTCAATGTTGTTAAAAGATAAATGAAGCTATCGACACACAGAAAAGAGAGGTGTTTCCGCAATATATGCAAGCTACGAAAAACTACATAGTTTTCACCTTAATATGCATGCAATCAACTATGGCACAACATGATGTTATGCGAAGTAATTAGCATCCCTGGTCAAAGATCAATGACCAGTACACGCTTTGTTTGAGAGATAAAATACTGTCTATTAATTTCAATCTTGTGGATTCAAGAGTTATTATTCGTAGATTTAAGTTTCTTTGTGGATTCAAACTACTACACTAAAGTATATACAATGCTTATCCCATTTCGTTTTGTCAGAACACACACAAAAAAAAAAAAAAAATGTCTTTATTTGCATAATCATTAATTAAATATTGAGTGATTAATTATAAAATATATGAGTTATGACAATTGTATTAATCAATCTCTTTTAGTCAACAACTAACATTTGTTACCATAAATGTAAAAATATGTCACAATAACTTTTAACCCCAATCACTGAGGTCTTACGTTCAAACCTTTGGGCCACCTACCACTTTGTGATTTACCTAGTCTTTTGGGCTTATAGGGTGTTCAATGGATCTCGGGGATTAGTTTAGTTGCATGTAAGCTAGCCCGGACATCCCGATTACCAAAAAGCAAAAAAAAAAAAAAGTGACAGATAATTAGTAACAATTTTTTTAGCCACAAAATAAATTATGAGAGAAATTTTATATTTACATAATCAGTTTTTTGTTAATCACTCTATGTCACTTTTTTTTTAGTTTATCAGTAATGGGTATGCTTAACCACCATAGTTGATGTTGGAAGATTTTAAATGAAAGATAATGCAACCTTATGGTAGTTGATCATAGTTTAATAATAGTGTAATGCAACTTTAGACTAGACAAAACATTTGCCCCCAATGTTAGTCTCCATTCATCTTAATTTATATTTTACCAACTTAGACCATTAAAAATTTTTATTTCTCATTATGTGAGGATTAATGCCAACTTCAATAAAGAATCTTGACTATAACAAAGTCCTCTACCCCAACAAGAAATTTATCAACAACTTCCAGAGTTTGACAACTTCTTTTCATAGACTGATTCATCCATCTAAATTATAAACTCATAATAAAAAAATAACAACATAAGTTGCAACAATCAAATCAGAAAATCCAAATAAGGAAAAGTACATAAACAACCTTTCCCCTTTTGGTTGGATGATAAACCCTTTAGCTACTGGGGTTAGCAATACCTAGGGGGTCTTATATTCGAGTCGTAGGAGAGGTACCTATCACATTTATGCAATTACCTTAGTCAATTGGGTTTGTAGGGTGTTTCATGGCCTTGAGGATTAGGTAGGCTCTAATGTGGGCATGGATACCTCATACACAAAAAGTGCATAAACACAATCAATCATAAGGACAGAACAACTAAGGGCTTGTGGAGGCTCATGCCCCGACTGACATTGGAAAATTTGTTAATCCCATTCTATTTTGTTTCTGTAACAAAAGCCCCATTCTTCAATGAAGTTTTTAAGGCTTTGTGCTCCCATTTTCTATGTTTTTTTTTTCTCCAACCTCTAAAATTTTTTAAGCTTTGATTTTTTCATCTCTCTCATGGTTGAACATAGAGTACATCAATAAAAACTGTTGATGCTTGATTTTGACACCAATGACCTCGCACGTGCAAAGTGCAAAGCAGGTCTTGGAAATTACAAATCTGCCGCTGAGTTCAAGGTAATGATTACAAATATGCAAGTGCGTAGGTGTTGTGCAAGTCCTTCCTTGCATCCCATTACTTGATAACTTAGGAAATATCTTTAAATTATATGGGGCTTGGATAGGTGTGCAGACCTCATTCATTCACAGACAAGACCTGAACCTCCTGGGTTGGTGACAACCATATTTTCTCTATCTTAGGGTGACGTGGTAGATCTTGGATAGCGCAAAGCCTTCCTGAACTCTGGTTGGTGTTCGTTGATGTAAGCTCACGTCAGTCCTGATTTTTTAAGCATAACAGAAGCTCCCCAGTTCTTAAGAATCAAGGGATTGGATCTTGAGAACTTCATGATTATACTGTGACCTGACTTGTCTTCAAAAATGTTTGCTCGAACGGAAAGCTGAAAGTATTCGCATTATTGCAAACGACCTAAAGCTGACTACTTGTCCTGACTGGTGAACTGAGTGTAGGTTATGATCTATACTTTAAGAGCAACACAAGCGACTTGACGTGATTATTTACAAAGATCTATCGACCTGAGCTTGATCTTGTCGTGTGCTATCAAATGTGTTTTGAACTCCAATTTGTTAGAGTAGGTGCCCTAGAGCCAATCAATTATTATAGAATCGACTCTTTGTAATAATGTTCATTGATCAATAAAAGGCATTTTATACTATATCACGTAAATCATCATTGTATGTATTGATATATGTACTCAGAATGGTAGAACCGTGATGAGGGTATCAAGTGTATCAAATCTTGATAGTGAGAACCCTATAAGCACATATGGTGGCTATTTTAGAAACATCCGTAGCCCTAGTATTATTCTGAAGTAAGGGCACAGATAATACGGTAAGGCTATCATAATGTTGAACAACCCTATCGAAAGGTAGTGTCAAGGTTGTTTGGTGACAACATGGTACAACACATGGGTGCTTGCTGTAGGCAAGTTCACTGGACTGACCCACTAGAGGATTCCATATGGATGGTAACCCCAGTGTCTATGGAACAAATCCTCTAACGAATGGTGGTGCATGTGATCCTTAGACTTGA
This sequence comes from Pistacia integerrima, assembly GCA_026225825.1. Classification (NCBI taxonomy): domain Eukaryota; kingdom Viridiplantae; phylum Streptophyta; class Magnoliopsida; order Sapindales; family Anacardiaceae; genus Pistacia; species Pistacia integerrima. Next base: position 41,454,065 of record CM047749.1, read on the forward strand.
GATCATCAGAGTGCCTTGTGTACCGATTAGTGTAGCTTGACACTAGCCTAACGCAGTTCTATTCAAAGCTGTCAATACGGTGGTGATTGGCTGCATTAAGAAGTGTATCAAGACTATGGTGGATAGACAGAGGATTCATCACTCCCGGGTACGGGAGAAGTTATCTCATGGTGTAATTTAGTAAATGGCAATGACACTAAAACTGTGGCCACAGTGGGATTGAGTTGTTGCTCTATCCAGTTTATAATATGGGTCATTGGTCTAGTAACTGAATACACAATATCGAGAGTAACCAAAGGTTGACACTATTTCTATGCCTCGGTCTCGTCGAGATAATAGATGATGAAAGGATCGAATTGTACGGTAACCATATCATTGACAGGTTGCTACTTTGCTGAATCCGAATCTATCGGGTGGCCATGATGCCTTGCTAGGGGCTAATCTTGGTCTGTGTTTAGTGAGATGATTAATTGGTGTTAATCGTGATACTACACACTGTCAGTAAGATGAGGAGTCTATGGGTCACACACATAGAAGATAATTTAAGACTCAGGAAGAAAGAAGGGTGTTTTCGTCTTTTTAGGCGAAAGGGTATTTTGGTAATTTCACAGTGCAATTAAATTTGCTGAGGTCATAGCCTTTTATTTAATTTGTTAGAAAAATTAAATAAGTGAGATTACGTTTAAATATGTGTTCGCATATATTTAAATAAGTTATCATTATTGTTAAATGTTAATATATTAAATATATATATTAATTAATTTGATTGAGATAATGATGAACTAAAATTAAAATATCTAAATGTGAATGTTTGGAAACAAGGGGTGTTTGGGTTGGAGCCCAAGCCTATTCCATATGGGAATAGGGCAATTAAAATATCACTATAAAAGAAAAAGTTTTAATTGAAAAAGTGTAGAGATTTCATTATCCATTCTTTTCATTGAAAGAAAAACCCACAACCCCAAAACACTCTCTCCCATGCCAGTTTTAGTTTTGATTGAAAATCAAATACTCTTCATTTTCTTCTTTGTTTCTTAAGACTAAAGAGGAATTAGCAAATCCCTCTTTAGTTCCTTGCGATTATCTTCGTGTGGACTACATCGGTTCAGTCCTACAGTTGGGTCAGTAGCAAAATACGTTTAGAGACAAAGTTGGAGGAGCCTCCAAACGTACATATGATTTCTTAAACTCTAAACTAATTTTCTGCAGATTCTTGTTTTGATATAAACTGTAAATTTTGTGCCCTGATCTTGGTTCTATGGAGCGATCCATGTTGTTATTATTTTTGTTTTTCGCTGCCTCAATGTATCGTTTCCTAACACAATATTTTTTGAATCATCTTATTTAGCATTCGAATTCGACATGTTGGATAAATTACTTTTTAAACAACCTCTTCAGTTGGCTCAGTTAATAAAATAAGCTTTATTTGACAGATGTGTCTTTGCGCGCAATAAGTGTCAGCTATGAGCATTAAATGCAAGCCGTGTTGAAACGACATTCCCTTTGGGTGCATTAAATACGGATAAGGGCGTACTTAATGTGGAGGAGATAATCACGCTAGCGTTTGGCATTTTCAATAAGGAAAACGCCGGTTGATTTTCATGAAGCATGGGGGTTACTCTTCGCGCAGATTAATGACACGTGGTCACAATCTATGGCTAGGAGCATGTTCCTACCCAAACGTTGCTTATAAAAGAAGCCAAGCATCGTCTTTCACCCTATAAAACCCTAACTTTGCCTTAAGTTTCCAGAAAACTCAAATTTGTCAAAGAGAAAGACAACGTTTTTCAACTCCAAAAAATCTATTCTTCTTCTTCCAATTCATGCGAACCCAATGCTACAACATATCCCAAGCAACCAAGAGGTAAAGAAATTTCTTCATTTTTCTCTTTATTCCATTCCTGCAAAAAGCTTATTTTTTACAGTCATGGTGGTTATGGGTGTCTAGTAGGCTTAGACAATGAGCGTTTATGGGTAGTGTTCAAAAGAAACACTTTGAAGATTCAAAACTTAGGGTAAAGAGTCTTTGAAGATTACTCCTAAGTGTTTATAGGGTTTTTAAGAGCTTTGACGACTATGGAAGAGAAACCAGGGTTCTACTATTATGAGTTGTCATACGAGGTAGATTATTTAGGGTTTGAGTCTCCCTTAAATGTCACACCTTTACAGACTCTAAGGGTAATGAAGGTCCCTAAGATGAGAACAACTAAAGAGAGGAGTTCGCATCCACTAGCACCTCGACAGGTCCTGAAAAGGTGATACGATCTACCATCACAATGAATGAGATCCAAAGTGTAATAGACTAGTATGTGATCGATGTGGACGTATGTGTACCGAAAGAGGTCACACATTGCTCAGAATCCTCCCAAGGGAATGGCTAAAATTGAGGATACCTCTCCACCTCTACATTAGGTCGGACCTCGATCACTTTCAGGTTACGCCATTCCAACTGACACCGAATGTATATATGATAGTTATTGCTATGTATATAGCATTCAGTGAGCACGAACTCAAGAAGCCAATGACATTGGAGCTCACTTGCGCCTACATCTTAAAGAAGAGTGAGGATAAGGACTCGTGCTACCTCTCCAAGAGATCAACGATTGAGTGAGGGATATTTGGTTACCCTAGCAATGTGAGGGCTTATGAAACCAAATATTTTTTTCTTCAAGTACGACGGTGTCTATAAATCTAAGGAACTGAGTAGATTTTCCTTTCAATTTTCAGGTCGTTTGCCCTTTAAACTTAATTCTTTTTTAGACAATAAGCTAACAAACTCTTTTCTTTGCAGAAAAAAAATGACCAAGTTGTAGTTGTTGGCTAATCGTAGTCGCATTGAGGCATTTGGTCGACTTCTCGAACAAAGTTGTGACATAATGTTGCTCATGACAATTGAGAATCTCTGAAAATATGGATTATTTTCCCCCGATGCATACCTATACAGTTCAGCTCATAAGTTTTCCTTAAATAGAAAACTCAAGTCTTTTACATAGTTAGACTCTTTTTGCTGATGTGTTCGTATGCCATGCAATAGCTATGCAATCGAAGAAGTCAAAGACGTCGAAGAAGTCTATAAGAATCACTTTTAGAAGACTAAATCCAACTGGACCAACGATGTCCCTGTAACGGGGACACAAACTAGTGCCGAAAGGCAACCAACTGTAGAGCAACATGAAGAAGCTCTCCAGCCTCCTGCTGCTCACCCAATGAAGAAGAAAACCACGGCTTGGAGGAAAAGGAAAACAATAACAACTGAAGTATCTGAATATGAGTTAGATGACTTCGGAATATTTCCAGGTGGGCTATAGCCTACTCAACCTCTTTCCTTGAAGGTCATTTCAAAAGGCAACCCAGTAACTTCACAAAGGAAGGAAGGTGTGACAACTCAAGGGGAAACTGGCGAAGAACAAATCGAAGAGGTCCCCGCCATAGAAGGACAAAGTCAATTCATGCTGGATCTTTTAGGGCAAATGCCAAACCATCTAAGGCCGGTGGTCTTTACCCTTTTGGAGTGGCAACTGGCCTTGACCTTCGAGAGGTACGTAGCCTCCTGACCTTTTGACCTGGTGGCCACTGCGCTTCAAATGCAAAGCCAAGTAAAACAAACCTTTCTCTTTATGAACTCTTTTACTTAGGTTGGGTTCCTTAGCTTTTTTTTTTTTTAAAAAAAAAAAAAAACTAACTCTTTACCCTTTTCTTTTATAGTCTCTGCTCACTTTGAACATTGCTCATAACAACATGAAGATAAACTCCTTTGGAAAGCTCTATGAAATGAGGGAGGAGGTTACTAAACTGAAGCAAGCTCTTGTGACCTCAAATGAAGCTGCAAGCAACACTTAGATTCAAGCGAGCACATACTTGGCAAAAAGGGACTCTGCTCGTCGAACAGTACAGTTCCAGAAGTATGAGTTTCAAAAGAAGGACGACCATACCAAAGAGGTCTAGATAACAATAGCAAAGCTTACTAAAGACTTGAACCAAAGAGAAAACGAGCTGCAAGAGAGCATAGATCGCGGGAAGGCAATAGAAAAGACCTGAACCTCATTGTGGGAAAACTCAAAAAAGGAATAAAAAGGGAAAAAGACATAGAGATTGAGATAGCTCATGGGCGGATCACTTTGCTGACAAAGCAGATGAAGTAACTGAACACTAGGGTGGAAAGGAAAGCTGCTCATTGGGCGTTGCAAGTAATTCATAGCTTGCGGCCGAACAACCCAAATTAGATATTTCCAACCTCCCCGAGGAGTATCAGATAACTCTCGCTTCAATGCAATCCGTTAAAGAGCAAGAAGATTAAGATTCCGTCTAAGAGGAAGATCAGCAAGAAACAGGAATCCCTAAAGATCAAGCAACCAACCCTAAGGTCCTAGTAACCAAAGTTAGGGATTCTGAGGCTCAAGACAAATGATGGACCTCTATTCTGTCTATTCGCGAAGAGTCTTTTTTATTTCTTTCGGCTTTTCTTTGTAGCTCTTTTGGTTGCCCATTTTTTTGAAATATATAAATAGACTTTTGACCACTCGTGATAACACTTTTATAACTTAGGAACTTCACAAAACAAATATAGCTCTTCTGATCGTAAAAACTTGTAAAACATTGTAAATAATAAGATTATTAAAACTTAAGATTATGGCACAAGTAATTCTTGAAGAAGAAATGAGATAATCTTATTCACGATATTTACAAGTAAAATGGATGGCATAAGCTATACAAGAGTTCGAAATTACTGATAATAAGAGCGCAGATGCTTAACATTCCAAGCTCATGGTATTTAGAACCATGAAGCCTTTTGAGATGAGACGTTCTAGGTCGTATCATTTTAGCGACGCGATATGGGCCTTCCCAGTTAGGTCCCAATACCCTTGCACTTGGTTTTTTTTGTATTGAGAAAGACTTCTTTTAGAATGAGGTCGCCAACCTGGAAGTCTCTTCTCTTGACTTTGGAGTTGGAGAATCTTTTTGCCTGTTATTGGCAGGAAGCTATCCTTAACCAAACTTTGTTGCAGTGTTCTTCAGCCATATCTAGACTTGCACGCATAAGTTCTTCATTGTCTGATTCATTGTAGAATTCCTTTCGAAGTGAACCAGTTCCTACTTCCACTAGGACCATTACCTTGCATCCATATGCTAACAAGAAAGGTGTTTTTAAAGTAGAGGTTCTCGAAGTTGTTCTATATGCCTATAGAACTTATGGGAGATCGTTGGCCCAGTTGCCCTTGGCTATGCCAAGCTTGGCCCTCAATGTGGGCTTAATAGTTTTGTTGACTGCTTCAACTTGACCATTAACTTATGGTCTTGCTATTCAGGCAAATTTCTTGTGAATCCCCATCTCTTCTCAAAACTGGTTGAAATTCTCATTATTGAATTGTCTCCCATTATCTGAGATGAGTGTATGGGGAATTCCATAGCAGCATACTATATTCTTGAAGGTGAAGTCTTTGAGCTTCTTAGTAGTGATCGAGGCCAAAGGTTCTACTTCGACCCATTTAGTGAAATAATCTGCTGTAACCACAACATACTTGACAACACCCTTTACAGTTGGCATAGGAGTGATAAGATCAATTCCCTACATAGCTATAAGTAATTACTTATAGCTATGTGGGGAATTGATCTTCCATACGCAGTGGAAAAACAAAAATTCAATCAGTAAATCAATGACCTTTCTTTGCCTAGATCCAAGTATAGATTATACCGTTTACATGTTTATAAACAAAATATGTATAAAGTAAATCCATTCAAGAATTAGAATACTTACGTACGTTTGGAGGCTCCTTTGAATATCTCTGATTTCGGACATGAGCACTATTCATGGTTACTGTTCGCCGTCTACTGTTCACGTGATTTTTCGCCAATCGATCCAAAGTAGAATCGCACTCACAGAAGTCCACACGAAGATAATCTGCAGAACCCTTGATTATTTTGCTAGAACAATTAAGAGCTTCAAGAATCGAGAAAGAATAACAAGAAAGTTTTCTTCTTGAGAGAGAGAGAGAGAGAGAGAGGGTGGCTAGGGTTTTAATTGAATGAATAATTCTCAATTCTTTTTAATTTTAAGTTGCACTTATATAGTTCAACAATTAAAACCCTATTCCACTTAGGAATAGTCATGGACTCCAACCCTAGTTCACCCTTGCAACCAAACACACCTTTATGTATTTTAGTTAATTAATTATTATTATAATTAAAATCAATTAATATATAATAATATATTAACATTTAAATAATAATAATAATTTAAATATATACAGAGATATATTTAAATATAATCTCACTAATTTATTTTAATATTAAAATTAAATACAGGCAATAACCTCAGCAAATTTAATTGCACTATGAAATTACCAAAATACCCTTTCGTTCTAAAAGACGAAAATACCCTTCTCACAAATTGATTCTTAAATTATCTTCTAAGTGTGTGACTCGTAGGTTCCTTATCATATCAGCAGTGTGTAGTATCACGATTAACACCAATTAATCATCTCATTACACACAAACCAAGATTGGCCCCTAGCAAGGCATCATGGCCACCTGATAGATTTGGATCCAGTAAAACCGCAACCTATCAATGGTATGGTTACCGTGCAATCAAATCCTTTCATCAATTGTTATCTCATTGAGACTGAGGTATAGAAATAGTGTCAACCTCGGATATCCTCGATATATTTGTATTCAGTTACTGGACTAATGACAGGAATATTAAATTGGATTGAGCATCAACTCAATCCCACTATGGCCACAGATTTAGTGTCATTACCATTTATTGAATTACCCAGTGAGACAACTTCTCCGATACCCAGGAGTGATGAATCCTTTGTCGATCCACCATAGTGTCAATACACTTCTTAATGTAGCCAATCACTATCGTATTGATAGCTCTGAATAGAACTACGTTAGGCTAGTGTCAAACTACACCAATTGGTACACAAGGCGCTCCGGTGATCTCAAGTCTAAGGATCACATGCACCACCATCCGTTAGAGGATTTATTCCATAGACACTGGGGTTTCCAACTTACCATCCATATGGAATCCTTTGGTGGGTCTATCCAGTGAACTTGCCTCTAACAAGCACCCATGCGTTGCACTAGGGTCGACAAGGTCATTCAACACTATGATAGCCTTACCATATTATCTGTGTACAAGTCAGAATAATACTGGGGCTACAGACGTTTTTAGAATCGCCACCATATGTGATCATAGGGTTCTCACTATCAAGATTTGAAACACTTGATACCCTCGTCACGGTTCTACCATCCTAAGGACATATATCATTACATACATGATATAGAAGAATATGCCTTTTATTGATAAATAAACATTTATTACAGAATTAATTTTACAATAATTGATTGGCTCTAGGGCATCTACTATAACAATCTCCCACTTGCACTATAGCCAGTCATTCATGTATTTAATACCGAATGACTTTAAGTGTTTTTCATGCTTCTGCTGCGATAGAGGCTTCGTCAGTGGATCGATGAGATTGTCATCAGTATGCAATTTACTAATCTGTACATCTTTCCTCTCAACCATTTCTCTGATGAGATGGAAACGTCTAAGTATGTGTCTGGACTTCTAGTGAGACTGTGGTTCCTTTGCTTGAGCAATAGCTCCATTGTTGTCACAATAGACATCTATCGGATCAACAATCATGGAAACCATACCAAGTTCGGTGATGAACTCTTAATCCAGACCGCCTCCTTGGCCGCATCGGATGATGCGATATACTCAGCCTCTATTGTAGAGTCCTCTACAGTGCTTTGCTTGGAGCTCTTCCAGCCCACTGCACCCCCATTGAGACAAAATAAAAACTCTGATTACGATCAATAATCGTCTTTGTCCGTTTGGAAACTAGCATCACTATATCCTCTTACAGTGAGCTCATCTTCCCCTCTATAAACCAAGAACATGTTCTTAGTCCTCTTCAGGTACTTAAGGATGTTCTTGACAGCTATCCAGTGACGTTAACCTAGATCCGATTGATATCTACTACAAGTGCTTAATGCACATGAGACATCAATCCGAGTACATAACATGGCATAAATGATGGACCCAATTGTTGACGCATATGGGATCCTCTTCATTCTATCTCTCTCATCGTGTGTTTTAAGACACATATCCTTAGAGAGATAGACACCACGTGACATCGGAAGAAATCCTTTCTTGGATTCTTCCATACTAAATCTCTTTGTCAGTGTATGTACTCTGACTTTGGCCAAGCAACCTACGTGATCTATCTTAGTAGATCTTTATTCCGAGGATGTAGGCTGCTTCTCTTAAGTCTTTCATGGAGAAGTACTTGGATAACCAAGTCTTTACCGACTACAAGTTCGGTATATCATTCCCAATTAGAAGTATGTCATCGACATACAACACTAGGAATGCCACTGCGCTCCCACCGACTTTCTTGTAAACATAAGGCTCATCTTCATTCTTGATAAAATCGAATTCTTTTACGGCTTCATCAAAACGAATGTTCTAGCTCTTTGAAGCTTGCTTGAGTCCATAAATGGATCTTTGCAACTTGCATACCTTCTCAATTTGCCCATCAAGAACGAAACCATCGGGTTGTGTCATATATATATCCTCTTCAAGGTTTCCGTTTAGGAAAGCCGTTTTGACATCCATTTGCCAAATCTCATAATCATGATATGTAGCAATTGCAAGCATAATCTGGATGGATTTAATCATGGCAACCAGAGAAAACGTTTCCTCATAGTCAATTCCATGATTTTTTTTGAAACCTTTGGCAACCAGTTGTGCTTTATAAGTGTGCACCTTGCCATCCATGTCAGTCTTTTTCTTAAAGACCCATTTACACCCTATGAGTTTTACCCTTTCAGGTGGTTCCACCAGAGACCATGCTTTGTTCTAGTACATAGAGTTCATCTTAGATTTCATGGCTTTAAGCCATTTAACGGAATCTGGATCCGATATAGCGACTTTATAGGTTTTGGGTTCATCGTCTTGGTAGAAAAGTACGTCACCATGTTGAGTCACGAGATAACTGTATCTCTTAAGCTCATGGCATACTTTCCCAGATCTGCGTAGCTCCTATGCTACTTGAGGTGGTTCACTTTGATCCACAAGTTGTGGAGTAACCTCCTCCTGATGTTTAACCACTGCTTGTGGCACATCTTCTCGTCCTTCGTCTAGTATATCTTGTGGCTCTAGAACTTTATCGAGTTCTACTTCCCACTAGTACTTCTTAGAAAAAATTCCTTTTCTAGGAAGATAACAGTATGAGCAACAAAAATTTTGCACTCTTCTGGATGGTAGAAATAATATCCTTTGGTCTCTTTAGGATACCCCACAGATATATATTTGTAGGATTTTGGGCCTAGCTTGTTCGAAGTCAATTTCTTGACATAAGCTTTGTAACCCTAAATCCTTAGATAAGACAAATTGGGCTTTCACCCATTCTATGGTTCAAATAAAGTCTTGTCTATAGACTTTGACGGCACACGATTCATAATGTGAGTCGTAGTCTCTAGGGCATAACCCCAGAATGATACAAGTAAATCATTAAAACTCATCATGGACCTAACCATGTCAAGTAAGGTCCTATTCCTCCTTTTAGATACTCCATTGTGTTGGGTGTATACAGAGGGGTGAGTTGTGATACTATCCCACATTCCTTCAGGTATTCAAAAAACCCTGAGCTTAAGTATTCACCTCCTCGATCCGACCGAAAAACTTTAATACTTTTGCCCAACATATTCTATACTTCATTCTTGAATTCTTTGAACTTATCAAAGACTTCAGATTTATGTCTCATGAGGCAGACATAACCATATCTACTAAAATCATAAGTAAATGTGATGAAGTAGGAATATCCACCTCTGGCTTCAACTGTTAGTGGACCACATACATCACTATGGATGATGCCTAACAATTCAGTAGCCCTTTCACTTTGTCTTGTGAAAGGTGACTTAGGCTTCTTGCCTAAAAGGCATGACTCGCATACCTCAAATGACTGGAAGTCAAAAGGGTCCAAAACTCTATCCCTTTGAAGTTTTACAATACAGGCCTGATTGACATGACCCAATTTATAATGCCGAGGTATGTATGGTTTTGTTCGCTATGTTTAGCTTTCTTAGTTTCAATGTTGAGAATATCCTTATTGTTCAAATCAAGAACATATAATCCGTTATATAACCTTGCAATTCCAAATAGAATACCATTCAAACTAAAGGACAACAATCTATTAGAAATCTCAAAACGATATCCTATATTATCCAAAGCAGATACTGAAATAATGTTTCTAGAAATCGTAGGTACAAAATAACAGTCTTTGAGTTCTAATAATAAGCCCAAAGGCAAAGACAAACAATAAGTCCCTACAGCTAATGCAGCCACATGTGCTCAATTTCCAACTCGTAGGTCCACTTCTCTCTTGGCAAGCAATCTAATCTGCCTTAGTCCCTGCACATCAGTACAAATGTGAGTAGCACATCTTGTGTCAATGACCTAAGATGTTGAAGGAGAGAAGTTAATCTCGATCATAAACATACCTGAAGTCGAAGCATCTGACTTCTTCTTGTTTACAAGGAAAGCCTTGCAGTGCTTCCTCTAGTAGCCAGGCTTGCCACAATGGAAGCAGACTACCTTCCCACTTTTCCCAATGCCACCCGCAGGCTTGAGAGCATCCTGTCCTTTAGGCTTGAGCTTGGGATTGGCCTTGGCATTTCCTTGCCCTTACCCTTTCTTTTACTAGCAGCTACCAGTAAAATAGGCTTGGACTTCTTCAAGTCCTACTCTGCAGTGCTTAGCATATTCAAAAGCTCCGACAGGGTTTTCACCATAGCGTTCATATTAAAGTTCATTATGAATGGTGCATAAGAGTCAGGAAAAGATTACATAATTAAATCCACTTGTAATTCTGCATCCAACTCAAACCCCAAATGATCAAGCCTCTCCATGTGCTTGATCATTTTGAGCACATGAGGGCCAACTTGGACTCCCTTTGTTAGACGACTTCCAAACAGTGATTTTGACACCTTGTACCTCTCATATCAAGCATTCCCTTCATAAAGCTCCTTGAGGTGTAGAATAATGGCAGCAGCGTCCACATTCTCCTATTGCTTTTGTAGCACTGGTGTCATCGATGCTAATATCAAGCATTGAACGCCATCAGCATCATCAAAGAACTTTTGGTAAGTATCCTTTACTTCTTCAGGGGCATCAGGATCAGGCTCAGCCATGTATGGCTTATCAAGGATATATAATTTCTTTCCGGACTTAAGTATAATCCGAAGATTACAATACCAGTTTGAGAAATTGTATCCTTCCAACCTGTTTTCTTTCTCGATTATCGCTCGCAGGTTCATAATGCTCATTTTTAAATGAATCTACAATTCAGAAAAGTAAAGTCAATATAATGTTTATTATTTCTTAATATGGTCTTTTATTAAAAAACACTCCCACTATTTTCCTCAAGCCAATAGCCCTCACTATTAACTTAGGAAAGCCTGTTGGCTTTCCTAGTGGACTAAGATCCCATCTGGCCCATTTCAAACCTTCGCTGTGGCGAACAAGCCAAAATGGGTTGATTAGGTAGGCCAATAAACTTAATCCACACCAGTTGATAGCTCTCACTACCAACCTCAAATGTGAAGTAAGCCAACAAGCCAATCACACAATCCAACGACCTAGCCATCATCTTCAAGTGTGATTCCCAGTATCAGTAGAGTGGACATTACATGTCACCACGTACACTCAACATGTGTAATTCTCTACTATGCCTATGACGTGTTTATCAACTTTTTCTATAGCGAACAAGCAAAACTGTCATTTTAAGTTGACCCATCATCATTAAGGAAAACTCTAATGAATTTTAACCTCCCACTGCTAGAGGTGTACCCTTCGCTATGGCGAACAAGGTTCTGACAAACAGTAGTTTGATTAAAACCATGGTGATGGAAGACACACGTGACTTAATATATCTTATTTGAGGGTTTTTATTTAATGTCTCACCAAATTATTATCTTTGTTAGAATGACATTGTTTGGCATGTTATTGAACATTCAACCTTAGCATGCATTCTAAACAAAAAATTAAACGTGCCGGTACATGGCCCACTAAAAACGATGTTCTTGAGCCTAAAGGAATCGGTGGGTCAACCTAGGGTTTAAAAATAAATGTTGGATCTTCAAGTTATTCCTCTTCATAGCTCCTTCGTTTCTTCTTCACGATCATTACAAATAATTTTATAATAAAAAAAAACTATTCTAATTTACATCAATAAAATAGAAACCTTGCGTTACATATGAGGGGAGTGAGATGAGGAGAAGAAATACATGGAGATTTAAGAGAAAGTGGTAGGACACGTAGGTCCTATTTGTTTATAAAAATTACAAACAAACCCAATAAACAATAAACAATAGGTCAAAGGCTCATGTACCGGGCACCATGCAATTATCAAACAAGAACATTGCATACATTAAAAAACAATCAATTTTTGAATTGGGTTGGTTGAATTATCAAGTTACTACCTTAAACGTGCAGAATGAATATTGGTTTTAAAGGTTCAAAAAACTACAATTTAGCCCCTATACGAAAAACGGAAAGCAAAAAGGGAATAGTGGGTTTCTTGTCGCGGGGAAGAAATTCTTTGCCCCGGCGAAGTTCATGCACACATGGTCAATGCGGCAAAGTTTTATTTTGCTGCGGCGATCGTGAACTTCCAGAAAACACAAATCGTTCTAGAGAGTTTTATGTCGTGGTGAAGTTTTATTTCGTCGCAGCTAGATCTACTTTTCCGGAATTTCACCATAGCAAAGGTTTATTTTGCCGTGGTCAGATTCCCTTTTTGCATCTCGAAGAGGCAAAGTGTTAAATCACCGCGGCCAACATCGCAAAACATTGAATCAGGCACAGTAACATCTTTTACAATTTTTCACATAATGACACGGATCCAAATCAAATCAAATGTTTAAACATTCGACCAGGACACCAACCAACCAATACACATTCAATCAACACATTATTTAATCAATTGATTAATAAAGACATTCAACATACATAATTTTTCCAGATTTAAAAACACTTCAAATCATTCAATAACATGTTATCAAACAAATATACATGTTATCAAACATTAGTTAAACAATATAATCTAATACCCAAGGCTCTGATACCACTGTAAGTAATTGATCTACCATACGCAGCGAAAAAACAAAAATTCGATCGGTAAATCAATTACCTTTCTTTGCCTAGATCTACGCATAGATTATTCCGTTTACATGTTTATAAACAAAATATGTATAAAGTAAATCCATTCAAGGAATAGAATACTTACTTACGTTTGGAGGCTCCTTCGAATATCTCTGATTTCGGACATGAACACTGCTCATGGTTACTATTCACGATTATTGTTCATGGTTACTGTTCACCATCTACTGTTCACATGATTTTTCGCTAATCGATCCAAGTAGGATCACACTCACAGAAGTCCACACGAAGATAATTCGTAGAACCCTTGATTATTTTGCTAGAACAATCAAGGGCTTCAAGAATCAAGAAAGAATAACAAGAAAGTTTTCTTCTTGAGAGAGAGAGAGAGAGAGAGAGAGAGAGAGATATAGGGTGGTTAGGGTTTTAATTGAATGAATAATTCTCAATTGTTTTAATTTTAAGTTGCACTTATAGAGTGCAACAATTAAAACCTTATTCCACTTAGGAATAGCCATGGGCTCCAACCCTAGTTCACCCTTGCAACCAAACACACCCTTTATGGTATTTTAATTAATTAATTAATATTATAATTAAAATCAATTAATATATAATAATATATTAACATTTAATTAATAATAATAATTTAAATATATATAGAGATATTTTTAAATATAATATCACTAATTTAATTTTAATATTAAAATTAAATATAGACAATAACCTCAGCAAATGTAATTTCACCGAAAATACCCTTTTGTCCCAAAAGACGAAAATACCCTTCTCACAAATTGATTCTTAAATTATCTTCTAAGCGTGTGATCCGTAGACTCCTCATCATATCGGCAGTGCGTAGTATCGTGATTAACACCTATTAATTGTCTCACTACACACAGACCAAGATTGGCCCCTAGCAAGGCATCATGGCCACCCGATAGATTTGGATTCAGCGTAACCGTAGCCTGTCAACGGTATGGTTACCATGTAATCAAATCCTTTTATCAATTGTTATCTCATCGAGACTGAGGTACATAAATAGTGTCAACCTTAGATATCCTTGACATGTTTGTATACAGTTACTAGACCAATGACAGGAATATTAAATTGGATTGAGCATCAACTCAATCCCATTGTGGCCACAGATTTAGTGTCATTACCATTTACTGAATTACCCAGTAAGACAACTTCTCCCGTACCTAAGAGTGATGAATCCTTTGTTGATCCATCATAGTCTCGATACACTTCTCAATGTAGCCTGTCACTACTGTATTAATAGCTTTGAATAGAACTACATTGGGCTAATGTCAAACTACATCAATTAGTGCACAAGGCGCTCCGATGATCTCAAGTCTAAGGATCACATACACCACCATCTGTTAGAGGATCTATTCCATAGACACTAGGGTTACCATCCATATGGAATCCTTTGGTGGGTCTGTCCAATGAACTTACCTCTAGCAAGCACCTATGAGTTGCACCAGGTTGTCGACAAACAACCTTGACAAGTGAGATCAGTCACTACCTTTCGACAAGGTCGTTCAACACTATGATAGCCTTATCGTATTATCTGTGTCCTTGGTCAAAATAATACTAGGGCTACGGACGTTTCTAGAATAGCCACCATATGTGATCATAAGGTTCTCACTATCAAGATTTGAAACACTTGATACCTTCGTCACGGTTCTACCATCCTAAGGACATATATCATTGCATACATGATATAGAAGAATATGCCTTTTATTGATAAATAAACATTTATTACAGAATCAATTTTACAGTAATTGATTGGCTCTGGGGCCCCTACTCTAACAATAGCGAATGGCCAAGGACTAGTCATCATTGTCAATTGGTGGGAAGGAGCTTGCCGGATATTTGCGAATCTCTGGCACTTGTCACACTTCTTCACAAAGTTGTAGATATCTTCATGAAGTAAGGCCCAATAATATCTTTAGCAGATAATTTTATTGGCAATAGATTGTGCAACAGTGTGATTACCACAGATCCCTTCATGTATTTCTCTCATGATGTAGTCTACTTATTCATCTATTACACATCGGAGGAGGGGAGTGTTGAACCCTCATTTATACAACTGATCTTCGATGCGAGTATAACGAGCAACTCTTGTTTGTAAGGGTCTTGCCTCAGTCTTATTGTTAGGAAGGATTCCTTCTTTGAGATACTAAATGACTGGAGTCATCCAATATTAGATTTAGTTTTAGCCACTATCTGGTTAGGTGAGTTAATGTTAGGAACTTCAATGTATTTGACCGGGATACTTTCCAGCGCATCGAAGTCCAGCGATGAAGCTATGTTTGCCAAAGCATCTACCATAGAATTGTTATCTCTTGGGATTTGCCTGAATGTAATGCTTGAAGGACTCGAGTGTGGCCTTGGCTTTCTTCAAGTAATTGATCATATTCTTTTCTTTGGCTTGATACTCTCCCAAAATCTGATTGACTACCAGTTGGGAGTCGTTATTAGTGTCGATCATATTTGAACCCATTTCTCTTGCTAGTCGCAGACTAGTAAATATTGCTTCGTACTCGGCCTCATTATTTTTAGCTTTGAATCTGAACCTGAGGGCTCCATAAATGCAAGTTCCCTCAGGACTAATGAGCAGAAGACCAACTTCGACTCTTATTCTATTAGAAGACCTATCAACATAGAGACTTCAAGTTGACAAGTTTAGAACAGTTTCTTGGATGACTTCATTAGTTGGTTGTTCGGGCTCCTGATCTGGCTGATAAGAGAACTCCGATATAAAATCAGTGACAACTTGCCCTTTAATAGCTGCGTTTGGTCTATAATGCAGATCAACTGACTTAGTTCCATGGCTTACTTAAGCAATTTACCTAAGGCCTCTGGCTTTTGGAGGACCCGCCTAAGTAGATAATTTGTCAATACATGAATGGTGTGGGCATGGAAGTAAGGTCGCAGCTTCTTGGAAGCGATTAGCAAGGCATAAGCCAATTGTTCCATCTCTAGATACCTTAACTCGATGTCCAGTAATCGTTTGCTTGTGTAATGCACTGTCCATTAAATTCTACCCTCTTCTCGAATGAGAGCTATGCTGACCACATACCGAGAGACGGACAGGTAGAGAAATAAAATTTTCTTGGGAAGAGGCTTGGACAGAAGATGTGGTTTTCCAAGACATTCTTTTATGCTTTGGAAGGCTTGTTCACACTTTAGAGTTCATTCAAATCTCTTATTGGCTCTGAGTATATTGAAAAACGATAAATAACGATCTGTTGCTCTTGATATGAAGCGACTGAGAGCCGCTATGCTTCCATTCAAGCTTTAAACTTGTTTGCGATTGGTGAAACTTTTCATATCTAGAAGAGCTCGAAGCTTCTCGGGGTTGGCTTCAATTCGCCGATGGTTAACTATATACCCCAAGAATTTTCTTGAGGATATACTGAACGAACACTTGAGGGGATTAAGTTTCATTCTATATTTCTGGAGTATATCGAACATTTCTACAAAATTGGCTATGTAATCTGAAGCGACATGCGACTTAACCAGCATGTCATCGACATAGACCTCCATTGACTTTCTGATTTGTTCAGAGAACATATGGTTAACCAAACACTGGTAAGTTGCCCTAGCATTTTTCAAACCAAAAGACATAAATTATAATAATATAGTCCTTGATCTGTTATAAACAAGGCATGCTCCTCGTCAGGCGTGAACATCAAAATCTGATTGTATCCCTGATAAACAATTTCACTTCCTTGCAAAAGCACGAATCGCTATTGCAGTATAGTGTGCAAAAGTAAGGGTTGATCCCATAGAGATTCATAAGTTATCAAGTAGTCCTACTAACTATGCCTTAATTAAACAAATAAATTCAAGCAAATTAAAGAACTAGTGATCAAAACTAAATGTAAGAAGAAAATACAAATTAACTACCACTGCCAAAATAACACCAATAAAAACTAATTTAAGAACCAATGAACTACAACCTAGGTATCCAATTTCACCATAATAATCCGGTTTTATGCCAACTATCAAACTATTGTTATCACAATCTGAATTCTAGGGTTCGCACTCATATAATTAAGGTATTACCATAAGGCGTTTGGGATTAACCTAGTATCTTCAACACGAGACTGGCTAAGGCATACAGTCTAGCCTAATGATTAAAAACCCATTAAACATAAGAGCACTCGGAATCATGAATAAAGGCACATTTGTCAGGGCGTATGCACAAATACTAATCACTCAAGAAACCATGAACCAATTAGCATTCTGTCAGGGCGTATGCACAAAATACTAATCATTCATTCACATGAGCTATTCAAGATTAGCTAGGGTGTGTAGCCTAACCTTGTCTCACACAATCAATTAATTAACATTAAAGGTGATCAAGCAATAACATCAATTAAAGATTGCATAAAGCATAATGAATAAAACTAGAATTGCAATGGATTGATAAGACAAGTAGAATTAATAAAGACATAAAACCTTCTTATTAAGCTACATTGGATCCCTAGAAAAGTATTTAGTTGCACATGAGCATAAGCAAATCAAACCTCAAAATCTTGAAAACCATGAAGTACAAGAAGGAGAAGATGAAACCCTGGGTAAGATCTCCTCTCCTTGCCTCTTCCTAATTATATTTGATATCATAAACCCTAGCTCGCTAAAATATTTCTAAGGACATCTATTTATAATATTAAAGTCGTGAGGGTATTATGGTAAAAAGTTATACTTCAATTAAAAACACATAATAACAAATCTGCACATCTCCAAGCACTAACGTAACTTTTGTCTCCATTTTTAACCATCTTCTATGTCTAACTAGGCCATGATCAAAACATAAAAGTTGTATCTCTATCTCTTAGCTTTAAAATTCCACTAGAACTAGGTCAATTGGAGTTGTGTAACTCAAGTTATGATTGTTTTCGTGCAGCATGTTCTGGCAGAAAAATTTCTGAACATAAATTTCTCGCATTGCGCCGTGGCATGATTTATTGGCACTGTGGCATGAAGTTTCTATCCATTTTGCAATTTTATGCTGCAGCATGGGAATAGTTCCTCTGCGGTGTGGGAATATTTTTGCTGCGGCGAACAATCTTCAAAAATCCATAACTTTTTTGTTTGAGCTCTAATTCTCGAACCATTTGTTCCTACACGCTTATGATTTTTTCATCTTCAATGTCAATGTTGAAATCCTCATTTTTAAGCACCTAAACACTTGAAAATTCACAAAACATACCCGTGATTCTAGAAAACGAAAGAGATACAGAAATTAAGTAAAATTAACCAATTTAACCTAATTCCCTCACAAAATACCGTTAGAATCATCAAGTATGAGTGCACTTCCAAGCACTCATCAATCCCAAATAGGATCCTTAAAGCTTAGCAACTTGTGCCTGGAAGTAGCATTAACGAGCTAATCTATTCTCGGTAAGGGAAAATTGTCCTTTGGACAGACTTTGTTGAGATCCGTTAAATCAACATAGGTTTGCCACTTACTGTTGGGGGTTTTCACCAAAACAGGATTGGCGACCCAGCTAGGGTAATGAGCTTCTCGAATGAACTTGATTGAGAGAAGCTTATCCACCTCAACCGTAAGAGTTGTATAGTGCTTTGGGTCTATAGTTCTTATCTTTTGGCGAACTAGCTTGAATTCGCTATCAATGTTAATTGCATGACATATAACATCTGGGCTGATCCCGATCATGTCAATATGAGTCCATGCAAAAACATCTATATTTTGTTTGACGAAGCTTGTTAAATCACTTGTGAGTTGAGGGCTGAGATTGCTTCTGATTCTCAGCATACAAGTCAGCTCATTCAGATCAACAGAAACCTCAAATAAAGTCTCAACTGGCCCGTTGTGGGAATACTCCTCTTGAACACGAGGATCAATACTATCTTCCACTGGACCAGGCTGTAGTTCGATCCTACTGATCGTCAGTGCCTGTTCGAGAATGCCCATAGGCTTCCGTTTCCCCTTGCATGTCATCTACACTACTCTAACATAGTAGTCATGAGATTCATGCAGAGATCCCTTAACTTCCCCACACCTTGTTAGAGTGGAAAACTTCATCTTCAGATGATAAATAAAAGTAACAGCCTTGAAATTCCATAGTAGAGGTCATCTCAAGATGCCATTAAAAGCTTATTTTCAATCCACTACCTAGAAATTCTGTCATTTTGGTCACTTCATGGGTCTCCCCCAATATGACAAGAAGCAAGATTGTTCCTCTGGGAATCAGATGATCTCCGGTAAACCGATACAAAGGAATTGAGATAGGCTTCAAATCTGTCTTTTCTAATTGCATTTCCTTGAATGCTCACTGAACCAGATATTCATGACGCTCCTATTGTCCCCCAACATCCTGCAGACTTTGCACCTTCATATTTTAGCTGTGATGACGAGGGCATCCTCATGAGGGTGATGCAGTCGTATCACTTCTTTTTCAAAGAAGGTAATCTCTTTTTCTCCACGCACCTTGTTGAGTCACGGTGCCAAATTTATGACATTTAGGGCTTATGTCGAGCCTCTCGAGCATTTTTTTCCTAAGCACCCTGAGAGTTCCCGACGATATACGATCCCCCAAAGATAGTCCTTACCAGGTGGAGACCCTTGCGACCTTAGCACTTCTTTCCATCGCCCTCTTGATCATTCTCCTTAGTGGGAGTTGGACCATCAACATACTCCTTGAAGTGCCCCTTTTGAATGAGGTCTTCAATTGTCTGCTTAAGAGCTTAGCACTCATCGATATGGTGCCCATTATTCCAATTGTAATGGTAATATTTCTTGTTGTTCCTTTTAGATGTAGACTTTTTTATGGGCTCTGGCTCTCTAAGAAGATTAGCTTCCTCTGACTTATCTAGAATAGCTGAAACTAATGTATTGAGTGGAGTGAATAGATCTCGGTCACGATTGCAATGAGGAACTTGGGCATAGGATTTCTTGGGCTCAAACCGATATTTCTTTCCCTTTCTTTGATCGTCATTAGCCCACTTGCGATCAGATCTTCTTCTACTCTCACCCCGGTTTTCCTCCCTCCGACTAAGAGCATTGGTCGAAGGCTCGGGGTCATGGCGATTTAAAGTTACCACTGAATTTCTATTCTTAGATATTTTTCTGATAGGTTGTAGAAGCGAGTGAGAGAAATATCATTTTTAGATTGTAGTTTCTTCTATAGGTCGGTTTGGAGGCGAACTTCGACAGTAATCGAACTGAATCTTTGGGTGTATTAGCCACCTTATTCAATTCTCTGTGAAACCTATCAATGTAGGACTGGAGAGACTTATTCCTCTCCTGCTGTATATTGCTAAGATAGCTTAATGAAAGATTGAGAACTTTCGAAAAATTGGCAAACTCATGCCACGAGTTGATAGACTTTGGTGGAAGCGATCTGAACCAACGTTTGACATGGGCAGTCAGAATCATTACTAAGTAGTGACATTTTGCCAAGTTGGAAACTTGGTGAAGCTCCATAAGGTCGTTAAACTCATAGAGATGATCTTGCGGATCAAGATTCACATCGAATGCTCTCATGTCAGGCATTCTAAATCTTGATGGGAGAGGAGTAGTCAAAGCTATTAGAGAGAAGGGAGATGCCTCGGTGACTTGCCTCTACTCGTTATGTCGAGCTCTAAGCTGATCAAGAGCTCGCTATAACTCTTATATTTGAGGAAGTAGAGCCTCTAGGGATCACTTTCCGCAATGTAGGTAAGTTTTCTATGATTGCGATTAAGGAAGGATTGCAGGTCGAAATCTTTCCTGCCTTGGCTGGAGCCTTCAACATACCTTGATGCATGCTGATTGGAGCCCTATAAAGGTACTGAATGGCTTAAGAAGTTCTCCCTACCTCCGCGGTGGTCGGAAACAACCTGCGGACGGTGGGTATTTCCCTCACAATGATTATCAGGACCATCATTTTGGCAATGGTGGGAATCTCCCTATCGAGCACTCTTGTGGGGGTGTGCTTGCGATGTGGCATGAGATGGCTCATGATGCGACATACTGCCATCGAGTCATAAAGCTACAGGTATTCTTCTTGTCTCGCAACTAGTATTCGCTGGCCCTTTAGAGCCTTTTGACCCATGCTTAGCCACTTGCTTTTCCTTGTCTTTACACTCTGTAATGCACGTGATATGAGCTTTTGCTCATTTCCATGATTTAGCGTGACTTACAAACATTGTTGGAGGTGGCACCGCCTTATCAAAATTTGGCAGTATGACTTAATCCAAACGATCTAGCCTTTGGCTCATCATTTGGAGGGTGTTATTAAACCTTTCAGATAATCCATGATAGCTGGATCTGGTTAAGAAGTCGAGGGGTTGCCCACCGCAGTACTTTGAAGAGGTGGAGTTACTTCATGAGCGGTAATCTCCTGAATGCAGGGAGTCTCCTCATTGTTGTTGCTAGTGCTCTCAGTTTCAAGATCTTGAGCCATGAGTTTGTAGGTAGAACTGATTGATCAGTTAAAAATACCGGATGAAGAGATGATGTGAAATCTTACCCTCCTTCTAGCGCATAACTGTTGATGCTTGATTTTGACACCAACGACCTCGCACGTGCAAAGTGCTAAACAAGTCTTAGAAATTACACGTGATTAATTTTGAGAGAGTTAGGACAAGGCTATAATAAAATGCAAAGACAGAATAAAAAATGAGATAGCAAGAATTTTACAGTGGTTCAAATGTTTAAAGCAATTCCTACATTCACTATTTTCTTTTATATAAGTGTTCTCGGTTATTAGCCAAGTTACAAAGGGTTCGCGAACAGCGAGCTGAATTACAAGAGCTTGGTATTCAAAGAGAAGATTAAGCCAGTTTCTTTCCCATGGGTTGTCTTTGCTATTTCTTTTATGAAAATCAGAGATCCCGATTTTGTGAGAGGGAGTCCTCTGTTTATAGCCGCTGAGTTCAAGGTAATGATTACAAATCTACAAGTGGGTAGGTGACGTGCAAGTCCTTCCTTACATCCCATTGGTTGATAACTTATGAAATATCCTTGAATTATATAGGGCTTGGACAAGTGTGCGGACCTCATTCATGTTAGTAAACGGTCCCGTATACGCAACAGAAACAAAACAAATAATATAACAGGATCGTTTACATGAGCCAAGATCAAGGGTATAATTTTACAATTTATATTAAAATAAGAATCTGTAGAGATATTAAACATGAGTTAAGAGAAACAAACGCACGTTGGAGGCTCCTCCAAATTTGTTGACGAATGTTTTGCTACCGATCCAAGTGTAGGATCGAACCTGCGTAGTCCACACGAAGACAATCTCAAAAGAACCAAAGAGGGATTTGCTAGATCCTCTTTGGCTTCAAGATTAAGAAGAAAACAAATCAATTGAATTGATTTTAGGCCAAAAAGTTTCTGCCGTGGGAGTCTCAATATTGGGGCTGCTGTGGTTTTTGGTTTTACAAAGAAAATGAACTGAAAAGAATTAACCTTTTTTTCTTTTACATTTAACTTTTCTTTTTATAGTAAAACCAATTTGCCCTAATCCCATACGGAATAGGCTTGGGCTCCAACCCAAACGCCCCGTGTTGCCAAACACTCCCAATTTAATATTTTTTATTTTTCCATCATTATCTCAATTAAAATCAATTAATATATATTTAAATATATATTAATATTTAACAATAATGATAATATATTTAAATATGTGCGAACACACATTTAAACGTAATTCCACTTATTTAATTTTTCTAACAAATTAAATAAAGGCTACGACCTCAGCAAATTTAATTGCACTATAAAATTACCAAAATACCCTTTCGCCTTAAAAGACGAAAACGCCCTTCTTTCTTCTTGGATCTTAAATTATCTTCTATGTGTGTGACCTATAGGCTCCTTATCATATCGGTAGTGTATAGTATCGCGATTAACACCAATTAATCGTCTCACTAATACACAGACCAAGATTGGCCCCTAGCAAGGCATCATGGCCACTCGATAGATTCAGATTTAGCAAAGTAGCTACCTATCAACGATATGGTTACCGTACAATTCGATCCTTTCATCATACGTTATCTCAACGAGATGAAGGCATAGAAATAGTGTCAACCTTCGGTTACTCTCGATATAATTTATTCAGTTTTTGGACCAATGACCCGTATTATAAAACTGGATAGAGTAACAACTCAATCCCACGTGGCCCACGCTTTTAGTGTCATTGCCATATACTGAATTGTGCCGTGAGATAACTTTCTCCCATACCTGGGAGTGATGAATCCTCTGTCAATCCACCATAGTCTTGATACACTCCTTGATGCAGCTAATCACCACCGTATTGATAGCTCTGAAAAGAACTGCGTTAGGCTAGTGTCAAACTACACCAATCGGTGCACAAGGCGCTCCGGTGATCTCAAGTCTAAGGATCACATGCACCACCATTCGTTAGAGGATTTATTCCATAGACACTGGGGTTACCATCCATATGGAATCCTCTGGTGGGTCAGTCCAGTGAACTTGCTGTGGTGTAATCGCCTACAGCAAGCACCCATGTGTTGCACATGTTGTCACCAAACAACCTTGACAAGTGAGATCAGTCACTGCCTTTCGACGGGGTCGTTCATCACTATGACAGTCTTACCGTATTATCTGTGCCCTTACTTCAGAATAATACTGGGGCCACAGACGTTTCTAGAATGGCCACCATATATGCTCATAGGGTTCTCACTATCAAGATTTGAAACACTTGATACCCTCGTCACGGTTCTATCATTCTAAGGACATATATCAATACATATTGTAATAATAATGATTTACGCGATATAGAATAAAATGCCTTTTATTGATTTAATGAACATTATTACAAAGAGTCAATTCTACAATAATTGATTGGCTCTAGGGCATCTACTCTAACAATTCATTCACAGACAAAACCTGAACTTGCTGGGTTGGTGACAGCCGTATTTTCTCTATCTTGGGGTGACGTGGTAGATCCTGGATGACACAAAGCCTTCCTGAACTCTGATTGGTGTTCATTGATGTAAACTCACGTTAGCCCTGATTTTTTAGGTATAACAAAAACAATCACTATATTTTATAATTTCAAACTTAGTTTATTTTGATTTATTTTTCTCTTTTCTAACTAAATTCTTCGTTTATTCAAAATAAAAGCATTAATCAGTGCCTAAAATACTCTTAATCTTCAATGGTCTAAATTTTCAAAATTTATTTTTAATATGCCCCTACTAAAACAAAATCCTAACTCCGTCACTAGTGACCAAGCTAAAAGTCACTAGGCTTAAGTTAAGCCATAGTATGGCCAAGCAGGCGGTTATTGATTTGACAGTCTGAAACTTTCTTGAATGATATTCAAGAAAACGAGTCTTAGGATTTTATGACGGACATAAAAATCTACCTACAGATGTTTTACGTCCAATCATTTCGGATAATGCTTGTATTTTTATATTATAGCAACTGTTGACATAGAGTTAACAGATGTTTATTCCCTAGATCATTGCTTCTTTTATGAGAAAATAAATTCATAACCTATGGGCCTTTTACCTCCACATAGTATACAAATAATATGTGTTGGGTGTAAATGGTATCAGAGCTTTGGAAGACGGGGGGTATGTGTTTTTACCTGTTAACCTGTTGAAAGTTCTTGGTAACATGAATAATGGTTTGAATGATGAAGTCTGTATGAATAAGACTTGTTTTCATTTGGATCATGGACTCGAGCTAAAACCGAAAATCGGTTTGTTAAATACTGTCGTAGATAAGTTAGAGCTTTTGACCCAGAAGCTTGAAAACTTAGACAGGAGAGTGAATTATACGGTGTATCGTATATTTACTCTAAACGAAGAATTAACCTAGATCGAAAATCAAATTGAAAAGGTTAATTCTGTACTTCAAAAGGTTAAAACACTGGAGCGTGTTTTTAACTATTTTACTAAGCCAATAAGATAGGAGATGTCTCTGGTTCTAAGTGACATCGAACAAGTGTGGCCTATTGAAGGATATACTGAACAAGAGGTTAAATAGGTTGTGTTGGACCTCTGTAACGACAACCCAGATATTCGAGAAGAGTATCTGACTTGGCTAGGTGTTTAGCGACTTTTGGATGTTATTCAAAAAGCTTTTAGTCAAGGGTGCACAAAGATTTTGTGTTTTATTTGCCGGATTTCCACATTGAAGTCTCTAAGCTGGAACTTCGGAATAAGTGGTTGGAAAAAGCTGAGGCAGTAATTACTTATTGGTACGGCGAATCCTAGCCGGATCTAGATCCCAAACCATATAAAGAGTTGGACTTTGCAACTGAGTTGAGACCTGATTCAGATTGACCATGGGTGGTCAAGATGTTTTGGATCAGTTCGCGGCTAGTCTGCAGGAAAAATATCCCGGATTGCCTCCAGGATATGCACAGTTTGTAGCCAAGGAAACCCAAGGTGATTGGGAAAAGGCAGAAAAACTCTTTATGAAAGGTGTTAAGGAAGAAGACTTTGTTTCTAAAGTGGATGGAAAACGGACGGTTGAAATTCCTGAAATTTCTACCTCAGATGCTGAGCGAATCAACAGGCATTATGAGGAAGAAATGAAGAAACAAAGGAAAAGAGAAGAAACTGGAGGATTAAAACCAACTCCAGGACCAGGTCCTAAAAAGGCGGAGCTTGATGAGCTAATCTCGAAACTCAGGGAATCTGAGTTTAAAGATGATCCCCTTGAAGGAATTCGTAACCCTTTAAATTCTTTTGAAGGATTTCTTAAGGAAATCTCCAATCCCAAATATAAACAAACTTATCCCACAAAGATAAGGTCAGAGTTTATACCTAGGGGAATACCTAGAATGGTGGAGACACTGTCTAGTGAAAGTTTCCTAAATATCAATTGTGTTACGAATGTAACAGATGCAATCGAAGCATGGGAAACTGTTAACTAGGTTCATATCCAAAATAAGAATTTTGGACTCAGTGATACTTACAAGTTTCTAAGATCCACACTGCAAGGCGCTGTAGGAAGCTTTTGGAGAAGTTTAGAAGCTGGTACGGGTCTGTTAGATACTATAAGGAACTTGAAGAATGCAGAGTCTATTTTTGCACTCTTTAAGGATATGCTCTGTAGAGAATTTATTGGGATAACTATTACCAGTAGGAATCTCGCAGAGGTAGTTGCCTTAGAAGCTTTAACAAAGCTTAGGCTTTGTGACATGTGTCTGTTTGAAAATTTCGTTTGTGAGTATAGACGATATTTTTATCAGTTACCTGGTGGTACACAGGAAGTCATAAAGAATACTTTCTTTGCTAAGCTTCCCCAAGGATGGGATAAGGCAGTAAACGAGGCGTTTAAGCTTTTACTCGAAACGAATCAGGTTGTTGATTCTTTGGGAGGAAGAATAAAAGCTGTTAGACAACTCGTGAGGACAAGATGTTTGAACGCCAAGCTGAATAAGGAAGCTAAAAGGCTTGAGTTCAACGAATCTTGTTGTCAAAACTTTGATGGGGTGCCAGGACAATATGGTTGTGAGTCGAGGAGTTCGACTAAACATCAAGGTTGGAAAAACCATATGAAACGAAAAGGATCATTCGGTAAAAGGAACTTTAAGCCGAAACGTTTTCGTAATATGGTAAAATGACCTGTTACTAATAAACGGAATCTTCCAGATCACAAAAAGTTTATTAGGCGCACAAGGAAAGGTAGACTTGACACTAAGGAACGCGGAGCACATAAGTTTTGTGCTACCTACCTATCTGGCAAAAACGCAAAAGATTGTAATTATTACTGGATTTGTGGTGACAAAAATCATTTTACGGATAAATGCCCTCATAATGGTAAGAAGAAGACAGCGGTACGATTTTTAGAAGCCAACGCGGAAAGCCAAACTTCTGAATTTGAGCCAGTTTGAGGATACGAAATTAATTTGGATGATGAAGTTTATGAATTAGTATCGGATTACTCTGACGAGTCGGATGATTCTTCAGAGGATGACTCAAAAGATATGACTTTTGAGGAACAATCTTCAAATCTTCAACGCATTGGTATATTCATGCAACGGACTAGTAGTCTTAATGAATATCCTAGGAATAGCAGTATTGGTAATGCGGATGATCTCATTCCAATTAGAAATGAAGATGAAAACCCTAACTCGATAATTAGTTCATCATCTAATTACGAGGATCACTCGGGTAACCTGGAGACTTGGGTAATTCTGAGGTCAACACCTAGAGAAGTTTTTGAAAAACGCTCTAAGTGGTTATTCAAAGCTGAAGGCTTGGAAGATGTACACGAAAAGCCTGTTCGTGTAGCATCATCTCAATATCGAGAGGGTGAATTAATACTCTCGGACGATGAGTGGCTATAGAAGGTTAGACGTCTTGCCAAACGGGCAAATGGGAAGTATAACTATGTACAACTTAGTGCTGTACAAATTCGTGTGCAGGGACTATTCCGTGGAGGAATGAATGTACCTGTTCAGGTTACTTTACTAGACAGATGATGGCTTACGTTTGGTAAAGCTCTAGTTGGCGGTTTTCACGCTAATTTAGCTTTGGGAGATGCTTACGGGACTGTTAAACCAGGTTATATGGTTAGTCTCATGGATCTAAACCTTAAACGGATTATGGTTCTTCGAATTCATACTTCGGGATTAGAAGACTTGTTGGCTTCTAGTGACGGAATAGCTATTCAGTATAGGTTGATTTATCGTTTGATAAATTCTGTTAATCCTGTACGAATGACCTCTAGTGCAAATACGGAGGTTCATGGCCCAAGATAAGATTCTGTAATTCCAATTCGACCTACGGTAGTCAACGCCAAGGCTCTTATGTGGCCGAAACGATGGGTTTTAACTATTCACCGCAGCCCAGCGTGGTGGAATTAAACCCAAATCGGGGAATTCAAATCCAGGAACTTGATAATGAGGTTGAGGTTACTCTTCCTATGCTTAGAAACTCGGAGTCTCTAGAGCGGAATAAAGAGGTTCAACCCATTATATCAAGGAAAAATATACTGGAAACAGATGACACAGCTAGTGATGCTGGAAGTAGCGGTAGCAGGAAAATAGTTGGGTATAAATCTGTGCAAATTCCCGTATATGAAGACGAAACTCCAAGAACGAAAATGATGATGAGTCATGAAATGCATTATCATGCGATAGTTCAGGGAATTATTGATACATGCATACGTGCAAAACCGTATTTTCCAGAATATGAGAAATATACTCTAGATGTTCTTGTAGACACAGGAGCAACCAAATGTATTGCAAGGAAGCAGTGCTTTCCATAGGAGCTTTGGAAATCATTGGAAAAACCAATCCTAAATACAGTTGCGGATGGAGGCCAAAGTATGATCATGGATATGGTAGAGAACGTGGTTGTACTGTTAAATGAGAAAGAATTCACTCTAAGGGAAGTCCTAATAGTGGATTACTTAGAGGTAGATTTTATTCTCGGAAATAGCTTTCTGCGAGGACAAGCAGAAGTTAGACCTTTTACTTAGGATAACGACCACATTATCATTGGAGGACATAAAATCCCTATTCTTGCTAAGGCTGAAGTTTCAAAAATCAAAAATGGTTTTAGACCGGTGAAACTTAGGCAAGAAGTAGATCACATTGTTTTCCAGATTTTGGAAAATGAAAAATGGTGGTTGAAAACTTCTGATGCAGAAGAAGTGGATGAGGCTTGTAATGTTTTCTTTCAAAGACCGTATCCTAGTCATCATATAAACCGGATCGCACGAGATATATCGCAGGAGGTTGACCCCTCTGGTGCATGTCTTGAGAGCATGGATAAAATCAAACATAAGGAGAACATCTTGAAAATCGAAAACAAGAGCCAAGAAAACTCTTTAAGGATTGAAGAACTTGTGAAATCCTTTAAAGAGGAACTTTCTCCATGCTTTGATGATCAACCATTAAAGTTATGGGAAAGGAATGGTGTTTATGCTTCACTTGAATTAAAAAGGAAAGATGATAAAATTGTGACCAGATCTTTTCCTTATACTCCTAATGCAGAGGAGGAATTCAGTAAGCAAATACCAGAATTGCTGGAAAAGCAATTGATACGCACCAGTAAAAGTCCACACTCTTCGCCAACATTCATGGTTATGAATAGAGCTGAGCAATTAAGAGGAAAAGCGCGGATGGTTATTGATTATAGGCAATTGAATGAGAAAACCATTGACGATGCTTATAAGATACCAAACAAATCGGCTTGTTTGAATAAAGCTAGATTTGGAAAAATCTTCTCCAAATTTGATCTGAAGTCAGGATTTTGGCAGATCAGAATGGCGGAGTCAAGCATTCCTTTGACGGATTTCACCTGTCCAAAAGGATTGTTTGAATGGATGGTTTTGTCTTTTGGACTTAAGGAAGCACCATCAATATTCCAAAGCAAAATGGATCAAGTTTTTGGAGACTTATCCAACTTTTGTATAGTCTATACTGATGATGTTTGGTTTTTATTAAAACCAAGGAAGAACATGTAAATTATCTTAGACTGGTAAGCAAAAGGTTCCTTGATAATGGAATGATTCTATCTGAACGAAAGATAGAATGGTTTAAGAACAAGGTGAAGTTCTTAGGCGTAGAGATAGGTGAAGTAGGTATTCAACTCCAAGAACATATCTCGAAGAAGTTGCTGGATTTTCCAGATGTGATGGAAGATAAGCATATGTTACAGCAATTTCTTGGATTGGCCAATTACATGCGTGAGTATGTGCCCAATCTCGCTAATGTAATTAATGGCTTAACGCTTAAGGTTAGTGACAAAGTGCCTTGGATTTGGACACTTGAAGACACTAATTGTGTTAAGCGGACCAAAGCCTCGACAAAGCAGTTAAAACCATTAAAACTCCCAGATGATGAGGATAAGCTCATTATCGAAAGTGATGCATCTCACTTATATTGGGGAGGAGTGCTTAAGGCTAAGGGTACTGATAATATTGAACGAATTGTTCGATATGCGTCAGGAAAATTCTCTCCTACTGAAATAAACTATCCTGTTCATGAAAAGGAAGTTTTAGCAGCGAAAGAATGTATTGACCGATTTCGATTGTTCGTATTAGTCAGGAATTTACTTTAAGGATAGATTCTAAATATTTAAAAACTTTTATAAAATTGTCTTTAAAGGATGACAAATCTAGATTAATTAGATGGCAAATTTGGTTTGCAGATTATAAAATCAAGTTTGAATATATTTCTGGTAAATCTAACTTTGTTGCTGACTTTTTGTCCAGACATTGCTCTAAAGATTTGCAGGAAAATGACGGACAAGAAGGAAACTGGAAGTCACTTCTCATGCTCCAAGTGTAAACAACGAGGACACTTGAGAAGGAATTGCCCTTTGAGGATCACTTCTACTTCAAGGGTTACTGCTAAAAAGGAGAAAACTACGGATAAGCAAGCGGCTTCTTCTTCTAAGCAGGTTACTGTGGTACAGCAGGTTAAAGAAGGAACGAGTCGAGATTATGACTCTGATACTTCGGAAAGAAGGAATCCAAGATTTCAAAGATTGAAGGATGAAACTTCTACGAAGGAAAATACTTCTGACAAGGAAATTATTTCTAAGAAGGAAAAAACTCAGAAAAAAGCTATAGTTTGCTGGTCTTGTTAACAGGAAGGACATGAACGGGCTAATTGTCCACTGCCAAAGACAAAACATTCTGAGGAATCATCGTCAAGCGTTGTAAGCGTGGTGACTCCACACACTCCACAAAAGAAGCGGTTAATTGATGCAAATATTTGTGAGAGGTTTAGTTTTCCAAAAGGCTTAAGATTAACTTCAGCTAGTCAAACACTCTGGGAGAATCTATAAACCCAAATTAGGATCGCAATGGCAACAGGACAAGGGGAAGTACAGCTGCAGAAGTGTTTAGAGAAGCTAGCAAGAAGGTTAGCATGGCTGGAAACTGATAAACTGTTCTATGAGGACGAAGAGTTCAAAGGAACTGATGTACTCTATGCAGCAGGAATTCAAAAACTTGAGGTAATGAGGAAATGTCATTTGTTTGACATGATAAAGCTCAAACTCGAGAATTTGAATGATTTAATAGTGAAATTAGGGAAAATTGACTTGACTGATTTAGTTCAAGGATTATCAGTTTATCCTAATGGAGCTATGGAATTGTTCGTTCCATGGAAAATCTTTAGAAAAGGTTTCTGTAGAGATCTTTTGACTAAAGGATGGACTGATACAATGCAAATTGACGTACAGGAAGCAATGGTGGACCCGAATATGCCAAACGCAGTTAAATAGACGCTCTGTGTATTAAATCGGAAGGTCGACACATTCACTTGCATGATTACTTCCTCATTGCAAGAGAACTCTGATGTTCAGCCTATACAGATATGGGAATTTCTTGTAGGAGAACCATGGTACCGAATTATGTTAAATAGTGCGGTAAAAATGGGTTCTTATGCACTAGAAGAAATTCAGAAAAAAGAAGAGGAAGATTGGACCAGGTTACACATTGCCAAAATGTTACTGGTAAAATCTAAACTGGAAGAGCTCTTGAGAGTAAATGCTATTGTCCATATTCAGAATGGGATCGTGGTGGTTATACCAGACAAGTATGCATTGATCCAGGACACTCTGTTTCAACACAATCAGGCCCAATTGAAAACATTGTTAGAAGCGTTCGAATTAGCCCATCTACTGAAACAGGCCATGATGGAAGGTACAATTGATCTTCTAAGGTTGGTCTTAGCCCATGACCAGGAAGCCCAAGAGGATGAATCTCTGAAAGAATTTCTTGATCTGATTGAAACGGATAATTTCAAAGATCAATAAATTCAAGGAGGATGGAAATTTGGACAACCGTAAACGTCCAACACGTATACGCGATGTGTATCAAACAGCAGAACAATACGTGGACATCTAGGATGTTGTCGACAGAATTCAACAATTCAGATTTAAAGAGGCATTGGATGTTGACTTAATAATAAATGTAAAATTTTAGTCATTTGTAATAAAATGTTTGTAAGGGACATGAGAGACATGTGAACCCCAGTGTCATTATTGTTAAGTTTTATTAGATTTTAGCTAAAGGTTGTATTTATTTTTCTTGTACTTTTCTTTTGCTAAGTCAAAGTCTTATTTAAGACTTGTTGTACAATTGTCTAAAGCTTTGTACGTTAGCTTAGACTTTTGTAACATTTGTAAGTTTTGTTTTGTTTCTTTTTTTACGGATTCAATTCTAATTGAAGTCCGGAGCTTCTCTATAAAAAGGAAGCATGTGTATATTTCGTTCAAGAGAAAATTAATAATATTTTCAGTTTGTGAAAATTCTCTCAATCTCTAGTCTATTTTTAATTTGTACACTCGAGACAAAAAAAAAAAAAAAAGGTTTATTTAAGACGATTGATATCCAGATATGAATTATTCTATTAACTGAATTTATGTAATTTTCTTTCCAATTAATTAACTAAGTTGTTTAGTTATTAATTGTAATAATATTTGTTAGACTGGGTATAACAAATATTATGTGTTGGGTGTAAAAACATTTCAAACAATATTGGCAAACATTATGACTGAATAAATCAACGGAGTAGAGTAGATTTATTGAAAATATCACAGGGGAAATTCTTAAAAATTTTGTCCTAGTTTTTAATATTTTAAGGTATATTATTTTATCATTTAATTAACTTGATCTATCATCTATGATGTTTAGGCATTTTGTGTCTCTTCCAAACATAAATTGAATTCAACATTCATTAACACTTGTTACCTCTTGGGGTATACTGTTACTTTCTGTAACACTGGGACCAAAAAAAACCGCAAAGGACCAAAATTTAAAACTCCTCTTGAAAACAAATGGATTGAGCATTGGAGACAAACTGGCAACAATGCCCTAGAAAACAGCCCAAATTAATTAGCTACACAAAGTATGAGAGGACATACGAGTAAAGACAAAAAATTCCACGTGGGCCAAAATAAATTTCTATTTTTAAAGAATAAAATTATGTACTAACTAATGTATACTAATTCAAATACTAATATTTGAAATTTGAAATTTCTTCTAAAAAAATTTTAAATTTCCAATGTTAGTACTTGAATTAGTACACATTGGTTAATACATATAGTATTACTCATTTTTCAAACCCACAAGTTAGAAAATTAGGATGGCCACCCAAATATGGGCGATCCACCCACCATTAACTTTAACATATAAAGGGTATATAAGTCATTTACAATCAAAAGCAATAAATCTCAAGCGAACAGGGGTTGACTGTCTTTCCACTAGGCTTAATTTCATTTTATATATTTTGAGTAGAAGACATCTGATCCACATGAACCTTACAAAACAATATAAAATTATGTAACTGATTGTTGAATTAAACTGCTAATTAAGTATGTCTGAATATTTCAAACATGTAGTAAAATTAGATGAATAAAAGACCAAATGTGATTGAGCTTACAATGTATTAAAAGACTAGTAAAAGACTTTTTCTTTTTGCACTACTTTTTTTACAAGTCAACACAAGTCTTTCATATATTTTTAACATTTTTTTTTTCATTAATTTAGTTGCTGTTAAAAAAGTTCATTCCCGCTTACACGAGCTCTTGATGGCAATTCTTATTCTTTCTCTTCTATTATACACACCGTTCTTATTTATTTTAATGAAATTATAACTCAAACAGAAAGCAAAATCAGTAATATTTTTTGTTCTCAATTTTCCTTATTTGTTTGTTTATACCTATATGTTCCAATTCCCTTAAAAAAAAAAAAAAAAAAAAAATCAGGATCTAAGATGATGAGTTAGGCTGTCTAATTGAAGTATTTTCATTGGCCATTTTATAAGAAGAAAACGTTTTATCCAAATATGAAACCTATAAAAGAATATAAACTTAAACATTGATTAATAAACTAAACTATCGCATATCTAATTTGAATCCTTCAACAATGAATATTTAGGCCGAGGGATAAACAAAGTTTGTTGACAGCTAGATGATGAAATGCTAAATCAGCATCCAGATTATATGGAGGATTTGGTGTGATCAAGATCACAATATAATTAGTAACATTATATTGTTTCCTTACATGTATTGATTATGTAATTATTGTGTTTATTTGTTTCTTTAAAAGTTACATTATTCTTGTATAAATTGTAACCTTGATACATGAAAAATACATAACAAATACTTTATAGAAATTCTTCTCCTTTACATCGCTTTATTTCTGTAAAACCCCCCTTTAGTCAGGTATCCCCTGAATATCTCTCAATGAGAATCCCGGGGATACATGTCTGGAGAACGAGTTGTATTTAGAAAAAATCTCTGTAAGGATAATAATAATAATATCCAAAACATGTATATAAAATGTCACGAGGGATCTAAACTTATAATTCAGAAACTTTAAGAATTTATCTGGAAATTACACAATCAAAACATATTTATAGGGTGGAAGCTTCCAAAAGTGTTTCACAAACATTTATCATTTACATTATTTACATCAAGATAAAAACATCAAGATGACAATAAATCATCTCCCCTCACGTGTAGCCCTGTTGTCTCTAACATCCTTCGCTTCTAGTATACTTGCAAAGCAATCAACAATGAAAGGGTGAGCGCTAATCGCTCAGTAAGGAATGATCCATTGCATTCTAAATGATCTATTTGACCCTCATTTAAACATATTTGTTAACACACCACTTATCTTTTACATCTAGGGATACTTCCCCCCTTTTTTTTACCTTTCTATTTCAATGTCTTTCATCATTTTATCCCATGGCTATATAAACATTAATGCATACACATACAAATAAGTATGTAAACATAGTACACACACATTACATGTCATGATATAACATCTAAATATCATCTAACATGAGTATAAATCATCTCATGATGAAAATAACATCATAACTCATGTAGTGCAACTAAATGCATATGAAGCATTTAACGTGTAGCCGATCGGACTTTTCTTAGCGTCTTAAGCACTTCATATCATCTAGCCTCAAATTCATCTAGAGCTCATATCATCGGGAGGCGTTCTTACGCGTTATTTAACATCTAAAGCATATATTCATCTTTCCTCAACCGGCATACGAGGATATGCTTACGCGTTTCCCATCATGTCTATATGCATCTCTAACATCTTATGGCATGTAAATACATATTTTGGTGAGCTTAATACTTTTAATTCATCTGTGGATTATCAATTCATTTACATTACCTCTTGCTCACATGCATCATCTTAAAACATGTATTACATTGCATCTTCATGCCATTTCATAACATTAATCATGCATTGACATCATGACCATGTATATCTTTCAAAGATCATCTGACTAATGGATAAACATTAGTACATGGCATAATTACAATAATACATTAATAATCAATTCATAATCATAAGAATTGATTGTAACGCCCCACTTGAGGTACATAGTTAAGTTATGGTGTATTGTTTAAATGTTTATTGTTTTGCTTTTATTTGGGTCGATATGTTGTTAATATTGGTTGGTTGGCCTTAGTTGAATTTTTATTAAAGTTATTTTGAGAAAAATGTAGAGAAAATCCCTTAAACTTTCATTAGGGGTAAAATGGTATTTTCACTCAAAATTAGTTGAAATTGTGGGGAGTGAAAAGAGATAGAATTTCATAGAGAATGCATTAAAAATGAGGGCATTATGGTCATTGACTAAGGGACATAGATGGAATTTCAAAGAAAAAATAAGGGCATAATGGGAAAGTGTGGTTATAAACTAAAGTGTTAAGGGTTTGAAACCCTTATTTTCTTCATTCCACCGCCACACTCCTCCCCCATTTTCTCTCAAATTTTCATTCAATCCTCCAAGGTTTTTGAGGGCTTTTAAGTGGTTTTTCATAGGGCTTTGATTCTAGGTATCAAAAGGTAAGGATTCATACTCTTTATCTATGATTTATTTGTGTAAAGATTGAGTTCTTATAAAGTTTATGCTTAGGGTTAAGAGAAGATTGGAATCCAACAAGAGTAGAGAGTTTAGGAGAGACTACTCAAGCACAAGGTAAGTAAATTCCACTCAAAATCCAACTCAAGCTAAAATTTAAGAATTCAAGTGAGTAGAGATTTATTTTAAATATGCATATGTTGTGATTATTGAGAAATTGAGATGAGATGTATGATGTATTATGCTTATTGTTGGATATATTTGAATATGAGAAGTATATGTGATGATTTGATGATGGGTTGAAATTGGAAGAATTGGAGAAATTTTTGTGGAGTGTGTTTGCCATGTAGGTATGTGATGCTATGAGAGAGTTTTTCTCTCATTTTGGATGGTTTGAGAACTAAATAGAATGATAATTGAATTAGGGTTTGTTTATGCATATGAGTTGTTTGATGAAATGCCTAAGTGAAATCTGCCCTGTCACTGCCGTGACTTTCTAGGTAATTTTTGGGCGACTTACGGTTTGAACTGGGCTGAGACCAAAACATAAAAGTTGTAGCCCTGTCTCTAAGCTTTAAAACGAGACCAAAACCGTAGCAATCCGAGATGTATAACTCAAGTTATGCCTTCTTGAGTGTGACCTGCGCAGAATGGCAGTTTTGATGCAATATTGCATTTGTGCATTAAGTAAGAAACTTTAAGCATGAACCATCCTTATGCATTAATTGTGCATTGAGAAGTAGTTTGAGAAAGAGTAAAGAACTTTGTGAATGGGCTACTCTAAAAGTAAAGAGAATGAGAAAATCTAAGAATGGTTGGTGCTTTGTGAACTCCAACCGGAAGTTACGAAAAGTGGGTTGGTGCTTTGTGAACTCCAACCGGAAGTCACGAAGAGTGGGTTGGTGCTTTGTGAACTCCACCCGGCCGTGCCTCCGGTAAGATGAGGCCGTGACATTCAAGTGAGAAAGAATGAGAAAATATGAGAAAGAATAAAGGAAGAGAATGAGTAGAAGTCACGAAAAGTGGGTGGGTGCTTTGTGATCTCCACTCAGCCGTGCCTCCGGTAAGATGAGGCCGTGACATACAACAGAAAGTTAATAGAAAAGAGCTATGTGAAAGAGAAAGAAAGAGAAAAATAAATGAGATGAGAAGAGTGTAAGGAAAGAATTAAGAGAAAGAGTTACGGGGATAGACGAGTAGAGGATTTACTTACTGAGCATTATTTTGTGCTCACCCCGTTGTTTTTCTTTGTGTTTGCAGGATCTAGGTGAGGACGCGGTCGGATGGGCATCGACAAGCGAGGAGTAATAGCTACACTGTCCACTGTTTTTGATAACTTTTACTTATGATGCCTTACTTTGTATAAAGAAAGATTAAATGTATTAAAAGAAAATTTTGGGCCCATTTACTTTTGCTAATATAAATATATTTACTTGATGTATTTCTATACGTATCCTAGTATGAAGCAGTTATTACATTGATCATGTTAAATCTTAAACTTTAATAAGCAGAAGTTTATACGTCAAGCCATTTTCCATCCATTTCTCAAACAAATTGGCTCTTGGCATAAACACAAACATTATAGGGCTATGTCTTAACTTTCTAATGCTTTAAGAATCATCTTATTTCAATTTTTATAACTCAAGTTACGGTCGAAATACTGAAGCATGTTTAACATAACCCCTAAGCTTACTAAATCTAAATTTTTCATATTAATTATGCCACATCAATTCCTATTGACAATTAACCAATAGGTCAACTTATGGATCAAATAAACCTCACTTTAATAGTCTTTAACATTTTAAAGGAAGTGTAAAATCTCATTCTCATAATCATCCATTATTGTTATAACATTGTAAACTAATGCAAACAACACCTCAACACTTCTAATAGCAACCATTCAATACTATGTGGCCTCCAATACTACAAGTTTTGGCACAATCAGCATCCACACTTCATTTTCTTCAATCAAACATAACAACTCATAAAACATAAATAGCAATAACTTCATGTATAATGAATTCAAGGCAATAAGTAGAATAAATGAGTTCAACTACACTTGCCATCAACTAATTCTATGCCTAAAAGCCTTAATTTAAGGTTTCATAAAAATCTACAAACCCTAGCATAATCCCTAAAGTCATGGGAGGTTCTTCCTTACCTTTTTAAAGAATTCCTCTAACAAATCCTTTACCTTTGTCTTCTTTTACACCTTAATCCTACATATATAACGTTATACCTCAACATCTAGTTCAAATCTTCAAATCACATCAAAACTAGGGTTTTTAATCCTTACCTTAAACCCTTCAACTTGAAGATCCAAGGCCCATATCTTGTTCTCCTTGAAAAATTATGCAAAACTCCTTTAAAACTTAGAGAGAGAAGGCTTGTTTCATGGACGATTAGAGAGAAAATGGAAGAAAGGTTGAAGAAATGCTTTCTCCCTTGGCTTGAACAAATTTCCTCTCATTTATAGGAAAACATTTCATTTATTTTCCAAAATTATACTATTGGCCCAATTATTTTAATTGTATAACTCATACGTCCTTAATTCTTCATATAAGGGCATTTTGGTCATTTCACACTAAACATAATTATTACTTCATTAATACCATTAAATGCAATTAAGCCTACTCATCCTTGACTTTTTCAATGCTTATCCATAGGCAATATGACTATTTTACTCCTAATGTCTTTTTATGGATAATTGATTCATACCGTTCCAAATGAATCGACTATTTTGCCCTTAGTTAGATTTTATGCTTTTTAACATAAAATTAACATCTAAAGGACTATTTTGAGTTAGGAACATACCTTTGACATCTTAGGTATTATAATTTCTCTTAGGCATTCTCTACAACTTGTTGCTACTCTTGCCTCTCTAATATTTTCCCGGCATTCTTTGGTAGTTCAACTACTACTTTTGCCACTTCTTTTCCAAATTGTAACATGGTATCAGAGCAAGTCTCCTGAGCAAAGGTTTCCTTACTGCTCAATATCGCTTAATCCAATCTTGTCCTCTGTTGTTGCTTCACTACAAAATAGAAATTCAGATTAGTCCCTTTCCTTTGCCAAAAAAAAAAAAAAAAATGGAACCAAACACACCAATTATAGGCATTCACTCAACCAGCCTACCAAACACCCAAATAGACCAAAGCATTGAGATAGGCCCAAATACCCAAATGGACCCAAACAACCAAAATAGCCAAATAAGCCCACAAACCCAAACCCATCAATTCAATCAAACCGATCCACAACCTCAAACTAGCCCATATCCATTCAAGTCAATGGGTTCTAGCCTAAACTCGTATCCCTTCCAATTCTAGTTTGTCCAGCCAACTCATCGATAGTCGGAGCCTGGTGATGCTCTTTTCTCTTCACCGATAGATGGACCAGACCTTATTCTAGTCAAGCAAGCTCTCATTGGATCAAAAAATTATGTGACGTGGGCTTGTGATTTCTAATGGGCTCTCATAACCAAAGACAAAGATGGGTTTCTCAACGACACCATGGCTTTTCCAGTTGAGCCTTATCTCAACAAGCATTGGACCAGGTGCAATATGTTAGTCCACTCATGGATCAGCAACTCCTTAACCCAAGAGGTTGCCGCCAGCTTACCACCCATAAAGATCGCCAATAAGTTATGCCGATACATCAAAGAAATGTATTGCCAACTTGATCTAGCCAAGTTATTTATCTCTGACAAAGCCTTGCTGAGATCAAGCAACAAAAACAAAGTGTCATAGCCTACTACAATTGGCTGTTAGCCTTGTGGAACGAACTTGACACCATCACTGCACCATTATAAGGTCCGTCAGAAACCTTACAACAATTCCAGCACCTTAAGGATCAAAAGCGCTTATTCCATTTCTTGCTTGGATTAAACGAAAGCTTCCTCCATTTTGGACGTTGATGTTGGCCAAGACCTTGCCTCTATCTCTTCGCCAGACCTATCAACTAGCTGTTTCGGATGAAAGCCAAAGCCTGGCTTCTATGGATTCACCCCATTGTGATGAATCTATTGTTTTTGTCATCGAGAAGGGAAAGCCTAAAATAGAAGAGAAAAGAGATGGGCGGCTAGGGTTCACAGAATAGAAAAATGGGTTTTTATACAAAGAAGCCAATGGCCAGAAATCAACCCACCTGGTCAACCTAGTCAATGCTCAAAATCAGGGTTCCTTTTTCAACTCATCCAACGATTCATCTTTGGGGAATTTTCAAAATAGATCCAGTGGCTCACGATCATCCCGATCTAGGTAGAAAATGTATTGTGACTACTATAAACGGAGAAATTGTAATTGAGATATGTGTTGCAAACTACATGGTCATCTGAAAGAGAGAATTGGTAATCCCACAGCCAATAATGTAACTATTACTATAGGAAATAAAGCTTCATCAAACCTGAACAGATTAGTCTGCTCATCTAGATGCTGAACCAACTTCTTACCAACAATGTTTCTGCTAGTTATGCAGGTACTTCTTTTTTGTTTTAGCAATTCAATTTCCCGTGATTTATGGATTATTGATTTAGGAGCTAGTGATCATATCATATGCAACCCTAAATATGTCCAGACACAGACATAGTCCACATCACACATTTCTGTTAAACTGCCAAATGGCAATATTACTCCAGCCACTCATGCAAGGATATTTAAACTCAGTGACTCCATCATCCTAAGAAATATCCTATTTGTCCCCACATTCCGATTCAACCTCATATCAATGTCCAAATTCTATACTGATAATAATTGTTCATTACAATTCCTTCCTAACATGTGTACATTTCAAGACCCTTCGATTGGCAAACAGATGGGCTTGGGTAAAGCCCATCATAGCCTATACTACTAGAAGCCCTTTTCTGATGTTTTCCTTAGAAATTTCATTAGCACAAATAATGACAATTATTGTAATGCCAGTATAATAATGAATCTCTTATTTTTTACAATCAATTAGGTCACAATGCTTCTATCCCTCAGCAAAATTGTCCAATTTGCCCCATTGCTAAACAACCTAGGATATGTTTTCCTAGAAGGTCATCATCCACGAAAGCACCTTTTGAACTCATTCACCTTGATATCTGGGACCCCCCCCATTCTACTCCCAATCATGATGGATCTAGGTTTTTCCTCACCATAGTCGATGATTTTTCTTGAGGAACCTAGATCTTCCTCATGCAAACTAAAAACCAAGCTTTCACCCACATCCAAAACTTCCTCACCATGGTCCAAACACAATTCCACCAACGGGTCCAAAGGGTTAGGACTAACAATGCCTTATATTTTTTTAATAGACAATGTTCAAAATTATTTCTTTCCCATGAGATTCTCCATGAAAGCTCATGTACTTATACCCCTCAGTAAAATGGGGTTGTTGAAAGAAAACATTGTCACCTTCTTGAAGTATCTTGAGCCCTCAAACACCAAGCACACGTCCTAGTTACCTTTTGGGGTGATGTGTGATCACTGCTACTTATCTCATTAATCACATGCCTACATGGGTTCTTAGAGGTAAAACTCCTTTTGAATTTTTATTTAGAAAGAAACCTGATAACTCTCATTTACGAGTTTTTGGGTGACTTTGTTACTCAACTACTGTGGTACCTCGTGACAAGTTTTCTGCTCGTGCCACCAAATGTATCTTTATGGGCTGCCCAATGCTCTAGAAAGGGTACTGATTATATGATCCACAACTTAATAGATTTTTTATAAGCAAAAATGTTTTTCGTGAGGAGGTTTTTCCCTTTTCTAATAGTGAGCCTCCATCCAGCACTCCACCATTTATCCCACTGTACCATTTATCACCATCCGACACTTGTCTCACCATGGTTCTAGGTCCTTCTGATAAATCAATTTTTGCTCATTCTAACAGTCCACAGTCTATAGTCAACACCATGAAAAATCCAACATAGATCATGTTAGAGTAGATGCCCTAGAATTGACTCTTTATAATAATGTTCATTAATCAATAATAAAATGCATTTTATCCTATATCGCGTAAATCATGATTATTGCAATATGTATTGATATATGTCCTTAGAATGGTAGAACTGTGACGAGGGTACCAAGTGTTTCAAATCTTGATAGTGAGAACCCTATGAGCACATATGGTGGCCATTCTAGAACGTCCAGTAGCCCCTGATTATTCTCAAGTAAGGGCACGAGATAATACGGTAAGGCTATCATAGTGTTGAACGACCCTGTCGAAAGGTAGTGACTGATCTCACTTGTCAAGGTTGTTTGGTGACAACCTGGTGCAACACATGGGTGCTTATTGTAGGCGGATATACCACAGCAAGTTCACTGGAGTGACCCACC
The DNA here is from genome assembly GCA_026225825.1 of Pistacia integerrima. Lineage (NCBI taxonomy): Eukaryota > Viridiplantae > Streptophyta > Magnoliopsida > Sapindales > Anacardiaceae > Pistacia > Pistacia integerrima. The sequence continues at coordinate 41,496,355 of CM047749.1, forward strand.
AGAGGATTCCATATGGATGGTAACCCCAATGTCTATAGAACAAATCCTGTAACGAATGGTGGTGCATGTGATCTTTAGACTTGAGATCACCGGAGTGCCTTGTGTACCAATTGGTACAGTTTGACACTAGCCTAATGCAGTTCTATTCAGAGCTGTTAGTACGATGGTGATTAGCTGTATCAAGGAGTGTATCAAGACTATGGTGGATTGACAGAGGATTCATCACTCCCGGTACGGGAGAAGTTATCTCACGGCGCAATTCAGTATATGGCAATGACACTAAAACTGTGGCCACAGTGGGATTGAGTTGTTGCTCTATCCAGATTATAATACAGGTCATTGGTCCAGAAACTAAATATATAATATCGAGAGTAACCGAAGGTTGACATTATTTCTATGCCTTCGTCTCGTCGAGATAATGTATGATGAAAGGATCGAATTGTACGGTAACCATATCGTTGACAGGTAACTACTTTGCTGAATCTGAATCTATCGGGTGGCCATGATGCCTTGCTAGGGCCAATCTTGGTACGTGTATTAGTAAGACGATTAATTAGTGTTAATTGTGATACTATACACTGCCGGTATGATGAGAAGCCTATGGGTCACACACATAGAAGATAATTTAAGAGCCAAGAAGAAAGAAGGGCGTTTTCGTCTTTTTAGGTGAAAGGGTATTTTGGTAATTTTACAGTGCAATTAAATTTTCTGAGGTCGTAGCCTTTTATTTAATTTGTTAGAAAAATTAAATAAGTGAAATTATGGTTAAATGTGTGTTCGCACATATTTAATTAAATCATCATTATTGTTAAATGTTAATTAAATATTAATTGATTTTAATTGAGATAATGATGAATTAAATTAAAATATCTAATTGGGAGTGTTTGGCAACATGGGGAGTTTGGGTTGGAGCCCAATCCCATTCCATGTGGGAATAGGGCAACTTAGTTTGCCTATAAAAGAAAATGTGTGTGTGAAATTTAACAAGGGATTTTTTTATTAGTTCATTTTCAATTAAAACAAACACACAGCAGCCTATACACACTCTCCCACGCTACTCTCACTATTTTGATTGAAAAATCAAATATTTCTTTTCTTCTTGATTTCTTAAGGCCAAGGAGGATCTAGCAAATCCCTTCTTGGTTCTTGGTGGTTGTCTTCGTGTGGACTTCTTGGTTTGACCATATACTTGGATCGGTAGCAAACACGTTCAGAGACAATATTGGTGGAGCCTACAACGTGGGTATGAATCTAAACTTTAGATTTATTTTATTTTATGAATCTAAACTTTAGATTTATTTTATTTTCTGCAGATTCTTGATATTATACATAAACTGTAAAATTTGTGCCTTGATTTTGGGCTTTAAGGAACGATCTACGGTTGTATAAAATTTTTGTTTTCCGCTGTGCAACCGGGTCATTTCCTAACAGTGGTATCAAAGCCTAGGGTACTAGATTTTACGGTTTTTTTATGAATGGTTGATTACATGTGTTTGTTGATAACATGTTGCCTTGATGAATCTGCCATGAAAACCCAGATTTTGTTAAATCTGAAAAATCTGTAAATCCACTTTTGAATGAATGAATCAATCGTTAAATTGATTTAATAATGTGTTGATGAATGTAATATTGGTTGGTTAATATCCTGGTTGAACGTACGTGCGTTTGATTTGATTTGGATTCGTGTTTATACACAAAAAGCGCAAAAGCGCCGCCCATGCAGGTTAAGGGGATTTCCGTGTCTGCCGCGGCGAAGTGCCTCTGGAACCTCTGGAGCCTCTGGAAAGTTTCACCGCGGCGAAGATAAAACCTTCACCGCGGCAAAGTCTGTGCTTCGTCACCGTGGTCAAGATAAAACCTTCGCCGCAGCGAAGCCTGTAGCTTTCCCAATTCTGTATTTTTGGCAAAGGGTTTAATTTGCGCCCCTAATAACTCAGAAAGCCAATGTACATTCTGCACATTTAAGAGGGTAATTAATTAATAAACCCACCCAATTCAAAAATTGATTATTTTTGAAATGTATGCTTTGTACTTGTTTGTATATTGCGTGGTGCCCAATACATGAGCCTTAGACCTAAGGGTGAATGTTTTAAATTATTTTGGGTATGTATGGCTGTAATATTTTTAAATAGGGCCTGTGTGTCCTGCCGTCTCTCCTCTTCTTGATGTACATTCTTTTCTCATCTCATTCCCCTCGAATGTAAATCGAGGTTTCTAAATTTGTTGATTTAAAATTAGTTTAATATTAATTTTATTGTAAATTTAGAATGATGTTTTTTTAATGTACTTGGAGTCGGAGCAAAGGATGAAGCAACCATACTTGAAGACTCAAGATGTTTATTACAGGACCCCTAGGTGACCCACCGATTCCTCAAGGCTCGAGGAGATCGGTTTTAGTTAGGCCATGTACCGGGACGTTTAATAGTTTGCTTAGAATGCATGCTAAGGTTGAATGTTGAATAACATGCCAAACAATGTCATTCTAACAAAGATAATAATCTGATGAGACATTAAATAACAAACCCCTCAACTAAGTATATTAAGTCACGAATCCTTCCATCACCATGGTTTTAATCAAACCACTGTTCATCAGAACCTTGTTCGCCAAAGCGAAGGGTATACTTCTACCAGTGGGAGGTTAAAATTCATTGGAGTTTTCCTTAATGGTGATGGGTCGACTTAAAATGATGGTTTTGCTTGTTCGCCAAAGCGAAGGTTGATAAACGCGTCATAGGCAAAGTAGAGCAGTACATATATTATGTATACGTGGTGACATGTAGTGTCCACTCTACTGATACTGAGAATCACACTTGAGGATAATGGTTGGAGCCATTAGATTGTATGATTGGCTTGTTGGCTTTTTCACATTTGACGTTGATAGTAGGAGCTATCAACTGGTGTGGATTAAGTTTGTTAGCCTACCTAATCAACTCATTTTGGCTTGTTCACCAAAGCGAAGATTTGAAATGGGCAGGATGGGATCTCGGTCCACTAGGAAAGCCAACAGGCCTTCCCGAGTTAATAGTGAGAGCTATTGGCTTGAGTAAAATAGTGGGAGCATCGTTTAATAAAAGACCATATTAAATAATAATGAACTTTATAATAACTTTATCTTTTCTGCAATTGTAGATTCACCGAAAATGAGCATTATGAACCTGCGACTGATAATCGAAAAAGAAAACAGGTTGGATGGATCCAATTTCTCAGACTAGTATCGTAATCTTTGGATTATACTTAAGTCAGAAAAGAAATTGTATATCCTTGAAAAGCCATACATGGCTGAGCCTGATCCTGATGACATTCAGGAAGTTAAGGATACTTATCAAAAGTTCCTTGATGATGCTGATAGCGTACAATGCTTGATGTTAGCATCGATGACACCTATGCTGCAAAAGCAGCATGAGAATATGGATGCTTCTTCCATTATTCTACACCTCAAGGAGCTTTACGAAACAAATGCTTGACATGAGAGGTACAAGGTGTAGAAAGCACTGTTTGGGAGTCGTCTGACTGAGGGTACCCAAGTTGGTCCTCATGTGCTCAAGATGATCGAGCACATTGAGAGGCTTGAGACTTTGGGATGTGGCTTGGATGCAGAATTACAAATGGATTTAATTCTGCAATCCTTGCCTGACTCATATGCTCTGTTCATAATGAATTTCAATATGAACACGATGGAGAAAACTCTGTCAGAACTTCTGAACATGCTGAGGACTGCAGTAGGAGTTGAAAAAGTCCAAGCCTGTTTTACTGGTTGTTGTCTGTAAAGCAAAGGGTAACGGCAAGGGTAAGGCCAAGGCCAAACCCAAGCCCAAGCCCAAAGGACAGGTTGCTCTTAGGCCTGAGAGTGGCATAGGAAAGGGCAAGGTAGTCGCTTCTTTTTGTGGCAAGCCTGGCCACTGGAGGAAACACTGCAAGGCTTTCCTCACAAGCAAGAAGAAGTCAGAGGCTACGACTTCAGGTACTTTCATGATTGAGATTAATTTCTCTCCCTCAACATCTTGGGTCATTAACACAGGATGTGGTACTCACATTTGTACTGATGTGCAGGAACTAAGGCAGAGTAGAGTGCTCGCCAAGGGAGAGGTGGACCTACGAGTTGGAAATGGAGCACATGTGGTTGCATTGGCTGTAGGGACTTATTGTTTATCTTTGCCTACGGGCTTGTTATTAGAGCTACATAACTGTTATCACGTACCTTCTATTTCTAGAAATATTATTTCAATATCCGTTTTGGATAATATGGGGTATCATTTTGAGATATCTAATAGATTGTTGTCCTTTAGTTTGAATGGTATTCTATTTGGAATTGCAAGGTTATATAATGGATTATATGTTCTTGATTTAAACAATAAAGATATTCTCAATATTGAAACCAAGAAAGCTAAACATAGTGATCAAAACCAAACATATCTCTGGCATTGTAGATTGTGTCATGTTAATAAGACTCGCATTGCAAAACTTCAAAGGGATGGAGTTTTGGCCCCTTTTGACTTCCAGTCATTTGAGGTATGCGAGTCATGCCTTTTAGGCAATATGACCAAGTCTCCTTTCACAGAGCGAGTGAAAGGGCTCTGAATCATAGGCATCATCCATAGTGATGTATGTGGTCCACTAACAGTTGAAGCCAGAAGTGGATATTCATACTTCATCACATTTACTGATGATTTCAGTAGATATGGTTATGTCTACCTTATGAGACATAAATTTGAAGCCTTTCATAAATTCAGGGAATTCAGGAATGAAGTACAGAATATGTTGAGCAAAAGTATTAAAGCTCTTCGGTCGGATCGAGGAGGTGAATACTTTAGCTCAAGGTTTGTAGAGTACCTGAAGGAATGTGGGATAGTATCACAACTCACCCCTCCTTATACACCCCAACACAATGGAGTGTCAGAAAGGAGGAATAGGACCTTACTTGACATAGTTAGGTCCATGATGAGTTTTAGTGATTTACCTGCATCGTTATGGGGTTATGCCCTAGAGACTGTGACTCACGTTTTGAACTGTATGCCGTCAAAATCTGTAGATAAGACTCCATATGAGCTATGGAATGGGCGAAAGCCCAACTTGTCTTATCTAAGGATTTGGGGTTGCGAAGCTTATGTTAAGAAATTGACTTCGAACAAGTTGGGCCCGAAATCCTGTAAATGCATATTTGTGGGGTATCCAAAGGAGACCAAAGGATACTATTTCTACCACCCAAAAGAGCACAAAATTTTTGTTGCTCGATCTGATGTCTTCCTAGAAAAGGAATATTTTCTAAGAAGTACTAGTGGGAGAAAAGTAGAACTCGATGAAGTTCTAGAACCATAAGATATACTAGACAAAGGACGAGATGATGTGCCACAAGAAGTGGTTGAGCATCATGAGGAGGTTACTCCACAACTTGTGGATCAAAGTGAACCACCTCAAGTAGCACAGGAGCTGCGTAGATCTGGGAGAGCACACCATAAGCCCGAGAGATAAGGTTATCTCGTGACTCAACATGGTGACGTACTAGTCTACCAAGACGATGAACCCAGAACTTACGAAGACACTATATCGGATCCAGATTCCGTTAAATGGCTTGAAGCCATGAAAGTGAGATGGACTCCATGTACCAGAACCAAGTGCGGTCTCTGGTGGAACCACCTAAAGGGGTCAAACCCATAGGGTGTAAATGGGTCTTCAAGAAGAAGACTGACATGGATGGCAATGTGCATACTTATAAAGCACGGCTGGTTGCCAAAGGTTTCAAACAAATTCATGGCATTGACTATGAAGAAACCTTTTCACCGGTTGCCATGATTAAATCCATCCGGATTATGCTTGCAATTGCTGCATATCATGACTATGAGATTTGGCAAATGGATGTCAAAACTGCTTTCCTGACGAAAACCTTGAGGAGGATGTGTATATGACACAACCTGATGGTTTCGTTCTTGATAGTCAAGCTAATAAGGTATGCAAGTTGCAGAGATCCATTTATGGACTCAAGCAAGCTTCAAGGAGCTGGAATATTCGTTTTGATGAAGCCGTAAAAGAATTCAGTTTTATCAAAAACGAAGATGAGCCCTGTGTTTACAAGAAAGTGAGTAGGAGCACAGTAGTATTCCTAGTGTTGTATGTCGGTGACATACTTCTGATCGGGAATGATATACCGAACTTGCAGTCAGTAAAGACTTGGTTATCCAAGTGCTTCTCCACGAAGGACTTAGGGGAAGCAGCCTACATCCTTGGTATAAAGATCTATCGTGATAGATCACGTAGGTTGCTTGGCCTAAGTCAGGGTGCATATATTGACAAAGTACTGAAACGATTCAGTATGGAAGAATCTAATAAGGGATTTCTTCCGATGTCACATGGTGCTTATCTCTCTAAGGAATTGTGTCCTAAAACACAAGATGAGAGAGATAGGACGAAGAGGATCCCATATGCATCAGCAATTGGATCCTTCATGTATGCCATGCTATGTACTCGGATTGATGTCTCATGTGTGAGCACTTGTAGTAGATATCAATCGGATCCAGGTGAGCGTCACTAGATGGCTGTCAAGAATATTCTTAAGTACCTGAAGAGGACTAAGGATATGTTCTTGGTTTATGGAGGGAAGATGAGCTCAGTAGAGGATACAGTGATGCCAGTTTCCAAACAGACAAAGATGATTATCAATCGCAATTAGGGTTTGTATTTTGTCTCAATGGCGGTGCAGTGAGCTGGAAGAGCTCCAAGCAAAGCACTATAGCAGACTCTACAATGGAGGCTAAGTATATTGCATTGTCAGATGCAGCCAAGGAGGTAGTCTGGATTAAGAAGTTTGTCACTGAACTTGGTGTGGTTCCCACGATTGTTAATCCTATGGATATCTATTGTGACAACAATGGAGCAATTGCTCAAGCTAGGGAACTATGGTCTCATCAGAAGTCCATACACATACTCAGACGATTCCATCTCATCAGAGAGATAGTTGAGAGGAAAGACGTGCTGATTAGTAAAGTGCATACTGACTACAATCTCGCAGATCCACTGACAAAGCCTCTATCATAGCAGAAGCATGAAAGGCACTTGAGATCATTTGGTATTAAATACATGAATGATTGGCTATAGTGCAAGTGGGAGATTGTTAGAGTAGATGCCCTAAGCCAATCAATTATTGTAGAATTGACTCTTTGTAATAATGTTCATTAATCAATAATAAAAGGCATTTTATCCTATGTCGCGTAAATCATGATTATTGCAATATGTATTGATATATGTCCTTAGAATGGTAGAACTGTGACGAGGGTATCAAGTGTTTCAAATCTTGATAGTGAGAACCCTATGAGCACATATGGTGGCCATTCTAGAAACGTCTGTAGCCCCAGTATTATTCTGAAGTAAGGGCACAGATAATACGGTAAGGCTATCATAGTGTTGAACGACCCTGTCGAAAGGCAGTGACTTATCTCATTTGTCAAGGTTGTTTGGTGACAACCTGGTGCAACACATGGGTGTTTATTGTAGGCGGATATACCGTAGCAAGTTCACCTGGACTGACCCACCAGAGGATTCCATATGGATGGTAACCCTAGTGTCTATGGAACAAATCCTCTAATGAATGGTGGTACATGTGGTCCTTAGACTTGAGATCACCGGAGCGCCTTGTGCACCGATTTGTACAGTTTGAAACTAGCCTAACGTAGTTCTATTTAGAGCTGTCAGTACGGTGGTGATTAGCTGTATCAAGGAGTGTATCAAGACTATGGTGGATTGATAGAGGATTCATCACTCTCAGGTACGAGAGAAGTTATCTCACGGCGCAATTCAGTATATGGCAATGACACTAAAACTGTGGCCACAGTGGGATTGAGTTGTTGCTCTATCTAGATTATAATACGGATCATTGGTCCAGAAACTGAATATATAATATCAAGAGTAACCGAAGGTTGATACTATTTCTATGCCTTCTTCTCGTCGAGATAACGTATGATGAAAGGATCGAATTGTACGGTAACCATATCGTTGACAAGTAACTACTCTGCTGAATCCGAATCTATCGGGTGGCCATGATGCCTTGCTAGGGGCCAATCTTGGTCTGTGTATTAGTAAGACGATTAATTAGTGTTAATTGTGATACTATACACTGCCGGTATGATGAGAAGCCTATGGGTCACACACATAGAAGATAATTTAAGAGCCAAGAAGAAAGAAGGGCGCTGCTTTTTTAGGTGAAAGGGTATTTTGGTAATTTTACAGCAATTAAATTTTCTCGAGGTCGTAGCCTTTTATTTAATTTGTTAGAAAAATTAAATAAGTGAAATTACGGTTAAATGTGTGTTCGCACATATTTAATTAAATCATCATTATTGTTAAATGTTAATTAAATATTAATTGATTTTAATTGAGATAATGATGAATTAAATTAAAATATCTAATTGGGAGTGTTTGGCAACATGGGGAGTTCGGGTTGGAGCCCAATCCCATTCCATGTGGGAATAGGGCAACTTAGTTTGCCTATAAAAGAAAATGTGTATGTGAAATTTAACAATGGATTTTTTTATTAGTTCATTTTCAATTAAAACAAACACATAGCAGCCTATACACACTCTCCCACGCCACTCTCACTATTTTGATTGAAAAATTAAATATTTCTTTTCTTCTTGATTTCTTAAGGCCAAGGAGGATCTAGCAAATCCCTCCTTGGTTCTTGGTGGTTGTCTTCGTGTGGACTTCTTGGTTCGATCCTATACTTGGATCGGTAGCAAACACGTTCAGAGACAATATTGGTGGAGCCTCTAATGTGGGTATGAATCTAAACTTTAGATTTATTTTATTTTTTGTAGATTCTTGATATTATACATAAACTGTAAAATTTGTGCCTTGATTTTGGGCTTTAAGGAACGATCTACGGTTGTATAAAATTTTTGTTTTCCACTGTGCAACTGGGTCGTTTCCTAACAGATCATTCACCTCAGGATGATTCTTCATCATTGACTATCTCTCAAGATGATCCTCTACCTCTAGATGTGGCTCCTTGCATACCTTCCCCCAATCCTATTCCCCTACGACGGTCATCTCGAGTTTCCCAACCTTATGTCTGGACATTGGACTACATATGTTCCATTGTGGAAGGTATTTTAATTATGTCAGTTTTGACAGATTCTCTTCAGAGCATAGATCTTGTATGAACAACATATCTTCTGATTGGAAGCCTTCCACCTTTTTTGATGCCATCCAACATGATTTTTGGCGTCAAGCCATGGAAGCTGAACTGCATGCCCTTGTCAGTAATCACACATGGGATCTTGTCTCTCGCCTCTCCTACCAAAAACCAATTGCTTGTAAGGGGTATACAAAATCAAGCATCATGCTAATGGGTCAATTGGAAGGTACAAAGCATGTAATGTTGCAAAAGGCTTCACCCAATGGGAGGGTTTTGATTATCAAGAAACCTTCTCCCCCGTGGCCAAACATGTTACCATTTGAGCCTTCCTCTCTGTTGCCTCCTACCACGACTGTCAACTACATTAGATGGATGTACACAATGCCTTTCTCCATGGAGACCATGATGAGGAAATTTACATGGATCTACCACACGGTCTTCGCAATCAAGAGGAGAATCTTGTATGTAGATTGCAATAGTCCTTATATGGTTTAAATTAGGCATCATGACAATGGAATGCAAAGTTTATAAAAGCTCTCAAAACTAGTGGATTCACCCAATCCAAACATGATTACGCCTTATCTCCAGGCATCAGGGTGAGTCCTTCCTAGGTCTCATAGTCTATGTTGATAACATCCTCATTACATGAAATGATGAGAATGCAATCAAATAATTAAAGGAGTATCTCCATAAGACATTCCATATCAAAGATTTAGGGGCACCAAAATGTTTTCTTGCCATTGAGATTGCTCGTTCTCTAGAACAAATATCCCTTAGTTAGCGAAAATATGTGCTTGAACTCATATCAGACTCTGGATTAACAGCATGCAAGCCAATTGTCATTCTTGTGGAATAGAACGTTAAGTTCACTATACAGGAGTAGGCTGAAAAGATACAAAAATCTAAGACAGACCATTTATTAGAAGACATTACTAGTTACTAGCAACTTGTTGGAAGGCTCATATACCTCAAAATGACCTGACTAGACATCAGCTTTGCAATATAGATTCTCAACCAGTTTATGCATGCTCAAAAACAATCTCACATGGATGCAGCAGTAAAAGTACTTAAGTACTTAAAAGGCTGTCTTGGGTTGGGACTTCTCTTACCAAGAAAAGGAGATCTTAACATCATTGCATACTATGACTCAAACTGGGGTTCATGTCCAATGACAAGAAGATTACTCATTGGTTTCTGTATTAAACTTGGAAAGTCTCTCACCTTATGGAAAACCAAGAAACAAACCACAGTATATCTCTCGTCAACAGAGGTTGATTACAGAGTGATGGCTAAAACTACATGTGAGATTACATGGATTCTTGGTTCATCAAAGGATCTAAACTTGCAAGTGGAAACACCAGTCAAGCTATATTGTGATAACAAGGTAGCAAATGACATTGCAGCCAATCTAGTTTTTCATGAAAGAACGAAGCATATAGTGATTGACGGCAACTTTGTCAACGATAAAATACAAGAAAGGATGATCAAAACAAAGCATATCTGGACCATGGACCAACTAGCAAATATCTTCACAAAGCTACCACATGTTGCTATGCAGGAAGGTTACTTCACACCTCATTCTAGCCACATGTCGCTATGTGACAGGCTATTCGCAAGTGTACGAAATCGTGTAAGTAATAAAGCTCGAATAAACGAGTGTCAAATCCCAAGAGAACTACCTACCAAGTACCAAACTAATCTATTTTATTGCTATTTGATTAAACTGAATTTTAAGAATGAATTTCATGAAAAACTAAACAAACTAGAAACCAAATAAATGCAGAATTTTATAAACACGTTGATATAAAGATCAGTATGACTAAACCTAGGGCACTGATTTCACACCAATTTAATCCTATGCATTGACAATTATTGCTAACCTAATTAAGCTTATTCTAAAGGCCAAACTCCCTAATATTCCACTAAATTTCTCTCGAACAATTAGCGAATTAACCCTTAAGCAACAACCCAAAATATCTCTAAGTTGAATTTAGAAGCTAAGAGATCATTAACTTCTATGGAACTTACCAGAGCCTCACAGATCGCGGTAACCTATCTCTAGCATTCGGTCAATCTATGGTTTTATTACCTTAGACAAATCAGGTTTCATCTCTCGATCTCAACCCAACCCATGATATCATTCAACTTTCGGATCCTTAAGAATTGAAAGCATTATGCACAATAATAAAACTTAGTATTAAATGCTCAATATGAATTAACAACAAATTAAATCAACACATATTCATAAATTGGGCTACATCTTTAGCCCTAGAAAAGAGATTTAGTTCATAATGAAAATAACAAAATCCATCATTCTATTCAGTGACATCAGTTCAAGAAAGAAAAATAGAAAAAACTTCTCTAATCGGTGAACGAGAGCTCTCAGGATCCCGATCTCCAACTTGATAGCCGTCTTCCTCTCCTTCCAAAATCCTCCTTAATTTCTTAAAAACTCTCTTTTATATCCCCTGGGTTTCTTGGTCGTCCTTAAGAAAAAGGTTAGAAAACTTAACCCATTCATATTCGGATTAGGGTAATGAATTAACACAAACCCGTGACCCATCGCCGCGGCGGTAAGAATGGTCCCCCTGGTGATCGTTCCTTCTGTCCAACGCATCCATAAACTTCAGAATTAGATAAATTCATCAACACAAACATTGTAGCTCTCTGAATAAGCTTTCCAACGCCACTAGAATCGTCAAATTCTGACTTCTACAGCTCAAGTTATGATAGAAAAATCGAGGCATACTCATAATGAAGAATTTCCAGATTTTCCGTAACATCTTCGACGTACCACAACTCCCTCATTTCGATCCTGATTCTTGGGCCATTTGTTCCGACATCTCGTGAATCCTATCGACATCATTCTTTTCCCTTCACAACCTGTTTGAGCCTAAAAACACTCAACATGCACCCGTGATCCCATAAATGGTATTTATGAAAGAAATAATCCAAATTCCACACTTTAAACACATTTTTCCATAAATAAACCAATTAAATCACTAGCAAAATATAAACATTCAAGCTCTTATCACAACCCTCAACCAGCTTTTTGCTAGTCCCTAGCAAAACAAGCGATAAAATAAGTCTCTAAGCTTGACGAGAAAACAACTAATTAAAAACCTAAATCTAAACTATCCTAAATCACTTTCGTAGATTGACAAGATTGCATTTAGCATATGCAACAAGCCTCTAAACTCCTAGGTGACCCTAGTTGGACGAGTTGAAGTCTCGTGAGGGTTTCCAGCGATGATACCCACAAACATCCACACTAAACTTATCCTAAACTCCAAAAGTAACAAAAACATAAACATAAAAAGAACACACTAACGAAAAGTCTTGGATCAATTCATAAAGATGTCTAAAAAATTGCATATACACAAAATAAATAGATTAATTAAAAATCACCTAAAGCTCACAGACAATGCAAACATCAATTTCATTTTCGTTGTCGACCCTAGAACATCCATACAACCACAAACCATTAGTCTACTAACTCGGATGGTGTTATGTACAACATTCATGAACAAAATTTTGATCTCAGTATTCGGGTTATGACTTATATGTGAATCATGGAATCAAACTGCATAGGCTCACTTTTCACATCACTCTCCGCTAATGTAGAATTTCACATTACCTTGGATCAATAGGTCTTTGTAAAGGTTGTAACTTTAGGCCAGGGTATGGGTTCCAAGAAAATGATAGGAATAACAAAGTAAGAGAACTCGGTTTTCCTCAAGCAAACTCTAAAATCAAATCGAACTCCACTTCTTCTCAACCACCAACCAATGTGTCCACTAATTTACTACCCTCAAACTTGTATTTTTTTTTTTTTTTTTGATACCATAAATGTGGCGAGGGAGATGCGTCTAAGGTGTACATGGTGTTGTTATACCAGAGGTCGCCAAGTACTGCTAGGCAGTTTTTAAGGCGGGTTTTTGTTTCCAACCAAAATACCCTTAAACTAGGCAAAAAAAATTCTCTTTATTTTATTTTTATTTTTATGCACAACATAATAAAAATAAGAAGGCTGAAACATGCACACATGCACATCCCCACTAATTTTACAAACACTCCACAACCCTCAACCAATTTCTTCGCACACGTGGGTTGTGACAACCACACTTTCTTACCAAAACTCGTAATAAGCTTGAAGAACAATAAAGTCTCTTAATGATAAAGCGGTAGGATTGTGTTTTAGGCTCAAAATCAGGATAGGGTAAACATTAAGTTCAAAGAACGAAAAACAAGGCTAAATTGTGTTTAAAAGGCTTGTTTAAAAGGCTCAAAGGGCGAACTAGCGATGACAATAACAAGGGTTGGCTTGAAAGGCTCAATCGGTCCAAAAACAGCCTAAATCATTTCCTAAGTGATGTGAATTCTAGGATTTCGCCTTAAGTGATTATCAAGTGAGTTCTAGAGTTTGTTGAGATCACAATAATGTTCATGGACACTTCATACATAACATGTCTCTAAGTAGGTGACTAAACCACTTTCAATCCACAGTTCACTAGGGTCTCAACTCAATGTCATTGATATTCACACACATCCGTAAGCAAAGGTAAAAATTAATGTCCTCCATCAATTCTATGTTATTGCAATCACATTCCTATCATAGACATATGACTTCATCCAAGAGACAAAATAAAACTGCTCTCTAAATCCATACAAAAATTCTGCTCAATTAAAGTTTCTTAAATTCCTACCCCCAACCAATAAAATCAACATTGTCCCCAATGTTAAGGGTAGGAATATGAGAAAAAGAAAAGTTACCCCCTTTTGCAATCGTGAAGTGCAAATATGCATGACAATTCGATCACCAACTCATTTCATTCCATTGTTGTCTTTTAATTCTGTCAAAACAAAGAAACTTGCGGTGCACCTCATCGGAAACACACGTCACATGTTAAATTTATGAATTTAGAGAAACAACCACAACATCAAAATTATTTACACAAAATAGAGGAGAAAAAAAATAAATAAACATACTTGAAACTTAGCACCTGCAAAAATAACACACTAAATAATGAAAGAACAATAAAAATAAAATAAAATAAAAATAAAAATAAAAAGCTTGGGTTGCCTCCCAAAAGCGCTTGGTTAAAGTCGTAAGCTTGACTTTTCATTTTCTTCAATCCGGATCATCTAGGAGAATCCAAGCCCTTATATCCTTAATTTCACCATTCCCATAGGGCTTTAATCGTTGTTCATCTACCATCTCAAAGTCAACCTCCATAGTCCTAGAGTTGACTAAACAATTTTCTAGGGGTGAACTAGGGTAGTTTTCTTATAATTTTTTATTTACTATGTTATCAAGGACACTAATCTCAAAGCATGTGTCTAAGTCGGATGGACGGTTCTTAACATCAAAAACATTAAACTCTACTTGCTCATGTTCTACCCTTAAGATTAGTTTCCCTTGATGAACATTTATCAATGTTTTACCCGTGGCTAGGAAAGGTCGTCCTAGGATTAAAGGCATTTCCCGATCTTCCTCCATGTCTAACATTATGAAATCTACTGGGAAAATCAGTTTGTCTACCTTAATCAGGACGTCTTCTACCACCCCCCTAGGATATGTTATTGATTGATCTGCTGTAACACCTGCTCTCTACTACTATTCTTATAGTTCATACTATGTAAATTATAGATATACATAGCGTATGGAAGATAGTGGGCTCAAACTTTTCTTTACTCATAAAATATAATTCTTCACATATACAAAATACTCTGTATTAAAAACTTTCTACATAAAACAAAATATCATAACTAGTAGACAGTAGTGCCAGTACTCTCCGCTCCTCAGCGTCCATCTGACCGCTGCTCCTAATTTCTTGCAAAACAAGGAAGAACAGTGGGGTGAGCACAACAATGCTCAGTAAGTAAATCCTCTACTACCTGTCCCCACAACTCACTCTTTGGTTCTTTCCTTACTCTACCGTTCTTATATTTCTAATTCTCACTGTTTTTCTCTTTCTTGCTAATACTTTTATTCTCCTTTAACTCTGTTCTGCTCTTTTTATTCTTTCTTTCTCTCTGTTCTTATTATCTTTTCTCCTTCTCTTATTCTTACTCACCATGAAGGAAATTCATGGTTCTCTCTTATTCTCATCATACTCACCATGAAGGAAAATCATGGTTCTCTCTCTTATTCTCGTTATACTCTCACTAACCATGGAAGAACTCATGGTGCATTCATGTATGAGATGTACATGCACTTAATGCAAAAGGACTGCATGTTTCTTTCTTCTATTCTCTATCCTTACTAACTCAAACTCTCTCATTCTTTCTCATACTCTCTCTCTCTATCTCATTCTTTCTCAAGCTTTCTCATTCTTTCTCATTCTCTCTATTATCTCATTCTCATTTCTCATAATTCATTTCTACTAACTCGCTCTTTGAATGTCACGACCTCATCTTACCGGAGGCACGGCCGGGACTTCTCCCGCTCTACGTGACTTCTACTGATTCTCTTTCTCTCTCTCTCATAACTCTTTTCTGTTAACTTCCTGTTGTAGGTCACTGCCTCATCTTACCGGAGGCACGGCTGGGTACTCATCCCACTCTTCGTAACCCTACTCATTGTCTCTCTTTATTCTTTCTCATGTTTGCTCATTCTTCCTCACTTGCATGTCACGGCCTCATCTTATCGGAGGCACGGCTGGGTGGAGATCACAAAGCACCAACCCACTCTTCGTGACTTCTACTCATTCTCTGCCGATCGGACTCGGTCATGCATGGATTTGGAACCCTTGGCCACATGAGTGTATTCTCTCTCTCTTTGAATGTCACTGCCCCATCTAACCAGAGGCACGGCTGGAACCTCATGTTCCACTCTTTGTGACGGTCACAGCCCCATCTAACCGGAGGCATGTCTGGGGATCACAAAGCACCCACTCTCGTGATTTTACTCATCACTCACGGGTTCCCCATCGCATAACCTACTCTATTCTCTTCTGTAGCACTTTTCTCTCTTTTATTCGCTAGTGCTCAATCTCTCTTTCTCTTTACTATTAGAGTGTTCTCGTTCTCTTTACTCTTAGAGTTGATATTCTCAACATTCTCTACTCTTTCTCATTCAAACTATTACTCATAGTATAGCTTATACTCAAAATTCTCTACTCTTGCTCAAGCTAATATTCATCTCTTCCTCAAGCTAGTACTCATAGTATAGCTTAACTCTTAGAGTAGTCTATTCACAAAGTTCTCTACTCTTTCTTAAGCTACTTCTCAATGCACAATTAATGCATATGGATGGTTCATGCTCATTAATGCCCTTATGAAATGCCAAATGCAATATTGCATCAAAACAGTCATTCTGTGCAGGTCACACTCAAGAAGGTATAACTTGAGTTATACACATCGGATCACTACGGTTTTTATTTAGTTTTAAAGCTTAGAGATAGGGCTAAAACTTTTATGTTTTGGTCTCAACCCAGTTCGATTTCTAAGATACCCAAAAATCACTCACAAAGTCACAGCTGTGACAGGGCAGTTTCTCACTTAGGCATTTTATCAAACAACTCATGTGCATACCAAAGCTCTAATTATCTATAACTCTACTCTTCTCTTTAACCATCCAAAATGGGAGGAAAAATCCCTCATACACTCTAATTTCCTGTCAAGGTAAAACACTCCCATAGGGTTTGCTCAAAACTCCCTTCAACTTCAATCAAACTCAACTCATCATCATGCAATCACAACACTCCTCATAACTCAATTAAATTCATATCAATATAGATAAATACTCATAACATCTCCATTTCTCAGCAAGCAAAATACATACATATACATACACAATCTCTACTCAAATAAATTCTTAAATCTCAATTTAGTTTGGATTTACTTACCTTGAATTTGAGCAACTCCACCACTATAGTCTCTCTTTGATAGAATTCCCTTTCCTCTTAAACCCTAAGCATATAAAACCATAAGAATTCAAAAATTTAAAATTTAATCTCACATCTTGATGCAAGAATCTTACCTTTGGATGCTTAGGATTGAAAATCCACTCAAAAATACCCAAAATCTATGAATTTCCTTGGAAATCTAGTGAAGAAATTTGAGAGAATTTGAGTAGAGAATGGCATGAATGGAGGGATAGAGTGGCTAGGGTTTCTACTCTTGAACTCTTATTACATAATAATATATATATATATATATATGTATATGTATATGTATATGTAGTTTCCCATTTTGCCCTTGCTCTTTCTTAGAAATTTCATCTATGTCCCTTAGTCAATTACAATAATGCCCTCATTTTTATTACATTCTCCATGAAATTCTATCTCTTTTCACTCCCCAAGTTTTCAACTATTTTTGAGTGAAAAGACCATTTTACCCCTAATGAAAGTTTAAGGGATTTTCTTCACATTTTTCTCAAAACAACTTTACCAAAATTCAATTAAGGGCCAACCAACCAAAAATAACAACATGCAAGCTCAAATGAGAGCAAATCAATAAACATTCAATAAATGCAACAATAATTTAACTACATACCTCAAGTGGGGCGTTACATCTGCAAATTGGAGAGACACAGTGGTTGGCTTCACTTCTCCTAATCCAAGCTTCTTATAGATGGAAAACGGCATTAAGTTAATACTTGCCCCTAAATCACATAACACTTTATTAAAATAACAACTACCAATAATACAAGGGATAGTAAAACTCCCTGGATCTCGTAGTTTAGGTGTTAGTTTCTTTTGAATCAGCGCGCTGCATTCCTCTATCAGCATGACTTTCTCGTGTTCCTCGAATTTCCTCTTGTGCGTGAGGATCTCCTTAAAAAACTTTGCATACTTCGGCATCTGTTCAAGCATATCAACAAAAGGAATATTAATATGTAAACTGCAAAACATGTTAATGAACTTACCGAATTCTTGTCGAGCTTCTGATTCTTTAACCGTTGTGGGTATGGCAAGGTTGCTTGGCTCGAAGGAGTTTTCTGCTCATTTGTTCGGTCGCCGCGGCCACCAGATTCATAGCCGCGGCGATCGTTGGATGATCCTGACGAAATATGAATAGCATCACGGTAGCCGCGGCGACCAGTTTCATCGCTGCGGCGATCATCCTTCTTTCTGATGGATCGTTCTTCCTGCTCACGCTCGCCGCGGCTACCATCTTCATCGCCACGGTGATCGTTCTTCTGCTCATCCTTCAGGTTTTATTCTTTCCTCGGTTTTTCACCCTCTAAATTTTTCAAACTTCTTCCACTCCTTAAGGTGATTGCATGTACTTGTTCCTTCGGATTCTTCTCTGTATTGCTCGGCAAAACCCCTTGAACTCTTCCCGCTAATATGTTATGAATCTGCCCAATTTGAGTCTCAAGGTTCCTAATAGAGGCTGATTGATTTTGGACAAGGATGTCAGTCTTCTCAAACCTTTTGTTTGTCTCTTCAATGAACTTGGTGAGCATATTCTCTAAGTTAGATGTTGGCTCTTGATTCTGAAAAATAGGAGGTTGCTTATGCTCATTGTTGTTGCTCCACGAGAAGTTCGGGTGTTTCTTCCATGTTGGATTGTATGTGTTGGAATATGGATTCCCTTGCCCCCTTTGGAAATTATCGATGTAATTGGCTTGTTCAGGCTGAGCAAACGGGTTCCCTTCTTGACAATCCTTGGATGGATGATTTCCTGCACAAAGGTCACATGTTAGGGAAGAAGATTCAATTGCATTTATTTTTAACACATTACCTAATTGCTTCTGGATGTTTGAAAGTTGAGCAGCCAATGCAGTGTAACTATCGACTTCGTGCACTCCCGCAGATCTCCTTGTTGAATTTCTTTCTGGGGTCCTCATATAGTTGTTGTTCGCCATCACCTCGATCAGATTGTATGCTTCTTCTGGTGTTTTGGTGTTCAAGGCTCCTCCACTTGCAGCATAAATCATGGCTTGAATGGTTGGTAGCAAACCTTGGTAGAACGTTTGCACTTGTGACCAGATTTGTATACCATGATGTGGGCACCTCCGTAGAAGATCCTTAAACCTTTCCCATGTTTCATACAATGACTCTGAATCTTGTTGGTAAAAGTTGGTAATCTCACTCCTCAGTTTGGCTGACTTGGCAAGTGGAAAATACTTAGTGAGGAATGCTTGAGCCAACTCATTCCATGTCGTGATGCTCCCAGATGGCAATGAAATCAACCAAGCCTTAGCTTTATCCTGCACAGAGAATGGGAAAAGCCTTAGTCTGATTGCATCCTCGGATACCCCATTATGCTTGAATGTGTCACACAACTCGAGGAAATTTGCGATATGCAGGTTGGGATCATCATTCAGTAACCAGCGAATTGGATTGATTGCTAAATCATTCCAATAATTGCTGGCTTAATCTCGAAATTGTTTGCTTGAACGGGTGGTCTCCTGATACTTGAATAACAAGCATCAATAGTAGGAGTAGAATAGTCCTTCAATGCTCTCCGAACCACTCTTGCTCCACCCATTGCATTTCCTCCTAAATTATCCTCATTCTCATTCTCTTGATTTTGCATATTAGGATTGACAACTCCTGTGTTAGCCATTGCTTGTTCAAATTTAGCTTGCCTCTTTTCTCTTCTCAACTGTTTTGCGGTTCTCTCGATCTCAAAATCAAGTGGATTAAGATGACCACAACCTCTGGAACGTAAACTCTCCAGATTCTAGTTGAAAACCACAAATAAGACAAACAAAAATAACAATTAATCAGTAAATAGAAATAAACAAGTCAAATTAGCAACTAAATATTTCATATTGATATTGGTAAAAAAAAAAAAAATAGTTCCCCGGCAACGGTGCCAAAAACTTGATAGGCTATTCGCAAGTGTACGAAATCGTGCAAGTAATAAAGCTCGAGTAAACGAGTGTCGAATCCCAAGAGAAATACCTACCAAGTACCAAACTAATCTATTTTATTGCTATTTGATTAAACTGAATTTTTAGAATGAATTTCATGAAAAAGTAAACAAACTAAAAACCAAATAAATTCAGAATTTTATAAACACTTTGATATACAGATCAATATGACTAAACCTAGGGCATAGATTTCACACCAATTTAATCCTATGCATTGACAATTTTTGCTAACCTAATTAAGCTTATTCTAAAGGCCAAACTCCCTAATATTCCACTAACTTTCTCTTGAACAATTAGCTAATTAACCCTTAAGCAACAACCCAAAATATCTCCAAGTTGAATTTAGAAGCTAAGAGATCATTAAGTTCTATAGAATTTACCAGAGCCTCACAGATCGCGGTAACCTATCTCTAGCGTTCGCTCAATCTATGGTTTTATTACCTTCGACAAATCAAGTTTCATCTCTCGATCTCAACCCAACCCATGATATCATTCAACTCTCGGATCCTTAAGAATTGAAGGCATTATGCACAATAATAAAACTTAGAATTAAATGCTTAATAAGAATTAACAACAAATTAAATCAACACATATTCATAAATTGGGCTACATCTTTAGCCCTAGAAAAGAGATTTAGTTCATAATTACAGTAATGAAAACAACCATTGTATTGAATAACATTAGTTCAAGAAAGAAAAATAGAAAAACTTTTCTAATTTGTGAACGAGAATCGCAAGAATTCCGATCTCCAAAGTAGTAGCCGTCCTTTTTCTTCCTTCCAAAAAACCTTTTAACTTCTTAAAGAATCTCTTTTATATCCCTAGGATTCTGGTCGTGCTTAGGAAAAAGATTAGAAAACTTAGCCCATTCAGATTCGGATTAGGGTAATGAATTAACACAAACCCGTGACCCATCGTCGCGGCGGTAAGAATGATCGCTGCGGTGATCGTTCCTTCTGTCCAAAGCATCTGTAAAATTCAGAATTAGATGAAGTCATCAACCCAAACATTGTATCTCTTTGAATAAGCTTTCCAACGCCACCAGAATTGTCAAATTCCGACTTCTACAGCTCAAGTTATGACAGAAACATCGAGGCATACTCATGATGAAGAATATCCAGATTTTCCGTAACATCTTCAACGTACCACAACTCCCTCATTTTGACCCTGATTCTTGTGCCGTTTGTTCCTATGCATCGTAAATCCTATTGACATCATTCTTTTCCCTTCAACAACCTGTTTGAGCCTGAAAACACTCAACATGCACCCGTGATCCCATAAATGGTATTTATGAAAGAAATAATCCAAATTCCACACTTTAAACACATTTTTCCATAAATAAACCAATTAAATCACTAACAAAATATCAACATTCAAGCTCTTATCACAACCCCCAACCAGCTTTTTGCTAGTCCCTAGTAAAATAAGCGATAAAATAAGTCTCTAAGCTTGACAAGAAAAAAACTAATTAAAAACCTAAATCTAAACTATCCTAAATCACTTTCGTAGATTGACACGATTGCATTTAGCGTATGCAACAAGCCTTTAAACCCCTAGGTGGCCCTAGTTGGACGAGTTGAAGTCTCGTGAGGGTTTCCAGCGATGATATCCACAAACATCCACACTAAACTTATCCTAAACTCCAAAAGTAACAAAAACATAAACATAAAAAGAACACACTAACAAAAAGTCTTGGATCAATTCATAAAGATGTCTCAAAAATTGCATATACACAAAATAAATAGATTAATTAAAAATCACCTAAAACTCACAGACAATGCAAACATCAATTTCATTTTAGTTATCGACCCTAGAACATCCATACAACCACAAACCATTAGTCTACAAACTCGGATGGTGTTATGCACAACATTCATGAACAAAATTTTGATCTCAGTATTCGGGTTATGACTTATATGTGAATCATGGAATCAAACTCCATAGGCTCACTTTTCACATCACTCTCCACTAATGCAGAATTTCACATTACCTTGGATCAATAGGTCTTTGTAAAGGTTATAACTTTAGGCCAGGGTATGGGTTCCAAGAAAATGATAGGATTAACAAAGTAAGAGAACTCGATTTTCCTCATGCAAACTCTAAAATCAAATCGAACTCCACGTCTTCTCAACCACCAACCAATATGTCCACTAATTTACAACCTTCAAACTTGTATATTTTTTTTTTCTACCATGAATGCGGCGGGGGAGATGTGTTTAAGGTGTACGTGGTGTTGTTATACCAGAGGTTGCCAAGTACTGCTAGGCAGTTTTTAAGGCAGGTTCTGGTTTCCAGACGAAATACCCTTAGCTAGGCAAAATGCCAAATTTTTTTTTAAATTTAATAAAATTAAGAAGGCTGAAACATGCACACATGCACATCCCTACTGATTTTACAAACAGTCCACAACCCCCAACCAATTTCTTCGCACACGTGGGTTGTGACAACCACACTTCCTTACCAAAACTCGTAATAAGCTTGAAGAACAAAAAAGTCTCTTAAGGTTAACATGGGTAGGATTGTATTTTAGGCTCATAACCAGGATAGGGTAAAAATTAAGTTCAAAGGAAAGAAAAACAAGGCTACATTGTGTTTACAAGGCTCAAAGGGCTAACTAGTGACAACAAAAACAAGGGTTGGCTTGAAAGGCTCAATTGGTCCAAAAACAGACTAAATCATTGTGTTTCTCATTGGGAGGCTTTTAATTTTAAGGCTCGGTTTCCAATTCAAATAAATACCCTTAGATAGGCAAAATGCCAAATTTTTTTTTTTTTAAATTTAATAAAATTAAGAAGGTGAAACATGCACACATGCACATCCTGCCGATTTTACAAAGCACCACAACCCCCAACCAATTTCTTCGCACACGTGGGTTGTGACAACCACACTTCCTTACCAAAACTCGTAATAAGCTTGAAGAACAAAAAAGTCTTTGTAAAGGTTATAACTTTACAAAGACTTTTTTGTTCTTCAAGCTTATTACTGTTTCCTCTGTTTTTGTCTTTTTATTTTATGTACCAAGTCCTTTATACACAAGAGCATTATTTACAAAATGCCACTTTAAAAAGACAAAAACAGGGGAAACAGAGTAGCTATTGCTCCTCGCTTGCCGACGCCCCTCCGACTACATTATCACCTAGATCCTGCATCCACAAAGGAAAATGACGGGGTGAGCAAAATAATAATGCTAAGTAAGTAAACCCTCCATCTATCTATCCCCGTAAGTATTTCTCTTAATTCTTTCCTCACACTTTCTTTCTATTGTTTTCTACTAAACGCCATGGCCTTATCTTACCGGAGGTACGGTCGGATGGCTTTCACACAGCGCCATCACACTTTTCATGACTATCAGGTGGAGTTCACACAGCATCAACCCGCTCTTTAATGACTACCGAGTGGGGATCACAAAGCACCTATCCGGTTTCCATAACTATTGGGTGGAGATCACAAAGCACCTACCCGATTCTCATGACTTTCGGGTGATGATCACAAAGCATCAACCCTGTTTCTAATAACTATCGGGTGATGATCACAAAGCATCAACCCGTTTCTAATAACTATCAGGTGACAATCACAAAGCATCAACCCGTTTCTAATAACTATCGGGTGACGATCACAAAGCATCAACCCGTTTCTAATAACTATCGGGTGATGATCACAAAGCATCAACTCGTTTCTAATAACTATCGAGTGACGATCACATAGCATCAACCCGTTTCTAATAACTATCGGGTGACGATCACATAGCATCAACCCGTTTCTAATAACTTTCTCATAGCACTTCTGATTCTCTCTACCCTTAGAGTAGTTGTATTCATAAAGTTCTCTACTCATAGAGCAAGTGCCTACACAAAGATTTCTACTCTTTCTTAAGTCATTTCTCAATGCACAATTAATGCATATGGATGGTTCATCTCCACTAATGCACTTATGAAATGCCAACATGCATCGGGTAACTCTATCTTAATGGGTTGAGTCACTCCAATAGGTTTCAAACCTAATCTCTCAATCATCCCATACGATGTAAACGAATGAATGGCTCCTGAATCAATTAAAGCATATAAAGGAACTGAATGAAATAATAAGCGACCGATAATGGTGATGGGTGGCTGCTCACACCCATGTGCCCACAATAAACACTCGGCATTCGCGATGCCTCCTGAACTACGGGTGGGTGGTGGAAGAGGAGCTTTACAATCTCTCATCATGTACCCTGGCTGACGGCACCTATAACACACTCTCTGGTCCCTCAGACATTCTTCGGGGTGATTCTTCCCGCATTTAGGGCAAAGAGGAAACCCTTCCGTCCGGGGCCGTTTATTCTTCCACTCTCTCTTATTCTGTCTATACTGAAACTTCTTCTTCTGATTCTTCATTTCTTTACCTCTTACACTTTCTTGTTTCTCTCTCTGTGGGGCGGAAGGTGGCTCACGCGGTCCTCCTGTCGAGGATCCGACTGGGGAAATCTTATTCTTAAAAATCTCTGCCTTCATTGCCCGCCTCAAAGCCTCACTATAATTTTGAGGAGGATTAGAACTTGTCATTATATCCCGGGCTATCTCCGACTTCAACCCATGCACAAACTTATCCCTTCTCAATGCCGGAGTACTAACTATTCCGGGTGCAAATCTTGCAAGAAAATTAAATTTCACCGAGTACTCCTTCATGACACTAGACCCTTGCTGTAAGCTGATAAATTCTTGGACCTTCTCATGAACTTGGTCCTTTGTTCTATACTCGGCCTCAAACTCTTGCCTGAACTCTTCCCAAGTCATCGTTGCCATATCATGAGTTTCTTCCATTAATTCCCACCAAATTCGGGCATCACCTTGAAACAAGAAGCTCGCATACCGGATCTTCTCCCCATCTGTCATGGGAAATAAACCTGTGGCTCGTTCTACGGACCCAAACTACTCTTCTGCTATTACTGGATCCGTAGTACCCTTAAACTCTGAGGGTTGATGTTGAGTGGAAAGACCGTAAATCGGTTCCACACTATTTTGTACTGGGAAATGTACTGGGAAAGGTACCGGTTGTCCTCTTTTAACATTCGCAACTGGTGGTACCTGTATGGGGGTTTCAACTCTCCCTTGGGTTTCTGCCATGACTTGCTGTATAATTCCCCGAGTTCTAGCTTCATCCAAGGAAGGGGGCGTAGACTCTGGTGGGTTAGAAAGTTCTCCTTCATTCACCACACCCTTACCACGTTTTCGGTAACTACGCCTCATCTACAAAATAATCACACCAATCAACTCGAGAAACAATTACTGTAAGGAAAGAATTAACTCACACAGTCGGTTTTAGGACGTCGTGGCGATGAGAATAGTACACTGTTCAATCCCAAAATCTTTGCTCTGATACCAAAATGTAACAAATGCTGTATTCTAGTACAATGCATGCATAATAATAATAGAAAATGGGCCCAAAACTTTCTTTTTATTTTATGTACCAAGTCCTTTATACACAAGAGCATTATTTACAAAATGCCACTTTAAAAAGACAGAAACAGGGGAAACAGTGTAGCTATTGCTCCTTGCTTGCCGACACCCCTCCGACTGCATTATCACCTAGATCCTGCATCCACAAAGGAAAATGACGGGGTGAGCACAAAATAATGCTCAGTAAGTAAACCCTCCATCTATCTATCCCCGTAAGTATTTCTCTTAATTCTTTCCTCACACTTTCTTTCTATTATTTTCTACTAAACACCATGGCCTCATCTTACTGGAGGTACGGCCGAATGACGTTCACACAGCACCATCACACTTTTCATGACTCTCGGGTGGAGTTCACATAGCACCAACCCGCTCTTTAATGACTACCGAGTGGGGATCACAAAGCACCTATCCGGTTTCCATAACTGGTAGAGATCACAAAGCACCTACCCGATTCTCATGACTTTCGGGTGATGATCACAAAGCATCAACCCGTTTCTAATAACTATCGGGTGATGATCACAAAGCATCAACCCGTTTCTAATAACTATCGAGTGACGATCACATAACATCAACCCGTTTCTAATAACTATCAGATGACGATCACATAGCATCAACCCGTTTCTAATAACTTTCTCATAGCACTTTGATTCTCTCTACCCTTAGAGTAGTTGCATTCATAAAGTTCTCTACTCATAGAGCAAGTGCCTACACAAAGATTTCTACTCTTTCTTAAGTCATTTCTCAATGCACAATTAATGCATATGGATGGTTCATCTCCACTAATGCACTTATGAAATGCCAACATGCAATGTTGCAAGAATTAAGGTTCACTACTCATACTCAAACTTCTATTAGGCATTTCATCAAACAACTCAAGTGCATAATAAAACTCTACTATAACAATGATTCTATGTCTTTCTCTAACCATCCAAAATGGGAGAAAACTCCCTCACATAGCCATAATTCCTGCCAAAGAATAACACTTCCAAAAAGGATTTCTCAATATCCTTCAATTCTATCTCAAACTACCTTTCCAACCCACATCTCATTTCTCATAATGTAAATGTATGAACAAGCACAAAGCAATAATAATCTCCATTTGAGACTCAATAACATAGCATATAACATGTATACAACATTCATACATAAGTGCTATTAAAACCCTAATCAAGAAAATTCTCAAATCTCCACTTGGGTTGGGATTTACTTACCTTGTTATGGAGAGATCTCACTAGTACTTCCTTTCTCTTGGTTTGCTTGATTTTTCTCTACCCTTAAACAATTCAACCAAAGGCCCTCAATATACAAATACACTCAAATTTCACAAAACTTCACATCCAAAGCAAGAATCCTTACCTTAGGGTGCCTTAGATTGCTTTCCTACCCCAAATCACTCCAAAAGCCCTCTTGAAAACCTTGAACAACTGAAAGAGAAATTGAGAGGAAGTAAGAAGGGAGAGTGGCGATGGAAAAGAAGAATGAAGGGTTTGCAATGACTTAATTCCTTTTAACACACTTTATGCACAAGCCTTCCCATTTCGCCTTACTCTTCCTTAGGAACTCCATCTATATCCTTTGATTCATTACAAACACACCCCCACACTAACATATTCTCCATGAAAAATCCTATCAATTTACTCCCCACTTTTCCTACTAATTAGGGGTAGAATGGTCAAATTGCCCTTAGGGAAGAAAATATCTAAAACTTAACAAACATTTTGGTTGGCACGTCACCACGGCGAGGAATCTTCTGTAGCCGCAGTGAAACTGTCCAGCAGCTTCCCCGTGGCTACAACACCTCTTCGCCGACCTGAAACACTAAACTTCTTCTATTTTCAACCAATAACAAGGCAAGTGTTCAACATATCACTCAAAGGCCAACCAAACAATAATGAATCAACCCAAAAAGAGCAAAAGAAGAAGCATTAACTACGTACCTCAAGTGGGGCGTTACATACATGTTTCTCCAAGTGATTTGTCGTTATTCAGCCACGTTTGAAAAACAGTTCACCAAACGCTAATCCATAACAATGCCCCAATGACATAACTATCATCGTCATCTGTACTTATATCAACTCATGATATCTTTCAGAAGCATCCAGTATGCCTACTATGTAATATAGTTGCCCAAATTATATTGCTTCCATAAGGAACCCTTTTGATAATTCATTTACCAATTAAATGAATCATCTGAACAATTCATATACTTACTTTATTTTAAATGCATGACTGAATAAAGGAAGCAATTTATATATATGAATTGAAGAACTCTTTCTTCTATTTTTTATGATATATTGATACAAGATAAAATGCTTTGAAACCGACAACATGAATGGTTTATAGGGCATACACTAATATACACTAACAAACTCCCACTTGCACTAAAGCCATTCAATGTTGTATCTCATACCCATCTTCTCAAGATGATGGTCTAATTGCTTCAGTGTCATTGCCTTAGTTAGTGGATCAGCTACATTTTCTGCTGAAGGTGTCTTTAGAATTATAATCTCTCTAGCTCCAATGAATTCTCTCAAAATGTGATACTTGCGCTTAATATGTTTGGATTTTTCGTGTGCCCTTAGTTCCTTTGCCTATGCAATAGCTCTAGTATTGTCAAAAAAACATGCTTATCAAGTAAGCCATGTTCGGAACCACACCAAGTTCAATTACGAACTTTCGCGTCCAAATAACCTCCTTTGCTACTTCTGAAGCAGAAATGTATTCAGCTTCTGTAGTGGAGTTTGTTATGGTTGTCTGTTTGGAACTTTTCCAACTAACAACACCTCTATTACATATAAAAATGTACATTGACATAGACTTTCTATCATCAATATCTGGTTGGAAATCAGAATCTGAGTATCCTTGAATTTTTAACTCCGAAGATCCATAACTCATAACTAGATCCTTAGTTCTTCTCAAGTACTTAAGGATCGATTTTACAACCGACCAATGTTTGTCCCCTGGATTTGATTGATATCTGCTCATAACACTTACAACATAAGCTATATCAACTCTTGTACATAGCATTGTGTACATTAAGCTGCCTACGGTAAACGCATAAGACATATTACGCATCCGCTACCGCTCTTCATCGGTCTTTGGACCCACCGTGAGTGAAGGACAAGAGACCTCTCTTAGAGTTCTCCATGCTAAATCTTTTTAGCATTTTCTCTATGTACAATTTCTGGGATAATCCAATTACCCTTTTCGTTCTATCTCTATAGACATGAATGCCATGGACATAGGTCGCTTCTCCTAAGTCTCTCATCGAGAAGGTTTTGGACAACCAAATTTTAACTTCTGTCATCATGCCTATGTCATTTCCCATCAAAAGTATGTCATCTACTTATAATATGAGAAATGTGATGGCATGATCTTTAACCCATTTGTATACACAAGGTTCATCCGGATTCTTGACAAAACCAAATGATTTGATTATGTCGTCAAATCGAATGTTCCAGCTTCTTGAAGCTTGCTTCAATCCATAAATAGATTGATGCAATTTGCATACCTTATTCTTTTCAGCAGAGGATACAAAACCTATCGGTTGTTCTATATAGATGTTTTCCTTAGTAAACCCATTAATGAAAGCAATTTTGACATCCATGTAACATCCACATTAAGGTAAGTTATTTATTCTTTTAATTTCTTGGGTTTTGTTTGTGTTAAGGTGGAAGATTGAAGATTTTGGGAAGCGCCGACTTTGCCGCGGCCAAGGAAGTTAGTCGCCGCAGCAACAAACTCTCTGCCAAACTTGAGTTTAAGATTTGCAAGCTTCACCGCAGCCAAGAAGAAAGTTCGCCGCGGCGACATATGCTCTAGAATTTTTTGCCAAGGCGAAGAAAAAGCTTCGCTGGGGCAAAGAGTTGGCTGAAATTCTTGAGAAGATTCTAGAGAAATTCCCTTAAGGGCAAAGTGACCATTCTACCCTTAATTAGTTGAAAATGTGGGGAGTGAAAAATAAGGAAATTTCATGGAGAATGCAATGAAGGTGAGGGCATTCTTGTAATTGACTAAAGGACAAAGATGAAATTTCTAAGAAAGTGTAAGGGCAAAATGGGAAAGTATGCCTAATAATACAAGATATTAAGGATTCAAGCACACAAACCCTACCATTCTCACACCCCACACGCCACTTTCATTCTCAATTCTCTCAATCTCTTCATCAAATTTCCAAGGAAAATTAGAGGGCTTTTGGTTGGATTTTGGTAGAGATTCAATCCTAAGCATCTCAAGGTCAGAATTCTTGTAAATGAGATGTGTGATTAATTATTTAAGTGTTGAGTTCTTATAGTTTATATGCTTAGGATTTTAGAGAAAGAGGAAGTCTACCAAAGAGAAAGAGATTCCAGTGGAAGTACTCAAGTTTAAGGTAAGTAAATCCAACTCAAGTTATGATTTGAGAAATCAAGTAAGTGAAAATTTTTTATATGTATGTATGTATGTATTTATGTTTTTGAGAATTGTTGATGAGATTGATAGTTGTGGATGAGTAGAAGTTAGCCATAAGAAGTGGAAGTTGTTGTGTGGTGATTGATAGAAGTCGGGTTGAATTTAGAAAGAGTTTGAGAAGAATTATGAAGTGTATTTTTCCTAGCTAGGTTTAGTATTGATTTAAGGGAGTTTTACTCCAAATATTGGTGGCTTGAGAAAGAAGTAGAAGTATAGCTAAATTAGAATTTGAGTATGCATGCATTATGTTTGATGAAATGTCCAAGAGAAGTGTATGTATGAGTGTATTTATTTGTTATCTTGATATGAGCCTGTAGATGATAGAGAAAGATTTATTTTTATGCTACATGATATTCTTGCATTAAATACTTGCATTTAGAAAGAATATTAAGCATGAATCATCCACATGCAAACATATGCATATGTATGAGAACTAAAGAATAAAGGACTTAAAGAATAAAGAGAAAGAAAGAAAATCACTAAAGAACAAAGAGAAAGAAAGCAAAATGGTAAAGAACAGAAAAGAAAGGTTGTTACGATGGGGAACCCGTGGGTGACAAGAAGAAGAATATTCCCACATGCACGCTGCCTTCAGTGAGCGGCCTAAGAATAAGAAGAAGAATTTGTAAGGCTCGTAAGATTCCATATGGATGAGGGCTGTACCCAGAAGAAATGCCTATATACACCCCACCTTAAATGAATGGCCTAAGAAGAAAAGAATTTGTATAGTGCGTAAGAGTGCATGTAGATGAGGACTGTACTCACTCACATGGCCAGGGTTCCGAATCCATACATCAACTGAGTCCGATCGGCAAAGAATAAGAATAAGAATAAGAAAGAATAAGCAAGCAAGAAAAAAAAAAAAGAAAAGAAGAGAAAAGAAGAGAAGAAAGAAAAGAAAAAGAAAGAAAGAAAGATAGAAAGAATAAAAATAATAGAAAGAAAGAAAGAAATAGAAAAGAAACAAAAAAGAAGAAAGAAAATGCATCTTATGCATTTGTGCATTTGCATCTCATCCATGCATGATGCCATGATTCCTATCATGGATAAAGAGAAATTAGAAGAAAGAAAGAATAGAAAAATCAAAGAAAGTTAGAATGAAAGAAGAGTGAGAACTAGAAAAAGTGAAAGAATATAGTAAGAACAAAGAAAGAATCGAGAAGAAGAAAAAGAGTAAAGTAAGGAAAGAAATTCAGATTTTGAACAACGAAAAGAGAGGAGTAGATTAGTGGATTTACTTACTGAGCAATTAGTGCTTACCTCATTGTTTCTATATGTTTTGCAGGAAATAGATGAGAAGCGGTCAGATGGACGTCGAGAAGCGGAGAGAAATGGCATTACTGTCCATTGTTTTTAAGCTATTGTATATAATATTTTTGCTATGTACAAAATTTAATATATATAAAGTAAAGAAAGTTTTCGGGCCCATTATCTTTTACTTATATACTTATGTGTTTTATTATAGTATATTTCCCAAGTATACTAGCTAGAAAGAGGTATAACAATCCATCTGCCAAATTTCATAATCATGGTATGCTGCGATGGCTAGCATTATACGGATGGATTTAATCATAGCTACAAGCGAGAAGGTTTCCTCATAATCCAATCCTTGTTTCTGAGTATAATCTTTCACCACCAGTCGAGCTTTGAAGGTCTCTACCTCGCCATCCTTGCCAACTTTTCTCTTGTAGACCCATTTGCAACCTATAGGAACTATTCCCTTTGGTGGATCCACAAGTGACCATACTTGATTGGCATGCATTGATTCTATCTCAGAATCTATCACTTCTAGCCATTTTCCTGAATCTCTATCCAGTATTGCTTCTTCATAGCTTCTAGGATCATCACCATGATCATCTACTCCCACTAAGTAAGATTCAAAATCTTGCTCATGTAGGAACCCATATCTTTCCAGAGGTTTTGATATTCTAGAAGACTTTCACACTGACACCATAGTATCTGCTACTGAGGTTCACTGAGTGGACGTTCTAGCTTTAGCAATCTTGGTTCTTGGCTCTTCGAACTCTTCCTTGAGTTTAATATTTCTTCTAACACTACCTCCCTCCAAGAACTCATTCTCAAGGAAGCGTGCATTTCTACTAATCCAAACTCTTTGATCACTTGGGAAGTAAAAGTAATATCCTAAACTATCTTTAGGATATCTAATGAACTGACCCTTCTCAAATTTAACATCCAGCTTATCATATTTAATTAATTTAACATAAGCTGGATAGCCCCAAATCTTCATATAATTCAGACTTGGACGTTTTCCATACCATATCTTGTATAGTGTTTTCTAGATAGTTTTAGATGGGACCTTATTAAGGATGTGCACAACGGTCTAGATAGCATACCCCTATAGAGACATTGGCAAGTCTGTAAAACTTACCATCGATTGTACCATATCTAATAGGGTATGATTTCTCATTTCAGACACTCCATTAAGCTGGGGTGTATAGAGAGGAGTCAATTGTGAGATGATCCCATTTTCTTTTAAGAACTCTTGAAATTTTGTACTCAAGTGTTCACCCCCACGATCTGATCATAGTATTTTAATACTCTTTCTAGTTTGATTTTCTACTTCATTCTTGAATTCTCTGAATTTTTCAAAGGATTCAGATTTGTATTTCATTAAATACAAATACCCATATCATGACATATCATCTGTAAAGGTAATGAAGTATTCAAATCCTCCCCTGGCTAAAGTACTAAATGGTCCACACACATCTGTATGTATGAGTCCTAATAGGTCTTTAGCTCACTCTCCTTTACTCTTAAAGAGAGACTTGGTCATCTTTCCTTGGAGACATGATTCACAGGTTGGATAGGGCTCAGAACCCAATGAGTTTATGATCCCACTTTCTCCAAGCTGTACTAATCTTCTCTCTCCTATGTGACCCAATTTATGATGCCATAGAATTTTAGGATTTGATTCATATCGAGTTCTTTTATTAGAAATGGTATTGATTGAAGTATAGTCATTTAGTTCTAAGACATACAAAACATTTGTATTCATAGCTTTACCAACTAAAACATTTCCAAAATGTATTGAATATTCATTTCCATTAAACAGTACATAGTAACCTGCTTTACACAAAGCATAAATAGAAATGATGTTTCTAGTGGCTTTTTCAAAGTACAATACTTTAAATAAATTCAAAACATGCTTTGAAGGTAGTCTTATTAGGCAAATCCCCATGGCATCGGCTGCAACACGTGCCCCATTTGCCATCCTCAAAATGATCTCACCCTTTGTCACCTTAGAACTATTTTGAAGTACCTGCAAAGACATACAAACATGAGATGTTGCTGCTGAATCTAATATCTAGGAATGACTATCTGAATTAAAACTTAATTCATATTCAATCATAAGACATTGGTTCATACCTGCTTTTGCTTTGCTTTTCCTTAGACTGTCCAGGTATTGAGGATAGTTCCTCTTCCAGTGTCCATCTTCTCCACAGTGGAAACATTTTCCCTTTGCATTGGCCTTCGCTGCTGGCTTCTTGAAGCTCTTATTCTTGGTTCCAACTTTTGGACCTTTCTTTTGTTGCTTTTTGGGCCTTTTATTGGCCCTGTTGGTAGAGGCGGCAAAGACATCCTCATGTCTTTTCCCTTTCACATTCTGACTGTGAAATTCTTGAAGCTCATTTAGCAATTCAAAGAGGTTTCGCTCAATCCTATTGAGATTGTAGTTAGTTATAAACGGTTTATAACTTGAAGGAAGGGATTGTAGAATCAAATTCACTTTGAGGTGGTATGGCATGACCACCCCATATCCATCCAGTCGACCTAATCCATTGATCATCTTGATAGTATGATCACCTAGAGGTACCCCTTCCCTCAACTTCATGCTAAAGAGGGATGCACATAACTCATACTCAACCACTCTTGGATTTTCGCTGTACAACTCTTGTAGAGCTATGAGGATATCATAAGCATTCGAAATCTTTTCATGCTTAGTTTGAAGGTCTCTATTCATTGAGGCTAGCATGTAATTTCTGGCCCTCCTACTATCCTCTCTCCACTTTTCAAAAGCATCAAGCTCAGCTTCTGGAGCATCCGGTCCAATATCAAGTGGAAGAGGTGCTTCTAGGACATAAGCAATCCTTTCGAAATCTAGAACAATTATGAGATTTCTTAGCCAATCCTTAAGGCTGAGTCCGGTTAACATGTTATTATCCAGTATCTTTAGGAGAACATTGTTGGGCATTTTTTTATTATATATCACAAAGATGAAACTACAAAGAAAAATAATTTTATTAGTGTCTTGTAATCTTTTGAACCTTTTATTGAATAATCAAATTAGCTCCCACTATTTTATTTGAATCCTACTCTCCCTTAAATAGGATCCGGAAATTTTCGTTGGATTAAATTTCTTAGTGGGGAATCAATATCTTATCAAATTCAATTAACCTCACATAATAGAATTCTTGGTTAATTAAGTCTAATAAGTAGGAAACTATTTTCCTTTTATATCACTATATAAGATTTGATTCATATTCCTTGTCCTAGCTTCGGATACCTCACATAATAGAATTCTTGGTACCCCAGGCTTGTTAAATCCGAACCATTGTGCTTTCTTAGGATGGCGTTTTCATCATGTCCTCACATAATAGAAATCTTGGTGAAGGTGAAAATATCCATCCAAGAACAAGATCAACTTAATTCTATGATATAAGGATCATATCCCTCACATAATAGAAATCTTGGGATATTAAAATTTATATTAAAGAATTTAGTTATCCCACAATGGGAGACTTGGATATAATAATTTTAATTTGGGGAGATTTAGATTTAACCTTAGTTAATTAATTTTTAACATGCCATGTTTAACTAACTATCCATACATATCACATATATGCATAAATTAAAGCATGTGGGTTGACCATGGGGCTTTTCGAAAATACATCCTAAAGGTAAACTGTTTACCCTAATCCTATATCTTCGATTGGATCGTCATCCGGATGCTCTTCGGGTTCCCGTCCAACCGATTCAATTACAAATTGGATCTTAGGCACGTAGCCCAATTAAAATAAATAAATAAAATTTAATTATTACAAGCTATTTAATAAAAGAATATTACAAACACTTTTGAATATTTTGAAAACTAAATGGTGCCCATGATCAACCCTCCAATCTAATATTCATCCATCACATAAATAAATATTAAACATTCATACCAAATATAATAAACAATTATTTAAAGGCATGAATATAAAAAATTTAAAATATATATATTCACTCATTTATTAATAGATATTATATATATACATGCATGTGGTAACTTAATCATAACTTTGGGGTATGCAACAATTACACATTTCAAGGGAATCATTACACAAACACTTTTGTCATATTCCACCCAAAGATATAATAATGAATTTATTATTTAATTATTAACATCATTTCAATACTTTTTACAAAAGTCATGCATGACATAGATAAATAAGTTTTATTACTCCAAGAGTAATCAATCTATGACGCAAGTTACTTTAAATAAAGTAATATTTTTTATGACACATTTATCTTCTCAAAGACGATCATATCATCTTGCATCATCAATTTTTGAAACTATTCAAAAAACCAAATTATTACATTTCAAGAATATAATAATTTATGCCATGCAATGATGCATTATATGATAATTTAATCAAATTAAATATCATACATTAAAATTACCATCATCATGTATACATAATATCACAATTCATCACATGAATTAATAATCCATAAATTTATGCCAACATTATTTTCCACCATTAAACACTTGCAACATTTGTATACTCTTCATACAAAATATACTTTAATCAAATTAAAGGATAACACTTTTAGCATGTCAAAGCATAAACAATTTAATCAAAGTCATGGAAATGAATATGCATGAATATTTCTCTAAATAAATCATCATGCAACATTTCCCAAAACATTATTCATCAATGCATGAATGAGATGACAAATTCTTACGGCAAAACTAGTCATGGCCGAACATGACAAAGAGGAAAACCATAACATACACATGCATGTAGTTCTCAATACATCTCATGGAATAACCATCATTCAAGCATGCTTTAAATCACATTCTAACACATCCAATCATATTAGAGCAAGATGAAAAACATATTTTCACAAAGTAAGGAGATGGCCGAATCACATACATGCATCAAACATGCTTATTCCAACTAACAACTCAATCAATACAAAGGCATGCTCATTATCAATATTACCATCATTCAAAACACATGAGAATGACATGAAAAAATAAACATTTACCTTTGATCAAGGTGTGGCCGAGACATGCATGTAAAGAGTGGGGATGGAAAACTCATTTTTGAACCAAAGCACTAACATGCAAACTCAACCATGTATGATGGACATATGAACACATGGAATAGCATGACTTTTGCTCAAAAACAACATGCATGGAGCTTTTAAGCTCTAATACCATTTGAAACATGAAGAGGTGGCAGAAAATATAGATTGAAAGCATGAAAGGGCTGGATTAATAGGATTCAAATTTTTTTCCAACAAAGCTTGAAAACATTATACCTTCTCATTTGCTTAAGGTTTATGAAGCCCAGATTCAAAGGGATGAATCCTTCACACTTTAACACCACCTTGAGAGAGTGAGAGAGTAACTGAACCCTAAGACAGATAGATTAATTTTCTTTTGAGTGAACAAAATGAATCCTTAACCTAAAATGCAACCATTTGCATTTATATAGACATGGGCCATTTTGTAATTAGTTGTTTTTCACTTCTATGCCACAACAAAAGTTTATTTTAAAAGGAGCCCAAGTATTTATTATTTTACCCTTTGAATAATCAATATTATTCAAGGGCCCATGTAAACTAAACTAGTTTACATTAACAACCCACAAGTTTACCCTGTTGCCCTTTAACTATTAAAAGGGTATTTTAGTTCATCTCATTTATCTTAATGCTTTAAGATATAATAATTAAATATAATTAATTATTGCTTGACCATTTTAACCCTTAAAATGTCACAAATAATTTTCTATGTAACTATTACCATCGAAATCTTGTCATTACCCTCGGAAAGTGCTAGCCCTCTTCGAATAATCATTTCTCTCTCTTATTCTTCTCTAACTTCTCAAGGCTATTGGTGTGACCATGTAGGTCCACCGTGGATTAGTCGTGAGCCGGTTCTGGATGAATCTGAAAACTTGTATGGGGGCCCAACAACTATGATAAACATCTAGCAATGTGCCATAGTCCCTAAACCACGATGAAGAAATACTTCATCAAACCCATTTCAGATCATATGTACCATGCAGGTAAAGTCCCTCTATTGATATATACATTAATCAAGTATGAATTCATGGAACGTCAAAATCCTAAACTTGATCTTCTATCGAATCGTCGATCAATATGTCCGGAACTCGTTGTCATGAACTTGCTTTCGTGTGACTAATAATAGACTCTAGCCAAAGATTTTGATTTATGACATGTATTGACGTTCGTCCAGGAACTCAAATCCGGATGGAGTCAGGAGTACTCCTGATCCTATATTTTTGAGTCAATGTATCCCTTCTTGAC
The DNA here is from genome assembly GCA_026225825.1 of Pistacia integerrima. Lineage (NCBI taxonomy): Eukaryota > Viridiplantae > Streptophyta > Magnoliopsida > Sapindales > Anacardiaceae > Pistacia > Pistacia integerrima. Next base: position 41,533,759 of record CM047749.1, read on the forward strand.
TATTGTTCGTTTCTGCATATGAACAACACATGACCAAATAGGCTTTATCATACGAAACATGACTAGTCTCGTACTTATACACTGTATGAACCATACGCATCCATATCGGATCTGACCACAATGTCTCAGGTCAAAGGACTACATCGTGCACTAATATAACCAAACGACAAATCATTGACTACATGCTTTTCCAAGTGATTTGTCATTATTCGTTCACGTTCAAAAAACAGTTCACCAATCGCTAATCCATACCAATGCCCCAGTGACATAACTATCATCGTCAGCTAATCCATACCAATGCCCCAGTGACCAACCGCTAATCCATACCAATGCCCCAGTGACATAACTATCATCGTCATCTGTACTTATATCAACTCATGATATCTTTCGAAAGCATCCAGTATGCCTACTATGCAATATAGTTGCCCAAATTATATTGCTTCTGTAGGGAACCCTTTTGATAATTCATTTACCGATTCATAAAGGATAATTCATATACATACTTGATTTTAAATGCATGACTGAATAAAGGAAGCAATTTATATATATGAATTGAAGAACTCTTTCTTTTATTATTTATGATATATTGATACAAGACAAAATGCTCTGAAACCAACAACACGAGTGGTTTCTAGGGCATACACTAATATACACTAACAGGTAGTTTGTGTCGTTGTTTCAAAATGTCCATTCTTTGTAATATTCGTTTTATGTTTGCTTGTTTCTTCAGAGATTTGCACTTGTAAATTGTATGGTAAGTACAGGTTTTGAAGCACAAGATTCATAATAGTTAAAAAAAAAAAAAAAAAAAAAAATTCCATAGTTGGGAATCATAATACCATTACCTTATGATTAGGCAATTAAGAATAAATAAGTGTACCAAATATGACTCACTTGAATATGGATCCTAAAATGCATTTTGTTTTTTGTTTATTAGAAAACTATTAACAACTAAAGATGCACATGGTTCGGAAGAGTCATTTGTATGGTTAACCATTATTGTTATAAGACTGCTGCGGAACAAACTACTATCTTATTGTTATTAGTTGTCTATTTAACCATTTTGTATAATATCATGTATGACTAAGAAAATAATGAAATCAATAGATTAATGAAATACGATGGTTTTAGTAAAACTTACGTTAACCGTATTGCTTGTAAAATGGTGTGATCTTTGTCGGTTGCTTTTACAATGATTCATTGTAGAATTTCTGATGGTAATTGTAACAAACCTATGGGTTGTTTTTTTGTTAATTTGAAAGGAATCATGATGGCTTGGTGCTGTTTTTTGGGTGCAAGTATTTGGAAATTATGTTGTGATATGGTATCTGTGGTTTATATAGTTCGCGTGCGGGTAGCGTACAGTTTTTTCTTTATTTCTTTCTTTGGTATTTCAATTGCTTAGATAATGTTCTGTTTATTATTAATAGGAGTCAGCATTGTTATCTGAATCTTGTTTTTAATAGTTTTGTAAATTAATAATGGTTGTATTAATCATTTAATGTCAAGTATTACTTATATTTAAATGTAAACGGTCCGCATTCATGTTAATTTCTATATAGGTATATTAAACATTTGAGATATTTGATTAGTACGCACACGACACAACACGAGATATCATCAAAATATCAATCACATCAATCAAAAAGTATAATGAGAAGGGTATTCATGTTATTGATAGATGTGTTTTGTTTAATTAGGAATACAAAAGAAACAGATATAATATGAAAAGATGTTATAATAAATAAACACGGTTGTTTACGAAGAATAAGATCTAACTGGTATGAGTTTAATAGAAAGGATAACAAGAATAAATTGGAAACATAACATCGATTATACGATTAGACCACATAATATTTAGGTAATCTTCTCAACTTGCATGAGTGATTTAAGTTCGTATCACTTTAATGTTATGTAAATTATTTATTTAAAATTTAAAAGTATTTATTTGTTTTTTGAGAATACAAAAGGTGTTTTGGGAAAACCAATGAATTTCTAGTAATAAGTAAACAATTGATTGAAAAAAATGTTGATAACTTTTAAAATAAGAGGATACGAAATGGTAGTAAACATAATAAATATTTTGTTAAGTATTCAAGTAAGAAACATCATAATGATATTATAATATATTGCTTGGATCGTGAATAATGGTTTAGGGTTTAGGGTATTGAAGTTATCACATAACATAATCAAATTTAATTTGGTTGAAAAAAAAAGATTTATCTTAACATGTTACTTGAGGTTGTAAACAAATTTATTTTAACTTAATAAAGTAATTAGATTAAGAGATGATAATTGTTAGATTATACAAGTTTTAGAGTAAATATAACTTCTATATATGTACAGAGTTGTGTTAACATAAAATTAATAATTTTATCTTTATAATTATTAACATCAATTAATATTATGAGGATCAGTTATTTGAACTTAAAATTTATATTGAGTTCACTTTCAGGTTTGACATTGAGTGGTAAATTTTTTTCTCACAGTGTAGGATTCTTTCCAGCCAAGGTTTGAAAACAGACTAACTTTCATCTATATACCCTTTTTTTTTTGGAAATGATTTATCTATGTTTTACTAATCATCGTAATTTTGTGATGAATTTTTCTTTACAAGTTATTAAATATTTGGATCAATCGTTGATAATTGAGTGAGTTTTAACTTCTATTTTCATATTAAACTAAAAAGCATTTAAATTTGTACATGTGCAAGAAATTACATAAGAAAGTTTCTAAAAATTAAATTTCATATAGCCTATTTTGTAATCCACATTACATCTATGACATGTGATATTTTCTAGTGACGTTGATCTGTCCCAGTGTATACGATTTTGATTCTCCTTGTTGCAAGTCCCAAATATTCATCTTTTAATGAGAATTGTTGCAGTTGAAGTCAGGGACTTGAATTCTTTCTTGCAATATTTCAGTTTGTAGAAATGATTAGGTAGTTTTACTAATTTCATTTGAATATGTATACCTTTGTTGTCATGTACAGCAAGGAGAGCAACGACAGTGTGATATATTGCTTGCATGTTATATTTTTGGCAAACTGCAATTAGTAGTTTTAATCCCATATATGTATCATGTTTGATGAAGAACAAATGTGTTCCCAATAGTAGCAAAGCTTCTTTATTTTCTGCTTCTGCAAGTGTCTTTAGAATTGAAAATCCCAATGTTGTTAGTGTTGGTAGTTTGTGTTGTTGTTTCGAAATGTCCATTCTTTGTAATATTTTTTTTATGTTTGCTTGTTTCTTCAGAGATTTGCACTTATAAGTTGTACAGTAAGTAATGGTTTTGAAGCACGACATTCGTAATAGTTAAAAAAAAAAAAAAATCCATAGTTAGGAATCATAGTACCATTACCTTATGATTAAGCAATTAAGAATAAATAAGTGTACCAAATATGACTCACTTGAATATGGATCGTAAAATGCATTTTGGTTTTTGTGTATTAGAAAACTGTTAACAACTAAAGATGCACATGGTTCAGTAAAGTCATTTGTATGGTTAACCATTATTGTTATAAGACTATTGCAGAACAAAGTACTATCTTATTGTTATTAGTTGTATATTTAATCATTTTGTATTAACAAAATACGATGGTTTTAGTAAAACTTACGTTAACCGTATTGCTTGTAAAGCAGTGTGATCTTTGTCGGTTGCTTTTACAATGATTCATTGTAGAATTTCTTATGGTAATTGTAACAGACCTATGGGTTGTTTTTTGTTATTTTGAAAGGAATCACAATGTCTTGGTGCTATTTTTTGGGTGCAAGTACATGGAAATTATGTTGTCGAAATGGTATCTGTGGTTTATATAGTTCGTGTGCTGGTAGCGAACATTTTTTTTCTTTGGTATTTCAACTGCTTAGATAATGTTCTATTTATTATTAATAGAAGTCATCATTGTTATCTGAATTTGGTTTTGAGAATACCAAACGTTATTTGGGAAAACAAATAAATGTCTAGGAATAAGTAAACAAGTTGATCGAAGAAACGTTAATAAGTTCTTACATAAGAGGATACGAAACGGTAGCAAATGTAATAATTATTTTGTTAAGTATTCAAGTCAGAAATGTCATGATGATATTATAATATATCTTTTGGATAGTCAATAATGGTTCGGCAGTCGTGCTTCAAATGGATGTTATCGTTCGGCGTGGGATTTAATTTGGTTGGTAATAGAATCGAAGTTTTTTTCGATGTGCCATAGGAATGTTTATTTATAGATTTTGTTAATTTACATTATAATATATTTAGATCGATGTTTGTCAAGAATGTGTAGACAATCCAATGATAAAATTGAATATAGAGAATACCACTTTTGTTGAGATATTTTTACATGTGTAATAAATCATATAAATAACTCACTAAAAAATATATTTCATACATACTATTTGGTAATCTACATTACATCTTAGACATGTGATATTTTCAGTTGACGTTGATCTGTTCCAATGTATATGATTTTGATTCTTTTTGTCGCAAATCCAAAATATTCTCCTTTTAATGAGAATTGCCGCAGTTGGAGTCATGGACTTGAACACTTCCTTGCAATTTTTAGTTTGAGGAATTGATTGGTTACTTTCACTAATTTCATTAGAATTTTTACATCTCTACTATCGTGCATAGTGATTAGAGCAACGATAGTCTGATACATTGCTTGCCGGTTATTTTGTTTGCAAGATGCAATAAGTAGTTGTAATCCTCTGTTTCTATCATGTTCAATGAAGAACAAATGCATTATGAGCAGTAGTGAAGTATGTTTATTTTCTGCTTCTACAAGGATCTTTAGAATTGAAAGCCTTGCAGTTGTTATTCCTAGTAGTTTGTGTTGTTGTTTGAAGATGTTTCTTCTATGTAAGACTTGCTTTACGTTTGACTATTGGTTTACAGATTTGCACCTATAAATTGTAAGTTAAATAATGGTTTTCAAACACAAGATCCACAATAAAAAACAAAAATGTTTTCCAAACACAAGATCCACAACAACTACCAAAAAAAAAAAAAAGTGTAAATAATAGTTTCAAATAGTTGGTAATCATAATATCATTACTTGTATGATCATGAAGTTGACAATAATAAAGTGTGAAAAATATGGTTAAGTTAAATATCCATTGTAACGTGTATTTTGGTCTTTATGTATTAGAAAGCTGTTAAGAATTAAAGACACAAGTGAGTCAACATAATTTGTTTCAATTGTTGGGAGTCGACATACGGTTTTCTATATGACTAAAAAAACAATGAAATCAACAGATTAACGAAACATGATGATATTAATAAAACTTACGTTAACTGTATTGCTTGAAGAGTGGTGTTGTTATTCTGAATTGCTTTTGCAATGATTCGTTGCAATATTTGTGATGGTAATTGTAACAGGTTTGTGGGTTGTATTTTTGTTCTTTTGTAAGGAATCATGTTGGTCTGGTGGGCTTTTCTTTTTTTTTTTCCTTTTTTTTTTTTTTTTTTATGTGTGTGTAACACCCCACTTGAGATACGTAGCCATTGTTTAAGGTATGGCCTAAAGGGTTACTGAATTGTTCCTAAATGAGTTGGTATATTGTTCATGTTGTTTGGTTAACCCTTGGTTGAGTTTATGTTTTGGGTTTAATTGAGTGTGTACCATGGAATTGATAAAGACTTAGCGGATTTTGGAGTTGCAATCTTCGCCGGGGCGAGGGAGAAGCTTCGCGGCGACATTGGTTCTGTGTTGGCAAGGTCGGTTCTGGAATGTTTCGCCGGGGCGACGAGACGGCAGAAAAGTTCCTTGAGTTTTCTAGAGAATTCTTCATAGGGATAAAATGACCATTCTACCCCTAATTAGCAGTAAAAGTGGAGAGTAAAATGTAAGGAAATTTCATGGAGAATAGTGTAAATTGGGGGTGAGTTTGTAAAGAATTAAAGGATAAAGGTGGAATTTTCAAGAAAGAGTAAGGGCAAAATGGGAAAGAGTGTTTATTATATGAGCTAATAAGGGTTGAATTCTCTAAACCCATTCATTTCAGCCATTTCCACTGCCTCTTCATCTCCCATTTTCTCTCAATTCCTCACTCAATTTTCCAAGAGATTTTTGAGAGTTTTGAGTTGGAATTTGACAAAGAAGTGATCCTAAGCAAGAAGAGGTAAGAATCCCTACTTTAGAGATGAGTTTTATTCTTGTAAGGGTTAAGTTCTTACTAAGTTTATGCTTAGGAAATAAGGGAAAGCTATGGTCCAACAAGAGTAGAGAGCTTTAGTGGAGACTACTCAAGTATGAGGTAAGTAAATCCAACTCAAGCTAAAGTTTAAGAAATTCCTAAGTAGAGATTTATTTATGCATGTATATATGATGCTTGTTGAGAATTTGAGTAGAGATATATGTCTACTTGTTGAGGAATTGAATGGAGAAGAGTATTGATGTTATGTTTGTTGGATATGTCTTTTATGGGAAGTGTTGTTGTGTAATAGTTTGAGATGAAGTTGGAGGAGATTGAGTAGATATTTTGGGAGTGTTCTTCTATGATAGGAACCATGCCCATAGAAGGGAGTTTCTTCCCATTTTGGATGGTTAAAAAGAGAAGGAGAGTGGTAGTTAGAGAAGAGTTTTTGTATGCATATGAGTTGTTTGATGAAATGCCTAAGTGAAATCTGCCCTGTCACAGCCGTGACTTTCTAAGTGATTTTTAGGCATTTTACGGATTGAAATGGGCTAAGACCAAAAAATAAAAGTTGTAGCCCTGTCTCTAAGCTTTAAAACGAGACCAAAACCGTAGCAATACGATGTGTATAACGCAAGTTATGCCCTTTTTAGTGTGACCTGTGCTGAATGACGATTTTGGAGCAACATTGCATTTGGCATTTCAAAAATGCATTAATGAGTATGAACCATCCATATGCTTTGATTGTGCATTGAGAAGTAGTCTGAGAAAGAGTAGAGATCTTGTGCACAAGAGTTAAAGAAGAGAATAGAGAGTGTTGAGTATGAGCTACATTATGAGTACTAGCTTAAGAGTAGAGAATTTTGAGTATAAGCTATACTATGAGTAATGGTTTGAGTGAGAAAGAGTAGAGAATGTTGAAAATAGCAACTCTTAAGAGTAAAGAGAATGAGACTACTCTGATAGTAAAGAGAAAGAGATATTGAGCACTAGAAGAGAGAAAAGTGCTACAGAAGAGAATAGAGTAAGTTGTGTGATGGGGAACCTGTGAGTGAAGAATAGAGTCACGAGAGTGGGTGCTTTGTGATCCCCAGCCGTGCCTCCGGTCAGATGAGGCCGTGACCGTCACGTAGAGTGGAACATGAGATTCCAACCGTGCCTCCGATAAGAAGGGGTCGTGACATTTGAGAGAGGTAGAGAGAAAGCATGTACACTCACATGGCCAAAGGTTCCGAATCCATGCATGACTAAATCCGATCGGTAGAGAAATGAGCGGAAGTCACGTAGAGTGGTAGTGCCCAGCCGTGCCTCTGGTCAGATGAGGTCTTGACATTCCAATGAGTAAGAATGAGAAAGAACATAAATAGAAAGAACAGAGATGAGAAAAGCTAAGAGTTAAGCTATATTATGAGTACTAGCTTGAGTATGAGTACTAGCTTGAGAAAGAGATGAGCAAACACGAGAAGAATAAGAAAGAGATAAGAGCGTAGAGTAGGTTATGCGATGGGGAACCCGTGAGTAATGGGTAGAGTATTCCCGCATGTACGCCGCGTTGAGAGAGCGGCATGAGTATGAGATAGAGAAGTGGTGTAGCCCGTGAGAGTACATGCGGATGAGGGCTATACCCAGATACCCGAGAGAGATTATACACTCACGTGGCCAAGGGTTTCGAATCCATGTATAACCGAGTCCGATCGGCTAGAATCAGTAGAAGTCACGTAGAGCGAGAGAAGTCCCGGCCGTGACTACGGTAAGACGGGGCCGTGACATTTAAAGAGCGAGTTAGTATAAATAAATTATGAGAAATGAGAATGAGATAATAGAGAGAATTAAAGAATGAGAAGGAATGAGAAAGCTTGAGAAAGAATGAGATAGAAAGAGAGAGAGAGTATGAGAAAGAATGCGGAAGTTTGAGCTAATAAGAATCGAGAGTAGAAGAAAGAAACATGCATTTCTTTTGTATTAATTGCATGTAGAGCTTGTACAAGAGAACAACCATGATTTTCCTTCATGGTGAGTATGATGAAAATAAGAGAGAACCATGATTGTTCTTCATGGTGAGTAAGAATAAGAGAATAAGAACAGAGAGAATAAAAAGAGCAGAATAGAGTTAAAGGAGAATAAAAGTATCAGAAAGAAAGAGAAAAACAGTGAGAAATCGAAATAGAAGAACATTAGAGTAAGGAAAGAACCAAAGAGTGAGTTGCGGGGACAGGTAGTAAAGGATTTACTTACTGAGCATTGTTGTGCTCACCCCGTTGTTCTTCTCTATTTTGCAGGAAATAGGAGCAGCGGTCGGATAGACGTCGAGGAGCGAAGAGTATTGGCACCACTGTCCACCAGCTATAATATTTTGTATCGATTAGAAAGTTTTTAAACACGGTCTTTTGTATTTGTAAAGAATTATATTTATGAGTAAAGAAAAATTTGAGCCCACTATCTTTCATATGATATACATATCTATATTTTACATAGTATGTATTATAAGAATAGTACTAAAGAGGAGGTGTTACAGTGTGTAAGTATATTGAAATTATAAAGTTGTTATATTCTTAGTGGTTTATATAATTTTTGTGTAGATATTGGATAGCAAATAGTTTTTTCTGTGTTTGGATTTGGTAGATATTATCATGTTAATTATTAATGAGAATTAGCATTGATATTTTTTAATCTCATTTTTAATATTTTTCTAAATTAATGATGGTATTTTTATTTTGTTGAACATTAATTATTTGATTTTGTTATATATATTAGATATCTTGCTTCATTGTTTATAATACCGAGAAAAATTGATTATTCTATTCAACGTATATAAATTTTTTGTTCATAATCATTTAATGTTAAGTATTAATTTCTTAAGTGTAAACGGTTTGCATTCATTTGTATCTCTACGTAGGTATATTAAGTATTTGATACATTCGATTAATACGAATCTTTTTAAATTCAAATAAATTAATGTATTGTATGATATTTTGTGCATTGTACATGAATTATGTGCATATCTTATGCATGTGTGTGATGCTCTGAAAGTTCTATGAGATAATTGGGTAGTTGGTCAAATAAAAGAGGGTGCCTCTGCTATAAGAAGATGAGAGGATCTGGACACTAACTTATTGGTGAAAATCTTCCTGTGTTTGGATGTTTTCTAGCTGACTTCAGGCATTGCTTGTAATAACTCTCTCTAGCTAGTATACTTTGGGAAAATATATTATGAAATCAGTAAATATGTTATAGAAAACATATATGTACATAAGTATAAGATAGTGGGCCTAAAAATAGCATTACTTTTATATACAAATCTCTACATCAAGTACCATAGTCACAAAAATAAACTCAAAATACAGTCAGATAGTGTTGCCTTTCTCCTCTGCTACTTGACGTTCGATCCGACCTCATCTCATCTACTACCTGCAAAATAGTGAAATCAACGGGGTGAGCACTAATTGCTCAGTAAGTAAACCGACAATACTTTTATTCTTTCTCCATTACTCAGATCCTGGATTTTCTTTTCTTACACCAAACTTCTCAATTCTTCTCTGCCCTTTATAAGATTCTAGTTTCTCACTTACCGATATGTAAGCACAAATACGGAAACTAACTCGGAATAGTAGAAATGGCATGATGCATATGTACAAATGCATAAACTTTTTCTATGCAATGCATTTTCTTTTCTGTTATTCTGTTTTCTTTCTTTTTCTTTTCTCTTCTTCTTTTCTTTTTCTCTTCTTTCTTTCTTTTCTCTTCTTTCTTTCTTTTCTTTTCTATTCTTTTCTTTCTTTTCTTTTCTTTTCTTTTCTTTTCTATTCTTGTTTGCTGATCAGACTCAGTTGAGGCATGGATTCGGGACCCTGGCCGTGTGAGTGGGTATAGTCCTTATCTACATGCACTTCAAACGAATTGTACAAATTATTCTCTCTTATTCTGAGGCTGCTCACTAAAGGCGGCATGCATGTAGGTATGCTCTGCTGGGTACAGTCGTCATCCACATGCACTTCTAACGAACTGTACAAATTCTTCTTTCTTATTCTGAGGCCGCTCACTAAAGGTGGCATGCATGTGGGCTATTCTTCTTCTTTGTCACTCATAGGTTCCCCATCGCAACAATCTTCTCTTCTCTTTTTACATTTCTTTAAATAAAATTTCAGATTTGAACTTCTTTAATTATATTCTTTAGAGGATGATTCTACAATTTATTTCTTTTCTTTCTTTCTCTTTGTTCTTTAATGTTCTCATACATGTGTATGTGCATGGAAATATGCTCATTCTTTGCTATTCTTTCTAAATGAAAATGTGAGAATGCATTATGGCATATAAAGATATCATTAGGGAACTAGTATTATCTACCAACAATATTCCCATACTTAAAATCAATCATAGATTATTAGACTAAAAATAAACTAATAAATTGGAAGCATTCTTGAGGTAGTCATACTACACATGTCATATTCAAGAAGGTATATCTCGAGTTATACACATCGGATTGCTATGATCTTGGTCTCATTTTAGAGCTTAGAGAAAGCTCTACAACTTTTACGTTTAGGTCTCAACCCATTTCGATATGTAAGATGCTAAAAAATCACTTAGAAAGCCATGGATTTGACGGGGCAACCATGGTAACATGTTTTCTCTTAGGATTTTCATCAAACAATTCATATGCACATGCAAATACTAAGTTAGCTACACTTCCACATCTTTCTCAAGCCACCAAAATAGGAGCAAGAACTCCCTAAAGCCAACAATCAACCTAGCTGAAATTCATCCTCCACCTTTCCACATCCATACTTTCATTTTTCATCCAAAATTCCATCAACTCAACACATACAAATGCATCAATTCTCATCACATATTAATAAATCAATTCTTATCCCATACTAGTAAATCAATTCTCTACACATACTAATGAATCAATTTTCATCACATACTACTAATTCACTGTTAGGAAACGACCTAGTTACGCAGCGGAAAACAAAAACATAAACTCTATGGATCGTTCCTTAGAACCAAGATCCGGGTACAAAAATCACAGTTTATTTAAAATAAACAAATCTGCAGAAAATTAGTTCAAGGTTTGAGAAACCATACCCACGTTTGGAGGCTCCACCAATATTGTCTCTGAACGTGTTTGCTACCGATCCAAGTGTAGGATCGAAGCAGTGAGATCCTGCGAAGACAATCAGCACAAGACAATCGAACAAGAACCAAGGAGGGATTTGCTAGATCCTCCTTGGCCTTAAGAAATCAAGAAGAACAATAAGGAAGTGTTTGATTTTCAATCAAACAGTAAAGTGGCGTGGGAGAGTATTTGGGGTTTTAGGGTTTTTCCTTTTCAATTGAAGAATGAATATAAAATAACACACACTCTCATTCATTCAACTAAAAACCCTTTTCTTTTATAGTCTCATTTTAGGTTGCCCTATTCCCATATGGAATGGGCTTGGGCTCCAACCCAAACACCCCCAAATTTGCCAAACACTCCCATTTAGATATTTTAATTATTTCATCATTATTTCAATTAAAAATCAATTAACATATATTTAATATATATATTAACATTTAACAATAATGATAATTTATTTAAATATATGCGAACATATATTTAAACAGAATTTCACTTATTTAATTTTTCTAACAAATTAAATAAAGGCTACGACCTTAGCAAATTTAATTGCACTGTGAAATTACCAAAATACCCTTTCGCCTAAAAAGACAAAAACGCCCTTCTTTCTTCTTGGCTCTTAAATGATCTTCTATGTGTGTGACCCATAGGCTCCTCATCATACCGGCAGTGTATAGTATCGTGATTAACACCAATTAATCGTCTCACTTATACACAGACCAAGATTGGCCCCTAGCAAGGCATCATGGCCACCCGATAGATTCGGATTCAGCAAAGTAGCTACCTGTCAACGATATGGTTACCGTACAATTCGATCCTTTCATCATACGTTATCTTGACGAGACGAAGGCATAGAAATAGTGTCAAACTTCGGTTACTCTCGATATTATATATTCAATTTCTGGACCAATGACCCGTATTATAATCACGGATAGAGCAATGAACTCAATCCCATGTAGGCCCACGATTTTAGTGTCATTGCCATATACCGAATTGCGCCGTGAGATAACTTCTCTAGCAGGGAGTGATGAATCCTCTGTCAATCCACCATAGTCTTGATACACTCCTCGATGCAGCCAATCACCACCGTATTGACAACTCTGAAAAGAACTGCGTTAGGCTAGTGTCAAACTGTACCAATCGATGCACAAGGCGCTCCGGTGATCTCAAGTCTAAGGATCACATGCACCACCATTTGTTAGAGGATTTGTTCCATAGACACTGGGGTTACCATCCATATGGAATCCTCTGGTGGAGGGTCGACAAGGTGAACTTCTTTGCGGTATAATCGCCTACAGCAAACACCCATATGTTGCACCAGGTTGTCACCAAACAACCTTGACAAGTGAGATTAGTCACTACCTTTCGACAGGGTCGTTCAACACTATGATAGCCTTACCGTATTATCTGTGCCCTTTACTTCAGAATAATATTGGGGCTACGGATGTTTTTAGAATGGCCACCATATGTGCTCATAGGGTTCTCACTATCAAGATTTAAAACACTTGATACCCTCGTCACGGTTCTACCATTCTAAGGACATATATCAATACATATTGCAATAATAATGATTTACGCGATATAGAATAAAATGCCTTTTATTGATTAATGAACATTATTACAAAGAGTCAATTCTACAATAATTGATTGGCTCTAGGGCATCTACTCTAACATTCACTTCCCAGCATATTCTAATAAATTACTTCTCATGGTCATGAAATTCACATATCAAACAACCTCAATTTTCAATCCATAATTTCTCATCATCCAAACACACATACAACATAAAATAAATTTCTCTACACAACTTGTAATTAAATCAAGGCTAAAGTTGGATTTACTTACCTTGAATTTAAGCAATTCCAACACTATAATCTCTCTTTGGTAGAATTCCCTTTCCTCTTAAACCCTAAGCATATACAACCATAAGAATTCAAAACTTTAAAATTTAATCTCACTTCTTGGTGCAAGAATCTTACCTTTGGATGCTTAGGATTGAAAATCTGTCAAAATCTAGACAAAATCCTATGAATTTCCTTGGAAATTTAGTGAAGAAATTTGAGAGAATTTGGGTAGAGAAATGGCATGAATGGAGGGGTAGAGTGTCTAGGGTTTCTCCTCTTGAACTCTTATTTTATATATATATATATATATATATATATATATATATATATATTCCCATTTTACCCTTGCACTTTCTAAAAATTCCATCTATGTCCCTTAATCAATTACAAGAATGCCCTCATTTTTATTATCTTCTCTATGTTATTCTATTTCTTTTCACTCCCCACTCTTTCATCTAAATATGAGTGAAATGACCATTTTACCCCTAATAACATTTTAAAGAATATTATTCACACTTGTTTAAGATAACTTTAACAAAATTCAACTAAGGGTATTAGGGCATGAATAAAGCTATGTATCTTGATGTGGGTGTTACATTGCTCACATTTGTAATTCATGGCATTCAGCTTGCTATGATCCTCTACTTTGGAAAACTCTTGATTTGTCAATGTTGACACAAATTTTATCAAAATCTCATTAGAGCCATATGTTTACGTGGATGAGTGTTCTGATAAGGCATTGACTCGTTTGTTGAAAATTTCATTGAGTCTCAGCTGGGGACAGATAAGAACCTTGATTTTTCACTTCAATTTGTATGCAGGGGACGAACAATTTACTTATATTGCTGAAAGGTAATTTTTTTATGTTTCTGTTTAAAACCTTACTAAAAGGTAATTTTGTTTTTTTATTCTCGCTGTTTATTGACCGAGTCTTTGGCATTGCCTTTGGTACAAATTGTAATAACTACTTCCTACTCAAATACTCATAAAAATATACATAATAAAATACATGTATAATAACATAAGTAGTTGGGCCCAAATTTTTCTTTTATTAAACAGATACATTCTTTATACAAAATTAGTATCATAAACAAAAACTATCAAAACTATGTAGACAATGTAGCCATTCCTCCTCGCGTGTCGACGTCCATCCGACCGTGTCCTCACCTAAATCCTGCAAAAACATAGAAAGACAATGGGGTGAGCACAAATAATGCTTAGTAAGTAAACCCTCTAGTCATCTATCCCCGTAACTCTTTCTCTCTAAGTCTTTCCTTACAATTCTCATTTACTCTCTCTTTTATACTTCTCTTTGTTTTCTCTTTTTGTTTCTCTCTCTCTCTGTTTTTCTTTCTTAGAACTCTTTTCTACTAACTTTCTTTAGTAAGTCACGGCCCCATCTTACCGGGGGCACGGTTAAGACTCGCTCCCACTCTCAGTGACTTCTACTCATTCTTAGCTGATCAGACTCGGTTATGCATGGATTCGAAACCCTTGGCCATGTGAGTATATAATCTCTTTCTCGGGTACTCTCGGGTATAGCCCTCATCTACATGCACTCTCATGGGCTACACCACTTCTCTTTCAAATACTCATGCCGCTCTTTCAATGTGGCGTACATGCAGGAATACTCTACCCATTACTCATGGGTTCCCCATCACACAACCTACTCTATTCTCTTTTTCTCTCTTTTCTCTTAATAAAGCTCACACTCAAAGTTCTCTACTCTTTCTCTAATGCATACTTAATGCATATGGATGATTCATGCTCATTAATGCACTCATGAAATGCACAAATGCAATGTTGCATCAAGATAGTCATTCTGCACAGGTCACACTCAAGAAGGCATAACTTGAGTTATACATATTGGATTGCTACAATTTTGGTCTCGTTTTAAATCTTAGAGACAGGGCTACAACTTTTATGTTTCGGTCCCACCCAGTTAAATCTGTAAGGTGCCCAAAAATCGCTCAAAAAGTCACGGGCTGTGACAGGGCAGTTTTCACTTAGGCATTTCATCAAACAATAAATGTGCAAACATAAATTCTACTTTAGCTATAACTCTTCTTCTTTCTTTAACCATCCAAAATGGGAGTAAAGCTCCCTTGTATCATCACAAAACCTGTCAAGGAAAAACACTTCCAAAAGTTTACTCAAACTTCTTTCAACTTCAATCAAACTTCAACCCATCATCATACACTCAAAAGCACTTCTCATAAGTCAAATATATCCAAGAACAAGCATAATTCATCATCAATCTCATCTCAGTTTCTCAATAATCATAACACATACATAATTAAAAGAAATCTCTACTCACTTGATTTTCCTAAATCTTAACGTGGTTGGATTTACTTACCTTGAATTTGAGCAACTCCAACACTATAATCTCTCTTTGATAGAATTCCCTTTCCTCTTAAACCCTAAGCATATAAAACCATAAGAATTCAAAACTTTAAAATTTAATCTCACATCTTGATGCAAGAATCTTACCTTTGGATGCTTAGGATTGAAAATCCACTCAAAAATACCCAAAATCTATGAATTTCCTTGGAAATCTAGTGAAGAAATTTGAGAGAATTTGAGTAGAGAATGGCATGAATGGAGGGATAGAATGGCTATGATTTCTACTCTTGAACTCTTATCTATATATATATATATATATATATATATATATATATATATATATATATATATATATATATATATATATATATTAGTTTCCCATTTTGCCCTTGCTCTTTCTTAAAAATTCCATCTATGTTCCTTAGTCAATTACAATAATGCCCTCATTTTTATTACATTCTCCATGAAATTCTATCTCTTTTCACTCCCAAATTTTTCAACTAATTTTGAGTGAAAAGACCATTTTACCCCTAATGAAAGTTTAAGGGACTTTCTTCACATTTTTCTCAAAATAACTTTTAACAAACTTCAACTAAGGGCCAACCAACCAAAAATAACAACATGCAAGCTCAAATGAGAGCAAATCAATAAAAATTCAAGCAATGCAACAATAATTTAACTACATACCTCAATTGGGGCGTTACACCAATGATCATCACCTTTAATTTTCTTTTTGGTACAGTGAATTGGGAAGTAACGCACCATATATTGTTGTCCGTAGGTGCGGTCATTTGAGGCATCTCATTATGCTAGTGTGGAATAGAATAAAGAAGGATGTAATTAGCAAAGCCATTCGTATATGGAGATCTCTTGAATCCTTGACAATGCCTAGTATAGTAAATCTGCCTTATCTTATAGAGGAAATAACCCTAAATTGAACTCAAGGTCATGGGTCCTTTTGATGTTCTCTTTGTTTCCACGATAGTCAAATTTCTTCCAAATTTGAAGGTTTTGAGCTTCAGATGCTCAATGATAGTTAAGGATGCCTATTGCTTATATTGGATGACCTACAAAATCTGGAAGTCCTTAACATATCACATAGTCTTTTTATAAAAGGTCCACTTCTTCCTCCACTGATGCCTGAAAAAATTATTAAGAAGCTAGATAAAATTATCTTGGAGAAGGCTGCTCAATTGCGTGAGTTCTTAACATGTACTGAGCACTCGTGCATCATGTGCTAGCTTACTCGAAGTGATGAAGGTTTTATGAGGTGGTACAAGTATGAGGAAGGTCTATGGAAAATGGATGAGGCGAGGCCTCTTGCTCTTTGATTAGGATACTATAGAGACTATAATTTTAACATTTTGTTTTGCTCGTATGTAATATATAGATAATATGTTGTTGAATAAGCATATATTGAATTGGTTTGTTGTGTTTTAGGTTGTCATCCTCCTAATGCTTTTGTTTTAGGTTGTCAACGTTGAAATACTTGCATAATGATCTTCTCCCATGGGAAAGGTATTATCTGTCTGCATAATTATGTACATATGTTAAAATTTCACTTTCTATTGTTTCAAATTGATCTTTTGTTGTTCATTAATGTTATTTCAAAATGAAGTGGTTTCAAACTAATACGCAATTGAGTATTTTATATATTTCAATTCATGTTATTTATTTTGTAATTATTATTGTGAAATTCATTTCTATTGTCAGGTTTAGTATTTGATAGTGAGATTTTGAAGGAATCTTTGAATTTCACTTCTTTTATACTTTGATGATAAGTTATAGTGACATTGTTCGACTGAAATGGTAATATTAAAGTTTTACTGTGCGTTGTCGTTTTGGCTTTGTAAAATTTGTAAATGATGAAAAATGTTGTTGATACTTAAAGAAACATGCGGATTTAATATTCAGTATTTTACTTGAAGTAAATTTGGGGATTTAGGGTTTTCTCTGTCAATTTTGGCTTTAAAGGCATTTGTCTCGATTTGTTTGTTGCGTTTTCCACGTCCGTCTTTTCTCCTTGACTGAAGTTGAGATAAGTAAAGTAAATTTTCTTCAGTTACAGTGACAATGTCGTTTTTTTATTTTACATTGGTCTAATTAATTTGTCATCGATTTTAACTTTGATTAAAGTGCATGTTATTGTTACGGAGTTCTGAGATTTGTTGTTATTGTTATAAGAAGTTGTTGTTAGATGGTTGTACTAATAATTTGTTATGCTCAGTTTATTGGTTTCTCTGGTAGTCGTGTTGCATATTACTTTCTCGATAAGTTTACTGCTGAAATTGGTGTCTTTCTTACTACGATTTTGTTTGTTCAGGTTAGATTGTTTATTTGTTCTCCTAGTAGTTGCATTGCACACTACTTTGTCGATAACTATACTGCTGGAATTGGTGTTTTTCCATTACAATTTTGTTTATTATCTGTTGAACCAGTCGTCACAGTCACAAAATTAAACCTAAATACCGTAGTTAGCAGTAAGCAGGGTCGAATCCACAAGGAGCAAGACTAACAACCTAATGTATTTTGAGTAGCGGAAATGAAATTGGCAATTGATTAATGAAACTAAATAGACTAAATGCAAATAATGAAATAGTGAAATTAAAACTAATAAAGACTTTATAATAAAAATGTTGCCGTTACGGTTTTGGTTCGACACGAGACCGACTCACACAATTCTTCTCCACACTCTACGATCCCCTAAACCTACAAGACAATGTAAATCAATGAAATGGCTTCCCGACACTCTAGGAATAATCTATCCTGTCTCACCCGATCACTCAAGTTCGATTGGTTAAAGTTGAACGCCGATAAACGCTACAAGGAAATACCACTAGTTGGTACGCGATTAACAAATACAATTTGTCAACACGTATAATCCAATCAACCAACTTCACAATAAACGCAACAATAGTAGAAATTAAATTAAATCCGAACACAACTCAATTATAATCGATGCAAAGTAATGAAAAGAAATATTCATCATTTAATTATTTCAAACCAACGTTTATCATTCAGCAAGTTCTATGAAAACATTAAATCATAATGGACAACAATATTCATCACAAGTTATGGTCAAATCATATTAAAGTATCGAAATCAAGCATGAAACGAAAACAAATATAATTCGAAGCACAATACTACCAAATGTCCTATAATCGGGCTCATCCAACTAGTCGAGAGCTGATGAGGAGAGTCGTGGAGTCAATCTCGATCTCGCCTATGACATAACAGACAACCGGGAACTTAACCGCTCATGGTGGCGATGATGGAGGCCGAAACGATGGAAACAAAGTTGACCATGGTAGAGAGGAGATAACCGACAGCGATATGATGTGAAGAAGGGATGAAAACGACCCACAGATAGCCCGGAATACGAACAGTTGCACTCGTCAAAAAACGTTAATTTTCTGGCGGATCTTCTGGAAAACGGTGGCGGAAATGGGATCTGAAGGTACAGATGGAAAGCTCTGGTGATGGGGAGTCCAGATCAGGTCCTGGGGAGGTGAGAAGTTGTCAGAAATGAGTAGGATATGGGCTAGAAGATGAAGAGGCACAGCGGCAAAATTGCGCATTCCGACGATTTTCACGGCGGTTGAAACTAGGGAAGTGTAGATCTAGCCTTGGGGAATGAAGATCGACTTTTGGAGAGCGTCACCAAAAAATGGCCAGAACTGGCCTGGAAGACGATCACGGTGGTGGAAGATGAAATGTCACGGCTTGATGGTTCTCGGTGGTGGGTTGAGGTAGAGTTGACGAAAAGTTGAAGCTCTCTGCATAAGGAAGATGAAGAGTCACCGGAGGTCACTGGAAATGGAAGATGAAGGGTCGCCGGAAAAGATGATGAACAGTGCCTCCTGGATCATGCGAAATTTCTTTACTTTTATAGAACAAATTGCAAAATATCACTTTCCCTATATAATTGAAAAGTGATAAAATTAGCCCCTTAAAACATGACATTTTACCCCCTAAATAGCATAAATGAGACAAAATCACCCTTAATCCATAAACCACAACCTAATATCAACTCATATACTTTTCAAAATCATTCCAAACACGTTAAATTCATAAGAAAAATATTAGGAAGCGATTTTCGTGAATAAATTCATAAATTCTTTAATTGTCTCAATATACTTCAATTTAATCACACATGGGGTATTTTTATCACCAAAATAGAGTCACTTTCATGACTTTAACATTATCTTGTTGTGTTTAGTGTATATAGTAATACTGTTGTTGATTTATGAATTGATGGTATGAAATGCCAATGGTACAAATGCTTCAAAAGTTACCATCATTGTTATCATGTAATTATCTATTTATTTTTCAGAACAGTTGTCAAGGTTTTGGTATTCTCTACAGCACGTCTGAGATATTGTTTTTTTAATTTATGTCTCTATCACATATCAGGAGAAATAAATGTCTTCCAAGTAATAACAAAGATTTACAATTTCTATTAAGTTGAATGATTGTCTGTTTTCTCTATTTTTATTTATTTGATGATATTATTTTTTCATTGTAGTAATGGCTCCCAAAAACTTGATGAAATTTATTCGAAAACTTGATTTTGAAGTTCTGTATAAAGGAGGATCAAGCAGTGATTCCAAGTTAGAATTGTTAACGCCTTTACAGACTTCTGTTTTACCTGCTTCAGCCTCCAATTCAGTGAAATCTTATTCTGGTTCCTACCATGTTAAATTGATTGAAGAAGAAGATAATTAGTCAGAAGAAATTCCATTACGTAGATCAGTGAAACAATAGAAAAGCTATCAGCAAGAGGGTTCAAAAACGAATTTTGAACGAAAATGGAAATTTTTTTCTAAAGAAGAGCTAGACAGCAAAACATTCAGCTAAGGAAAGATGTAACATTTTTTTTTCAGTTTATCATGTGAATAGATACTTTATTTGGCATGACGATGTTAACGTGGTTTCATTGTTTTTGAAATAAGCTAATGAAGGTTTCTTAGAAATCAAAGAACGTTGGCTTGTTTCAGAAGATGTGATCTCAGATTTAAAAAAGAAAATGAACATGTGATTTCCAAGGTTCGCAAATTGGAGGAACAGTTGAAAATATCAGAGGCCTCGTTTGAAAAGGTCGAAACCGAATTGAAACACTTTCAAGAGTCGTTTAGAAATGCTGAACAGTCTTTTGCAAATGAGCGGCAGCAAAAAGAAGTCTTTAAAAAGAAAAGTAATGAATTGTCTGAAGAAAATGATAACATCAAATATTTAATTGCACAAGTTGAGAAAGGTAAATAAGAGGCTTATGATTCAGTGTCAGAAATGTTTTTGGCCACGATGTCAAAGAATTCAAGAACAGATTTCCAAATGAAGATTCTAGTTTTTTAGAGACGATTGTGTTGAAAAATGAGAAGATGTTGGCTAATAGAGATTATATTGAGTGCAATGCTGTTGTAACTTTCTCTGGTCCACTTAACATTGTTTCTGTAAATTTTTAAACCAATTGTTAAATATTTTGACAATATTTGCCACGGAAGTTTTTATAGTTGTGTTATTATTACGAATGTGGAAGCATTCAGTTGATGCTAATTTTTGTGTATACAAAAAAAAGTCTCCAGCCCATGTAATGTTGCTTTTGTAAATATTTAAAGTGTTTAATAGTACTGTTGATGTTAAGTATCTTGACGATGTCTATCATGCAAGAGTTTGTGGTTGAGTTGCATATGTAAAAAATATGCATTTACAATACATAATACATATAATGTAGCATTCATTGTACCTGAAAATAATAATATAGAACCTTTAAATATCTTTATATCAAGGAATTTATGTTTCTGTATATATTTGAACATTTAATGTGACCTTTTCATATTCATATAAATATCTTCAATTTTTCACATTAATCTCTCATAAACAATGTCTTATATTATATACAATGTATCAATCCTTTTTGTCACAAAGAATGCTTTTTATTATATATAACATTTAAATCCCTTTAATTAAACACTTCTTTGAAAACAATGTTTGTCAATGTTTCTGCCAGTTCATCTTGTTGCAGGAGTAGTAGAATCTTGATACCTTGTCTTGAGGTTACTCTTGATATTGTGACATATAATTGACCATGTGTAAAGACCTGATGTTTCATATACAATCCTACTGTTTTGAGTGATTGACCTTGGCTTTTTATTATTATTATCATACAGAAGCTAATTGTCTTCTCTTCAACCTGAAAGGCCACTTCATATCTACATTCAACATTATTATTCTAGGAATTGTAACAATATCCCCAATATTTGACCTAGTAATAATCACTGCTTGTATGGACCACTTTCCTAAATGGTTTATAATTAGTCTGGTTCCATTGCAAAGACCATCATATTGATTCAAATTATGCAGCAACATAATTGGAATGCTAATCTTCAAATGCGATTCATGTTTGGGCATGCCGGAACACATCAAAGAATTAAGAAATTCAGTCAGATAGAGAATGTCATCAATGTTTGAGATACCTGCTACTTTACAAGTATTGTCTAAGCTGAAATATGTTTTTCCATCTATTGGCAGACTCTGGGTGATATAGTTGTTCAATCTATGTACTGGCTCATTTTTGGGTGTCAATATTGCTATCTCTCTCATATAGTCAATATTATTTATTTGAGTAGATAAATCTGGAAAAACATCATTCATAATTGTTTCTTCGTCATTGGTATGTTGATAGATTTTCAAGTCTTCAGGCATTTGAATGTAACTCTCATCTTCTGCAACATCCGTTACTTCTCCAATATCAAGTAACCATTTGTCAAAAGTCTTCCAGTTATCCAATTATGTCGAGTTTACCAAGTTTGTCTTCAATCTCATGTTCTTTGTAAGTCTCAACACTGTTACATGTTTCCAAAAGGTAGATGATGATAAACAGGCCTGTATTATGTCATGTTTTTTCCATTTTGGTATAACTAGTATAATCTGTCTAAAATCACCACCCATGGCAACAGTGACGCCTCCAAATATTCTATCTGCATTTGAGTGATCTTTTTTAGACAAAATATCTTTCAGAGTTCTATCAAGAACTTCAAAACAACACCTATTTGCCATGGGTGCTTCATCCCAAATGATCAAAGCTGTTTGCTCTAGTAGTTTAGCCAATTGTGTCCCCTTTTTGATATAACATGTACTTTCCTCAGTGATATTTAAAGGGATTTGAAAACATGAATGTGTTGTTTTCCATCAAATAGCAACAGCAATTCTTGATGTAGTTACAGCCAATACAATTTTACTCTTGGATCTTAATTTGGCCATGATTGTTGACCATAAAAAGGTTTACCTATTCGACTATGTCCGTAAACAAAAAATGGTGTTCCACTTTGATTGTTGATGGAATCAAGGATTGAATCATATATATGTCTCTGGCCATTGTTAAGACACTTGTATAAAGCACTATGCAGTGTTTTCATGTTGTCGATATCATAATCTAATTCCTTGGCAATTAATCTATTCAGTGAATTCTCAAAAATTGAATAGTTTGGAATTGGCATTCCAGTGCCAAGGATTTTCCTACCTTTTTCATCAGCTCTTCAATTTCGAACAATGCATGATTTTGAATCCGTTCCTCAGGGTTTCTCAATTCTATCATCTGCATTTTCAATTTAAGAATGTAGGGAATGTCTTCAGATAGGCGTTCTACATTTGCTCTCCACAAGTCTCTTGGACTCACCACTTCATTATATGCAAGAATAGTTACAAAAGGTTGTCTTAACTGTCTTCTAGTAGCCCATGTTGATGTTTCATCCAAGCAATCATTCCACTCTTTATCATCATCCAGCAATCCTAACGCATAACATGCATCTTTGAATGTACTGAATATTTCTCCGTTAATAGTTCAAATATCTTCAAATGATGTTGCTCCTTTTTTTTTTTCACAAATAATATTTCTCACCGCTACCTAGAAATGCAAAATATACCCTGCCAATACGCCTTGATTTTTGTCGTGGGGACCATTTTCTTTTTGTATTCTTCCAAACCCATTTGCTTAGAAAATTAGGATAAGTCAATGATCTTGCAGATTGGTATCGTTGATTACACTTCATCCATTCAGTCAATTTCATTTGTGTAACAACCTTGCTTTCCAAACGTTTAACCAAACACTTATTTGGATAAAAAATAATTGTTTGTTCATTCTTTAAGTGGAATGGCAATCTTTCAACAGGCGATTCTTTGTAATACATGTCAAACTGAAATATCCTCTAGCAAGTTTCCATAGAAGAGATATATCTCTAATGTTTTCAGTTGAATCAATTAAAGTTATATTTATAACAAACATGAACAAACAATATAAAAAAATTATATTTGATGTATTTTGTACATACCTGCAGTCCAGATATGCCTTTATTTCATCTTTGTTTTGTAAAATCTTGCATTGATTGTAATATACTGTATAGCTAGTAATTCTTTGAGAAATATAAGATAAAATCCACCAAATAACTTTTGTAAACATATATATGGAATGTAAAATCCGAAAATTCTAATTCTAATTCATATAAACATATATACAAAATAACTGATAGTACAAGGTAGTCTTAGACAGTGTCGCCAAACTCCTCCGCTTCTTGACGTCCCACCTGATTGTAAGTCATCTAGTACCTACAAAACAGTAAAATAACAGAGTGAGCACTAATTGCTCAGTAAGTAAACCATACTGCACGATTGTTCTTCCTCTGTTACTCATGTTTTGATTTTCCTTTTCTCACTTTATTCATTACTAATATTCTTCATTGCTTTCTGGTATTTTGTATTCTTTTCTGATATTCTGCATTCTTTTCTGATACTCTGATTTGCTACTTACCAACGTGCAAAGACAATGAATAAAACTATATATCCTCAAGCACATAAAAATACTGAATCATGTAAGTAGCATAATACATATGCAGAATAATAAACTTTCCTAAGAAAAGAACTTTCTCTTATTTTCTGTTTCTGTTTCTCTTATGTTGTATCTCTTTCTTTTATTCTTTATTTCTCTTTCTTTTCTTTCTTCTTTCTGGTTGCCGATTGGACTAGGTTGATGCATGGATTTGGAACCCTGGCAATGTGAGTGGTACAGTCCTCATCTACATGCACTACTTATGGAGTGTACAAATATTGTATCTTTCTACTGTGGCCGCTCGCTTGTGGCGGCATGCATGTAGGTATGCTCTACTGGGTGCAGTTCTTATCCATATACACTACTCACAGACTGTACAAATATTGTATCTCTCTGCTGATGCCGCTCGCTTGTGGCGGCGTGTATGTGGGCGTCTATATCACTCATGGGTTCCCCATCGCAAAAACCTTATATCATAGCATGCTATAGAAAGAGAATAGAAAGAGATACTATACACATTTCAATATGAATTTCCATAGCTTGGAAATTCTACACTTACATTCTTTAAAAACATACACTTTCCATATATGAACATATCATTTCATCATGACCATTTCATGGATGCATAACAAATTCATAGAAACATATCATCCTTAGGCTTGTTTATACATACACAAGCTCATACTTAGGTAATATATAACATATTACACATAGCCTCCATGGTCATTCATTACATCAAATGTATATGTTCATACAATCATTAAATAATCACAAAGACCACACATTCAAATATGCTTCACAACCCTTTAAGCATCATTTAAATACTTGGAATCAATCATAGATTATTAGACTAAAAATAAACTAATAAAGTGGAAGCACTTTTGAGGTAGTCATTATGCACACGTCATATTCAAGAAGGCATATCTCGAGTTATACACATCGATTGCTATGGTCTTGGTCTCATTTTAAAACTTAGAGAAAGGGCTACAACTTTTTTGTTTAGGTCTCAACCAGTTCAATAGGTAAGATGCCTAAATATCACTCAAAAAGCCATGGATTTGACGGGGCAACCATGGTAACATGTCTACTTTAAGGCTTTTCCCTACCTATTTACCTCACTTACTCCCTAACCTTTCTTGATGATTCTCCCCTATGAAAACATGTAATATGTTAAAAACCCATCACACAACTAAAGCCATTGATTATCATAAAACTTCAATTCTAGCCTTTCTTTAACCCTTTCTTCATTAGGGTTTAGCCAACTCATGCATGCAATTTCTCTTTGGATTTTCATCAAACACTTCATATGCAAATGCAACTACCATGTTGGCTACACTTCCAAAACTCTCTAATTCAACCAAATTGTGAGCCAAAAACTCACTAAATTTAGTATCAAACCTGGCCGAATTTCTCACTTCTCTACACTCCAAAAATTTCAACACAAAATCTTCCACAACTTCACCAAATAATCGCATAACCATACACTACTTCTCATGGCTAGAATTTATACATCAATAAACATAAAAAACAGCCAATAATTATCTCATATCATCACATACAAACATGCAATAATTCATTCAACACAAGTCTTGCTCAAATTAAGGTTCTAATTAGGTTTACTTACCTTGAATATGTGAGATCACTTCCCTTTTGCTCTAAATCTCTTCCTCTTGGACCTAGATCATATAAAAACCATAACAATTTAAAACTTTAAAGTTTAATCACACTCCTTTTGCTAAAATCTTACCTTTGGATGCTTTAGGATTGGAAATCTATGAAAATCCAAGCCAAATCCTATGATTTCCCTTTGAAATTCAGTAAAGAAAATTGAGAGAAAATGGGGAGAAGATGGCATGAACAAGGGATGCATTTTGGTCAGGGTTTCTTCAAATGAAACCTCATATCAAATAATATAAGCATGTATTCCCATTTTTCCCTTGCACTTTTTATGAAATTCCATCTATGTCCTTTAGTCAATTACTAAAATTCCCTCATTTTTATTATCTTCTTTGATAGTCTGAGAATTATACTGTTTTTATTAGGCTTTAGGCCGGATTTTAGATACTTCTTAGTTCATTTATGCCTGAATTGTGACTTAATTCTTTACATTTTGTGTTTCAGGCCAAAATGGACATTTTGAGCAAATAATGAGCGAATTGGAGTTTCTGGACTCAGAAGTAAGCGGATCTCAGAATTTGGGAGAGTTCTCAAGCAAAGTAAAGCACTATGAAGCTTGTTTCCATGGGAGAGCATCGAAGATCGAAGATCGAAGATTCAAGCAAAGAAGCAAGCGGAGGGCAATTTTGTAATTTCAAAATTATTCGTAAAGATTTGCTGCGGCGAAGTTTGTTCTTCGCCGTGGCGAAATGAGTCATGCACAAGAGTTACTTTTACTTCGTCGCCCCAACAAGATTTCTTCTTCGCCGCGGCGAAGTCTGCAATTTTCATTTTCATTAAAATGCACAGTTTCAATTTTAGGCAAAGTCTTAGGTTTTTGGGCAAGGTATAAAAGCAAAACCTTACCATTTTGAGCGGGGTCGTGTTTTTCTTAGGAGAGAGTAGCTTTTTCATCTTCTTAGTTTTAGATTTGACGAATTTGAATTGAAAAGTGAGAAGATTGGGGATTGAATCTAGTGGATTCTTCAACTAGGGGAGATCTCTTGTCTTTCCTCTCATTTTAATATGTTGAACTTTGTGTTTATTGTTTTTCTTGCTTATTGTATTGATTTAGCTATGAACTAACCCATTTTGGGTTAGGGTTTTGATGTAATTTGGATTCTTATGGATTGAGCAATTGATTTTTATTATTTTCATATGCTATTGCATAGATTGTGTGGTTATTCAGAATTTATTGCTTTTAATTGATGAACATGATGAGATTGAGAAATGAGTCATGTTAAGCTTCTTGGGTAATCACCATTGTGGTATTAAATGCTAGAGATAAATTTAAGAATCAATGACATCAATCTAGGATTCTATGTGCTTAATGAGCTTAGAACTATTAATCTTCAATTTGTTGGATGCGGAAGTTGTAAAACCCCCCTCCAGTCAGGTATCCTCTGAATATCCCTCAATGAGAATCCCGAGGATACATGTCTGGAGAACGAGTTGTATTTAGAAAAAATATGTGTAAGGATAATAATAATAGTATCCAAAAAATGCATATAAAATGTCACGCAGGATCCAAACTTTAAGAAATCATACAATCAAAACATATTTATAGGGTGGAAGCTTCCAAAGGTATTTTACAAATATTTATCATTTACATTATTTACATCAAGATAAAAACATCGAGATGACAATAAATCATCTCCCCTCACGTGTAGTCCCGCTGTCTCTAGCATCCCTCGCTTCTAGTCTACCTGCAAAGCAATCAACAATGAAAGGGTGAGCACTAATCGCTCAGTAAGGAATGATCTGTTTCATTCTGAATGTACTATTTGATCTTTATTTAAACATATTTATTAACACATCACTTATCTTTTACATCTAGGGATACTTCCCCTTTTATTACTAATTCATATGCTTTTCATCATTTTATCCCATGGCAAGATAAACATCAATGTGTACACATACAAATAAGTATATAAACATAGTACATACACATCACATGTCATGACATAACATCTAAAATCATCTAACATGAGTATAAATCATCTCATGATGTAAATAACATCATAACTCATGTAATGCAACTAAATGCATATGAAACATTTAACGTCTAGCCGATCGGACCTTTCTTAGCATCTTAAGCACTTCATATCATCTAGCCTCAAATTTCATCTAGAGCTCATATCATCAGGAGGCGTGCTTACGCGTCATTTAGCATCTAAAGCATATATTCATCTTTCCTCAACCGATATACAAGGATATGCTTACGCGTTTTCCATCATGTCTATATGCATCTCTATCATGTCTATTTGCATCTCTAACATCTTATGGCATGTAAATACATATTTTGGTGAGCTTAATACTTTTAATTCATCTATGGATTATCAACCCATTTACATTACCTCTTGCTCACATACATCATCTTAAAACACGTATTACATTGCATCTTCATACCATTTCATAACATTAATCATGCATTGACATCATGACCATGTATATCTTTCAAAGATCATCTAACTAATGGGTAAACATTAGTACATGGCATAATTACAATAATACATTAATAATCATTTCATAATCATAAGAATTGATAATGTTAAATCTTAAACTTTAATAACCAGTTTATGCTTCAGGCCATTTTGCATCTTCTTCTCAAACGAATTGGCTCTTGGCATAAACATAAAAGTTATAGGTCTGTGTCTTAGCTTTCTAATGATTCAAGAATTATCTCATTTCGGTTTTTATAACTCAAGTTATGGTCGAAATACTGAAGCAGGGTTAACAAAACCCCGAAGCCCACTAAATCCGATTTTTCATATTAACTATGCCACATCAATTCTTATTGACATTAACCAATAGGTTAACTTATGGATCAAATAAACCTCCCCTTAATAGTCTTTAACATCTTAAAGGAAGTGTAAAATCTCATTCCCATAATCATCCATTATTGCTATAACATTGTAAGCTAATGCAAACAACACATCAACACTTCTAATTAATAGCAACCATTCAACACCATGTGGCCTCCAATACTACAATTTTTGCCACAATCAGTATCCACACTTCATTTTCTTCAATCAAACATAACAACTCATAAAACATAAAGAGCAATAACTTCATGTATAATGAATTCAAGGCAATAAGTAAAATAAATGAGTTCAACTACACTTGCCATCAACTAATTCTATGCCTTAAAGCTTTAATTTAAGGTTTCATAAAAATCCACAAACCCTAGCATAAACCCTAAAGTCATGGGAGGTTCTTCCTTACCTTTTTAAAGACTTCCTCCAACAAATCCTTTGCCTTTGACTTCTTTTACACCTTAATCCTACATATATAACATTATACCTCAACATCTACTTCAAATCTTCAAATCACATCAAAACTAAAGTTTTTAATCCTTACCTTAAAACCTTAAAATTGAAGATCCAAGGCTCCTAACTTGTTCTCCTTGAAAAATTAAGCAAAACTCCTTTAAAACTCAGAGAAAGAAAGCTTGTTTCATGGAAGATTTGAGAGAAAATGGAAGAAATGTTGAAGAAAGGCTCTCTCCTTTGGCTTGAACGAATTTCATCTCATTTTTAGGAAAATATTTCATTTATTTTCCAAAATTATGCAATTGGCCCAATTTTTTTAATTGTATAACTCGTAAGTCCTTAATTCTTCATATAAGGGCATTTTGGTCATTTCACACTAGACATAATTATTACTTAATTAATGCCATTGAAATGCAATGAAGCCTACTCATCCTTGACTTTTTCAATGCTTATCCATAGGCAAAATAACCATTTTGCCCCTAAGCCTCTTTATGGATAATTGATTCATACTGTTCCAAATGAATTGACTATTTTGCCCTTAGTTAGATTTTATGCTTTTTAACATAAAATTAACATCTAAAGGACTATTTTGAGTTAGGAACATACCTTTGATATCTTGGGTATTACAGAAGTTTAATAGGGAAAAGTAGGAAAACATAGCCTGAGAATGTATGTTATACAATTTAGAGAATTTGATTTACAATCAAGGCATGTGAATATGGAAATAGCATAATCTATAGGTTTAATCCATAGAGTTCGAATGAAGTCAAAACCCTAGCCATTTGTTTAAGTGATAATACCTTGTGTTTAATCTTGCTTTCATAATTTAGCTTTGAATATTTAGAAATTTTGTTTTAGTTTTAAATTTAATTTTCTTTAGAATTTGAAGTGGGCTTGACTCCTCACCCAACAAGGTCTTATTGGGTGAGGAGTCAGACCCACCTCAAATTCTATCATGGTATCAGAGCCCGGGTTCAATTGAGCTTAGTGTTTAACCAGCGGGTGAGGAGTTTGAGCCAGCAACTACCTCCAATTACAAGCATGACCCAACATATGGGCTTGACTGTGAGGGAAAGTGTTGGAGTCCCACACAGACTAAGCACGCTTAAGCCTACTGGATTATAAGAGAGGGTAATCCTCCCATTCAACAAGGCCTTATTGGGTGAGGAGTCAGGCTCATCTCAAATTCTATCATGGTTCCATGGGTCTTTCATGGGCTTGGGTAGAACTCTCCTTGGAAAACTGGCTTGCGAAGGGAGGGTGCCCAAGCCTTTATAACCCATATGCCAACCCTTTTCCCTTTCAATGTGGGATCTTAACATTCCACCACGCTTCCGCAACCGACGTCCACATCAGCCTCTTTACCCCTTGGGTGACTACACGGATCCCTTTTCCCTCGGGCCTCCATGCCCTTTCTCGGGGTAGCAGCCTAGGCCCAAGGTCAGCCTGCCACGTGCGTGCTGCCACATAGGCACAGGATGATGCTCTGATACCAATGATAGAATTTGAGGTGGGCCTGACTCCTCACAAATTCGATTGCTCCAACTTGAAAACAGTAGAAAACTTAGTGCTTAGCAACCAATCCTTGTGGGAACAATACTCACTCATCACTTTATTACTTTATGCGACTAGTGCACTTGCTATTTTTGCATGTTGTAGTAACAATGCATCATTCTTCACATCATTTTTCTTCCTTTCACTTCCCACTTTTTCAACTAATTAGGAGTGAAAAGACCCATTTTACCCTTAATGAAGTTTTAAGGAATTTTCTTCACATTTGTCTAAGATAACTTTAAAGAAATCCAACTAAGGGTATTAGGGCATAAGTAAAATTACATACCTTGATGTGGGTGTTACATTGATTGTTCTGTTGACCATTGTTTTCAACTTCCATAGAAACTCTCATTGTCTGGTCTTTTGTTGACATACTTGAATAGATACTTGATTAATCTATGTTGATTGTATATTTCAATATTTATGTGAGCATCAAACTTAACCAAAAGATTCATATTATAAGAAACAAGAAAACGGTTATCCAGTTTGATTCCCTTTTTCTCAACAAATGCTTCATTATTCCGTCTTTTGTACATTGGATTTTATTGTGATCCACACATGTTTGATCGACAAATTTCTTTGGAAAATGGTTTTTACATTTTCCTCTCTCCATACATGGTGAATTCTTGTTAACATCACCACATGGACCATGGATCATATGATTTTCGATAGTTGCAAAGGCAACAGGATCAGTTTCCTTATTTGGTATTTCAACAGAAACTATTTCATCTATTTTGGATGCCAAAGGATTCTTATATTCGGAATGTAGAAAAATCAATATATGAGCATGTGGGAGGCCTCTCTTTTGGAACTCGATAGTTTAGATAACTGGAAAAAACAATTATAATGTGTTCAACAATAGTTGGTATAATATAATTTCATATCATAAATTATCAATGAATTAGATTTTTTAAAGAAGATAGAAATATTATTAATTGGATTACTTACTTGCTACTGTTTCACCAAAATATTCACCTTTTTTTAATCTCTCGCATTAGCTCAAGCAATTTGATCTCAAAAACTCTACAAACTGCAGTTACTCTACTTTCTTGATCACATTTTCCAATACAATTCTGTAGATATTATATCTCTGGCCACTTGGGATTACAGGTGAATGTTAGAAAAAATATCTGGATATCCAAAACATCTACAAATTGCCATTGCATCTTGATAATTCTGAACACACTATTGGGGACTACTTGTGTGAGATGAAGGGAGCAACATAGATTTCCCTAGATGTTGTGCGTTAACATCATCTTTTAAAATGGCATCCATCAACCCGCTGTACAAATCACTCCTCAATTTTTTTTCTAATTGTTTCTAATCCAACGAAATCTTTCCTCTTCAGCAACCATATATGCATCCACAATATATTGCTATAATAATATACTTGATCTTATCAAAGTATGCCCTTCATGTAATCTATAGTAGAACCAAAATGCATAATAGTCTCTCATGCTCAGACTGTTTCTCTTTTAAGACTTTTTGTCAAGTGACTCTTTATGGTTAATGTCAATTCTGTATCCATCTTCTCCATATGGCAATAATATTGGATAACTTAATGCCATAGAGCTTGGATGCAAGTAAGAAATTCTTTGAAGACCCTTTTTTGTATGATGAACAATGATATCTTTTTCGGCTTATGAAATTCCAATATCATCAACAATTAAACCTGTAATTTCTTATTCAGTTAGCAAATTGTATTGTCTTCCATCTTTTTCCCCTTTCATTTTCAACCGCAAATGCATATTTCTAATATCATTCCAATGCATATGGTCCCTGACAGAATGAAAACTTTTAACCAATTCATTGTTCACATCAAACATCAATTGCAATTCCTGCACAAATTTCATATCAATAGTATCTTCAGCTGTATTATCTCATTTAGAATTTAATCTATGATTGGTTTCATACTTTATGTCATAAATATAAAGCTGTGCAAACTGAGGTTTTCTTCCTTCAAGTGGAAGTAATTATCCTATTCGATGGTAATTATGTCTGCAAAGTTTGAAAACATATGGACCACCACCTTGGTTAATCTCATGGTCAACATGCCCTCCCATTGATGTAAATGAGAACAATGAATTGTATATCCTTATTTTGCTTCTGAAACTAATTCCCTTGTTACCACTGCCCACATCCAATAAACTTTTTAATGGTTCTGGCGATTGTTTCAATAATGGTAAGTGAACTTTGCTATCCATACAACATAATGAAAACAAAGGGATGGTTGGCTCTTGGTTTTGATGTAGCATGGAGGCACACCGGCGACTTACCATTTCACAGACGCCCCCTTAAGGGATTTGCTTTCATCCCCCACCACTCCCAAGACCAAGGGGAAGTCAATTGGGGAGCATGGTGAGTACCATCGCTAGGCGGCTGATGGTACTCACCATGCTCCCCAATTGACTTTAGCCCCTTGGTCTTGGGTTCGAGGGTGGGGGAGGCGAAAGAAATCCCTTAAGGGGGACAAGATCGAGTAGAATGGTGGGGTCGCTGGCCGTGTGCCAACTGGGCCGCCACATTTAAAAGGCGCCTTTTATGTAACGGGCCACCACTGCATCGCTGCTGGGTCCGGCCACGGAGTTCACACAGCTCCCTACACGTGGCAGGATATCTCTCCCCCCCTTAAGGAGATTTCTTTCGCCTTCCCCACCACTCGAACCCAAGACCAAGGGGCTAAAGTCAATTGGGGAGCATGGTGCGTACCATCGAGCCTAGAAATCCCTTAATGGGGGAGAGATCTGAGTATGAATGGGGCGGGGGCGGGCGTGTGCCGAATCCGGGTCGTGACATTTAAAAGGCGCCTTTTAAATCAGCATACGACACACTACCGCCGCCAGTTGCTCTAGCACTTCCCCCTTCCCCCGAGGGATTTGCCTCCTCGAATTCCCAAGACCAAGGGGCTATAGTCGGGGAGCATGGTGAGTACCATCGAGCTAGGCACGATGGTACTCACCATGCTCCCCAATTGACTATAGCCCCTTGGTCTTGGGTTCGAGTGGTGGGGGAGGCGAAAGAAATCCCTTAAGGGGGGGGACAGTACTGAGTAGAATGGTTGCGGCGTCGGGGCTGTGTGCCGAATCCGGGTCGTGACATTTTAACAGTTCACTCTTCGTACCACATGAGTGATCCACAATGAATGGACTTGTAGAATGGTTCACCAAGTTCTAGGACTCTTTTTCTAATGTGCAAAGAAATAGTGTGATATTTTTAGAAAGTAATAAAGTTAGAACTTACATGTATTTTGTTAATTTCCGAACTCACAATGATATTTTTTTTTCTAAGTAACTTTAATATTTGAGTCAACAATTAAGTATGTCTAACTAACAAATGACGTTTGTTACCTCTTTTTGTTAAGTGAGATTTTGAAGCTCTATTTGTCTCTGATAAAGAAATATTTTGTTTTTTCAATCTTTGACTTGGAAATGAAAATAATAAAAAAAAGATCATCACAATATTCAACAACACTTGCAATGCTGTAAATGGTTTGGCAAAGTTCCACACCTTTATTTTTACAATGTAATGAAATAACATTATATTTTTAAAATATAACAAACTGAATGTTTAAATGTATGTTGTCAGATTCAAAACTCACGATTGTGTTGTTCTGCATTAGTAATTCAAATATTAGAATCCAGATATGGAGAAGCACCTGAAAAACGTAGATTTAGTTAGCTAATGTAACTTATCATAATCCAAAAAACATAGGTAACCATTAATATTAAATTTTTTTTTTTTTACCTCTTTTCCTTTTTAATTTAGACATCCTCTTTGTTCTATTTTCCTCACATAACTTATTTACATTTACAGAAGCATTTGAAGAACTTGTTGAACCCTTCTCTGTGTTTGATACACATTGTTTTTGTTTTTTAGATTTCTCATATGGGTTTTAAAATAATAATATTAGAATTAATACTATACCATGCAACAAATTATATAATAGCAGAGCTTAACCAAAAGGCAAAAACATTAATTAAATATCTCATTTATATTTATATAAGTATTTAAAAAAATTATTATGACACTTGTCACATCTTTCTATTGAGTGAGATTTTGAACCTCTATTTGTCTCTGATAAAGATTTCTTTTGTTTTTTAAATGTCTGACCTAAGAATGAAAATAATTAAAAAAAAAAGTCATCACAATATTCAATGTAATGACTTCTTTCTAATAGTATATTTTATAACATATACTATGAAAACATCCATAATTAGTATATGAAAATAGTTGGGCCCAAATTTTTCTTTACATACAAAATATAATTCTTTACATATATCAAAATAACAAGTACAAAAACTTAGCAATGGTGGACAGTAATGCCGATTCTCTTTGCTTGTCGACGTCCTTCCGACCGCTGCTCACCTATTTCCTTCAAAAACATGGAAAAACAACGGGGTGAGCATAAAAATGCTTAGTAGGTAAATCCCTTAACTTTTCTTCTTTCCTTACTTAATTCTCTTCTTCTTTCTTTCTCTGTTTCTAATTCTCACTATTCTTTTCTTTCTTGCTAATTCTCTCTATTTCTTTCTTACTCTTTCTGTTCTTTCTCTTCTTGCTACTCTTCTATTCTTTCTAACCATAATAAAATTCATGGGAATATGCATAAATGAAATGCATATGCAATAATGCATAAAAATGCATTTTATTTCTTCTTTCTATTTCTTTTCTATTTCTTTTCTTTTCTTTTATATTCTTTTCTTCTCTATTCTTTTCTTTTCTATTCTTTTCTTTTTCTTTTCTATTCTTTTCTTTTCTCTTCTTGTCTTGCTTGCCCAAGCTTCTCTTTTCTTTCTTGTTTCTTTTCTTTTCTTTGCTTTGCTTGTTCAAGCTTTCTCATTCTTTCTTATTCCTTCTTTTCTTATTCTTTGCCGATCGGACTCGGTTGATGTATGGATTCGGAACCTTGGCTGTGTGAGTGAGTACAGTCCTCATCTACATGCACTCTTGCGGACCGTACAAATTTCGTTTCTTCTTAGGCTACTCAATTAAGGTGTGTGCATGTAGGAATTCTTCTTGGTACAACCCTCATCCACATACACTCTTACGGGTTGTACAATTCTTCTTCTTCTTATGCCACTCAATTAAGGTAACGTGTATGTGGGAATTTCTTCTTAACACTCACGGTTCCCCATCACAACAACCTATTCTTTTCTCTTCTCTAACACTTTTTCTTTCTTTAATTCTTTAATGCTTATTCTTTATTTCTCTTTATTCTTAGAATGTTTTATTCTTTCTTTCTTTATTCTTTATTCTTTCTTAAGTTTCTACACATACACAATTATATGCATATGGATGGCTCATGCTTAAAATTTCTTACTTAAATGCACTTATGAAATGCACACATGCAATGTTGCATAAAATTAAGGTTTCTACTCAACTCATACTTCTCTTAGGCATTTCATCAAACAATACTTGTGCATAAACAAACCCTAATGTAATTATCATTCTATTTGTTTCTTAAACCATCCAAATTGAGAGAAAAACTCTCTTGTAACATCACCATACCTACATGGCAAAAACACTCCCAAAAGTTTCTCCAATTCTTCCAATTTCAACCCATCATCAACCCATCACATATACTCCTCATATTCAAGTATATCCAACAACAAGCATAGCTAATCATCCATCTCATCTCAATTTCTCAACAATCATAACATATGCATATTTAAAAGAAATCTCTACTCACTTGATTTTCTTAAACTTTAACTTAAATTGGATTTTTGAGTAGAATTTACTTACCTTATGCTTGAGTAGTCTCTCCTAAGCTCTCTACTCTTGTTGGATTCAAATCTTCTCTTAACCCTAAGCATAAACTTCATAAGAACTCAACTTTTACACAAATAAATCATAGATAAACAACAAGAATCCTTACCTCTTGAAGCCTAAAATCAAAACCCTATAAAAAAAACCACTCAAAAGCCCTTAAAATCCTTGGAGGATTGAATGAAAATTTAAGAAAAAATGGGGGAGGGATGTGGCGGTGGAATGAAGAAAAATAAGGGTTTCAAACCCTTAACACTTTAGTTTATAAACACACTTTCACATTTTGTCCTTACTCTTTCTTAGAAATTCCATCTATGTCCCTTAGTCAATTACCATAATGCCCTCATTTTTAATGCATTCTCTATGAAATTCTATCTCTTTTCACTCCCCACTTTTTCAACTAATTTTGAGTGAAAATACCATTTTACCCTTCATGCAAGTTTAAGGCATTTTCTTCATATTCTCTTAAAATCACTTTAACAAAAATTAACTAAGGGCTATAAAAACATAAATTAAATCAGGTACCTCCATGTTGGGCATTACATTCAACAACATTTGCAATGTTAAAAATGGTTCGGCAAAGGTTGACACCTTTATTTTTACAATGTAATGAAACAACATTATGTTTTTAAAATATAACAAACTGAATGTTTGAATGTATGTTTTTAGATTCAAAACTCATGATTGTGTTGTTCTACATTAGTAATTGGAATATTAGAATCAAGATTTATAGATGATGAAGCATTTATAAAACATAGATTTAGTCAGCAAATTTAACTTGTCATAATCTAAAAAACATAGGTAACCACTAACACTATATTTTTTACCTCTCTTTCTTTTTAATTTAGACATCCTCTCCATTCTATTTTCCTCGCGTATCTCATTTACATTTACAAAAACATTTGAAGAACTTGTTGAACCCTTCTCTGTGTTTGATACACATTGTTTCTGTTTTTTAGGTCTCTCATCTGGATTTCAAAATAATAATAATAAAATTAATACTATACCATGCAACAAATTATATAATAGAAAAGCTTACCGAAAAGGCAAAAATAGTAATTAAATATCTCACTTATATTTGTAGAAGTATTTAAAGAAATTATTCGATCTTTCTTTGTCTCCGATACATATTGTTTTTGCTTTTCAAATGTGTTACATGGAATTCAAAATAATAGTAATACGATTGAGACTATGATAATCCTAGGATTATACTGTTTTATCTATGCTTTTTGGTTGGATTTTGGATATTTCTTCTTAAATTTGTGCTTGAATTGCAACTTAATTTCATATATTTTACGTTTCAGACCAAAACGTGCAGTTAGAGAAAAACTGAGTGGAATTGAGTTTTTGGACCCAGAATCAAGCGAATTTCAGGAATCGAGAAAATTCTGATTTGAATTGGAAGCACTATGAAGCTTGTTCCTATTGGGTATCACTAAGATTGAAGATTCAAGCAAAGAAGCAAGCAGAGGGTAGTTTCATAATTTTTGAAAAGTTCACCGCGGCGAGAAAGTCTCGGTCATATAGTTCAATAAAATCCAACACGATGCTGCGGCGAAGTTTATTCTTCGCCACGATGAAAGCCGCAAATTTTTAGTTTATTAAAACTGTGTGTTTTAATTGTATTGGATGAGTCTTAGGGTTTTAGGGTCGACTATTTAAGAAGGACTTGTTCATTTTCAAAAGGGTTCGACACTGTTTGGAGGAAAAAGAAAGAAATTGAAGATTGGAAGCCTTTGGGTTCATCAAATACGGAAGATTTTATTCTTTTTCCGTTTTCCTAGCATGTTGAACTCTTTTTTTACAGTTTTTCTTAGGATTTGCATTATTTTCAGTATGAACTAAGTCACTTTTGGGTTAGGGTTTTGATGTAATTGGGATTTTAATGTCTAATCTATAAATTGATGTTGCTTTCATATTTTATTGCTTGGATTATATATTTATTCTTGTTTTAATTGCAATTCAATTGTTGAGCTTGATGAGACTGAGAAGTGATTCTTGTATTAGCTTCTTAGAGTAAATACCATTGATTGATTGAAAGCTACAGATAGGTTCGGAGATCCATGAAATCAATTTAGGATTCCACTTAGCTTAATGAACTTGGAACTATTAACCTTCAAATTGTAAGGTGCGGAAGCTTAGATAATCCTTGCATGTGAACTTAGAAGCAACACAAATCGTAGACTAAACCAGAAAATCCTAGTGATGTCAAAACCCTAACCGCTTTGTCTTGAATTGATTTTGCCTTCATTAGTTAGATTTTAAATTATGTTGTTGATTTTGTTTTAACTTCAACTTAATTGTCTCCCGCAAATCCAACCATTTTTCGTTTACTCCAACTTGATACAAATTAGGAAAATTAGTACTTGACACGCAATCCTCGTGGGAACGATACTTTACTCATCATTCTATTACTTGTTGTGACTAGTGCACTTGCTACACATTACATGTTGTAAAAACGCGCATCAAGTTTTTGGCATCGTTGCCGAGGATTGATTTTGTGTTAATATTGAATTTTTCTAGTTTTAGCTAGATTTGAGTTTTAATTGTTTTCTAGTTTAATTTTGCTGTTTCTTTTCTGTTCGCTTGTGATCTCACGCTCTCTTTCTGTCTGTGTAATTTACGCGAAGAGCTAGATGCCATCTAGTGGTTCCTATTAATCTAGAGATTGAAAGAACCGCAAGAAGACTTAACAGAGAAAGAAGAGAACGAGAGGCGATAGTCATTGAGATGGCTGAAAACAGAACGTTGAGGGAATTCTTAGTGCCCTCTATTGATGGTAGTGGTCCAACTATAACTAGGCCACCAGGGCAAGCCAACAACTTTGAAATAAAGCCGACAATCATCAAATGATCCAACAATCGATACAATTTGGGGGAGATCCAAAGGAAGACCCAAATTCATACATTGCGAACTTCTTAGAGTTTTGGAACACATTCAAGGCAAATGGAGTGTCGGATGATGCCATCAGGTTAAGACTGTTTCCATTCTCATTAAGAGATAAAGCAAAGGGATGGTTAATGGCACTACCAACAGGAA
This sequence comes from Pistacia integerrima, assembly GCA_026225825.1. NCBI lineage: Eukaryota > Viridiplantae > Streptophyta > Magnoliopsida > Sapindales > Anacardiaceae > Pistacia > Pistacia integerrima. The sequence goes on from CM047749.1 coordinate 41,573,307, forward strand.
CAATCACCACTTGGAATGAATTGGCACAAAAGTTCCTGACTAAATATTTCCCACCAGCGAAATCTACAAGGATGAGGAACAACATCACATCATTTCTGCAGAAAGAGAATGAGTCACTTTATGAAGCTTGGGAAATATATAAGGAACTGTTGAGAAAGTGTCCACACCATGGTTTGCCGGTTTGGATGCAAGTCCAAACTTTCTATAATGGGTTGATGATAAATGTGCAAACAATGGTGGATGCAGCATCCGAATGAGCATTGCAAAATAGGACACCTGATGAAGCTTATGAGTTACTTGAATTCCTGGCAAGTAACAACTATCAGAGACCCAATGAGAGAATGCATTCGAAGAAGTCTATGGGTATTCATGAAGTTGATGCTTACACGGCCATTTCAGCCCAACTTACAGCACTTCAAAAGCAATTAGGAGGTATGCAAGTAAATTCTATTCAAACACCTCAAATGACATGTGATTTTTGTGCAGCTAACCATGCGAGCAATGAATGCCAAGTGGGGAACACCTTTGCTTCAACTTTATCATCATCAGAACAAGTCAACTATTTGGTAGGGAATCAGAGACAACAGAACAATCCTTTCTCCAACACGTACAATCCTGGTTGGAGAAATCATCCAAATCTATCTTGGGGCAATCAGAATAATCAGTGGAACAAAAGAAATGCGCTAAACAATCAAGTTTGGGTGAATCATCAACCAGGGGATCAAAGATTGTTGAAATTGGAGGATATGTTCGAGAAGTTCATGCAAGGGACCACAGGTTTCATGAGCGAGATGAGGGAAAATTTCAAAAACCAAGAGGCGTCCATTTAAAACTTAGAAGTATAGATGGGTCAAATAGCCAAAAAGTTGAATAAGCAACCTTAAGGTTCCCTACCAAGTAACATGGTGACAAATCCATGTGAACAAGTAAATACAATAACTTTAAGAAGTGGAACAGTCTTGGAAGAGGTTGAACAAAAAAGAAAGGATGAGAACCCACCAAGTAAAGCGAAGGAAGAATCTGATGAAAAAATCGAGGAAGAAGTCATGGTTGAAGAGAAGCCAATGAGTCCCAAAGAAGAAGAACCGAAGAGGGAAAAGAGGCCAAAGCAAAATAAGGAAAAATTTCCATTTCCTGAGATACCACCAGAGTTGGCACATCATACCCGCCCTGCGCCTTTTCCTCAGAGGCTCATAAAGCAAAACCCGGATAAGCAGTTCACGAAATTCCTTGATGTATGTAAAAATTTGTACATTAACATTCCTTTTGTAGATGTCGAGCTATGCCAAGTTCCTTAAGGAAATTCTGGCAAACAAAAGAAAATTGGAAAAGGAGGAAACAGTGATGCTTATAGAGGAGTGAAGTGCCATTCTGTAGAAGAAGCTACCACCAAAACTCAAAGATCCAAGGAGTTCCACTATCCCTTGTGTCATAGGAGATATTACATTTGATAAAGTTTTATGTGATCTGGGTGCAAGTATAAATCTAATGCCTTTTTACATTTTTAGGAAACTAGGGATTGGTGAAGTGAAGCCTACAACCATATCCTTGCAGCTTGTAGACAGATCCATCAAGCATCCAAAGGGCATTATTGAAGATGTACTAGTTAAGGTGGATAAATTCATTTTTCCGACAGACTTTTTTGTGTTGGATATGGAAGAAGACAAGAAGATTCCTCCCATCTTGGGATGACCATTTCTTGCTATCGGAAGAGCCTTAATTGATGTATAAGAGGGGAAGTTGATCATGAGGGTGCAAGAGGAAGAAGTGACATTCAATTTCCTTGAGACTCCAAAAGTTCCATCGAAGCAAGATTTATGTTTCAAAATTGACTCGGTAGATTAGTCGGCAATTAAAACTTCCAAAATTAATGATCCTAAATCGCCAATTAAGGGATGCATGGTCAAGTCAAGGCATATCAAAGACGAAGACCATAAACCAAAAGTTTACACAACATACCTAGAGGGGCCACAATCGAGCAAATGTCTTCACAAGGGACGAACTTCTCAGTTCAAGAATGCTGATGGAAAGTTAAAAAATTGGAAAGTTGTCGATGAGAACGCTCGAACCCTAAAAGGAATGACCAAGGGATGGAAATGGATGGTTAAGCTCTCAACAAAGACCCGATGTGACAAGAATCATCAACAATTGAAGCCTCAGTCTAGGGAACATGTTCAGGAAGATATGCATCTAGATAGTCTAGATTGACGAAAGACTAGAGAAAGTCGAGCTTTCGACTATAAACAAGGGCTTCTTGGGAGGCAACCCAAGCATTCTAATTTGTAGTGTTTTTCATTTGTTCTATTATTATTTGACTTAGGAAATAGCTTAATTTCATTTTCCTGTTGTGTTTCAGGTGAGTGATCAAAAATTGGAGTGAAGCACAAATTGCCCAGACTTTGCCGCGACGAGAAAAAAACTTCGCCACGACAATAAACTCACAATCAGATTCGTATTTGGAGTTCTCAATTTTTCGCCATGGCAAAGAATGGATTTCGCCACGGCGATAAACTCTCGGTGATCGAAGTTCTAAAATTTTCTAGATTTCATCGCAGTGAGAAAAATTCTTCACCGCAACATCGATCAAAATCAAGAACTTCGCCATGGCGAAATTTCTAGTTCACTACAGCGAAGGCCAATTTCTATATAAACTCATGTCACTTTCCCATTTTTTTTCACAAGCAATGCAAAAGACTCCAAGAACTAAACACTTCCACCTTCAATCCAGATCATTTCCAGTAAACATTCTTCTCACTACTCCACTCCTAAACCCTCATAAACACTAAATCATCTTAATTTTTCAAGGATTGTGCAAGAATTTGTAGAAACCCTAGGTTGACTAAAATTGGGGATCTTTCAATTTGGGCAAAAATTAGCAAAATCGAAGGTGAATCTAAGGTGGGCAAAGTATGAATTGATGTATCTAGCTTTGATATCGAATCAATTTTAGTTTATACTTGCTTTATATTTAAGAATTGATTAAAGTGCTTGAGTTTGAATTGTTGTGAGCTGTCAGGTGAATTTGGGTTGAAAAATGTGGAGTTTGAGTTGTGTGTGTTGAGGAAGTCTGGGTTTGTAATTTCGAAGTTGATTGACTGCATTTGGAAGATTGGTGATTTTGAGGTGTAAGTGTCAATTTCAAAAACTTAGGGTGAAGTGAGGAAGTGATTTTGGTTGTAGAAATTATGCATTAGTGTTGAATTTGTGAATTGAATAGCTAAGTTTGGGGGTAGATTTTAGTGAACATTATTGAAAGATGAAATGCCACTCAAATCTATTCCCAAGGGTAAAGGCAAACAAGTCAATAATAGATTTGTGAATAAGAAGGCTATGAAGCGTTATGAAGCAGCAATTCAAAGAAAACACAAAGGTTTTATTGCCGAGAGAGGATTGACCACTGTCAATGCAAACATGTGGAGTAAAGGGAGAGGTTGGGAAATCTTTCTGCATGAACCGAAGCATTTAGCCATAGAGCCAATTGTAAGAGATTTTTATGCAAACTTCTCTAAGTGTGAGCCCAGGCATGTATATGTGAGCGGTATTAAGATGTCGTTTAGTGCAAAAATAATTAATGAATTCTACCAAATTGATCCAATTGATCGTGATGAGTATGTAGAATTCAAGGCTAAGGAGATTAACTATAATGAGATTCTTACATTTATTGTAAAGTCGGGTACCTCTTGGGAAATTTCAAAGAAGGGAAGGAGAAGCATAAAAGGGACTAATTTGATCCCCATGGCTAGAATTTGGCAATACTTTGTCTGTACGAGGATGGTTCCAAAAACACACTATAGTTTAGGGGGTTTTGAGCGAACAATCTTACTTTATGCCATTGCCATTGGAAAGAAGATGGATGCGGGGAATACCATAATGGAGAATATAAGGCATGCAACCAAACCAGGGAGAGTGAGCTTTGCCTTCCCACATCTCATCATTGAGATTTGCATTAAAGCTAGAGTCAAGAAGGCAGATGATGAACCACTTCTTCATCCTACCCTAGTCCTTGACCAAGCTTATTATTTCATGCTCCTAGAGCGTCCTACCAGTGGAGGAACCAGCTCTAGCTTGAAACGACCAAGAACCACAACAACTGCCACAACACCTGTTTCAGCATCCACAGTAGGGGAGTTGTTGCAACAAATCTTGGAAAAAGCAAACATATGGAACGACGTCAAGATTAGATGGCAGGTTAGACCCGAATGTTGTACGAGATGCAATACAACTGCTGCACCAATCTAGGCATTGATGTATCAAATTTCCAATGGCAAGATTGGCAAGACCAGGGAGAATATGATGCCATGGAAAAAGATGATGATGTCAAAGAGGAAGAGAAAGATGAAGAATGAAGCCTGAAACACTTTTATTTGTAGTTTCTGTTTTCATTTCTTTTTGTTTTGTAAATTGGAACCGATTTTCTTTTGTTAGATCATTAATTGTTGTTGTTTGGATTTTCTAGTTTAGCTTGATAAGGTTGAGATTAGGTTGTAAGTTTTTCGTATTTATTAGTGAAGATTTCTAACACAGTAAGCACCATAGATTTTCATTTGTTTTACAGATGATGATGATGAGGCAGCCAAGGAACGGATGTCAGGATGTTAAACGAAAATCAGCCTTCATGGATTAATCAGGGGAGTATCTCGTAGCCTTTACTTATGTTTTTCTATTCTTGAGATGTGCATGATGTGACATTGGGGATAGTGTCATTTTAAGTTTGGGGGTAGGCAAATTTGAAAAATTTTATGTTTAGTTGGTTTATGTGTTTCTTCTTATTTTAAGTGCATTGATTGTTATTTGTTTAGTATGTGGTGTGTTTTGTGTTGTGGTTGCCAATGATGAATTGCATAAGTCTATGATGAAAATAGGATTGTTGAGATTTTATTGATGGAAAATGTTAAACATTGCTTCAAGTTTAGGTTGGTTGATTAACTTTTCTTTTCTAGAGGTTTGTTGAGTGGTTCAACCATCATTTTCATTCTTTCGGCATGCTTAGAAACATTTTATATGGTTAGGTGAAGTCTTGATAATGTTGGTGGACTCTAGAACCTAGTTGAGAAGTGCTTGAGACAAAATTCTAGGAATAGACATTATTGAGGAAACGATTTAGGCATTTTTTGGAACGTTTGAGCCTATCCAGCCGACCATGAATAAATTTTTCCCTAGTCACCCATTTGAGCCTTATGAGATTATCACTGCCTTATTCTTCTTGTGCAACCAAAAATACCCAAGCCTTTCACCCTAAACACGTTTCATACCCGTTAGGAGAATTCCAGACTTCGTGTACAACATAAAAGAGTTGAGAGGCGTGTGAAGAAGTGTTGAATTAAAAAGTTCACATTCAAAAATAAAAAAATGAAAAAATAACTCTGTTTATAATTGTCATCAAAATTGCTGATTTCCTTATGCATTTCTAGCACAAAAATAAGAAATGCATAAGTTTAGGGGTTGTGAAAAAAAAAAAAAAAAAAGAGATTGTTGAAGTTTGTTTGGATAATGAAATGAATGTGGTGTGGATTTTGCTCTTTGTGTTTACATGAGAAAACGGAGTTCTCTTGCTTTGTTTTTCCTATCCTTTCTTTCGAGCCACTCACCCAAGCCTAACATTACAAGCCAACAAAGACCTTTTGATCCTTTGTGATATCTAGTCCTCGTTAGTGGAGAGTAGTTCGATACTTAGGCTTATGAAGTCTACCACCATTTGATAAACTTCATATTTCTGCATAAAATAATCTGGGAAGTCGGAAAGTGGATTGAAATGGGGATTACCTACTTAGGGGGCCAATAAAGAAAGATAGTCAATCAACTTATAACTTCTCGGAGTGTTAAGCATTTTCTCGTAATAATGTTTCAACAATTTTTTAGACTTGTTTCAATTCTAGGCATTTCTTTGTGTTTGATTTTGATTCTAAATTTCCTTTATCATTTTGAATTTGTTGTCTTTTTCTGTTTGTTAGTTGTTCTTCTTTAGTTGAATTTTGTGCCTGATGCTCGAGGACGAGCATACCTTAAGTTTGGGGGTATTTGATAATCTTAGGATTATACTATTTTATCTATGCTTTTTGGCTGGATTTTAGATACTTCTTCTTAAAGTTGTGCCTGAATTGCAACTTAATTTCATATATTTTATGTTTCAGGCCAAAACGTGCAATTAGAGCAAAACTGGGCGGAATTGAGTTTCTGGACCCAGAATCAAGCGAATTTCAGGAATCGAGAAAATTCTGATTTGAATTGGAAGCACTATGAAGCTTGTTCCTATTGGGGATCACTAAGATTGAAGATTCAAGCAAAGAAGCAAGCGGAGGGCAGTTTCATAATTTTAGAAAAGTTCGTCGTGGCGAAGTTTATTCTTCGCCACGACGAGAAAGTCTCGGGTCAGATAGTTCAATAAAATCCAACTCGATGTCATGGCGAAGTTTATTCTTCGCCTTGGCGAAAGCTACAATTTTTTAGTTTATTAAAACTGTGTGATTTAATTGTATTGGATGAGTCTTAGGGTTTTAGGTCGACGATTTAAGAAGGACTTGTTCATTTTCAAAAGGGTTTGACACTATTTGGAGAAAAATGAGAGAAATTGAAGATTGGAAGCCTTTGGGTTCATCAAATACGGAAGATTTTATTCTTTTTCCGTTTTCCTAGCATGTTGAACTCTGTTTTTACAGTTTTTCTTACGATTTGCTTTACTTTTAGTATGAACTAACTCACTTTTGGGATAAGGTTTTGATGTAATTGGGATTTTAATGTCTAATCTATAAATTGATGTTGCTTTCATATTCTATTGTTTGGATTATGTATTTATTCTTATTTTAATTGCAATTCAATTGTTGAGCATGATAAGACTGAGAAGTGATTCATGTATTAGCTTCTTAGAGTAAATACCATTATTTGATTGAATGCTAGAGATAGGTTCAGAGATCCATGAAATCAATTTAGGATTCCACTTAGCTTAATGGACTTGGAACTATTAACTTTCAAATTGTAGGTTGCGGAAGCTTAGTAGGGGTTAGTAGCATAATATAGCCTGAGAAGGTATATTCTGCAGATTAGGGTGTTCGATTTATAATCCTTGCATGTGAACTTAAAAGCAACAGAAATTGTAGACTAACCCAGAAAATCCTAGTGAAGTCAAAACCCTAACCGCTTTGTCTTGAATTGATATTTTCTTGAATTGATTTTGCCTTCCTTAGGTAGATTTTAAATTACGTTGTTGATTTTGTTTTAACTTCAGCTAAATTGTCTCTCACAAATCCAACCATTCCTCGTTTACTCCCGCTTGATACAAATTAGGAAAATTAGTGCTTGACACACAATCTTTGTGGGAACGATATTTTACTCATCATTCTATTACTTGTTGCGACTAGTGCAATTGCTACACATTGCATGTTGTAAAAATAGACTATACTACACAAAAAAATTATCTTATTAAACAAAACATAAATTAATTCACTCAACAATTATTTCATATCTATGAAAAAAGTATTCACAACCATGTAATATATAAAATAATTGTATGACTATATCAAAACAAATAAGCTAGTTATTTTTGTTTGGAAGTTTATTATGGATAATTTTCTTGTGAAATTCATATGTCAAAATAAAACAACAAAGACATAGATTGAACTTGTTTACTCTTTAGATAATAATTATATGGAGTTCTAATATTAAATACCTTTTTTCTTTTTGGAGATTGACTTTCGTATTCGCTTTGAAAATTTAGGCCTTTTTTTTTGTTCCATATAAACATTCTCAATTTTCTATTCTCCTTGCATACTTTTGTTCTCAAATCAACGATATTTATTTTTCCAAAATCATATTCCAATTTGTAGTTTTCAATCGCTTGCGAATATAATTCCTAGATATATATGATTGTATAGCTTCTGCATCCGTAGGAACCATCTTACAATCTTGTACCTAACCCAAACAAAAAATATATTATGTTAATTGCATTCTTTTTTTCAACTGTGTTTAGTCCAAATTATTATAATTATATGCAAAAATTGATAACAAACGATTTACTATAGTTTTTCATGTAAATTTACAGATCGAGAAATGTTTTATTAAAACTTTATAGCATAGAATATTATAATTTTCCAGCAAGATTTGAACTGAAACAGAGCTTCATATGTTACAGCCACGCATTAAAATGGTTCGCCAACAAAAAGATTTCCAAACAAAGGAGACATTTATTATTATAAGTATGAATAAATTGTTGGTTTGGCAATAATCTACCAAAAGTATATCATGCATATGTTGATTCGACAACTGAGAATAACTTTGACTCTAACATTATAACCAAAAAGATACTTGCATCTATTACAGTTATACTTATATTATGGTATTCTAATTAACTCGTCACAATTCTACATGCCCCTTATATATAAATAAATGCTTTATCAATTAAATTTTGATCTTATGGAAATCTTAATCGATTACCGTTCTAATGAAAAATTATGATGAACAATGAAGTTTTCAATCTATACTTTATTGCTTTTCCAAGAATTTATATAAATATTTTCAAAAATTAAAATGGTCAAATTCACTTGTATATCACAATCAATATACAATTTAACAATTGTAAAGAAATAGTTCACATAAAGAATATATTCATCACCTTTAATAGGAACTGCACTCTAACTATAAGGAGCAATCGTTTCATCCAATTGTATATATCTACATTAATGAACAATAAAATAAATGCATAAGAGAAATACATCAGTAAGAAGCATATAAATATTATTGTGCATAAATTATATAAGAAACAAAAATAGTACAATATAAAGCAAAAAGAAAATCTAAACCTTAAGGTAGATCAAATACACCATACACAAGATAACAATAGTCTAATGTTCATATAAATATCTCTCTCTCTCTCTCTCTCTCTCTCTCTCTCTCTCTCTCTCTCTCTCTCTCTATATATATATATATATATATATATATATATATATATATATATATATATATATATATATATATAGCAATGTTATTAATTTCAATAACCAGTCAAACACAATATAACATATATAATGTATGAGTCCGTTGAAATTCACATAACTATTATATATATTTATAAATGCCATGCATCATAACTCACCGTTTATTTATAGGGTTAGATTCATCTCACTTGCAATTTATTAAGAGGGATACATTAATAAGCAAAGTAAATTTTACAAAATAAATCATTAGCAAATTAATAGTTAGACATATTTTTATATCATGAAATCTTATTTTTTGTTTTTGTTTAAACAATAATTATATTCGCACTTTAATATCTTCCGCTTGTTTAAAACGTTGCCATTTAACATATTCATCATCCTTAAAAGCAAATTAGGGGTTAAGGACATTTTCTGCGTTGATTCTATAATCGCAATTGCACTTCAAAACCTTTTGTATGTATCAACAAATTGAATTACATTACTTTACTAACTAAATTTATTGTTTTTATCGACTCACATCACTATTCGGTTCTATTTTTACTTGCATTAACCAACAATTTGTGAGCAATTTCAGTTTTTCTTATTGGGTTTTATTTGCATCTCATTTTTCTGTCTGATAATGTCACTTATAGAAATTCCTAGCACAATTACCTGTGCTGATCTTTTGCAATCCAAAAAAATTACAATATTGGTGACGATTTCGATTTATTACCATAAGATGGTTTTAAGTTTTTTGTAGATTCGGATCACCCGCCTGGGTTTTTCATGTTTTTTGAAATTTTTCTCCAGTGTGGTCTTGTTCCTCCTTTCTCTTCGTTTGTTGAAGAAGTTATGATTTCTTACAATGTTACACCCACTCAGCTCCATCCTAATGTCTGGCGAATAGTTTCGGGTTTTGAAGCATTGTGTTTGATACACAATATTCTACCCATGTTTTACATTATTAACTACTTCTACACATTGAAAAAGAGGCCGAATAGTCCATTCTATTTTATTGAGGGTAGAAAACGTCGAGTATTGTTAATTGGATTATCAAACAAAGTGATTGGATGTAATGATAGATATTTTATGTTGGGTAGCAAAAAAAGTTGGGGTGGATTACCCACACAGTGGACAAAAGCTAACATACCCCACCTTCAATCTCGGTAAAATACATGTGAATGAATCCGGCATCCAGACATTGGAAAATTTTATTCGCAATCAATAAACATTAGATGTTTTCAATTTGTTGGAGAACTACTCCATTCTTCAATTCAAAAGAGGTATTTTAATTTTGTATATGATCAGTTTATATTTATTTATTAACTGTTTCTCATGTAGCTTCTTTTTTTTCTTGGTTATAGTGGATATCGAAAAAGCTTCTCCAAATTCAACAGCTTCAATATCAACTTCTATGCCCAAATTAATGGGCCTTATTTCTACGGCACCAAATACATTTGAAAATTAACATAAAGATGAAGATATAGATGAGCTACCATTGATCAGGTGAAGCAAGTGCAAAAAGGTGTGTGCTGAGTAAAAAAGATCTTGAAGAACTTACATCAGAAGAGGTGAATTCTATGATTTAAAATTGATGAAATCGGTTTAGTTTTAGTTTATTAAAAATTATTTACATTATTGTTGTTGTTCTTGACATGTTTGTGGAACAGAGAATTATGGCTTATTTGGAAATCAGGAGGTGATGGTTGGCCTCCAATAAAGTTATAGCAAATTTGAAAACAGAGAAAAAAATTTGTTGCTCACAAGACCAAAATCACAGAGGAAATAATGGATTTAGAGAAACAGATGGCAGAAGCTATGAATGAATCAGAGTTTCATAAGAGGAAATTATTAGTTATTGAACAATCATGTTCAAATGCAAAGTTAGAAAATGATGTTCTCGAAAGAAAGGAGAAAGAATTGTTGGACTCCAACAGCAAACTGAAATCTACGCTTGTTATAGTTGAAAAGGAAAGAGATTGAGCTTTTGATGTTGTCTCACACATGTTCTTGAACACTCGAGAAGTGTGTCATGATGCATTTAAGTCTAGATTTCCTGATGAAGATTTTAGTTTCTTGAAGGGTTTGATTCTGTAAGATGAAGAGAGAGAACTGGTAAAAGAGGATTGAAATGGCGACATTTGTGGTAACAACGGAATCTCAGTTTAGACTTTGACGTTTCCTGTCACTTATGGTATCTTTTGAGAGATGTGGAATTATGTATAATTACGTACCCATGGATACTGAGTTTCCTGGTGTTGTTTTGTGTCTGGTTAGAACTTTCAAGAATATAAACAATCATAACTACCAGACGTTGAAAGATAATGTCAATTTGATTCGGTGGAGTTTAGCACCAATGTGGGATTCACTCTAAGAAGAATAATGAGAAGGGTATTGATGTGAATGGAATTGCTGAGTTTTTTTTTTTTTTTTTTGACAGGGATTGTGTTGAACGATGGTGATGGTGCTCACTGGATTATGTTTCAAAGTGGTTTATGTTTGTATTTGTAAAAAAATTCCCTGATATGTTATTAATGAACTGTGTAGACCTATTGTAACTGATATACTTGGTTAATGACTGGTACATTGTTAAGAATGTTAATTTGGATTATATCAGCAAATATTGAAATATTGGTATTACAATATTGTGAATCTATTGTTTAACCATTACAAAATAATTTCAAACAATAAAACAAATAATTATATGAGAACAGAGATTTGTTTAATATATTTTAATATCAAAATACATGTGTACTATAATGCTTTCTTTCTAGCTAGTATACTCGTAAAATAATCGTAAAATAATCACTAAAACTCATTAAAAATATATATAAGAAAATACACACACATATATATATGAGTAATAAAGTATGGGCTCATATTTAATTTTTCTTTATATACAAATATTTACAAAATGTTCTCAAAATAGCAACTTGACAGTGTAGTCCGACCCTTCCACTGCGTGACGTTCCGAGCGACTGCAACTCACTTATTACTTGCAAAACATTAAAAACAACGGAGTGAGCACTAATGACTTAGTAAGTAAACCCACTATGCTACCCTTCTCTCTCTCCGTTGCTTAAAATTTCAAATTTTCTTTCCTCACATCACATTTCCCGATTATTCTTTATTCTTTCCCTGTTCTTCTCTCTGTTCTTTCTCTGTTTTGCTCTCTGTTTTTCTCTCTGTTTTCTAAATTTTTCACTACCCATGATAATGAGCATGGTATTATGCATATTCATGGTGCAAATGCACAAATGCATAAATTATGCATTTTCTTTTCTATTTTTCTTTTCTAGTCTTTCTTTCTATTCTTTCTTTCTATTTTTTTTCTTTCTTTTCTGTTCTTTCTTTCTATTCTTACCAATCGGACTCGGTTGAGGCATGGATTTGGAGCCTTGGCTGTGTGAGTGAATTCTCTAATTCTAGGTACAGTCCTCATCCACACACACTTCTAACAGACTGTACATTTCTACTTTCTGAATTCTGAGGCCGCTCACTAAAGGCGGCATGCATGTGGGACTATGTCACTCACGACTCCCCATCACAACAACCTTCTCTTCTTTTTATCTTTTTTACACTTCTTTAATAAAAATTCAGATTTGAATATCTTTAATATTTTCATTTCTTTATATTTTCTCTTTAACATATTTTAGGGCATTTTCATGCTCTTATGAATATGTATGCATGTAGATGGTTTCATGCTTATAATTCTTTCTAACTTCACATATTTAAATGCAATTATGCATTATGGAAGGCAAACATGTCTTTCTCTACCATCTACAAACACATCCCAAGGTAATACATAATCATACTCATACATGCACTTCTCCTTGGCATTTCATCAAACAATTCATGTGCACAAATCAACACTAATTTGGCTACACTTTTATCTCTATTTTAGGCCACCAAAAATTTGGAATAAACTCCTCCATAATTAACACCAAATCTGCCCAAAATACACACTTCAAAATTTTCACTTCAATTCTTCCAAATCTCATCCAACATTTATCAAATAACAATTACACCAACACAACTTCTCATGGATAGGTTCTAATCATTATTCAACACCAAATCCATCAACAATTCTACATATAACACATATATATGCATAAAGAAAGTTCTCTACACAACATAACTTAAATCATACTTAGGGTAGGATTTACTTACCTTTGATATGAGCAAATTCAACCCTTTAAGAATCTCCTTTGATCAAACTCTCTTCCTCTTAAATCCTATGAGCATAAACCATCAAAATCAACACTTAAAAAACTAAAATTCACTTCTTAGTGCAAGGATCATACCTATAGAAGCTTAAGATTGAAAATCCACTCAAAAACACCAAAAACCTTTGAATTTCCTTTGAAGAAGAATTGAAGAATTTGAGAGAATATGGAGGTGAAAGTGGCGTGCAAATGGGTAAGAGTGGCTAGGGTTTCACTCTTCAATTTGATATAACATAAAAATTATATATTAGAATCCCATTTTGCCCTTGTACTTTCTTTAAAATTCCATCTATGTCCCTTAGTTAATTACCATAATGCCCTCATTTTTATTGCATTCTCCATGAAATTCTATCTCTTTTCACTCCCCACAATTTCAACTAATTTTGAGTGAAAAGACCATTTTACCCTTAATGCAAGTTTAAGGCATTTTCTTCACATTTTCCTTAAAATAACCTTAGCAAAAATCAACTAAAGGCATAAAAACATAAATTAAGTTACGTACCTCCATGTGGGCGTTACATGTACATTGCTTTATATATTTATCAAGGTTCAGCACACGGTGTATGTCTAGGTTTTGTAGTCATTTTATCAGAACATTCTGATTTGAGATCAATCGAATACTCTCGAGTCTTAACATCAGCAACAATAAGCTTAACATCATCCACGATTTCAAATAAAGCATTAATCATATCGTTTCACTTTTTCTCTTGCATCATTATGATTTTTTATGTTTCTACGAAGATTGGGTATATCTGTTTGAACTCCTTCTGTCTAACACCCATTGCCACACCAACAGGTTTAAAAAAAGAATGAATTTCAATAAATATTTAAACATGCTAGGAATACAAATTGCATTATATATATAATAGCATAACGTAAAGTTGAATTCCAAATAAATAAGTCAACTAATAACACAGAATTTATAATATTTTTTGTTTAGTTTTATATTACACAAAATTTCTATTACCTTCTCTCTTGATGCCTTCCCATTCCAAGTCGCTCCTCATTTGCAGAAAGCAAAGTATCCTTTTCTTTCAAATTTGAAATAACAATGACTACAGAATTCATCACCTTGACCAGCAAATGCATGCCTTCTTTGATTTTTGTTTTCGCGGTATTTATATCGGTAACATTGTGGTCGATGTCACTCATAATCCATTTTAGGTCTCCTCTTTCTCTAGCCATTATCGAACCAATTAAAGGTAAAAGAGATAAAAAGGTCCACAAGCGTATAAACTTATATGAAAAAAAGTTAAGATTGATAGTTATATATACATACAATTTCAAGAAGAGTTTAAATAAGAAGACAAAATGAACATATGGAAAACAAACAGATTTGTTGTATTAAATGAATGCAATGATTGAAGAATCCAAAAATATCAAAAACCCAACCGAGGTGATATGGACTAACTTGAAACGTTTCATTGATTTAATAAATAATTACATTGGGAAAACCAACAAAGAAATAGTAATAAATAAGTATAATGATTAAAAAAAAAAATTGCTTAGATAGTTTCAAAAGAAACAATAATATATATTTAGTTAAAGTCCAATGTTTCATACAGTGGTTACGGCTTGATATTAGTGTAACAATTTGTTCAGTAGACCAATGGTAAGAATGTTATAGTTCAATGAATGATATAATGTTTATAAACATTATCAAACTTAACTAATATAAAATCATATGTCAAATTAATTTGTCATTTTAATCTAGTTGTGTAAGGAAACGATCAAGCTTATCGCAGCAGAAAACAAAAATTATAAAGCACAGATCGTTCCCATTTAGCCAAGATTAGGGCTCAAATTATACAGTTTATATGTTAAATCAAAATCTGTAGTAATATGAACAATCAGAGTAGAATTTAGAGTTCATACGCACATTTGGAGGCTCCCTCAAACTTGTCTCTGACTGGGTTCACTACCAATCCAAGAGTAGGATCAAACCAGCAGTAATCCACATGAAGATAACCCGAAGAGCTAAAGAGGGATTTGCTAGATCCTCTTTAGCTTCAAGAACCAAATTCAAGAATCAAGAAATTTTGATTCAATGAAATACAAGGCTGGCGTGAGACTTGGGATGTAACACCCAACATTGAGGTAAATGATTTAAATTATGTTGTATAGCCCTTAGTTAAATTTTGTTAGAATTATTTTAAGAGAATATGAAGAAAATGCCTTAAACTTGCATTAAGGGTAAAATAGTTTTTTCACTCAAAACTAGTTGATTTTGTGGGGAGTGAAAAGAGATAGAAAATCATAGAGAATTCAATAAAAGTGAAGGCATTTTGGTAATTGACTAAGGGACAAAGATGGAATTTCTTTGAAAGAGTAAGGGCAAAATGGGAAAGTGAGTTTATAAACTAAAATGTTAAGGGTTTGAAACCCTTATTTCGTTCATACCACCCCCACACTCCTCCTCCTTTTTCTCTCAAATTTTCATTCACTTTTCCAAGGAATTTGAGGGCTTTTGAGTAGATTTTCATAGGGTTTTGATTCAAGGCATCAAAAGGTAAGGATTCATGCTCTTTATTCATGTTTTATTTGTGTAAAAGTTGAGTTCTTATGAAGTTTATGCTTAGGGTTAAGAGAAGATTTGAATCCAACAAGAGTAGAGAGCTTAGGAGAGACTACTCAAGCATAAGGTAAGTAAATTCCACTCAAAATCCAACTCAAGCTAAAATTTAAGAATTCAAGTGAGTAGAGATTTATTTTAAATATGCATATGTTGTGATTATTGAGAAATTGAGATGAGATTGATGATGAATAATGCTTGTTGTTGGATATATTTGAATATGAGAAGTATATGTGATGATTTAATGATGGGTTGAAATTGGAAGAATTGGAGAAATTTTTTTGGAGTGTGTTTGCCATGTAGGTATGTGATGCTACAAGAGAGTTTTTCTCTCATTTTGGATGGTTTGAGAAATAAATAGAATGATAAATGAATTAGGGTTTGTTTATGCACAACTAATGTTTGATGAAATGCCTAAGTGAAAACTGCCCTGTCACAGCCGTGACTTTCTGAGTGATTTTTGGGCATCTTACAGATTTAACTGGGTTGAGACCAAAACATAAACGTTATAGCCCTGTCTCTAAGCTTTAAAACGAGATGAAAATTGTAGCAATCCGATGTGTATAACTCAAGTTATGCCTTCTTGAATAAGACCTGTGCAGAATGACTATCTTTGATACAACATTGCATTTGTGCATTTCATAAGTGCATTAAGTAAGAAATTTTAAGCATGAGCCATCCATATACATATAATTGGGTATGTGTAGAAATTTAAGAAAGAATAAAGAATGAAGAATGAAGAATAAAGAATAAAGAAAGAAAGAATAAAACACCCTAAGAATAAAGAGAAAGGAAGAATAAGCATTAAAGGATTAAATAGTGTTAAAGGAAAAGTAAAGGATAGGTTGATGTGATGGGGAACCGTGAGTGTTAAGAAGAAATTCTCACATACATGCCACCATAATTGAGTGGCATAAGAAGAAAAAAAATTGTACGGCCCGTAAGAGTGTATTTGGATGAGGGTTGTACCAAGAAGAATTTCCTACATACATGCCACCTTAATTGAGTGGCCTAAGAAGAAAGAAGAAAGAAGCTTTCGTACGGTCCGCAAGAGTGCATGTAGATGAGGACTGTACTCACTCACACGGCCAAGGTTCCAAATCCATACATTAACCGAGACCGATCGGCAAAGAATAAGAAAAGAAAAGAAAAGAAATAAAACAAGAAAATAGAAATAAGAAAGAAAAAGCATTTTGTGCATTATTGCATATGAATTTTATTCATGTACATTGCCATGAATTTCATCATGGTTAGGAAGAATAGAAAGAATAAGAAAGAAAGAATAGAGAGAAGTAGAAAGAAAGAAAAGAACAGAGAGAGTAAGAAACAGAGAAAGAAAAAGAAGAAAAAGAGTAGAGTAAGGAAAGAATTAAAGAGTGATGCACGGGGATAGCGGAGTAGAGGATTTACTTACAGAGCATTTTTGTGCTCACCCCATTGCTTTTTATGTTTTTTGCAGGAAATAGGTGAGGATGCGGTCGGATGGACGTTGGCAAGCGGAGAGACATGGTTACATTGTCCACCATTTTGATAGTTTTTGTATATGTTATTTTTGTACTATGTAAAGAATGTATACATTAAGTAAAGAAAAATTTGGGCCCAACTACTTTTTAGTCAATATATATATATATGTATTTTTATTAAGTATATTTTATGAGCATATTAGTAGAAAGAAGTCATTACATGGGAGAGGGTTGTGTATTCTTTTTCTTTCAGGTGAAAAATGATTGAATGAATTCACTATACTTCAATTCACAAAATATTGCACTTATATAGTGCACATAAAACCCTATTCCATCATGGAATAGGCTTAGGCTTCAACCTAAATAGCCCTTATATCCAAACACTCCAAATCATGATATTTTAATTATAATTATAATTATTTTTCAATTAAACTCAATTAATGTATTCATAGAAATACATTAACATTTAATTAATAATAATAATTCATTTAAATATATGTGTACATATATTTAAATATAATCTCACTTATTTAATTTTAATATCAAATTAAATATAGACAATAACCTTAGCAAATTTAATTATATTGTGAGTTTACCAAAATACCCTTTCACCCAAAAAGATGAAAACACCCCTTGCACAAACTGATTCCTAAATTATTTTCTATGTGTGTGACTTGTAGGCTCCTCATCATACCGGTAGTGTGTAGTATCGCGATTAATACCAATTAATCGTCTCACTACACACAGATCAAGATTGACCCCTAGCAAGGCATCATTGCCACCCGATAGATTTGGATTCAGCTAAGCAGCTACTTGTCAACAATATGGTTACCGTACAATCAAATCCTTTCATCATCTGTTATCTCATCGAGACTGAGGTACAGAAACAGTGTCAACCTCTGTTACTCTCGATATATATGTATTCAGTTACTGGATCAATGACCGGAATGATAACTTAAATTGAGCAACAACTCAATCCCACTATGGCCACAGTTTTAGTGTCATTGTCATTTACTGAATTATGCTGTGAGATAACTTCTCCCGTAACCAGGAGTGATGAATCCTCTATCGATCTACCATAGTCTTGATACACTCCTTAATGCAACCAATCACTACCTTATTGACAGCTTTGAATAAGCCAGTGTTAGGCTAGTGTCAAACAACACCAATCGGTGCACAAAGCGCTTTGGTGATCTCAAGTCTAAGGATTACATGCACCACCATCCGTTAGAGGATTTATTCCATAGACACTGGGGTTACCATCTATATGGAATCTGGTGGGTCAGTCTAGTGAACTTGCCTATAACAAGCATCCATGTGTTGCACCAGGTTGTCAGCAAACAACCTTGACAAGTGAGATCAGTCACTGCCTTTTGACAAGGTCATTCAACACTATGATAGCCTTACCGTATTATCTATGCCCTTGGTTAGAACAATATTGGGGCTACGGAAGTTTCTAGAATAGGCACCGTATGTGCGTATAGGTTTCTCACTATCAAGATTTGAAACACTTGATACCCTCGTCACGGTTCTACCATTCTAAGGACGTATATCCATACATATAGATATGATTTACAATCCTTCTTCAGATGCCCTCGCTGACGGCACCTGTAACACACATTTCTATCCCTTAAACATTCCCCCGAATGGTTCCTCCCACATTTAGCACAAAGGGGCAACCCTTCGGTCCTGGGCTGCTTGTTCTGCCAATCCCTCCTGTTACTCTTGGGTTGAAACTTCTTCTTGACCCTTACTTCTCTATTCCTTGATGCATCCACCCTCTCCCTCTGCAAAGCAGGGGATGGTTCACTCAGTACCTGTAAAGATGACTCTTCGGCAATGTGCTTATTCATATAAATCTCCGCCCTTAACGCCCTTGTTAAGGCCTCACTATAGGTATGAGGAGGCTCAGCTCCTGTCATCACATCTCGGGCAATATCGGATTTCAACCCTTGTACAAACTTGTCCCTCCTCAACACTGGAGTGTACACTATCCCGGGTGCAAATCAGGCGAGGGAATTGAATCTTACCGAATACTCCTTCACCATACTAGTCCCTTGTCTCAAATTAATGAACTCTTGGACTTTCTCATGTACTCGGTCTTCCATTCGATACTCGGCTTCAAACAGTCTTTTGAATTCTGCCCAAGTCATTAAAACCGAGTCGTGAGTCTCTTCCATTAGTTCCCACCAAATTTGGGCATCTCCCTAAACAGAAACTAGCATATCGATTCTCTCTCTGCTCATGGGAAACAAGGCCACTATCCGCCTACGGACTTAAACCACTCTTCTGCCTCCGGGCGGATCCCTTGTGCCCTTAAACTCGACGGCCGGTGGTGTTGGCTTGCAAGCCCTGGACTGGATCAACTCGATTCGGTACTACCCGGAGGTACCGCCCCTCTCGTTCTTGTCTTGCGCGCTGTGGGGTCTCGTCTTCTTTCGTACAACTCTCCCCGACTCTGCTAACACCTCTTGAACAATATTCCGAATCAACGTCACATCCAGAGTAGGGGGGTTTGGTTCTGGGGGCTTAGAGGATTCTCCCTCATTCATCACCCTCTTACCCTTATTTCGGTTACTACGCCTCATCTACAAAACGACCATACTGGATCAATTTAAGAGGACACTTGACATAAGGAAAGAATTAACTTACACAGTTGGCTATTGGACATTGTAGCGATGAGAATGGTACACTGTCAAATCCCAAAATCTTCGCTCTGATACCAAAAATGTAACGACTCCATTCTTATAAAAAAAACATGCATAGTAAAAATATACGTAACCATAATATAAAAAGTTGGGCCCAAAATTTTTCTTTTATTAAACATATGCATTCTTTATACAAATATATACAAGTTTTGTGACATATGCAAAACTATCAAAATAGGGTGGACAGTGTAGCCATTTCTCTTCGTGTGCCGATGTCCATCCGACTGTGTCCTCATCTAGAACCTGCAAAAACATAGGGAACAACTGGATGAGCACAAACAAGGCTCAGTAAGTAAACCCCTGAACTCAAATATCTCCGTAACTCTTTCTTTAATCACTATCTAATTACTCTTTCTCATAACTCCTCTATACTAACTTTCTTTCTAGTAAGTCACGACCCCATCTGACCGGAGGCACGGCTGGGTCTCGCTCCCACTCCCTGTGACTTCTACTCATTCTAGCCGATCGGACTGGGTTATGCATGGATTCGGAACCTTTGGCCATGTGAGTGCATAGAATCTCTTGGGTAAACTCGGGTATAGCCCTCATCCGCATGTACACTACGGGCTACACCACTTCTCTTTCTGATACTCTGGCCGCTTATTGATGCGGCGTACATGCGGGAATACTCTACCCGTACTCACAGGTTCCCCATCGCACAACCTACTCTATTCTCTTATTAAGCACTACTCTAGCTTTACTCTATAGTGCTCATTCTCTCTTTCTTTCTACTCTTAGAGTAGTCTAAACTCAAAAGTCTCTACTCTTTCTCTACTCTCTTTTCTAATGCATAAGTAAAGCATAATTAATACACATCAATGACTCATGCTCATTAAGGCATTTATGAAAAGTAACTATGACATGTAGCAACAATTAAGGCTTTCTACCCTTACTTATGGTTCTCTTGAGCATTTCATTAAGCAACTCATGTGCATAAATAACTCTACTCTAACTCTAACTTTTCTGTTTTCTTTAATCAACCAAATGGGAGAAAACTCCCTCAAAACAATCTAAATTCCCTGTCACAATAGAAACACTTCCATAAGCTTGCTCAAAACTTCCTCCAACTTCTATCAAACTCAACCCAACATCAAGCAATTAAAACACTTCTCATAACTCAATCATAACTACTAATCTCAACAATTAAAAGAATACACATATGTATATCAATCTACTCAAAAGAGTTCTTAAATCTCAACTTGGGTTGAGTTTACTTACTTTATGAGAAATTACCTTCTTTAACACTTCTCCTTTCCTTTGAAAGCTTGCTTTTCCTCTACAACTTAATCAACAATCACAACATGAGATTCTAATCAAAACATAAGAAAACTCTCATCTAAAGCACAAATCCTTACCTTAGGAAGCTTTAGGTTAAAACCCTACTAAAAGTTTCTCAAAAAGGCTCTTGGAAATCCTTGAAAGATTGAAGGAAATTTGAGAGAGTTTAGAAGAATGAAGGAGGCGGTGGAAATGGGAAATGAAGAACTTTCAAAGGCTAAACCCTTTTTAATATCTCTTAATACTCATTCTTCCCATTTTGCCCCTTGCTCTTTTATAGAAATTCCATCCATATCCTTTGATTCCTTACTAACACACCCCCATACTAACATATTCTCCTTGAAATTTCCTTACAATTTACTCCCCACTTTTCCTGCTAATTAGGGGTAGAATGGTCAAATTGCCCTTAGTGAAGAGAATGTCTAAAACTTAGTAAATATATTGGTCGGACTGTCGCCACGGCGAGGAAACTTCTGTCGCCGCGGCGAAACCTGTCCAGAAAGTTTCCCGTGGTTTCAACACCTCTTCGCCGCGCCCAAGCTTGGCACACTACACTTCTTCCATTTTTAACCAATTTCAAGGCAATTATTCAACACAACACTCATACTAATGTCAAACAAACAATATTACCATGATACCCTCTCAAATAAGAGCAAACGAAGGAACAATAACTACGTACCTCAAGTGGGGCGTTACATCTGGACTTCTGGTGAGACCGTGGTTCCTTCGCTTGAGCTATTGCTCCATTGTTATCACAATAGACATCTATTAGATCAACAATCGTGGAAATCACACCAAGTTTGGTGATGAACTGCTTAATCTAGATTGCCTCCTTGGCCGCATCGGATAAACCAATATACTTAGCCTCCATTGTAGAATCTACTACAGTGCTTTGCTTGGAGCTTTTCGAACTCACTGCACCCCATTGAGACAAAATACAAACCTGGATTGCAAATGATAATCATCTTTGTCCATTTTGGAAACTAGCATCACTATATCCTTATATAATGAGCTCATCTTCTCCTCCATAAACCAAGAACATATCCTTAGTCCTCTTCAAGTACTTAAGAATGTTCTTGACAGCCATCCAGTGACTCTCACCTAGATCCGATTGATATCTGCTACAAGTGCTCAAAGCACATGAGACATCAATCCGAGTACATAACATGGCATACATGATGGATCCAATTGCTGATGCATATGGGATCCTCTTCATCCTATCTCTCTCATCTTGTGTTCTAGGACACATATCCTTAGAGAGATAAACACCATGTGACATCAGAAGAAATCCCTTCTTGGATTCTTCCATACTGAATCTTTTCAGTACCTTATCAATGTATGTACTCTGACTTAGGCAAAGCAACCTACATGATCTATCACGATAAATCTTTATTCCAAGGATGTAGGCTGCCTCTCCTAAGTCCTTCAAGGAAAAGCACTTGGATAACCAAGTCTTTACCAACTGCAAGTTGGTATGTCATTCCTGATTAGAAGTATGTCATCAACATACAACACTAAGAATGCCACTACGCTCCCACTCACTTTCTTGTAAACACAGGGCTCATTTTCATTCTTGATGAAATCGAATTCTTTTACAGCTTTATCGAAACAAATGTTCCTACTCTTTGAAGCTTGCTTGAGTTCATAAATGGACTTCTGCAGCTTGCATTCCTTGTCAGCTTTCCCATCAAGAACAAAAGCATTAGGTTGTATCATATACACATCCTCTTCAAGGTTTCCGTTTAGGAAAGCTATTTTGAAATCCATTTGCCAAATCTCATAGTCAGATATGCAGCAATCACAAGAATAATCCGGATGGATTTACTCATGACAATTGGCAAAAAGGTTTCTTCATAGTCAATAACATGAATCTGTTTGAAATCTTTGGCAACCAGTCATGCCTTATACGTATGCACCTTGCCATCCATGGTAGTCTTCTTCTTGAAGATGCATTTACACCTTATGGGTTTTACCTCTTCAGTGGATCCACTAGATACCACCCTTGGTTTTGGTACATGGAGTCCATCTCAGATTTCATGGCTTCTAGCCATTTAATGGAATTTGGATTCGATATAGTGTCTTCGTAGGTTTTAGGTTCATTGTCTTGGTAGACCAGTACGTCACCATGTTGAGTCACAAGATAATCGTATCTCTCAGGCTCATGACGTACTCTCATAGATCTACATAGCTTTTAGGCTACCTGAGGTGGTTCACTTTGATCCACAAGTTGTGGAGTAACCTTCTCTTGATGTTCAACCACCTCTTGTGGCATATTATCTTGTCCTTCGTCTAATATATCTTATGGTTCTAGAACTTCATCGAGTTCTCCTTTTCTCCTACTAGAACTTCTTAGAAAAAATTCCTTTTCTAGGAAGGCACCAGTACGAGCGACAAAAATTTTGCACTCTTTCGGGTGGTAGAAATAATATCCTTTGGTCTCCTTTAGATACCCCACAAATATACATTTACTGGATTTTGGGCCCAGCTTGTTTGAAGTCAATTTTTTGACATAAGCTTCACAATCCCAAATCCTTAGATAAGACTAGTGTAATAACTACTTCCTACTCAAATACTCATAAAAATATACATAATAAAATACATGTATAATAACATAAGTAGTTCGGCCCAAATTTTTCCTTTATTAAACATATACATTCTTTATACAAAATTAGTATCATAAACAAAAACTATCAAAAACTATGTAGACAGAGTAGCCATTCCTCCTCGCATGCCGACGTCCATCCGACCATGTCCTCACCTAAATCCTGCAAAAACATAGAAAGACAACGGGGTGAGCACAAATAATGCTCAGTAAGTAAACCCTCTAGTCATCTATCCCAGTAAGGGTTTCTACTCTTGAACTCTTAGTACATAATAATATATATATTACTTTCCCATTTTGCCCTTGCTCTTTCTTGAAAATTCCATCTATGTCCCTTAGTCAATTACAATAATGCCCTCATTTTTATTACATTCTCCATGAAATTCTATCTCTTTTCACTCCCCAATTTTTCAACTAATTTTGAGTGAAAAGACCATTTTACCTCTAATAAAAGTTTAAGGGATTTTCTTCACGTTTTTCTCAAAATAACTTTAACAAAATTCAACTAAGGGCCAACCAACCAAAAATAACAACATGCAAGCTCAAATGAGAACAAATCAATAAACATTCAAGCAATGCAACAATAATTTAACTACATACCACAAGTGGGGCATTACAACAAGTTGGGCTTTCGCCTATTCCATAATTCAAATGGGGTCTTATCTACAGACTTTGATGGCACACGGTTCAAAACGTGAGTCGCAGTCTCTAGGGCATAACCCTAAAATGATGCAGGAAGATCACTAAAACTCATCATGGACCTAACCATGTCAAGTAAGGTCCTATTCCTCCTTTTAGACACTCCATTGTGTTGGGGTGTATATGGAGGGGTGAATTGTGATACTATCCCACATTCCTTGAAGTATTCAGAAAACCCTGAGCTTAAGTATTCACCTCTTCGATCTGACCAAAGAGCTTTAATACTTTTGTCCAACATATTTTGTACTTCATTCTTGAATTCTTTGAATTTATAAAAGGCTTCAAATTTATGTCTCATAAGGTAGCCATAACCATATCTACTGAAATCATCAGTAAATGTAATAAAGTATGAATATCCACCTCTAGCTTTAACTGTTAGTGGACCACATACATCACTATGGATGATGCCTAACAGTTCAGTAGCCCTTTCACCTTTTCTTGTGAAATAAGACTTGGTCATTTTGCCTAAAATGCATGATTTGCATACCTCAAATGACCGAAAGTCAAAAGGGTCCAAAACTTGATCCCTTTGAAGTTTTGCAATGTGAGTCTAATTAACATGACCCAATCTACAATGCCAGAGATATGTCTGGTTTCGATCGCTATGTTTAGCTCTCTTGGTTTCAACATTGAGAATATTCTTATTGTTTAAATCAAGAACATATAACCCGTTATATAACCTTGCAATTCCAAATAGAATACCATTCAAACTAAAGGACAACAATCCATTAGAAATCTCAAAATGATATCTTAAATTATCCAAAGTAGATACTGAAATAATATTTTTGGAAATAGAAGGTATGTAATAACAATTATGAAGTTCCAACAACAAGCCCGAAGGCAAAGATAAACAATAAGTTCCTACAGCCAATACAGCTAAATGTGCTCAATTTCCAACTCATAGGTCCATTTCTCCCTTGGCGAGCAATCTACTATGCCTTAGTCCCTACACATCAGTGCAAATGTGAGTACCACATCTTGTGTCAATGACCCAAGATGTTGAAGGAGAGAAGTTAATCTCAATCATGAACATACCTGAAGTCGAAGCCTCTGACTTCTTCTTGCCAGCAAGGAAAGCCTTATAGTGCTTTCTCCAGTAGCCAGGTTTGCCATAATAGAAGCAAATTACTTTCTCGCCCTTCTCAACACCACTCTTAGGCTTAAGAGCTCCCTGTCCTTTGGGCTTGGGCTTGGGCTTGGGCTTGGACTTGGGTTTGGCCTTGGCCTTACTCTTTCCTTTACGAGCAGCAACCAATAAAATAGGTTTGGACTTTTTCATATCCAGCTTTGCAGTCCTCAGCATGTTCAAGTTTTGACAGAGGTTTCACCATCGTGTTCATGTTGAAATTCATAATGAACAGTGCAAAAGAATCAAGTAAGGATTGCAGAATTAAATCCATTTGTAATTCTGCATCCAACCCAAAACCCAAAGTCTCAAACCTCTCAATATGCTCTATCATCTTAAACACATGAGGATCAACTTCGGCTCCCTCAGTCATGCAATTTCCAAATAGTGCTTTTGACACCTTATACCTCTCATGTCAAGCATTTCCTTCGAAAAGCTCCTTGAGGTTCAGAATGATGGTAGCAGCGTCCATATTCTCATGCTGCTTTTGCAGCTCAGGTGTTATCGATGCTAACATCAAGCATTGAACGCCATCAGCATCATCAAGGAACTTTTGATAAGTATCCTTCATTTCTTGAGTGGCATCAGGAACAGGCTCACCATGTATGGCTTATCAAGGATATAAAATCTATTTTCGGACTTTAGTATAATCTGAAGATTATGATACCAGTCTGAGAAATTGGATCCATCCAGCTTGTACTCTTTCTTGATCATTGGTTGCAGGTTCATAATGATTATTTTGCCGAATCTACAATTGCAGAAAAGTAAAAGTCATTATATGTTCATTAACGTTTAATATGGTCTTTTATTAAACAACGTTCCCACTATTTTACTCAAGTCAATAGCCCGCACTATTAACTTAGGAAAGCCTATTGGCTTTCCTAGAGGACTGAGATCCCATCTGGCCTATTTCAAACCTTCAATATGGCGAACAAGCCAAAATGGGTTGATTACGTAGGCCAACAAACTTAATCCACACCAATTGATAGCTCTTACTACCAGCCTCAAATGTGAAACAAGCCAACAAGCCAATCACACAATCCAACGGCCTATCCATCATCCTCAAGTGTGATTCCCAGTATCAGTAGAGTGGACACTACATGTCCTCATGTACACAACATGTGTACCTCTCTACTATGCCTATGACATGTTTATCAACCTTCGCTATGGCGAACAAGCAAAACTGTCATTTTAAGTCGACCCATGACCCTTAAGGAAAACTCTAATGAAATTTAACCTCCCATTGGTAGAAGTTTACCCTTCGTTATGGCGAACAAGGTTTTGACAAACAGTGGTTTGATTAAACCCATGGTGATTGAAGGCATATGTGTGACTTAATATACTTTATTTTAGGGTTTTATTTTAATGTCTTACCAGATTATTATCTTTGTTAGAATGACATTGTTTGGCATGTTATTGAATATTCAACCTTAGCATGCATTCTAAACAAAATATAAACGTGCCAGTACACAGCCAAACTTAAACCGATTTCCTCAAGCCTAGAGGAATCGGTGGGTCACCTAGGGGTCCTATAATAAATATCTTGAGTCTTCAAGTATGACTGCCTTGCCTTTTGCTCTGTCTTCAAGTACATTACAAAAACATCATACTAAATTTACAATAAAATTAATCTCAAACTAATTTTACATTGATAAATTTAGAAACCTCGATTTACATTCGAGGGGAATGAGATGAGAAGAGAATGTACATGAAGAAGGGGAAGAAAGACAAGACATGTGGGCCCTATTTTAAAATATACAACCATACATACCTAAAAATATTTTAAAACATTCATCATAGGTCTTAAAGCTCATGTATCGGGCACCATGCAATATTCAAACAAATATATTGCATACATTCAAAAACAATCAATTTTTGAATTGGGTGGGTGAATTATTAATTATCCTCTGACACTTTGTAGATCTACATTTGGTCTAAACGTTTTGAAACTTTTCACTTTGGCCCTTTACGCACTAGAAAGTACGCTCACTGGCGTAAATGCATAACATGCGATCGTCGCGGTGATGGGTTATATCATTGCGACAAGCACTAATTTTCTTCAACGCGCACCTTAGACTAAGATCGTTGCAGCGAGTGTTGATATTCAATCAGCGATCGCGTGAAGGACAATCGCCATGACGATGGGTTATATTACTGTAACGAACGCTGATTTACAACCAATAAGTATGCCAAAAAACGATCACCGCGGCGATAGGTTATATCACCACAGAGAGCGTACACTGATCTGTAACAGATCAGTTCAACCAGTAGCAAACAAAATGCCAATTGGATTTTGTAATCAATCTAAACATCTGATCTCAACAAAAATCCATATCCCAATATACCAATCTTTCAGATCACCAACAAATTAAATTAATCAAGCAAATTGATTTCTTAAAACATGCTTTCAAGGCAGATTTTATACAGATTCAACAAGGCAACATGTTATCAATCAAATACATGTAATCAACCATACATTAAACTGTAAAATTTGGTACCCTAGGCTCTGATACCACTGTAAGGAAACGATCAAGCCTATCGCAGCATAAAACAAAAATTATAAAGCATAGATAATTCCCATTGAACCAAGATTAGGGTATAAATTATATAGTTTATATGTTAAATCAAAATCTGCAGTAATATGAACAATCAGAGTAGAGTTTGGAGTTCATAAGCACATTTGGAGGCTCCTTCAAACTTGTCTCTGACTGAGTTCTCTACCGATCCAAGAGTAGGATCGAACCAGCGGTAATCCACTCGAAGATAACCCGAAAAGCTAAAGAGGGATTTGCTATATCCTCTTTAGCTTCAAGAACCAAATTAAAAAATAAAGAAATTTTGATTCAATGAAATACAAGGTTGGCGCTCAACTTGGGAGAGAGTTGTGTGTTCTTTTTCTTTCAAGTGAATAAAGATTGAATGAATTCACTACACTTTAATTCAAAAAACATTGCACTTATATAGTGCACATAAAACCCTATTCCATCATGGAATAGGCTTAGGCTTCAACCCAAACAACCCTATATCCAGACACTGCCAATCATGATATTTTAATTATAATTACTATAATTTTCAATTAAACTCACTTAATGTATTTATAGAAATACATTAACATTTAATTAATAATAATAATTCGTTTAAATATATGTGTACATATATTTAAATATAATCTCACTTATTTAATTTTAATATCAAATTAAATATAGGCAACAACCTCAGCAAATTTAATTGCAATGTGAGATTACCAAAATATCCTTTTGCCTAAAAAGACGAAAATGCCCCTTGCACAAATTGATTCTATTCTTAAATTATCTTTAATGTGTGTGACCCATAGGCTCCTCATCATACCGGTAGTGTGTAGTATCGCAATTAACATCAATTAATCGTGTCACTACACACAGACCAAGATTGGCCCCTAGCAAGGCATCATGGCCACTCGATAGATTCGGATTCAAATGGAGCGAAGCAGCTACTTGTCAACGATATGGTTACCATACAATCAAATCCTTTCATCATCTGTTATCTCATTAAGACTGAGGTACAGAAATAGTGTCAACTTATGTTACTCTAGATATGTATGTATTCAGTTACTGGACCAATGACCAGAATGATAACTTAAATTGAGCAACAACTCAATCCCACTATGGCGACTGTTTTAGTGTCATTGCCATTTACTGAATTGCGCAGCGAGATAAATTCTCCCATACCCAGGAGTGATGAATCCTTTGTCGATCCACCATAGTCTTGATACACTCCCTGATGCAGCCAATCACTACCATATTGACAGCTTTGAATAGAACTGCATTAGGCTAGTGTCAAACTACACCAATTGGTGCACAAGGTGCTTCGGTGATCTCAAGTCTAAGGATCACATGCACCACCACCCGTTAGAGGATTTATTCCATAGACACTGGGGTTAACATCTATATGGAATCCTTTGGTGGGTTAGTCTAGTGAACTTGCCTACAGCAAACACCCATGTATTGCACCAAATTGTCAACAAAGAACCTTGACAATTGAGACCAGTCATTGCCTTTCGACAAGGTTGTTCAACACTATGATAGCCTTACTGTATGATCTGTGCCCTTGGTCAAAATAATACTGGGGCTACGGACGTTTCTAGAATGGCCACCATATATGCTCATAAGTTTCTCACTATCAAGATTTGAAACACTTGATACCCTCGTCACGGTTCTACCATTCTAAGGGCATATATCAATACATATAGATATGATTTACTCGATATAGAATAAAAATGCCTTTTATTGATCAATGAACATTATTACAAATAGTCAATTCTACAATAATTGATTGGCTCTTAGGCACCCACTCTAACAGGTTGATGGTTTTATATTAACCAGGTAAATAGTTTGTTAAATTACTAATGACATTTTAGTTTTGTGTTCCATTTATGTTACAACGCACCTACATAATTATAGATAGCAATCCTAGACAAATGTGATTAAACCACAATTAGTAATAGCAATCCAATACAATTGTATACTTGTTATAAATGCACATCTTTGGAATGCCAATGCAATGCACTTGTATGCTTGTTATTAATGCACATATTTGGAATGTCAATGCAATGCACCTGTATTATTATTATTATTATTAAATATTAATACAAATCCCATTTTTTAATTAATTAATAATTATAAAATCGAAACATTATGTTATTTATATATAATTGTGATACAACAACATTCACTTTAGTTGTAAAATCTCGGTTGGGAATCTTTATTGCTTTTAGTGAATTGTATTAAGAATGAATTTCTTTTTCAGGCAAGTCATAACTATGTCTAATACTTTTCTTAAAGATATTGATGAATCAAGAGATGATTGGATAGTCACTGTTAGAGTATCTAAAATATTAAATATTATTTGAATCAAATAGATTTCACCAAATTTTTGCAATATTTAACAATCATGTTGTTCCAGATATTCCTAAAAACTTAAATATTATTTTATTAAAAAGTACACCTGCTATTTCAAAAACATTGGTCCAACCGGTTTTCTACAGTCAGTGGATTAACAATCATTTATGTTTCATTAATATATTCATTTATCTGGGTTTTTTTTATTTAACACATATTCTATTTCTTTAAGTTGTGTTCACGCCCATTCTCTGTCCAACATGCTGTTAGTGTAATCGTTTTGACTTTCTCTCGTGTCAGTGCCAATTTTCTTTTGAAGTGTTTGAAACTTTCGTGTCGACATCTTCTACATTGCCAACTTAGTTATTGTATATCTCGTCCCTTTTTTCAATTATGTTCTTTATTTTTTGTAGCAGTTGCTGTTAGAGTAGGTACCCTAGAGCCAATCAATTATTGTGGAATTATTACAATCAATTATTGTGGAATTATTACAATCAATTATTGTGGAATTATTACAATCAATTATTGTGGAATTAACTCTTTGTAATAATGTTCATTAATCAATAAAAGGCATTCTATACTATATTGCGTAAATCATTATTATTGCAATATGTATTGATATATGTCCTCAGAATGGTAGAATTGTGACGAGGGTATCAAGTGTTTCAAATCTTGATAGTGAGAACCCTATGAGCACATATGGTGGCCATTATAGAAATGTCCGTAGCCCCAATATTATTCTGAAGTAAGGGCACAGATAATACGGTAAGGCTATTATAGTGTTGAACGACCCTATCGAAAGGCAGTGATTGATCTCACTTGTCAAGGTTGTTTGGTGACAACCTGGTGCAACACATGGGTGCTTGCTGTAGGCAAATACACCGTAGTAAGTTTACTAGACTGACCTACCAGAGGATTCCATATGGATGGTAACCCCACTGTCTATGGAACAAATCCTCTAACAAATGGTGGTGCATGTGATCCTTAGACTTGAGATCACCGGAGCGCCTTTTGCACTGATTGGTGCAGTTTGACACTAGCCTAACGTAGTTGTTTTCAGAGCTGTCAATACGGTGGTGATTGGCTGCATCAAGGAGTGTATCAAGACTATGGCGGATTGACAGAGGATTATCACTCCCATGTACGGGAGAAGTTATCTCACGGTGCAATTTAGTATATGGCAATGACGTTAAAACTGTGGCCACAGTGGGATTGAGTTGTTGCTCTATCCAGTTTATAATACGCGTCATTGGTCCAGAAACTGAATACATAATATCGAGAGTAACCAAAGGTTGACACTATTTCTATGCCTTCGTCTCGTCGAGATAATATATGATGAAATGATCGAATTGCACGATAACCATATCATTGACAGGTAGCTACTTTGCTGAATCCGAATCTATCGGGTGGCCATGATGCCTTGCTAGGGCCAATCTTGGTCTGTGTATTAGTGAGACGATTAATTGGTATTAATCGCGATACTATACATTGCCGGTATGATGAAGAGCCTATGGGTCACACACATAGAAGATAATTTAAGACTTAGGAAGAAAGAAGGGCATTTTTGTCTTTTAAGGTGAAAGGGTATTTTGGTAATTTCACAGTGCAATTAAATTTGCTAAGGTCATAGCCTTTATTTAATTTGTTAGAAAGACTAAATAAGTGAAATTACGTTTAAATATGTGTACGCACATATTTAAATATATTATCATTATTGTTAAATGTTAATATATATATTAAATATATATTAATTGATTTTAATTGAGATAATGATGGAAAATAAAAATATCAAATTAGGAGTGTTTGGCAACATGGGGTGCTTGGGTTAGAGCCCAAGCCTATTCCATATTGATTTCTTGATTATTTTACTATAAAAAGAAAAGTGTATGATTATTAAATTGTTGATTTCTTTTAAAAGAAAAACACACACACAGCCCCTCTCTTTCTCTCCCACGGCAACAACACTTTTTGGCCTAAAATCAATTCAATTGATTTGTTTTCTTCTTAATCTTGAAACCAAAGAGGATCTAGCAAATCCCTCTTTGGTTCTTTTGAGATTGTCTTCGTGTGGGCTACTTGGGTACAATCTTACACTTGGATTGATAGCAAAACATTCGTTGACAAATTTGGAGGAGCCTCCAATGTGCGTTTGTTTTCTTTAAACTCAGATTTATTTTTCTGCAGATTTTATTTTAATATGAATTGTAAAATTATATCCTTGATCTTGGCTCATGTAAACGATCTCTATATTATTATTTTTTTTGTTTCCGCTACGTATATGGGACCGTTTACTAACAATGGTATCAGAGCCTAGGGTACTGAATTTCACAATTTTTATTTGGATGGTTGATAACATGTATTTGATGATATAATGTTGCCTTATAAAGTCTGCCTTAAATCATGTTTTGAGAAATTGATTAATCGATTAATCTGATTTGTTGATGATCTGCATGTTTGGAATAGTGGTTGATGGATTTTTGTTGAGATTAATGTCTTTGTTGATTGCAAAATCCGTTTAGAGTGTTTTTGGTTGCTGTATGAATAGATCCGGAGCTACAAATCTCTGTACGCTCGCCGCGGTGATATAACCCATCGCCGCAGCGAGCGTTGTTCCACATTGGTGCTGGTGACAAAACCAGCGCGCGCGAAATGTATATAAAGGACGCCTAGGGATCATCCTCAGATGAGCGTCCAGAGGTGACAAAAGCCAAAACCGTCCGCCGTGATATAACCCTCATCACCTCAAAACCCAGGACGCCTTCGCCACTGAGATATAAAGGATCGCCATAGGGATCATCCTACAGATGACGCGCTATGAAAAGCAAGTAGCTTCCTGGCATGTGATATAACCCGTCACCGCGGCGATCGTCCTAGGACATATGCATGCCAAATCGCCAGTGGCGATGTATGTAAAGTGGACGTTAGCATACAATGCAGATGAGCCAGAGGAAAATAGCCGCCGCCGTGATATAACCCATCACATCGCGATCGTCCCTTAGGGACATGACTGCACTCAAATCGCCGTGGCGAATGTATGTAGAGAGTGGACGTTAGCATAACCAATGCACGCCACGGCGATCTAATTCATCGCCACAACGAGCGCACTTTCGAGTGCGTAAGGGCTAAAATGTAAAGTTTCAAAACTTTTAGACCACACGTGGATCTGTAAATTATTAGGGGGTAAATTGTAATAAACCCACTAATTTAAAAAATTGATTGTTTTTGAAATGTATGCTTTGTACTTGTTTGTATATTGTATGGTGCCCGGTACATGAGCCTTAGACCTAAGGGTGAATGTTTTAAAATAATTTTGGATATGTATGGTTGTATAACTTATTAAATAGGGCCTGCATGTCCTGCCTTTCTCCTTTTCTCGATGTACATTCTCTTCTCATCTAGTTCCCCTCGAATTTAAATCGATGTTTCTAAATTTATTGATGTAAAGAATTTTGTATTATTATTCTTTTTGTAAATTTAAAAGTTTTGTAATGTACTTGAAGATGGAGCAAAGAACAAGGCAATCATACTTGAAGACTCGAGATGTTTATTACAGGACCCCTAGGTGACCCATCGATTCCTCTAGGCTCGAGGAAATCGGTTTTAGTTGGGCCATGTACCGGCACGTTTAAGTTTTGCTTAGAATGCATGCTAAGGTTGAATGTTCAAAAACATGCCAAACAATGTCATTCTAACAAAGATAATAATCTGGTGAGACATTTAAATAACAAAACCCTCAATTAAAGTATATTAAGTCAAGCAAGCCTTCCATCACCATGGTTTTAATCAAACCACTGTTCGTTGAAACCTTGTTCGCCAAAGCGAATGGTACACTTCTACCAGTGGGAGGTTAAAATGCATTAGAGTTTTCCTTAATGGTGATGGGTCAACTTAAAATGGCAGTTTTGCTTGTTCGCCAAGGCGAAGGTTGATAAACACACGTCATAGGCATAGGAGAGCAATAGACATATTATGTGTACATGGTGACATGTAGTGTCCACTCTACTGATACTGAGAATCACACTTGAGGACAATGGCATGTAGTGACCATTAGATTGTGTGATTGGCTTGTTGGCTTTTTCACATTTGAGGTTGATAGTAGGAGCTATCAACTGGTGTGGATTAAGTTTGTTGGCCTACCTAATCAACTCATTTTGGCTTATTCGCCAAAGCGAAGGTTTGAAATGGGTAGGATGGGATCTCGGTCCACTAGGAAAGTCAACGGGATTTCTCGAGTTAATGGTGAGGGCTATTAACTTGAGTAAAATAGTGGGAGCTTTGTTTAATAAAATACCATATTAAACAATAATAATGAACATGGTAATAAAGGTTACTTTTTTTGCACTTGTATATTCACTTAAAATTGAGCAAAATGATCCCAACATTGCTGCGACAAATCATCAAACTGGAAGAGAAATGGAATGGTGAAAATTTCGTTGACTGGTATAGAAGTATAAATAATATACTTCAGACAAGTGATAGGTTATACACCATTGAGCAAGCTCTATCACCAGAGCCTACTGATAGTTCTATCCATGAGATTAGGGTATGTATATGTGAAGCATACACATGATGCAAAAGCAGAAATGACAAGATACATTATGCTTGCATCAATGACACCATTATTGTGACAACAATGCCAGAAAATGGATTTAGCTTCTATTCTTAATTTTCTTCGAAGAAATGAGAAGCATATGGTGTCTCGGTCATTGTTTAGATGTAGGATGGAAGAGGGTACCAAAATTGGCGATCATATACTTAAGTGGATCGAGTATATGAACAAGCTTGAGATTTTGGGATGTGGACTTAATGAAGGTTTAGCGATAAACCTAATATTACAGTCTTTCCTAGATTCTTATTCTCAATTTGTCTATGACTTTATTGAGGAAGATAAGAAGAATACCCTTTTTGAGCTTCTGTATTTGTTGAAGGCTATTGAGCTAGGCATGAAAATGTCAAAAACATTGACGTTGGTTGATGCCAACTAAAGTGAAAAGGAAAAGGCTTAGAAGTCATTGGAAAGAACTGTTTCAGAAAGGAAAGGTGTTTGTCCTCACTGTAGGAATCCCAACCACTGGAGGAAACATTGCAAGGCCTTCCTAGCAAAAGGGAAGAAGAATGTTACTTCTTCATCAAGTACGTTATTGAGATTAACTTCTCCCGTAAACATCTAGTTAACACAAGATGTTGTACTCACATTTGATTGATGTGTAGGAACTACGGTAGAGTAGATTGCTCGCCGAGGGAGAGGTGGACCTACCAGTTGGAAATGAAGCACGTGCTGCTGCATTTGCTATAGGATCTTATTGTCTGATTTGGCCGATGGACTTATTTCTTGGAACTTGTGGATTATTATGGTTTTTCTTCAGTTTCTAGAAATTATATTTCTATGTCCACATAGGACAAATGAGAATATTAGTTTACTAATGGATTATTGTCCTTGAGTATAAATAATATTCTTTATAGAACTGTCTCATAATAATATGTTCTTAAGAAAGACAACAAGGATAATCTCAAATGACAACTATGCCAACTTTGGCAAGTTGAGTTAAACATACCTAAAGGAATGTAGGATAGTATCACAACTCACCCCTCCTTATACACCCTAACACAAAGGAGTGTCAAAAAGGAGGAATAAGACCTTACTTGACATGGTTAGGTCCATGATGAGTTATAGTGATTTACCTGCATCGTTCTGGGGTCATGTCCTAGAGACTACGACTCACGTTTTGAACCATGTGCCATCAAAGTCTGTAGATAAGACTCCATATGAGCTATGGAGTGGGCGAAAGCCCAACTGGTCTTATCTAAGGATTTGGGGTTGCAAAGCTTATGTTAAGAAATTGACTTCGAACAAGCTGGGCCTAATATCCTGTAAATGTATATTTGTGAGGTATCCAAAGGATACTATTTCTACCACCCAAAAGAGCGCAAAATTTTTGTTGCTCGATCTGGTGTCTTCCTAGAAAAGGAATATTTTCTAAGAAGTACTAGTGGGAGAAAAGTAGAACTTGATGAGGCTCTAGAACCACAAGATATACTAGACGGAGGGTGGGATGATGTGCCATAGGAAGTGGTTGAGCATCATGAGGAGGTTACTCCACAATTTGTGGATCAAAGTGAACCACCTCAAGTAGTATAGGAGCTACGTAGATCTGGGAGAGTACGCCATAAGCCCGAGAGATACGGTTATCTCGTGACTCAACATGGTGACGTACTACTCTACCAAGACGATGAACCCAGAAAATGCTATATCGGATCCAGATTCTGTTAAATGGCTTGAAGCCATGCAATCTGAGATGGACTCCATGTACCAGAACCAAGTGTGGTCTCTAGTGAAACCACTTGAAAGGGTAAAACCCATAGGGTGTAAATGGGTCTCCAAGAAGAAGACTGACATGGATGGCAACATGCATACTTATATAGCATGGTTGGTTGCTAAAGGTTTCAAAAAAATTCATGGCATTGACTATGAAGAAACCTTTTCGCCAGTTGCTATGATTAAATCCATCCAGATGATGCTTGCAATTGCTGCATCATGACTATGAGATTTGGCAAATGGATGTCAAAACTGCTTTCATGAATGGAAACCTTGAGATTTTGTTCTTGATAGTCAAGCCTATAAGGTATGCAAGTTGCAGAGATCCATTTATGGACTCAAGCAAGCTTCAAGGAGTTGGAACATTTGTTTTGATGCAGCCGTAAAAGAATTCGGTTTTATCAAGAACGAAGATGAGCCCTGTGTTTACAAGAAAGTGAGTGGGAGTGCAGTAACTTTCCTAGTATTGTATGTCGATGGCATACTTGACGGGAATGATATACCAAACTTGCAGTCGGTAAAGACTTGGTTATCCAAGTGCTTCTCCATGAAAGACTTAGGGGAAGCAGCCTACATCCTTGGTATAAAGATCTATCGTGATAGATCGTGTAGGTTACTCAAACTAAGTCAAAGTACATAGACAAGGTACTGAACACATTCAGTAAAGAAAAATCCAAGAAGGGATTTCTTATGAAGGCATATGGTGTCTATCTCTGTAAGGATATGTGTCTTTAACCACACAATGAGAGAGATAGAATGAAGAGGATCCCACATGCTTTAGCAAGTGGATCCATCTTGTGTGCTAAGATTGATATCTAATGTCCATTCAGCACTTGTAGTGGATATCAATCAGGCTCAAGTGAGCAATATGTTATGTACTTAGATTGATGCCTTATGTGCATTCAGCATTAGTAGAAGATATCAACTAAATCCAAGTGAATGACACTGGGTAAGTGTCAATGGACATTCTTAAGTACTTGAAAAGGGCTTAAGAATATATATTCTTGGATTATGGAGGAAAGATGAGCTCACTGTAAGAGAATACAGAGACGCTATTTCCAAACGAGAAAAGGATGATTATAGTTCGTAATTTGGGATTACACAATTTTGTCTCAATGTAACTGCAATGAGCTGGAAGAGCTCGAATCAGTGTACTGTAGCGAATTCTACAATTGATGCTAAGTGTATCGCATTATTTAATGCAGTCGTGTAGGCAGTTTGGATCAAGAAGTTCATTACTGAACTTGATGTGATTTCAAGCATTGCTAATCCAGTATAGTTGTACTACGATAACAATGGAGCCATTGTTGTGGCTGAGGAATCACGGTCTCACCAGTAATCCAAACACTTAGTTAGTTGATTCAATCTGATATGAAGGATCGATTAGTAGAACACCTACTAACCCACTATTAATGTTTCTATTGCAGTAAAAGCATGATGGGCACTTGGGTCATTCAATGTTGAATGCATGAATGATTGGCTATAGTGCAGGCACTTGGGTCATTCAATGTTGAGTGCATGAATGATTGGCTAATAGTGCAAGTGGGAGATTGTTGGAGTAGGTGCCCTAGAGCCAATCAATTATTGTGGAAATTGACTCTTTGTAATAATGTTAATTAATCAATAAAAGGCTTTTTATACTATACCGCATAAATCATTATTATTGCAATATGTATTAATATATGTCCTTAGAATGGTAGAACCGTGATGAGGGTATCAAGTGTTTCAAATCTTGATAGTGAGAACCCTATGAGCACATATGGTGGCCATTCTAGAAACGTCTGTGCCCCAGTATTATTCTGAAGTAAAGGCACAGATAATACGGTAAGGCTATCATAGTGTTGAATGACCCTGTCAAAAGGCAGTGATTGATCTCACTTGTCAAGGCTGCTTGGTGACAACCTGGTGCAACACATGGGTGCTTGTTGTAGGCGAATACACCACAGCAAGTTCACTGGATTGACCCACCAGAGGATTCCATATGGATGGTAAACCTAGTGTCTATGGAACAAATGCTCTAACGAATGGTGGTGCATGTGATCCTTAGACTTGAGATCACTGGAGCGCCTTGTGCACTGATTGGTGCAGTTTGACACTAGCCTAACGCAGTTGTTTTCAAAGCTATCAATACGGTGGTGATTGGCTGCATCAAGGAGTGTATCAAGACTATGGTGGATTGATAAAGGATTCATCACTCTCGGTACGGGAGAAGTTATCTCACAGCGTAATTCAGTATATGGCAATGACGTTAAAACTGTGGCCACAGTGGGATTGAGTTGTTGTTGTATCCAGTTTATAATACGGCTCATTGGTCTAGAAACTGAATACATAAAATCGAGAGTAACCAAAGGTTGACACTATTTCTATGCCTTCGTCTCGTTGAGATAACGTATGATGAAATGATCGAATTGCACGGTAACCATATCGTTGACAGGTAGCTACTTTGCTGAATCCGAATCCGAATCTATCGGGTGGCCATGATGCCTTGCTAGGAGCCAATCTTGGTCTGTGTATTAATGAGACGATTAATTGGTGTTAATCGCGATACTATACACTGCCGGTATGATGAGGAGCCTATGGGTCACACACATAGAAGATAATTTAAGACTTAGGAAGAAAGAAGGGCATTTTTGTCTTTTAATTCGAAAGGGTATTTTGGTAATTTTATAGTGCAATTAAATTTGTTGAGGTCGTAGCCTTTATTTAATTTGTTAGAAAAATTAAATAAGCGTAATTACGTTTAAATATGTGTACGCACATATTTAAATATATTATCATTATTGTTAAATGTTAATATATATATTAAATATATATTAATTGATTTTAATTGAGATAATGATGGAAAATAAAAATATCAAATTGGGAGTGTTTGGCAACATGGGGTGCTTGGGTTGGAGCCCAAGCCTATTCCATATGGGAATAGGGCAACTTGATTATTTTACTATAAAAAGAAAAGTGTGTGCGATTATTAAATTATTGATTTCTTTTAAAAGAAAAACACACACACAGCCCCTCTCTTTCTCTCCCATAGCAGCAACACTTTTTGGCCTAAAATCAATTCAATTGATTTGTTTTCTTCTTAATCTTGAAGCCAAAGAGGATCTAGCAAATCCGTCTTTGGTTCTTTTAAGATTGTCTTCGTGTGGACTACGTGGGTGGGTTCGATCCTACACTTGGATCGATATCAAAACATTCATTGACAAATTTGGAGGAGCCTCCAACATGAATTTGTTTTCTTTAAACTCAGATTTATTTTTCTGCAGATTTTATTTTAATATGAATTGTAAAATTATACCCTTGATCTTGGCTCATTTAAACGATCTCTATATTATATTTGTTTTTGTTTCCGCTGCGTATATGGGACCGTTTACTAACAGTTTCATTTGTTTGTTTGTGTTTCTATAGTTAAAATTTGTTTAATATTATAGTATACAGTTGTATTTGATGGGCATTCCTACATATTGAAGTCATTTCTATGCAATTATAACTAGGGGTGGGAGAAATAATCCGAAAACCAAACTAAACTGAAAACCGGTCCAAAACTAAACAGAAAATTAAGTTTTTTTGTAAACTGATTCGATTTGTGAAAATTTAAAAACTGAAAACCAAATCAGTTTTACCCTATGTATATAAATAAAATATGTTTTAATTTTTTTGCCCTTTTTTTTTTTTTAATATCTCTTATTCTCTTCTCCGCTTCCACTCCACTCTCCAAACCCCATCTTCACTTTCCAATATCTCTTATTCTCTTCTCTACCTCCACTCCACTTTCCAGAACCCATCTTCACTTTTCAATATCTCTTATTCTCTTCTCCACCTCCACTCCACTCTCCAGACTCCATCTTCGCCAGTGCCACCCACACCCACTCCACCACCAAATTGAAACTCCAAACCCATCCATCTGCAATATCGCAATAACATTTCACTGACACACCCCCAGTGACCACCACAACCACCCACTCACCCAACGATGACCACAACTGTTGCATTGCAGTTCCTCGAACCAGGAACAGCGACGATAGTTGACCACGGCTCCAGTTTCCACCGCCGTTCAGATCTTCAATCCTCAGCTACTTCCCTGCTCCATGATCAACAGTCCAGTGCTGATTTAGTAACCTAATGCATCTACTAATTCAGCAATAGATCTGATGAATATTTTGATGGTTGCTTCTAATTTTTAGAGGCTCTAGTACTATGAATTATTCAAACACATTACTTAGTTTGGTTGTGGTAAATCTAATACTTTATCACCATATTATGTTGAGCAAAAGGTAATTCTGTTTAGTAGGGCCCTTTTTTTATATTATCTCTATGAATTTGAGGTGCTTTTACCATCAGTTTTCGGTTTCACTAAGCTTTCTTTACTAGGAATCATGATGACCATTTTCCTATCAATTTTGTTCCATGAATTTGAAAACCGGTTAACTGAATATTCGGTTTGGTTTAAATTCGGTTTATTCTATAAATCGGTCTAGTTTCGGTTTACATTTTTGCCTAAGCTGAATAACCGGTTCGGTTTCCGGTTTACACTATCCGGTTCGGTTAACCGGATTATCCCACCCCTAATTATAACACCTGTAAAAAAATTTTGATGAAGCATTCTTAAAAATGAAAAAACCTAGGTTTACTATTCATATGAAATTAATAGTTGAAGCGTCACAAAAAGGGAAGAAACATAAAAAAAATTTGTTACAACTACTTTTATAGAGAAATTTCTTATTTCAGAATTTACATGTTTCAGATAACGATTTTTTCTTCTTTTTCTATTTTTTTTCTTGTTGATATATTTCAGTTTCATATTTGGTTTGCTTTGTTGTGTAATCCGGGTAGAATGGAAAAGACGAAACAATCAGCAAAGATAGTAGAATCATAAACTGAGATGAAAGAAAATGCAAAGAATTTATCTGCGAGAACTAAACGGAAGAAAGTTGGTAAGGGTCCTAGTGGATGCTCTACAAGACTCCAAGGAACAGTTGTGCATACTCACAATGATGATGTTCAGCATGTGATAAAATCGATGGTTTTCACTGACAACAACCAAGAAGTCGAACTACAATCAACTCAACAGATGAAACAGGCTGAACCAAGTAATACGGTTGAAAATTTAAAAGGAAAGGTTGACCATCTAATACATGTAATAAAAAATTAGTAATCTCAGATATAAAGACTTGTACTTCGAATCCCAAAAGAAGGTATAGAGACTTTGGTAGAATATGATTCACTTCTCTAGATGATTTCAAATACTATATCTATTTAAGTATTGTTAATGATTTTAATGATTTTTTTTTCACTCTAACTATGGCTTGAAGTTATGAAATGCATATGGAAAACTTGAAGCAGTATGATTTCTACAGACTTTTATAAACTCACAATATTTTTATAGCAAAATAATATGTCTTTTCCACAAACTATATTTTATATATGAAATTGGTGAAATGGATTTGAATACTTGAGAAGATCAAAAAAATTGTGTTTATTTTGTTTGCTTGCAGACAAAGAAGTACACTAGATTATGTCTGGAGTTGATGAACAAACGGAAGAACATGATCTTGCCAGCAAATTCAACAAAAGTTCAAGATACAGTCAATGTATCCTCTCAACCAGAGCATGAGCATCAACCTCATCACAGGGGTAGACCCCCATTGAGCAACAGAAAAAATATCCAAAAATGAAGACCCAATTCATTTATGTATTTAATCTATTCAATATGAAAGGAACACTTCATGAAAATTTTATGTTGTTTCTTTTGGATTGTTTTTTATAGTTTTTACGTGAACTTAAAAAACGTTTCGTTAGCTTTTTTACATGAATATTGCAATGTTATGTTGTTTCTGTTGGATCACTTTTATAGTTCTTTTCCTCTTTTGTGATGCCCCTAATATGTTTGTATAAAAATTGTCTAATTATATTTTCAGCATCACCCACTTGTACAATTAATACTATATTTACAGACATGTTTTGGACATTCGATGTCAGTATTTTGTAGCAAATTGTGCATGATATTTAATATTACATGAATAATATTGTGATCAACTATTTAAACTTAAAATTTATACCGACCTTCCGTAATTTCTGTAACTTATAATAATTTTCAAGTTTGACATTGTCAACTAAAACTTTTCTCACAGTATAGGATTCATATATTTCTTTAAAATCAGTAACCTCATGTCCACTTCTCAAAACAAACATCTGTTCACACAGCCCATTCAAAAACTTTGTT
The DNA here is from genome assembly GCA_026225825.1 of Pistacia integerrima. NCBI lineage: Eukaryota > Viridiplantae > Streptophyta > Magnoliopsida > Sapindales > Anacardiaceae > Pistacia > Pistacia integerrima. The sequence continues at coordinate 41,616,300 of CM047749.1, forward strand.
TGTTTAATAATTGAGAACATGATAATCCAATTAATTTCATGATTACTATATCAAACAACATAAAAGTTATTTCAGCGATTCCGTTAGACATACTCACATCTACATTTTTCTTGTTATAAAATTAACCAAAAATTTACTAAAATTAAATAGAGAATAGTCCTATTACCCGACCAAACATAAACATATGTTATACTTATTTTATTCATTTTAAACAGTAATAAAAAATCTAATAGTTTGAAAACTATATATGATTCAAAATTTCATGGTTTTATTTTTTTATTTTTTAAATAAAGATTTTCAAATATAAAAGTATATTGAGCTATTACTATTACACATTATATAATTTCATCATATTTCATATGCCAACCATTCAACTTGATTGTTCGTAGACTCAAAGGTTCGATTTTTTTATTCTGAGTTAATGGTACTATACATTTTTTTTACACGAAATAGTTTGTTCACTGCTTTGTACTAATTGTGGTTTAATATTATATTTATTTGTGTTGGCATTCATCAATAAAGATAAAGCATTTTCACAAAAGAAGTCCCAATTACATTATATATTTAATCTATCAAATGTGACATGATCACTTTATCAAGACCTCAACTTTTTTCTTGGATTGCTTTTGTAACTCCTATTGCTACTTTTAAAATTCTCACCATCACTTTCTTTTTGCTCATTTCCTCATTCCCTCTCTTTCAATCTATCTAACATGTCTGTACAAGAATTGTCTATCCTGTTTTTAGCATCATTAGGTTCAACTCTTGCCACCGTTTTTGCAAACACATCTTTGATTTTTGGTGTCAGTATTTTGTATTCACTCACATCTGACATCGACGATTGTGATCCATGTTCTCTATTACTTGCCTATTGTTTTTTACAAAGCATTGATACCACTTCAATATTATGAAAATTAACTATCTAAGAATAAAGATTATACTGACCTTTTGCAATTCTCATAAGTTATATTCATCCTCAAGATTCTCAACAATCAGAAAATGTTTTGTGAAAGTATAAGATTCATATCCTAACCTTTAGATCCATAATTCTCAACTTGATTTTGAAAACAAACATCCTGTCCAGACAGGTCACTCAAAACTTTTGGGATATTCTTCTGATTATTACCTTGTTTGTTCAACAGTTGAGAATATGATAACCCAACCAATATCTGGGTTACAGGATCTAACAATATAAAAATTGCTTCAGCCGTTCCATCTAACACTCTCATTTCCACCTTGTATCTGTTATAACATTAACAAAACATTGTTACAAATAAATGTCTGAAATTGAATATACTTCTTATTGCATTGACAATACATAATTATAAACAGTAAAAAATAAACAATGATATACCTCATCTGAGGAGATTTCGATTCTTTGTTGCATTTCTCACAATATAAATAGGTTTTAATATCAGGGATTTTCTTCTTGCAATAAGTGCAAGAATTGTAACACCAAACATATCTATCATCAACTTTGATTATCTTGGCCTTAATTATATACTCCATCACCTATACAATTGTAATTTTTGTTCACAAACTATGTTACAATAATCAGTTTAACGTTTTAGTGAATACTGTACCTTATCAACATCATGCCACACAAGATTGGTAACATGTTTGAGTGATGTTCTATTCTCAAACACTTCCTTCCCAATCGGAACTTGATTCATAATCTTTTTCTATAATTGAATTACTAGCAGAATTCCCATTCTGAAATAACAAAGAGTAGATAAAATTTTAAATACGATTCTATCCGTGAAATTACTTTAAAAAACTATTTCTCCAACACATACTCTTTCTGCAGAGAATGCACCTCCCCAATATCTAAATTTATATAAATTCTAGATGCTGAAGTTGTATTGAGATATAATCTTCCTGTATGGAAAAGAACATAAGTTTGTTGAAGTAAATATTATGACAATTGGGTTGGTACTTGCTGATTGCAAATCTTCACCTATTTCTTTAGAAAAATTTCCCCCATAACGTAATGTCAACTGGTTCTCTAAAATCAATATTACTGTGAATTATTTAAAGTGGAAGAAGAACGTAAAAACATTAACAAAGGAATTTACTCTGCCATTTGCTATCTAATGTCTCTTTTTTTTAGTCTTTGTCGACTTGATCTCTTCAATTTCTCCTATTGCATTCAAAACTCCAATGACATTTACATATAATTTATCACATTTGATGTACAAATATATTTCTCACGCATTTAAATCACAAATATTCAAATTAACTATACCTAGTAATAACCTTGTATCATTCATTCTATTATGAAGATCATGAAGACCAGCAAATTCAAATTTATATCTTGGAATAACAACTCTTGGTTCTTTTATTTCTTGTACAGTCGCGATCATGAGAAATTGTATACGATATATACCATCAATAGGTCTGTAAGAGGGAGTAGATGGTATGACTTTCATATGTCTGATAAAATATATCGACCCTTCATGAAGCTGATTTTTAAACTTTGCAATTCTATTCATTGGTATCGAGGCATGAATAACTTGATTCTAAAGAACCAGTGGAAATCACAAATTTAAGCAAACCTGTATAAATCAGAAATAAAAGTCTTAACATTATTTTTAGACTATATTTTATGCCTGTTCATTAATCAAAATCATGTCAAGGCTTATAAGTTCGTCACCCATTATGAAATTCCTACATTCCGACAATCTAGATACTCTAATAGTGACTATCCAATCATCTCTTGATTCATCAATATCTTCAAGAAAAGTATTAGACATTGTTATTACTTGCTTGCAAAAAGAAATTCATTCTTAATACAATTTAGTAAAAGCAATAAAGATTTGCAACCGAGATTTTACAACTAAAGCAAATGTCGTTGTACCACAATTATAAATAAATAACATAATGTTTCGATTTTATAATCTAATTATACTATAAATATTTCTTATCTCAATTTAATAGTATGCTGAATTTTTTGTTCAGTACTAAAATTTTAAACTCCATATTATTATATGCAAATTAATAGCTTTTACAGACGAAGTCATAATCCAACATATACAACATCACAATAGAAAGATAAAAACAATTGAACGTATAACATTACCTGTAACAAGAACTATATCTCAATTATGCCAGCAATTTGTTTGTTTGCTTTTTTTTTTTTTTTTTTTTGGGAAGGGGGGTGGGTGGGGGGAGGGGGAGGGGGAACAATGTTCTAATGATATACTTTCAAGTACCTTTACTTATTTCTCTAAATCATGTATGACAACATAAACAACTACGTATATATAACAAACACATTAATTGCAAGAGTTATGTATAAAACCTCTCACATCCACATAAATACTCCTCACACTTCACATTAATTCTGCATTAAACATAATACATAGCAAATACAATGTATTAATCTCTTTCAGATAAACATCCATCCACAAAACTGCATCAACTTCAATAACACTTAATAAACAGCATAAGAATAATAACAAAATTAACTAAAGACTGGGATTTTTTTTATTTTTATAATTTTTTTACGTGGACAAGTGTAATTCTTATTTAAGTTGCATTCAATACATACTTACACTATTATGTGACATAAACATTACCATAGATTTCTTCAACAATTTAACAAAAACACTACCTTAAGTACGACATTAAATATCAGAATATCAAACATCATCATAATACCGAACACATCAATAAAAAAGGAAGTACATTAATCCATAATTAAACCAAAATTTTGATATCTTGATCATTAATAGTAATATCACATTGAATGTATCACATAACAGTACAATGCACCCATCGATTTTTGATAAAATTATTAATAGTACAAATCCATCGAAAAGGAGCAATTGTAAAGCTACAAAACATGATATAAAGAGACTAATACCATTAACAACAACATTAAATACGAGAACAGTAAACATTATCAAAATACCAAACAATCAATGAAAAAGTAAGTGTATTAACCTATCGGGCTGCATGATTAGTTTGACACTTTGTTTATTACAATTTATCTGCATAAAATACCAAATTCAGAAACCACACCTCTGATATATTGAATAAATTACAGCACAACAAAAAGGTTTATTACAATGGAAATCATAACCTTAGTCGTTTATAGATTGATTGGAATTTTCAATTGATAGAGACATTGAGTCACTTCAATTTTTTTAATAATATTATTGTTCGACACTTTGACTGATATAAACTCAAAGAGAGATCAAGCCACTTTATTTTTTATTAACATTATAGTTCGAAATTTTTTTAAAAATTGCCTAACAAATTGTATTGAATCCGTTGCCTAACCATTGTCTATAATTATGATTATTTCAAAAAGTAAATGTATTAACCCATATGGTTGCATGATTAGTTTGGCACTTTGTTTATTACAATTTTTCCGCATAAAATACCATGATTCAGAAACCACACCTCTGATATACTAAATAAATTACAGTACAACAAAAAGTTTATTACAATGGAAATCATAGCCTTTATCGTTTATATATAGATACTGAAATTTGCATCTGATAGAGACATTGGATCGTTTCAATTTTCTTAATAATATTATTGTTCGACAGTTTTGCTGATATAAACCCAAAGAGAGATCAAGCCACTTTATTTTTTATTAACATTATAGTTCGACATTTTAAAAAAATTGTCTAACAAATTGTATGGAATCCGTTGCCTAACCATTGTCTATAATTTAGATATAAAATGCTGATAGGGAAAATACCGACTATGATATCATGATTTAAAAATGCTTGGAAATTCGACATATCAAGGTGTCATCGAGGTCTACATTCCATTGCCGAACCATAACCGAGATGTAATTAACTATATTTATAATTTGTTACAACTTTTCTAGGAACATTACTAAACCATGAATTTGAATACTTATCCATGATTTAAGGATGCCCAAAATTTGGATAGCTCGATATATCAGAAAGATAAACAATTCCATTTGTTCCTATATTAGTCACTCCCAAGTTATTTTTAAAGTTAGACCAAGTATTAGGTAGCTTGCCTAATACCAACTAAGATAAACATTAAGCCACTTAATTTGTTATTGATATTATTGTTCGACAACTTTAAAAAATGGCGTAACAAATAGTATGGAATCCATTGCCTAACCATTGTCAATAACTATGATTGTTCAAGCTATAAAAAATCTTTACATCATCAAATGGTTGATACATAAGATTGAATTGGTTATAGTTAATATAAAGTGATTTATTGGTTGTAGTCAATATACGATCCACAACTTATCCATAAGGTATCATTGAGGTCTACATTCCATTGCTGAACCATTATCACGATATAATTGGTTGCATTTTGTAATACTTTCTCTCTAGCTAGTAAACTTGGGAGTTATACTCGTAAAATAACAGTAAAACTCACTATATATATATATATAGATAAGTATAAAATAATGTGCCCATAACTAATTTTTCTTCAAATACAAATCTTTATAAAATATAATAAAGTCACAAAACATCAACTCGACAATGTTGCCAAACCCTTTCGCTTCTTGACATTCCAAGTGGCTACAATCTCATCTACTACATATAAAAACATTGAAAACAATAGGGTGAGCACTAATTGCTCAGTAAGTAAACCTGCTATACTACCCCTCTCTCTCCGTTGTTGAAATTTTGAATTTCTTTCCTTACATCACACTTCTCTATTCTTCTCTTTATCTGTTCTTCTTTATTCTTTCTCTATTCTTTCTCTTTTCTTTTCTTTTCTTTCTCTATTCTTTCTCTATTCTGTCTCTATTCTTTCTCTGTTTCTAATTTCTCACTACTCATGATAATAGCCATGGTATCATGCATAAGTATGATGCAAATGCACAAATGCATAAAATGTGCATTTTCTTTTCTGTTTCTTTTCTCTGTATTTCTTTCTTTCTATTTTTTTTTCTCTTCTTTTCTTTCTTATTCCCTTATTTTCTTTCTTTTCTTTCTCTTCTTATTATCTTCTTTCTATTGTTTTCTTTCTTTTTCTTTTCTTTTCTTTTCTTTCTTAGTCTTTGCCAATCGGACTCAGTTGAGACATGGATTCAAAACCCTGGCCATGTGAGTGAGTACAGTCCTCGTCTACATGCACTCTTATGGACTGTACAAATTCTTCTTCTTCTTAGGCCGCTTACTAAAGGCGGCGTACATGTAGTAATATTCTTTTGGGTACAGTTGTAATGCCCACATCGAGGTATGTAGCTTAACTTATGCCCTTATACCCTTAGTTGAATTTTGTTAAAGTTATTTTGAGAAAATGTAAAGAAAATGCCTTAAAATTTCATTAGGGGTAAAATGGTCTTTTCACTCAAAATTAGTTAAAATTGTGGGGAGTGAAAAGAGATAGAATTTCATGGAGAATGCAATAAAAATGAGGGCATTATGGTAATTGACTAAGGGACATAGATGAAATCTTATAGAACATGCAAGGGCAAAATGGGAAACTACAAATAATATTATGTTATATCAAGGATTGAAGAATGAAACCCTAGCCATTCTTCATCCATTTTAACGCCACCTTCACCTTCAAATCCTCTCAATTTCTTTAATTGTTCTTCAAGGGAAATTCATAAATCTTGGGTACTTTTTAGTGGATTTTTAATCCCGAGCATCCTTAAGTAAGATCCTTGCACCAGGAAGTGAGTTTTAATTTTTAAAGTGTTGAATTTTGATGATTTGTGTTCATAGGATTTAAGAGAAAGAGAGTTGGATCAAAGAAGATTTTTAAAGTGTTGGATTGCTCACATATAAGGTAAGTAAATCCTACCCAAAGTATGATTTTAGTAATATTGTGTAGAGAATTCCTTTTATACATATATGTGTTTTATATGAAGAATTGTTGATGGATTTGGTATTGAATGATGATTAGAACTTATCCATGAGAAGTAGTGTTGGTATATTTGATATTTGATGTGAGTTTGGATGAAGTTTGGAAGAATTGGAGTAGAAATTTTGGAGCGTACATTTTGGACAGGTTTGGCTTTAAATATGGAGGATTTTATACCAAATTTTTGGTGGCTTAGAAAAAAGATAGAAGTGTAGTCAAATTAGAGTTGCTTTGTGCACATAAGTTGTTTGATGAAATGTCAAAGAGAAGTGCATGTATGAGTATGATTATGTGTTATATTGAGATGAGTTTGTAGATGGTAGAGAATGACATGTTTGCATTCCATATTGCATTATTGCATCTAAACATGTGCATTTAGAAGAATTATAAGCATGAAACCATCTACATGCATACATACTCATAAAAGCATGAAAAAGTACTAAATAATGTTAAAGAGTAACTAGAAAGAAATGAGAATATTAAAGAAGTTCAAATCTGAATTTTTATTTAAAGTAAGTGTAAAAAGATAAAAAAGAAGAAAATGTTGTTGCGATGGGGAACCCGTGAGTAACAAGAAGAATTTTCCCTGCATGCACGCCGCCTTCAGTGAGCGGCCTAAGAATAAGAAAGAAGAATTGGTACAGTTCGTAAGAGTGCATGTAAATGAACTATATCTCAATTATGCCAGCAATTTGTTTGTTTGCTTTTTTTTTTTTTTTTTTTTGGGAAGGGGGGGGGGGGGGGGGGGGGGGGGGGGGAACAATGTTCTAATGATATACTTTCAAGTACCTTTACTTATTTCTCTAAATCATGTATGACAACATAAACAACTACGTATATATAACAAACACATTAATTGCAAGAGTTATGTATAAAACCTCTCACATCCACATAAATACTCCTCACACTTCACATTAATTCCGCATTAAACATAATACATAGCAAATACAATGTATTAATCTCTTTCAGATAAACATCCATCCACAAAACTGCATCAACTTCAATAACACTTAATAAACAGCATAAGAATAATAACAAAATTAACTAAAGACTGGGATTTTTTTTATTTTTATAATTTTTTTACGTGGACAAGTGTAATTCTTATTTAAGTTGCATTCAATACATACTTACACTATTATGTGACATAAACATTACCATAGATTTCTTCAACAATTTAACAAAAACACTACCTTAAGTACGACATTAAATATCAGAATATCAAACATCATCATAATACCGAACACATCAATAAAAAAGGAAGTACATTAATCCATAATTAAACCAAAATTTTGATATCTTGATCATTAATAGTAATATCACATTGAATGTATCACATAACAGTACAATGCACCCATCGATTTTTGATAAAATTATTAATAGTACAAATCCATCGAAAAGGAGCAATTGTAAAGCTACAAAACATGATATAAAGAGACTAATACCATTAACAACAACATTAAATACGAGAACAGTAAACATTATCAAAATACCAAACAATCAATGAAAAAGTAAGTGTATTAACCTATCGGGCTGCATGATTAGTTTGACACTTTGTTTATTACAATTTATCTGCATAAAATACCAAATTCAGAAACCACACCTCTGATATATTGAATAAATTACAGCACAACAAAAAGGTTTATTACAATGGAAATCATAACCTTAGTCGTTTATAGATTGATACTGGAATTTTCAATTGATAGAGACATTGAGTCACTTCAATTTTTTTAATAATATTATTGTTCGACACTTTGGTGATATAAACTCAAAGAGAGATCAAGCCACTTTATTTTTTTATTAACATTATAGTTCGAAATTTTTTAAAAAATTGCCTAACAAATTGTATTGAATCCGTTGCCTAACCATTGTCTATAATTATGATTATTTCAAAAAGTAAATGTATTAACCCATATGGTTGCATGATTAGTTTGGCACTTTGTTTATTACAATTTTTCCGCATAAAATACCATGATTCAGAAACCACACCTCTGATATACTAAATAAATTACAGTACAACAAAAAGTTTATTACAATGGAAATCATAACCTTTATCGTTTATAGATAGATACTGAAATTTGCATCTGATAGAGACATTGGATCGTTTCAATTTTCTTAATAATATTATTGTTCGACAGTTTTGCTGATATAAACCCAAAGAGAGATCAAGCCACTTTATTTTTTATTAACATTATAGTTCGACATTTTAAAAAAATTGTCTAACAAATTGTATGGAATCCGTTGCCTAACCATTGTCTATAATTTAGATATAAAATGCTGATAGGGAAAATACCGACTATGATATCATGATTTAAAAATGCTTGGAAATTCGACATATCAAGGTGTCATCGAGGTCTACATTCCATTGCCGAACCATAACCGAGATGTAATTAACTATATTTATAATTTGTTACAACTTTTCTAGGAACATTACTAAACCATGAATTTGAATACTTATCCATGATTTAAGGATGCCCAAAATTTGGATAGCTCGATATATCAGAAAGATAAACAATTCCATTTGTTCCTATATTAGTCACTCCCAAGTTATTTTTAAAGTTAGACCAAGTATTAGGTAGCTTGCCTAATACCAACTAAGATAAACATTAAGCCACTTAATTTGTTATTGATATTATTGTTCGACAACTTTAAAAAATGGCGTAACAAATAGTATGGAATCCATTGCCTAACCATTGTCAATAACTATGATTGTTCAAGCTATAAAAAATCTTTACATCATCAAATGGTTGATACATAAGATTGAATTGGTTATAGTTAATATAAAGTGATTTATTGGTTGTAGTCAATATACGATCCACAACTTATCCATAAGGTATCATTGAGGTCTACATTCCATTGCTGAACCATTATCACGATATAATTGGTTGCATTTTGTAATACTTTCTCTCTAGCTAGTAAACTTGGGAGTTATACTCGTAAAATAACAGTAAAACTCACTATATATATATATATAGATAAGTATAAAATAATGTGCCCATAACTAATTTTTCTTCAAATACAAATCTTTATAAAATATAATAAAGTCACAAAACATCAACTCGACAATGTTGCCAAACCCTTTCGCTTCTTGACATTCCAAGTGGCTACAATCTCATCTACTACATATAAAAACATTGAAAACAACAGGGTGAGCACTAATTGCTCAGTAAGTAAACCTGCTATACTACCCCTCTCTCTCCGTTGTTGAAATTTTGAATTTCTTTCCTTACATCACACTTCTCTATTCTTCTCTGTTCTTTATCTATTCTTCTTTATTCTTTCTCTATTCTTTCTCTTTTCTTTCTCTATTCTTTCTCTATTCTGTCTCTATTCTTTCTCTGTTTCTAATTTCTCACTACTCATGATAATAGCCATGGTATCATGCATAAGTATGATGCAAATGCACAAATGCATAAAATGTGCATTTTCTTTTACATTTTCTTTTCTCGTATTTCTTTCTTTCTATTTTTTTTCTTCTTTTCTTTCTTATTCCCTTATTTTCTTTCTTTTCTTTCTTCTTATTATCTTCTTTCTATTGTTTTCTTTTCTTTTTCTTTTCTTTTCTTTCTTAGTCTTTGCCAATCGGACTCAGTTGAGACATGGATTCAAAACCCTGGCCATGTGAGTGAGTACAGTCCTCGTCTACATGCACTCTTATGGACTGTACAAATTCTTCTTCTTCTTAGGCCGCTTACTAAAGGCGGCGTACATGTAGTAATATTCTTTTGGGTACAGTTGTAATGCCCACATCGAGGTATGTAGCTTAACTTATGCCCTTATACCCTTAGTTGAATTTTGTTAAAGTTATTTTGAGAAAATGTAAAGAAAATGCCTTAAAATTTCATTAGGGGTAAAATGGTCTTTTCACTCAAAATTAGTTAAAATTGTGGGGAGTGAAAAGAGATAGAATTTCATGGAGAATGCAATAAAAATGAGGGCATTATGGTAATTGACTAAGGGACATAGATGAAATCTTATAGAACATGCAAGGGCAAAATGGGAAACTACAAATAATATTATGTTATATCAAGGATTGAAGAATGAAACCCTAGCCATTCTTCATCCATTTTAACGCCACCTTCACCTTCAAATCCTCTCAATTTCTTTAATTGTTCTTCAAGGGAAATTCATAAATCTTGGGTACTTTTTAGTGGATTTTTAATCCCGAGCATCCTTAAGTAAGATCCTTGCACCAGGAAGTGAGTTTTAATTTTTAAAGTGTTGAATTTTGATGATTTGTGTTCATAGGATTTAAGAGAAAGAGAGTTGGATCAAAGAAGATTTTTAAAGTGTTGGATTGCTCACATATAAGGTAAGTAAATCCTACCCAAAGTATGATTTTAGTAATATTGTGTAGAGAATTCCTTTTATACATATATGTGTTTTATATGAAGAATTGTTGATGGATTTGGTATTGAATGATGATTAGAACTTATCCATGAGAAGTAGTGTTGGTATATTTGATATTTGATGTGAGTTTGGATGAAGTTTGGAAGAATTGGAGTAGAAATTTTGGAGCGTACATTTTGGACAGGTTTGGCTTTAAATATGGAGGATTTTATACCAAATTTTTGGTGGCTTAGAAAAAAGATAGAAGTGTAGTCAAATTAGAGTTGCTTTGTGCACATAAGTTGTTTGATGAAATGTCAAAGAGAAGTGCATGTATGAGTATGATTATGTGTTATATTGAGATGAGTTTGTAGATGGTAGAGAATGACATGTTTGCATTCCATATTGCATTATTGCATCTAAACATGTGCATTTAGAAGAATTATAAGCATGAAACCATCTACATGCATACATACTCATAAAAGCATGAAAAAGTACTAAATAATGTTAAAGAGTAACTAGAAAGAAATGAGAATATTAAAGAAGTTCAAATCTGAATTTTTATTTAAAGTAAGTGTAAAAAGATAAAAAAGAAGAAAATGTTGTTGCGATGGGGAACCCGTGAGTAACAAGAAGAATTTTCCCTGCATGCACGCCGCCTTCAGTGAGCGGCCTAAGAATAAGAAAGAAGAATTGGTACAGTTCGTAAGAGTGCATGTAGATGAGGGTTATACCCAAGAAAGAAGAATACACTCACATGGCCAAGGTTCCAAATCCATGTCTCAACCGAGTCCGATCGGCAAAAGAATGAAAAAGAATAAGAAAAGAAAAGAAAAGAATAAGAAAGAAAAGAAAAGAAAAGAATAGAAAAGAATAAGAAAGAAGAGAAAGAAAAGAAAGAAGAGAAAGAAAGAAGCACATAAAAGAAAGAAAAACATAATAAGAACAGGAAAGAAAGAAAAACAGAAAAGAAAATGCATATTTTATACATTTGTGCATTTGCAATATATATATATGCATAATACCATGCCCATTATTTGAGTAGGGAGAAAGAGAAAGAATTGAGAAAGAATAGAGAAAGAACAGAGGGAAAAACAGATAAAGAACAGAGAGAAAAACAAAGTAAGAGTAGAGAAAGAATAGAGAAGAATGGGGAAGTATGAAGTAAGGAAAGAAATTTAGAATTTAACCAATGATAGCATAACCAGTTTACTTACTGAGCAATTAGTACTCACCCCATTGTTTTCAATGTTTTTGTAGGAAACAGGTGAGATGCGGTCACTTGGAACTTCACGCAGTGGAAGGGTTGGGCAAAACTATCAAGTTAATATTTTGAGACTTTATTATGTTTTGTAAAGATTTGTGTATAAAGAAAATTAAATATGGGCCCATAAATTTATACTCGTTTATATGTATATATTTTCTTATATATATATTTAGTAAGTTTTACTGTTATTTTACGAGAATAATAGCTAGAGAGAGTCATTACAACAGTCCTCATCCACATGTACTCTTACGGACTGTACAAATTCTTCTTCTTCTTAGGCCGCTCACTAAAGGCGGCTTACATGTGGGAATATTCTTCTTCTTGTCACTCACGGGTTCCCCATTGCGACAACCTTCTTTTCTTTTATCTTTTTACACTTCTTTAGATAAAATTTCAGATTTGAACTTCTTTAATATTCTCATTTCTTTTTATTACTCTTTAACATTCTTTAGTTCTTTTTCATGCTCTTATGAGTATGTATGCATGTAGATGGTTTCATACTTATAATTCTTTCTAAATTCACATGTTTAAATGCAATAATGCAATATGGAATGCAAACATGTCATTCTCTACTATCTACAAACTCATCTCAATATAACACATAATCATACTCATACATGCACTTCTCTTTGATATTTCATCAAAAAACTTACGTGCACAAAACAACTCTAATTTGGCTACATTTCTACCTCTCTTCTAAGCCACCAAAATTTGGAATAAAACACACCAAGATTAACATCAAACCTGTCCAGGATTCACACTCCATAAATTCTACTCCAATTCTTCCATAAGTCATCCAAACTCTCATCAAACATCAAGTACACAAACACTACTTCTCATGGATAAATTCTAACCATCATTTAATATCCATTCCATCAACAATTCTTCATATATAAGCATATACATGCATAAAAGAAATTCACTACAATTCATCCAAACCCTCTTTCTCTTTGTTCTTTAATGTTCTCATGTATGTGTATGTGCATGGAAATATGCTCATTCTTTGCTATTCTTTCTAAATGCAAATATGAGAATGTGAGAATGCATTATGGCATATAAAGATATCATTATGGAACTAGTATTCTCTACCAACAACATTCCCATACTATCAATCATAGATTATTAGACTAAAAATAACTAATAAATTGGAAGTACTTTTGAGGTAGTTATTCTGCACAGGTCATATTCAAGAAGGTATATCTCGACCTATACACATCGGATTGCTATGATCTTGGTCTCTTTTTAAAGCTTAGAGAAAGGGATACAACTTTTATGTTTAAGTCTCAACCCAATTCGATGGAACGATGCTCAAAAATCACTCAGAAAGTCACGGATTTGACAGGGCAACCATGGTAACATGTTTTCTCTTAGGATTTTTATCAAACAATTCATATGCACATTCTACTACCATGTTGGCTACACTTCCACAACTCTCTAATTCAACCAAATTGTGAGCCAAAAACTCACTAAATTGAGCATCAAAACTGGCTGAATTTCTCACTTCTCTACACTCCAAAAATCTCAACACAAAATCTTCCACAACTTCACCAAATCATCACATAACCATACACTACTTCTCATGGCTAGAATTTATACATCAATAAACATCAAAAATAGCCCATAATTCTCTCATACATCACATACAAACATGCAAAAAAGTTCATTCAACAAAGTCTTGCTCAAATTAAGGTTCAAATTAGGTTTACTTACCTTGAATTTGAGCAACTCCAACACTATACACTCTCTTTGGTAAAATTCCCCCCTTCTCAAACCCTAAGCATATACAACCATAAGAATTCAAAACTTTGAAATTTAATCTCACTTCTTGGTGCAAGAATCTTACCTTTGGATGTTTAGGATTGAAAACCTATCAAAAGTTAGCCAAAATCCTATGAATTTCCTTGGAAATTTAATGAAGAAATTTGAGAGAATTTGGGTAGAGAATGGCTTGAATGGAGGGTAGAGTGGCTAGGGTTTCTCTTCTTCAACTCTTAATATCATAAAATAATATATTTAGATTCCCATTTTACCCTTGCACTTTCTAAAAATTCCATCTATGTCCCTTAGTCAATTACAAGAATGCTCTCATTTTTATTATCTTCTCCATGTTATTCTATTTCTCTTCACTCCCCACTTTTTCAACTAATTATGAGTGAAAAGACTATTTTACCCCTAATGAAGGTTTAAGGAATTTTCTTCACACTTGTTCAAGATAACTTTAATAAAATTCAACTAAGGGTATTAGGGCATAAATAAAGCTACGTACCTTGATGTGGGTGTTACACATTTATAATTTGTTATAACTTTTATAGGAACACTAGTAAACCATGAATTTGATCGAAATTTGAATACCTTGACACAATTCCATCTGTCCCTATATTAGCCACATTCAGATAAATACTGGGATTTTTTTATTTTTATAATTTTGTTATGTGGACACGTGTAACTCTTATTTAAATTGCATTTGATACAAACTTGTATTATTATGTGACATAAACAGTTCCATTTATTTCATCAACACTTTAACAAAAACACTACATTAAGAGCAACATTAAACATCAGAATACCAAACATCATCATAATACTGAACACATCAATCAAAAAGGAAGTGCATTAACCCATAATTAAACCAAAATTCTGTTATCCTGACAATTAATAGTAATATCACATTGAAAGTATCACATAACAGTACAATTACAGCACAACAAAGGGTTTATTACAATGGAAATCATAACCTTTATCATTTATAAACTGATACTGAAATCTTCAATCAAGAAACACATTGACTGCTTCAATTTTTTTATTAATATAATATTAGATTTGCTGATATAAACTCAAAGAGAAATCAAGCCACTTCATTTTGTAATAATATTATAATTCGGCATATTTAAAAAATTGTACTAACAAATTGCGATGATACACAACTGAACATGCGCCCCTTTTATTCCCCCTTATTTAGACATTTTGAATACCAACGCAACTAAATAGAATTCAATACGAAGAAAGTTTTCCAATGTCAATACAATGTACCTATATAATTATAAATAGCAATCCTAGACAAATGTCATTAAACCACAATTAGTAATAGCAATCCAATACACCTGTGTACTTGTTATTAATGCACATCATTGGAATGCCAATGCAATGCACCAATATTATTATTATTATTAATTATTAATAGAGATCCCAATTTTTTTAACTAATTAATATTTATAGATGGAGCAATAAATACTAATCCAACATGTAAAGATAAAGCAATTTGATTGACTTGTCAATGCCACATGGCGAATAACCTACATGGGTATTCATCTTATTAATGCACATTTTTGGAATGCCAATGCAATGCACCTGTATTATTATTATTATTATTATTATTATAATATAGGGCAAATACCGAGGACATAATTAATTGCGTTTATAATTTGTTATAACTTTTCTATGAACATTGCTAAACCATAAATTTGAATACTTATCCATGATCTAAGAAACACAAAAATTTGGATAGTTTGATATATCATAAAGATAAATAATTCCATATATTCCTATACAGGTATTAGGCAACTTGCCTGATACCAACTTAGAGAGATGTTAAGCCACTTAATTTTTTATTGATATTGTAGTTCGATATCTTTAAAAAATTATCTAACAAATAGTGTGGAATCCGTTGCCTAACCATTGTTCATAATTATGATTCTTCAAAGTCTACTATGGTTGATAACTTCACCATTAAACCATCAATTTGGCTACAAAATGGTAATAGAGCGGATACCGATCCACAATTTATCCATAAGGTATCATTGAGATCTACATTCCATTGTCGAACCATTATTAAGATATGATTGGTAGCGTTTATAAATTGTTATAACTTTTCTAGGAACACTGCCAAACCATGGATTTGATAGGAATTGGATACCATGATACAATCCCATCTGTTCCTATATTGGTCACTTTAGGAATATTTCATTGGTGCAAGTCCATGGGAAAGGATAGTAAATATTTTGTTAAACTTACAAATTAGAAAACAGTATAAGAACCTCAAAATGATTAGACCTTCCTGATGCCAATGCAATGCACACATACTGACAAAAAGAGTAAAAAATCATCATCCATAATTGGGCGGCATGATTTGCTTGGCAACTCGTTTGTTGTAATTCATTGCATAAATATCTCAATCCAGAAAACACACCTTTGATATATTGCCTTAGTATTAATAAATACATAGATGATTCAGACACATACAGTTGAATACATCAAAATCACCGTATATTGACTACAACCAACAAATCTTTACTTCATCGAACACCAAGCCGCAAATGTTCATGCAGGCAAGATAACTTGTACAATAACAACCATCACAATCCAGCAACACCAAACCCAAAATAACCAAATCTCTGAACACTATCACCATCATGCCATGATACCAACCATGACACTCCGACAGCACGAAACGTTGACGTCCACAATGACCAAACACGATACAATAATTTTCCATTCATAAATCACAAAATTGAACCTCAACTACTATCAGATTTTGCCACCCTGTGACAATAGTGCACCGAGCATCACAATTCGATGATAGTTGAGGACCGATTGTGTAACCTGATAACATAGTTAGCAAAAACAACACTCACACGAATCTTGTTAACATAAACCGATCCATAAATGTTTCATGTAGCCTAGTCCCAAAGCAAATGGTTACATATCGGCCAGAACAAATAGATAGCATGGCCAAAAAAACAATGCTTAATCTTCAGACAAAGTATAGACCATGAACATTTAATGTTACTTAGCATCAACAATACAGGAAAAACTAATTGCCCATCACATGAGCATACCAACAACAAATAATCACTGTTAGGCTCGAATTGCAAGCTGAAAAATAAAATCAACAAACATCAATGAGCATATAATTCACACTAATTGATTGCAACCACAGACATGCCAAATCAATGAACTTACCGAAGACTTAATTGTAACGACTGTTTTCTACTCGTATTCTCATAAAATATGCATAGTAAAATACATGTAAAATAACATAAAAGTTAGGCCCAAAATTTTCTTTTATTAAACACATGCATTCGTTATACAAAAGCTATATCATGCACAAAAACATCAAAAGCAGGGTGGACAGTGTAGCCATTTCCCTTCGCTTGCCGATGCCTATCCGACTGTGTCCTCACCTAGGTCCTACAAAAACATAGAAAACAACGGGGTGAGCACAACTAAGGCTTAGTAAGTAAATCCTCTACTCATCTATCCCCGTAACTCTCTCCCTGATTCTTTCCTTACAATTCTCGTTTACTCTTTCTTTTATAATCTTTCTGTTTTCTCTTTCTCGTAACTCTTTTCTACTAACTCTCTTTAGTAAGTCACGACCCCATCTGACCGGAGGCATGGCTAGGATTCACTCCCACTCTACTTGACTTGTACTCATTCTAGCCGATCGAACTTGGTTATGCATGGATTCGGAACCTTTGGCCATGTGAGTATATAATCTATCTCTCGGGTACTCTCAGGTATAGCCCTCATCCGCATGCACTATCACGGGCTACACCACTTCTCTCTCTTATACTCATGCCGCTCTCTCAATGCGGCGTACATGCGGGAATACTCTACCCTTACTCACAGGTTTCCCATCGCACAACCTACTCTATTCTCTTGATTAGCACTACTTTCTCTTTGTTCTCTAGTGCTCAGTTTCTCTTTCTCTCTATTCTTAGAGTAGCTCAAACTCGATTTCTCTACTCTTTCTCTACTCTCTATTTCTAATGCATAATTAATGCATATTTAATACATATGGATGACTCATGCTCATTAATGCACTTATGAGATGCAATTATGCCATGTAGCAAAAATGAAGGCTTTCTACTCTTACTTATGCTTCTCTTGAGCATTTTATCATACAACTTATGTGCCTGTAAAGCTCTACTTTAACAATAACTTTTCTCTTCTTTTTAATCAACCAAAATGGAGAAAAACTCCTTCATACACTCTAAATCCCTGTCAAAGGGAAACACTTCTATAAAGTTTACTCAAATCTTCCTTTAACTTCAATCAAAACTCACTCAACATCATAAAATCTTAACACTTCTCACAAGGGAAATACTTCCAACAATTCAACATGAATACTCATCTCAATTCAATTCATCAACAAGCATAATACAAACTCATACATGCATATATCTCTACTCAATTTCTACTCAAAAACTTATTCAAATCTCAACTTGGTTGAATTTACTTACCTTGTGAAAAAGTGACTTCTCTAGCACTTTTCCTTTCCCTTGTTGTCTTGTCTTCTCTCTACAACTCAAAACAACAACAACAATAGCAACAACAACCATATAAGACTTCAATATAACTATAAGCAAACTCATATTTAAAGCAAGAATCCTTACCATAGGATGCTTTAGATGATATTTCTACTCAAAATTACTCAAAAGCTCTCTTAAATCCCTTAGAAATCTTAGAACAATTGAAAGCAAAATGGAGAGAATTGAGAGAATGGATATGGCGGTGGAGAAGAATGAAATGAAGGGTTTATTACACTTAGCCCTTTTTAGTTCATGAGAAAATCAACACTTCCCAACTTTGCCCTTGATCTTCTTTGAAAATTCCATCTATATCCTTTGATTCATTACACTCACACCCCCATACTAACCCATTCTCCATGAAATTTCCTTACATTTTACTCCCCATTTTTCCTGCTAATTAAGGGTAGAATGGTCATTTAACCCTTATGGAAAAATATCTAGAACTCTCAATACACATTTTAGTCGGCTCATCGTCGCGGCGAAGAAACTTCCGTTGCCCCGGCGAAGAAAGACAGAGCCTACACCGCCTTACTCAAAGCCAACGTCGCCGGGCGAAGACTGCAAATCTAAAATTCCTCAAATCTCAACCAATTTCAAGGCAAACACTCAACCAACTCAACATACAAACTCAATTAAAGCTGAATCAATAAACATTTAAGCAAAATAGCAAATCTTAAGTATGTACCTCAAGTGGGGCGTTACAATTCTCCCCTCCTTAAAAGAATTTCACCCCCGAAATTCACACAAATAACTCCGGGAATCAATTCTGCATGTCTCGGTCTACCTCCCATGTCGCTTCTTCTACTTTATGATTCCTCCAAAGAACCTTCACTAACGGAATACTCTTGTTCCGGAGCTCTTTAATCCTTCGATCTAGAATCTGTACTGGACATTCCTCATACATGAGATTCTCTGATAACTCCATGTTCTCTACTCTCAGGATATGGGAGGGATCTCTTACATACTTCCACAACATTGAGACATGGAAAACATCATGCACCTTATTCACACTAGGTGGAAGTGCCAATCTATAGGCAACTTTACCCACTCATTGCAATATCTCAAATGGAACTATGAATCTCGGTGCTAACTTCCCTTTGTTCCCGAAGCGCATCAATCTCTTGTAAGGGGAAACTCTCAAAAACACCTTATCACCCACTTGAAATTCAACCTCTTTTCTCTTCAAATCGGCATAACTTTTCTGTCGATCTTGAGCTTGCTTCATTCTTTTTCTGATTAATCTTACATCCTCTATCATTTTTTGAGTCGTCTTTGGCCCAAGAGCGGTACTCAACTCATTCTTTTCACCTATCTCATCCCAATGCAGTGGAGACCTGCATCGTTTACCATACAAAGCCTCGTAAGGCGCCATCTTAATCGAAGACTGATAACTATTATTGTAAGCAAATTCCACCAACGGTAACATTTCATGCATGGCATTCTATAATCCAAACAACAGGCTCTCAACATATCCTCAAGCACCTGATTCGTTCTCTTAGTTTGGCCATCCATCTGAGGATGATAGGCAGTACTAAATGCCAACCAAGTACCCAAATTTCTCTATAAACTAGTCCAGAAAGCTGAGACAAATCTCAAATCTTTGTTTGACACTATAATCTTGGGCACACCATGTAACCTGACTATCTCTTTCATGTAGATCTGAGCCAACTGATCCGAAGTGGTACTTTCCTTTACTGGAAGAAAATGGCTGACTTAGTTAGTCTATCCACAATCACCCATATAGCATTATAACCTCTCTATACTCTCGGGAGACCTATGATAAAATCCATCGAAATGCTCTCCCATTTCCATTCTGGAATACTAAGCGGCTAAAGCAACCCTGATGGCCTTTGGTGTTCTGCTTTCACCTATTGACAAGTCAGACATTTAGCTACGAATTCTGCAATATCTCTCTTCATACCTGACCACCAGTAGCCTTTCTTTACATCTTGATACATTTTAGTTGCTCTAGGATGAGCAGTGTACGGTGTGTCATGAGCCTCCATAAGAATTCTCTGCCTCAACTCATTGTTCAGAGGAATACACAACCGATTCCTGAAATAGAGGACACCATCAACTAAGTGAAACTCTGTTGTCTTGCCCTCAAGCATTCGCTGCACTAATCTCTGACACCACTCATCAGCCACTTGCTTTTCTTTCACTTCCTCCGGTAATGTAGACTAAATCTCTAACCTGGCAATCCTTCTCGGAATCACTTTGATCTACTCTATACACAACTCTTCTATTAGTTCTTTCTACTTAGTGAGCAGGGATAAATAGGCTTTTCTACTCGAGGCATTGGCTACTACATTGGCTTTCCTTGGTTGGTACTTGATCTCACATTCATAATCCTTAACCAGCTCTAACCATCTTCTCTGCCTCATATTCAGCTCCTTCTAAGTAAAGAAGTACTTTAAACTCTTATGATCAGTGTAGATGTTACTCTTTGCACCATAAAGGTAATGCCTCCAAATCTTTAAGGCAAAGACCACGGCTACCAACTCTAAATCATGCGTAGGGTATCTTGTCTCATACTCTTTCAATTGCTAAGAGGCATATGCTATTACCCTACCTAATTGCATTAACACTGCCCCAAGTCTTTGCAAATAGGTATCTGTATAAATGTCATAATCTACATCCTCTTGTGGTAACAATAACACTGGAGCTGTTGTTAACCTCTTCTTTAACTCTTGGAAATAGTCCTCATAGGCTTCTGACCATACAAAATGAGTCTTTTGTTTAGTGAGAGTTGTTAATGGTTTCGCCAACTGGGCGAACCCTTCAACAAAACGTCGGTAATAACCTGCCAGGCCTAAGAAACTTCTAATCTCTTTTACTGTCTTCGGCCTCTGCCACTCAAGGATTGCCTGCACCTTACTCGGATCTATTGAAATCCCTTCCTTAGACACTGTATGGCCCAAAAATATTACTTGGTCGAGCCAAAACTCACACTTAGATAATTTTGCATACAACTGCTTTTCTCTCAACCGTTGCAGCACTAGTCTCAAATGTTCCTCATGCTTTTCTCTCGATTTGGAATAAACCAAAATATCATTAATGAACACCACTATAAACTGATCTAGGCAGTCATGGAATACTCTGTTCATCAAATCCATAAAAACTGCTGGGGCATTTGTCAGGCCAAACGGCATCACTACAAACTCATAATGCCCATACCTTGTACGAAAGGCAATCTTAGCTATATCCTGCTCGGCCACTCTTACCTGGTGATACCTTGACCTCAAGTCAATTTTGGGGAAGACTGCTGCTCCTTTCAACTGATCAAACAAATCATCGATCCTAGGTAGTGGGTACTTATTCTTCACTTTCACTTTATTTAGCTCTCTATAATCAATACACACCCATAGTGATCTGTCCTTCTTCTTTACAAACAAGATTAGAGCTACCCAGGGAGAATGACTTGGTCGGATAAAACCTTTATCTAAAAGCTCTTGGAGTTGCTTCTTTAATTCCTGAAGCTCTGCTGGGGCCATTCGGTAAGGGGCTTTAGATATTGGTGTTGTTCCTAGTGCTAGTTCAATACTAAACTCAACCTCTCTTTCCGGTGGCAAACCTGGTAAGTCTTTCGGAAACACATCTGAAAATTCTCGAACTATCGGCACCTTATGAAATTCTAGCTGTGAAACATCACCACTCTACATTACATCGGCAATAAATCCAGAACACCCCTTCCTCAACATCTTTCTAGCCTTCATACTACTAATCAACATACTCAAATGATGGCCCTCTCCAAAACTAAATTGATCTCCATTATCGAGATTGAATCTCGCTTTCTTCTTCCGACAATCAATCTCTACTCCATATCTCCCTAGGAAATCCATGCCCAAAATCACATAAAAGTCGGGCATGTCAAAGACTATTAAATCAACTGCTAACTCTCGACCATGGATCACCATAGACTCTCCTAACAACATCTCATGAGTCGACACACTCACCCCATTAGGTAACTCAATCTTAATAGGTTGACTCACTCTAATAGGTTTCAAACCTAATCTCTTTATCATCCCATATGATACAAAAGAATGGGTAGCTCAAAATCAATTAAAGCATATAAAAAAGCAAAGATGGAATAATAAGCACGATTACGGTGACGGACTGCCTTGGCTTCACCACGTGCCAGTAAAAAGCTGCGCGAATTACCTCTTGCGTGACTCTCATGGTGGAAGAGAAGCTGGGAGAGAAGCTTTACAATCCCTCTTCAGATGCCGTGGCTGACGGCACCTGTAACATACAATTCTGTCTCGCAAACACTCTCCTGAATGGTTCCTGCCACATTTAGCACAAGGGGGAAACCCTTCTGTCCTAGGCCGCTTGTTCTACCAATCTCCTCTATTCTTCCTTGGTTGGAACTTCTTCTTGGCCCTTACTTCTCTGTTTCTTGTTGCATCTACTCTCTCCCTCTTCCTCTCCCTCTGTAAAGTAGTGACTGGCTCACTGGGTACCGATGATGATAACCCTTCTGCAATGTGCTTATTTACATAAATTTCTGCCCTTAAAGCCCTTGTCAAAGCCTCACTGTAGGTATGAGGAGGCTCGGCTCCTGTCATCACATCTCGGGCAATATCTGATCTCAACCCTTGCACAAACTTATCTCTCCTTAACACCAAAGTATACACAATTCGGGTGCAAAGCGAGCAAGGGAGTTGAATCTTATTGAATACTCCTTCACTGTACTAGACCCCTGTTTCAAATTAATGAACTCTTGGACTTTCTCATGCACTTGATCTTCTGTTCGATACTCGGCCTCAAATAATCTCCTGAATTCTTCCCAAGTCATAGAGGCCATGTCATGATCTCCTCCATTAGTTCCCACCAAATTTGGGCATCTCCTCAAAATAGGAAACTGGCATATCTGATCCTCTCTCTATCATTCATGGGAAAAAGTGTCGCTGTCCACTCTACGAACTTAAACCACTCTTCTGCCTCTAGCGGGTCCCTAGTACCCCTAAACTCTGGCTGTTGATGTTGATTTGCAAGCCCTTGAATCGGATCAGTTCGACTCTGCACTATCTGAGGTACCAACACTTCTCACTCTTGTCTTGCGGGTGGTACTCTACTAGGGGTCTCAGTTCTCTTCTATACAACTCTCCCCTGACTCTGCTAATATCTGTTGTACAATAGTTTGAATCCTTGTCTCATCAAGGGTAGTGGGAGTTTGTTTCGGTGGGTTAAAGGATTCTCCCTCATTCATCACACCCTTACATTTCCTCCTGTTACTACGTCACATCTACAAAACAACCATAACTAATCAATTCAAGGGGACACTCAACGTAAGGAAAGAATTAACTTACACAGTCGGCTCTCGGACATCGTAGCGACGAGAATGGTACACTGTCAAATCCCAAAATCTCTGCTCTAATACCAAAAATTTAACGACTGTTTTCTACTCGTATTCTCATAAAATATGCATAGTAAAATACATGTAAAATAGCATAAAAGTTGGGCCCAAATTTTTCTTTTATTAAACATATGCATTCATTATACAAAAGCTATATCATGTACAAAAACATCAAAAACAGGGTGGACAGTGTGGCTATTTCCCTTCGCTTGCCGACGCCTATCCGACTGTGTCCTCACCTAGGTCCTGCAAAAACATAGAAAACAACGAGGTGAGCACAACTAAGGCTCAGTAAGTAAATCCTCTACTCATCTATCCCCGTAACTCTCTCTCTGATTCTTTTCTTACAATTCTCGTTTACTCTCTCTTTTATAATCTTTCTGTTTTCTCTTTCTCGTAACTCTTTTCTACTAACTCTTTTTAGTAAGTCACAGCCCCATCTGACCGGAGGCACGGCTAGGATTCACTCCCACTCTACATGACTTGTACTCATTCTAGATGATCGGACTTGGTTATGCATGGATTCGAAACCTTTGGCCATGTGAGTATATAATCTATCTCTCGGGTACTCTCGGGTATAGCCCTCATCCGTATGCATTCTCACGGGCTACACCACTTCTCTCTCTTATACTCATGCCGCTCTCTCAATGCGACATACATGCGGGAATACTCTACCCTTACTCATAGGTTCCCCATCGCACAACCTACTCTATTCTCTTGATTAGCACTACTTTCTCTTTGTTCTCTAGTGCTCAATTTCTCTTTCTCAATTTCTCTACTCTTTCTCTACACTCTCTCTCTAATGCATAATTAATGCATATTTAATACATATGGATGACTCATGCTCATTAATGCACTTATGAGATGCAATTATGCCATATAGCAAAAATGAAGGCTTTCTACTCTTACTCATGCTTCTCTTGAGCATTTTATCATACAACTTATGTGCCTGTAAAGCTCTACTTTAACAATAACTTTTCTCTTCTTTTTAATCAACCAAAATGGGAGAAAAACTCCCTCATACACTCTAAATCCCTGTTAAAGGGAAACACTTCTATAAACTTTACTCAAATCTTCCTTCAACTTCAATCAAAACTCACTCAACATCATAAAATCTTAACATTTCTCATAAAGGAAATACTTCCAACAATTCAACATGAATACTCATCTCAATTCAATTCATCAACAAGCATAATACAAACTCATACATGCATATATCTCTACTCAATTTCTACTCAAAAATTATTCAAATCTCAACTTGGTTGAATTTACTTACCTTGTGAAAAGTGACTTCTCTAGCACTTTTCCTTTCCCTTGTTGTCTTGTCTTCTCTCTACAACTCAAAACAACAACAACAATAGCAACAACAACCATATAAGACTTCAATATAACTATAAGCAAACTCACATATAAAGCAAGAATCCTTACCTTAGGATGCTTTAGATGATATTTCTACTCAAAATTACGCAAAAGCTCTCTTAAATCCCTTAAAAATCTTAGAACAATTGAAAGCAAAATGGAGAGAATTAAGAGAATGGATATGGCGGTGGAGAAGAATGAAATGAAGGGTTTATTGCACTTAGCCCTTTTTAGTTCATGAGAAAATCAACACTTCCCAACTTTGCCCTTGATCTTCTTTGAAAATTCCATCTATATCCTTTGATTCATTACACTCACACCCCCATACTAACCCATTCTCCATGAAATTTCCTTATATTTTACTCCCCACTTTTCCTGCTAATTAGGGGTGAAATGGTCATTTAACCCTTATGGAAAAATATCTAGAACTCTCAATACACATTTTAGTCAGCTTGTCGCCGCGGCGAAGAAACTTCCGTTGCCCCGGCGAAGAAAGACAGAGCCTACACCGCCTTACTCAAAGCCAACTTCACCGCGGCGAAGACTGCAAATCTAAAATTCCTCAAATCTCAACCAATTTCAAGGCAAACACTCAACCAACTCAACATACAAACTCAATTAAAGCTGAATCAATAAACATTTAAGCAAAATAGCAAATCTTAAGTACGTACCTCAAGTGGGGCGTTACATTAATAAACACAACTTGGTACGAAACATGTTGGACATTGTATAAACACGTCAAATTTTTTCCCTGCAACCTGTAAAATGAAATCAACAAAATCAACGAATTCACATTTTATACCGATCAGTTGGCAGAAGAAATGCACCGAATCAATGACTCGACCAAAAAAATAATAAACACAAATCCTTATTTCCCTGAAAACAAACATAACAAAATGTAATCAATCTTCATGTTAACATTGTTAAGGAACAATTATCCATCCGTATAAAAATTGGTACCTAAAAGACAGAAACAACAAAAGTTAATTAATATTCATGTTAAAAATATCAAGGAACACACTTCCCGTTCAAAAGGAATAGCACAATCAATCATTCAAATAAATTGGCCAAACAAAAACAATCATTCAATCTAACAAAAAACTTTAAAACAGTTGGGAAACATACTTACAGTTTTGCATTAAAATACTTAGAACATATACTTTCAGTTTAAAAGAACAAATCAAAATAACAATTCATTTGATAGTATCAATTCGACATCTTGCCTTTATTCCATGCTAATTCATGAATCTCCGATCTGTAATCAACAACTAAAACATACATAAATAAAAAAAACCATCGATCAAGATGCACGTGAAGAATAGACATTATTTTCACAAACTAAAATAACATATAAACAATTAAAAAAAGACTAGACGTATCATTGATGCCAACTAACAAATTGCGATGATACACAACTGAACATGAGCCCCTTTTATAACCCCTTATTTAGACCTTCCGAATACCAACACAATTAAATACGATTTCAATACGAAGAAAGTTTTCCAATGTCAATACAATGTGCCTGCATAATTATAGATAGCAATCCTAGACAAATGTCATTAAACCAAAATTGTATTAAATGCAATCCAACCTAATTATGGATTAGGTCAAATTCAATATTGAACTCAAATCTGCCTTTATTCATAAGGCAAAAACATTCACGATTTCAAATGATATAGTATTTTATATATCAATTTATGAATTCATAATCCATTTCCAAATTATGTAAGGACTTTTGCTCAAATGCTTTTAACGAGGTTTTTCATTCTTTTTTTAGAAATTTTGAAATTAAAAAAGAATATACATGATACAATTAATCAGGCAATACTACACTTACAACCCAATCTCACAAACTTTCTCTCACAACCCCGACATGATAGCTTGTAGTTGGTCCGCTCGCAAATGGGTCCCACTTGCTTGCAGTGGATACCGCCTACCCAATTATGAGTTGGTCAATTACGAACTACTACATCAGGGTTGTGAGAGAAAGTTTGTAAGTATGAGTTGTGAGTCGGTCTTTACTAAATTAATCAACTTTGCTTCCAAAAGAATATATTTGTTTTATTATTTTGAGTAGTATTTTTGAAAAAGTTAAGTTGAGTTATTACTACGAGGATAGGATTTGAATTTGAAAATACGTTTAGTAAGATTATTTTTTAATCCCTACATTTGTTAATTTAGTTAAACATCCCCTACAATAAAAGTTTTAAAATTAACAAAAATAGCCCCACTCACCCATTAAATGTCGGCGGTGGTGGCCGACTCTGTTAGAAATATGTGGGTGGGTGGAGGTGTTTTTGTCAATTTATAAACTTTTATTGTTGGGGGTGTTTAGTTAAACTAACAAATTTAGAGGGTTAAAAAATTTAAATATTTTGAGTTGAATAGAATAGAATTGGATTTTGGGAACCGTGAAACAAACATGCATAATTGGAATAAGATATGATAGGAATAAGGAAACAAACACAACTATGTTTACATGTCAAACTAACAATAAGTTTGAGCATACATAACATGGCACCTTGAAAATATTTATACATTTTTGCAATGTTTATCCATCCAATCGAAAACGTCAAGATTAACAAATGTGACATATGGACTCTCAATAATTAATTGAATGAACGTACATCACACAAAATCTTGCTCCATTTGGTACATTTTTTTTAAAAATAATATTCTATTCTAAATAAGATAAGATATGATTTAATCAAATAGGACATGATTATTTTTTGAATACATTTAGATTATTTTTTTAACCCTTACATTTGTTAATTTAGCTAAACACTCCCATAATAAAAGTTTATAAACTAACAAAACCACCCCCATCCACCCAACTGATTGTTGGTAGCCGACCGCCACCGCCGGACGATGGCCGGAAGTTGCCGGACTGGCGTACAACCGACTAAATTTGGTCGATCTTGTCATTTCCGGTTAGATTTGTAGCCAACGATCGGGTAGTTGACGATGGTCATATCTTGGCCATCGTTGACCAATAAGTCTCAACCGAATTGAAATAAAGATGAAATAATAACATGTCACCAAATTAACCCCATAAATTGAATCCCTTAGAAGATCAATATAATACTCAAAAGATGGGGGATTAGTGGGCCTTATCCTTTAGCTTTATGAAGCTAATACGTGGGGGTGATTAAGGATCATACAACAAAGATATGCATTCAGCCATATAGTCTTGACATAATCTACATTGAATGTAGTAGTACTAGTAGTAGATTCCCCTTGCCCACATTTCAACTTGGAAACCGTGTAAAACAATAGAGAATAGACCTAGTACAAATACAAAGCTATTCGTGTAGATGAGCTGTTTGTGTAAATTAACTACATATATAGTGATGAGAGCCCTCTGGCTCTTAGACTGCAAATATATAGAAGCTTTGATTGATTCTTTGAAGATTAAGTTATCCAGCCTACTAATAACAAAGCACCAATATAGTCCCCCCAACCAATCAACCAATGCTACACAGCCACACATGTAGCTTGTCACCACCACCGTCAAACGCCCACATAGAGAAAATTTCAACAAAAACGTTGCAGCTTATTTCATGTAAAAGAGTTTGAAAATTGTACTCGCTTTAGTCTAAAATGCTTCTTCTCTTCAATATATATCTCCTAGACTATGCACAGTGACTGCCCTTTCATCAACTAAAACACGCTGCTTACATGCTTCACACTAGAATCATATAAGCAAAGCTTCAATGAAATTGAGATCATATCATTATAAATCTGTAATGACTCTCTTTCTAGCTAGTATACTCATAAAATAACAGTAAAAACTTATTAAATATATATAAGGAAATATATAAACGAGTATCAAAGTATGGGCTCATATTTAATTTTCTTTATAAATAAAACTTTACATAATACAAATAAGTCTCAAAATATTAACTTGACAGTTTGCCCAACCCTTTCCGCTGCGTGATGATCCAACTGACCGCATTTCACCTGTTACCTGCAAAAACATTGAAAACAACGGGGTGTGCACTAATTGCTTAGTAAGTAAACCCGCCATATTACCCTTCTCTTTCTTTTGCTTAAATTCTGAATTTCTTTCCTTACTTCACATTTCCCCATTCTTCTCTATTCTTTCTCTACTCTTACTCTGTTTTTCTCTCTGTTCTTTCTCTTTTTTTCCCTCTGTTTTTTCTCTATTTTTCCCTTTGTTCTTTCTCTATTCTAATTTTTCTTTCTCTATTCTAATTTCTCACTACTTAGATAATGGGCATGATATTATGCATAAATAAAATGCAAATGCACAATTGTATAAAAGGTGAATTTTTTTTTTTTTTTTTTCCTTCTTTTCGGTTCTTATTCTATTTTTCTTTCTTTCTCTTCTTTCTTTTCTTTCTATTCTTTCTCATTCTTTTCTTTTCTTTTCTTTCTTATTCTTTTCTCTTCTTTTCTTTTCTTATTCTTTTGCTGATCGGACTCGGTTGAGGCATGGATTTGGAACCTTGGCCATGTGAGTGTATTCTTCTTTCTTTGGTACAACCCTCATCCATATGCACTCTTACGGACTGTTCCAATTATTCTTTCTTCTTCTTAGGCCGCTCACTAAAGGTGGCGTGCATGTGGGGAAAATTCTTCTTGCCACTCACGGTTCCCCATCGCAACAACTTTTTCTTCTTTTTTATCTTTTTACACTTCTTTAACTAAAATTCAAATTTGGAAGTTTTTAATATTCTCATTTCTTTCTATTTAATCTTTAACTTTCTTTAGTGCTTTCATGCTCTTATGAATATGTATGCATGTAGATGGTTTCATACTTATACTTCTTTCTAAATTCACATGTTTAAATGCAATTATGCAATATGGAATGCAAAATGCCATTCTCTACCATCTACAAACTCATCTCAATATAACACATAATCATACTCATATAAACACTTCTCTTTGACATTTAATCAAACAACTTATGTGCATGAAGTAACTCTAATTTGGTTAGATTTCTATCTCTTTTCTAGGCCACCAAAAGTTGGGAATTAAACCCTCCTCCATATTCAACACCAAATCTGCCTAAAATAGACACTCCAAAATTTCCACTAACTCTTCCAAATTTCATCCAAGCATTCATCAAACATCCAATACACCAACACAAATACTCATGGATAAGTTATAATCATCATTCAACACCAAATCCATTAACAATTTCTACATATAAGACATGTGTATACATAAAAGAAATTCTCTACACCATAACTTAAATCATACTTAGGGTAGGATTTACTTACCTTATATAAGAGCAATCCAACACTTTAAAAATCTTCTTTGATCCAATTCCCTTTCTCTTAAATCCTATGAACATAAATCATCAAAATTCAACACTTCAAAATTAAAACTCACTTCTTAGTGCAACGATCTTACCTAAAGATGCTTAGGATTGAAAATCCACTCAAAATTACCCAAAATCTATGAATTTCCTTTGAAGACAAATTGAAGAACTTGACATAATATGGAGGTGAAAGTGGCGTGAAAATGGGTGAGAGTGGCTAGGGTTTCACTCTTCAATTTGATATAGCATAAAAATATGTATATTCCCATTTTGCCCTTGCACTTTCTTTAATATTCCATCTATGTCCCTTAATTAATTACCATAATGCCCTCATATTTATTGCATTCTCCATGAAATTCTACCCCTTTTCACTCCCCACAATTTCAACTAATTTTGAGTGAAAATACCATTTTACCCTTAACGCAAGTTTAAGGCATTTTCTTCACATTTTCTCAAAATAACTTCAACAAAAATTAACTAAGGGTATAAGAGCATAAATTAAATTACATACCTCCATGTGGGTGTTACAAAATCTACTCTTGGAATAGTATTTAGTAATTGATTAGAACATAAATCAACAATGGACTATGAGAAATAGGAAAAAGATTAAAAAGATAGAAGTTCTGAAATTATATAAAAAATTCTAATATAGTCAAATATACTGAAAGTATATTTCCTCAAACAAGAAAGAACAATTCTCCTAATGTACAACAAGGCTACAATGAGACTCCGATACTACCTTATAAAACAAAGTAAGGAACGAATCCTTGAAATACATGATACGTGCAAATTTACGTTCTTGATAATGGAAAACTAAAATACAACTATGTATAACAAAGGAAAATCACACTTCATATGTCACAACAACATGAATTTAATTTGAGCGAATATAGATTGTGTGAGCTGATATGGGTTGAAACTTCTAAGGCTATGATTGCCATGGGTGCTTCAGAGCCTTAAATGCAGAAAGGCATGTCCTAAGATTCACTTCAAGCAAATAAGCAATGAAGTCAATGAAGCCCTAGTCCCCCATCAACAATTAGTGAAATAATGAACTCAACGCCACTATTCTTGAACAACTCAGAGACGAGCCTTCCTTTTGCACTATTATGGATATGAAATTAATGGGAAAAATTGGATTTAATTGTCAATTGCTCCTATAAATAGGATTGAATATGGATTCGAACCGTAGCACATGCTTTCATAAAATCATAGGATTCTCCCAATCTAAATCAAGCAGGTTTTACATGAAGAAGTTCTATTCGATACGGTTAGGAGAAGCAATATACTTAAAAAAATAGAGAAAGAAGAACCAAGTCATGATAATATCACAGTATTTGAGCACACACAAGATTGGACAAGTTCCATAAAAGCAAAAATAACCATTGGATGTTGGAGTTCTAGCTTCATGCTTTTATAGAACTTTGGTAAACGAGCATTTAAACAAAGAAAAAATGTCTATTTACTAAATAGCTATCTTAAAATTTTCCTTCACGGTTAAACACCTAGTGGTAGATATATGAAAAAAACTATCAAGTGCCACCTTTCCCTCATGGCATTATACTCTCAGAATATTGAAAACTCATTGCAAAAATAAGAGTTAAAATAATTAAAGGAGTCAGAATTCAGGTGAGCAATAACAAATTGAAATAAGCTAAGAACTTAAAAAATAATATAGAGGGTTATATATGTCAAGACTTATGATCGAAGGTTGCAACATATAAAGATACCAAATCAGCTTATGGGTACTTATAAAGGTCAAGACTAGAAGGTCAAATTATAGCTTCCTCCATCTTCCTGTCCTTGCGAAGCCCAGTTATCATTGTAGTAAATGTCACCACATCAAGCTGCAAACCTCTTTTACTCATCAATTCCAAAAATCCATTAGCTTCCTCTATCTTCCCTACCTTGCACAACCCATTTATCATTGTATTAAAAGTCACCAAATTAGGCTCCAAACCTCTTTGATTCATCAATTCCATCAACCCATTAGCTTCCTCCATCTTCCCCTCTTTGCAAAGGCTATTAATCATTGAATTAAACATCACCACATTAGGCTACAAACCTCTTTAAAACATCAATTCCAGCAACCTATTAGCTTCCTCCATCTTCCCCTCCCTGCAAAGCTCATTTATCATTGTATTAAACGTCACTACATTAGGCTGCAAACCTCTTTGACTCATCAATTCCAACAACCCATTAGCTTCCTCCATCTTTCCCTCTTTGCAAAGCCCATTAATCATTAAATTAAATGTCACCACATCAGGCTGCAAACCTCTTTGACTCATCAATTCCAAAAACCCATTAGCTTACTTCGTATTCCCCACCTTGTACATCCCATTTATCATTGTATTAAAAGTCACCAAATTAGGCTGCAAACCTCTTTGATTCATCAATTCCAACAATCCATTAGCTTCCTCTGTCTTCCCCTCCTTGCAAAGCCAATTTATCATTGTAGTAAATGTCACTACATTAGGCTACAAACCTCTCTGACTCATCAATTCGAACAACTCATTAGCCTCTGTAACCCTATTCTCCAAACATAAACCTTTAATCAAAAAAGTCAAAGTCACAAAATTTGGGCTAAAACCCCACCTCAAAATCCTCCTGAAAACAACAAAACCATCACAAACTCGACCTACATTACAAAATCAATTAATCAAAACATTTAATGTAAAAAGATCTAGCATCAACCCCATTGAATCCGCTCGCTTATAAAGCAAAATAACGTCTTCATAAAACTTCTTCTTAGTAAGAGCTCCAAACAATCGATTGAATGATGAAATCGGTGGTTTGGGTTGCATATGAATCATTAAACAAAAGAAATAGTGTGCTTCATCAAGAGTGATATTACCTTTTTTACAATCCTTTTGAATGAATTTGTCAAGCCTCGCTACCTCTTCAACGTTATGTATTGAATCTGGTGGTATAGTTGTAGTCACTTTACATGAATTTGTGAACAAAGATGAGATTTTGGTTTCAGAAGAAGAAGAACAACGACGAAGAAAGGTTTTGAACGCCATTTGAGTAGCAGTGTTTGTGGATTATCTAAGGTTCAAACTAGCTAAGTCTTTTGTGGTTTAAATAATACAATCTCACAGGAAATGAGTGTGGGATGAAATGTATTTATGTGAAACCTGTCGGATTCAGATGTAATTATCTAGGCATTGATGGTATGTTAAAAGAAGCAAAATTATAATAAAATTTCAGCCTTTCAGTCCCTCTCTCATTTCTCTCTTTAATGTAAGGAGACCACTTTGCCATTTCTTTATGTTATTTGCTCATGTCTCAATCGATGACTTGATCCAATTGTTTTAAGTAAAATTAGTGGCTTTGGTGGTGGGTGAAATATTTGTACTCTAGGTGCATTTTGTGTTAGTTTTAAACTTTTGGGGATTTATTGATTTTTGGATAACTATAAAGTGTTTATGTATTTACCTATCCATGAAACCTTTTGGATTAAGATCATATGATTGTGATATAACTAGTTTGCTTCTTTCTACTGCATAAACCCACTTGTGTATTTTGAGACAAGTATGAGAGTTTTTTAGTTATCCATGGATAGTTATTTTTGGAGACTTATGGATATGATGGTTAAGAATAAACCCCATCAGTTTCAGAATCAAGAGAAATTACTCTTATGATATGTTTGTGCTTTCAACTTTTGATGGTGGCTTTTGTTGTTTTTTAAACTTTAGGATTATATTTTTCTGAAATTATTTAGAGGGTGTATTGTACTTGACATGGATAGCTATTTCTACAGCCTTTTGGATAGATCATATGTTTATAATATGATTAAGAACAACAAAAACTATTTTGTTGTTCTTTTTTCTTTCTTTAATGTTGGAGACCAGGCATCAAATTTTTTTCATGTAATTTTGCAATGGAATACATAGCTCCTTGAATTAACATACCTTGCATTACTGGCAACTGAGTGTTCGAACTATTTTATAAACCTTGGATCATCTGAACTAAGTAAACGTGTTTTAAGCGAAGGATGTTCATGTAAAGCTTAAAAGCAAATCCATAAGGTTTAGGAACTCTTGACTGTGATTAACAAAGCACAAAGTAACCGATTTCCCTCTCCTGTAATACAATCACAAACCCCATGAATTAATCTTTTATATGATCAAACTGTTCATCCTGGTAATCTTTCAAACAAAAACAAACTTATAGTTAAGATATTGTAGGTATTAATTTTCCACACAATTGATTTCAGTTTAGCTTTTGATTCTAAAAGAGCCTTGACTATTGAATCCATTACCAGTCTCATGTTTCTATCTTCCACCACATCAGACTGGTTCATGTAAAAGAGTTTCCAAATTGTACTCACTTCAGCCTAAAATGTTTCTTCTCCTTAGAATATATCTCTTAGTCTCTTCACAGCAACCACTCTTTCATCAACTAAATCACCCTGCTCAGATGCTTCTTCCACACCAAACATGCCAATTTCAACCCAAAATTTACAGCCTAGTTCAAGTAAAAGATTTTCCAAATTGTGCTCAGTACTCACTTCAGCCTAAAATGCTTCTTCTCTTCAATATATATCTCCTAGTCTCTGCCCTTTCATCAACTAAAACACCATGCTTAAATGCTTTACATCGGAATCATATAAGCAAAGCTTCAGTGAAATTGAGATCAAATCCTTAGAAATCAGCTCTTGGAACAGTAATTAGTAATTAGTTCTAATGTTGCTTTCTTTTGATTGATGGATATTCTTGATAATCCTTGGTCAATGTTAAACTTATCAAAACAGATTTACCTTTGGTTGGATCAAGAAAATTTCAATGCCTTGAGATCTTTGGCATGTCATTATCAAATTATCCTACCATACTTTTTTTAGATATCTTCATTGGAGAATCCTATAAATTTTATGGCATCAGAAATCTTAAACAGGCTCTGAATGCTTGGAACATAAATCAGCAATCGACTTTGAAAAATAGTAAAAGGATTAAACCGATAGAAGCTTTAAAATTATATAAAAAATTCTACCATATTCCAAGATACTGAAAGTCATACAAGAAAGAAGAATTCTCCTGATGTTAAACAAGACGCGATGAGATTCCTATACTACCTTATCAGACAAAGCTAGGAACGAATCCCTAAAATACATGATATGTGCAAATTTACATTCTTGATAATGAAAAACTGAAATACAACTTCGTTTGGGAAAGGAAAATCATACCTATGGAAGTATACATTCACCACTAAAGAACTTCAATAAACAGAATATGCCACATATATATCTAACTTGTCAAGACATGCACTATGGAAGAAAAATGATATAATAGTATTTGAGCAAACAAAAAGTTGGACAACGTCCATAAAAGCAAAAATAACCATTAGATGTTTGTAATACACTGTATAGCTATTAATTCTTTGAAAAATATAAGATAAAACCACTAAATAACTTTTATAAACATATATACATAATGTAAAATCCGAAAATTCTAATTTTAATTTGTATAAATATATACACAAAATACTGATATACATTAGTAAGCACAAGGTAATCTTGAATAGTGCCGCCAAACTCCCGCCACTTCTTGACGTCCCACCCGATTGCAAATCATCTAATACCTGCAAAACAGTAAAATAACGAAGTGAGCACTAATTGCTCAGTAAGTAAACCGAACTGCATGACTGTTCTTCCTCCATTACTCATGTTCTGATTTTCCTTTTCTCACTTTATTCTTTGCTAATATTATTCATTCCTTTCTGTTATTCTGCATTCTTTTCTGATACTCTAATTTGCTATTTACCAATGTGCAAAGACAATGAATAAAACTGTACATCGTCGAGCACATAAAAATACTGAATCATGTAAGTAGCATAATACATATGCAGAATAATAAAACTTTCCTGAGAAAATAACTTTCTTTTCTTTTCTGTTTCTATTTCTCTTATTTTGTACCTCTTTCTTTTCTTTTCTGTTTCTGTTTCTTTTTTTTCTTCTTTCTAGTTTGCCGATCGAACTAGGTTGATGCATGGATTTGGAACCTTGGCCATGTGAGTGGGTACAGTCCTCACTACATGCATTACTCACTGACTGTACAAGTACTGTATCTCTCGATGTGGCCGCTCGCTCGTGGCAGCGTGCATGTTGGTAAACTTTACTGGGTATAGTCCTCATCCACATACACTACTCATGGACTGTACAAATACTATATCTCTTTGCTGATGCTGCTCGCTCGTGGTGGCGTGTATGTGGGCATCTCTATCACTTATGGGTTCCCCATTGTAAAAACCTTATATCATAGTATAGAATAGAAAGAGATTCTATGCATGTTTCAACATGAATTTCCAAGCTATGGAAATTCTACACTTGCATTTTTTACAAAACATAAACTTCCATATATGAACATATCATTTCATCATGACCATTTTGTGGATGCATAATAAATTCATAGAAATATATCATCCTTAGGCTTGTTTATACATGCACAAGCTCATACTTAGGTGATATATAACATATTACACATAGCCTCCATGGTCATTCATTACATCAAATATATATGTTCATACAATCATTAAATAATCATAAAGACCACTCATTCAAAAATGCTTCAAAACCCTTTAAGCATCATTTTCATACTTGGAATCGGTTATAGATTATTAGACTACAAATAAACTAATAAAGTGGGAGCACTTTTGAGATAGTCATTCTTCACATGTCATATTCAAGAAGGCATATCTTAAGTTATACATCTCTGATTGCTATGATCTTGTTCTCATTTTAAAGCTTAGAGAAAGGGCTACAATTTTATGTTTATGACTCAACCTAGTTCGATAGATAAGATGCCCAAAAATCACTCAGAAGGTCACAAATTTGACAGGACAACCTTGGTAACATGCCTACTTTAAGGCTTTTCTATACCTATTTACCTCCACTTACTCCCTAACCTTTCCTAACCATTCTCCCCAGTGAAAACAGGTTAAAAGATCAATAATATACATTCAAACTTCAAGTCTTGCCTTTCTCTAACCCTTTCCTCATTAGGGTTTAGCCAACTCATGCATGCACTTTCTCTTTGGATTTTCATCAAACACTTCAAATGCACATGCAACTACCTTGTTGGCTACACTTCCACAACTCTCTAATTCAACCAAATTGTGAGCTGAAAACTCACTAACTATAGCATCAAACCTGTCCATTTTCAATAATTCTTTACACTTCAAAAATCTCAACACCAAATCTTCCACAACTTCACCAAATCTTCACATAACCATAGACTACTTCTCATGGCTAGAATTAATAAATCAATAAACATCAAAAACAGCCCACAATTCTCTTATAACATCACATATAAACATGCAAAAATTCATTCAACACAAGTTTTACTCAAATTAAGGTTCAAATTAGGTTTACTTACCTTGTATATGTGAGATCATTTCCCTTTTGCTCTAAATCTCTTCCTCTTGGACCTAGATCATATAAAAACCATAAAAATTTAAAACTTTAAAGTTTAATCACATTCCTTTTGCTAGAATCTTACCTTAGGATGCTTTAGGATTGAAAATCTCCAAAAATCCAAACCAAATCCTATGCTTTTCCTTTGAAATTTAGTGAAGGAAATTGAGAGAAAATGGCGTATAGGTGGTGCTAACAAGGGCTGAAGTATGTTAGGGTTTCTTCAAATAAAGCCTTATATCAAATAATATATGCATATATTCCCATTTTGCCCTTGCACTTTCGCTAAAATTTCATCTATGTCCCTTAGTCAATTACCATAATGCCCTCAGTTTTATTGCATTCTCCATGAAATTCTATCTCTTTTCACTCCCCACAATTTCAACTAATTTTGAGTGAAAAGACCATTTTACCCTTAATGAACTTTTAAGGAATTTTCTTCACATTTGTCTAAGGTAACTTCAAAGAAATCCAACGAAGGGTATTAAGGCATAAGTAAAATTACGTACCTTGATGTGGGTGTTACAATGTTGGAGTTCTAGCTTCATGCTTTGAGAGAACTTTGGTAAAACAACATTTAAAAAAAGAAAAAAAAAAAGTATATTTCCTCAATGGCTATCTTAAAATTTTCCTTAACGATTAGACACCAAGTGGCAGATATTTGCAAAAAGTATCAAGTGCCATCTTTGCCTCATGGTGTATAGTCTCAGAATATCCATAACGCATTGCAAAAAGAACTTAAAAATAATATAAAGGGTTATATATGGAGGCATTTAATTAAAAGGCCAAATCAAGTTCAAATTTAATTAAAAGGCCATGTAGTTTGAAAGTGTTAAGTAAATAGCTTTGTTATTGATTAAGGTTAATTAAACATGATTAGTGGTTAATTAGGATTAATGAAGTATAGTGTAATCTTTTAAAAATTATAATATGTCCCCAAAGAGCCAAAATTCTTGCAAACAAACCCAAACACCTTCTTCTTCTTCCTCCCGCCATTAACGAATCCTTCCCCTGGTGGCTGTCTCTTCTAAGCTTCGGCTACATCTTCTTCTTCTTCTTCTTCTGTATCTTTTTCTTCGTCTACATCTCTTCTTCTTCCCGCCATTAACACTATCTTCATCCTTCACCATTAACATCTTCTCTGCCATAGATCCTCCTCCCCCTCCTCCTCCTGACATTTCGTCCAGGTATGTGTATCTCCCCTTTCCATTTTATATTTTGATTTACAAAGATTTAATGATGGATTGGGTTTGGATTATGATTTTGATTTAGTTGTTTAGGTTGTTGGGTTTTGTTTGATATAATGCAAGTTGAAAGGAGTGAAATTTGTTGAAAATTTTATTGTAACAACTACTGTAAACTAATACAATGCATGCATAATAACAATAGAAAATTGGGCCCAAAAACTTTCTTTCCATTATAAGTCATATGTCTTTTATAAACAAAGAACGTCATTTACAAAAATGCCATTTTAAAGGACAAAACAGGGGAAACAGTGTAGCTATTGCTCCTCGCTTGCCGACGCCCCTCCGACTGCATCATCACCTAGATCCTGCATCCACAAAGGAAAATAACGGGTCGGCACAAAATAATGCCTCAGTAAGTAAAACCCTCTATCTGTCTGTCCCCGTATGTATTACTCTTAATTCTTTCCTTACACTATTTCTGTTTCTATTTCTGTTTCTACTAAATGTCATGGCCTTATCTTATCAGAGGTACGGCCGGATGGCGTTCACACAGCACCAACTCACTCTCCATGACTATCGGGTGGAGTTCACACAGCACCAACCCGTTCTTAGTGACTACCGAGTGGGGATCACGAAGCACCTACCCGTTTTCGTAACTACCGGGTGGAGACCACATAGCACCTACCCGTTCCTCATTACTTTTGGGTAACGATCACCAAGCATTAACCCATTCCTAATCACTGTCGGGTGATGATCACAAAGCATCAACCCACTTCTAATAAATGTCAGGTGATGATCACAAAGCATCAACCCCTTTCTAATGTCTAACCGGGTGACAGCCACAAAGCATCCACCCGTTTCTACTACCTATCGGGTGATGATCACAAAGCATTAACCCATTTCTAATGGCTAGTCGAGTGATGATCACAAAGCATCAACCCGATTCTCATAACTGGCGGGTGATGATCACAAAGCATCAACCCATTTCTACTACTCTTCTCATTCACTCTGCTCTAGCACTTCTCATTCTCTCTACACTTAGAGTAGTTGCATCCACCAAGTTCTCTACTCAAAGAGCAAGTGCATACACAAAGTTTCCTACTCTTTCTTAGGTCACTTCTCAATGCACAATTAATGCCTATGGATGGTTCATCTCCACTAATGCACTTATGAGATGCCAATATGCAATGATGCAAGAATTAAGGTTCACTACTCATACTCAAACCTCTATTAGGCATTTCATCAAACAACTCAAGTGCATAATAAAACTCTACTATAACAATAATTCTAAAT
Source organism: Pistacia integerrima (assembly GCA_026225825.1). Taxonomy (NCBI): domain Eukaryota; kingdom Viridiplantae; phylum Streptophyta; class Magnoliopsida; order Sapindales; family Anacardiaceae; genus Pistacia; species Pistacia integerrima. The sequence continues at coordinate 41,656,919 of CM047749.1, forward strand.
CTTTCTCTAACCATCCAAAATGGGGAGAATCCCCCTCACATAGCCACAATTCCTGCAAAGAAAGACACTTCCAAAAAGGATTTCTCAATATCCTTTAATTCAATCTCAAACTACCTTTCCAACCCACATGTCATTTCTTATATTTGCAATGTATAAACAACCACAAAGCACTAGAAATCTCTATTTAAGCCTTAATAACATGGCAAATAACCTGTATAACACATCCATACATCATTGCTATCAAAACCCTAATCAAGAAAATTCTCAAATCTTAACTTGGGTTGGGGGTTTACTTACCTTGTTATGGAGAGATTTCACTAACTCTTCCTTTCACTTGGTTTGCTTGACTTTCTTTACTCTTAGACAAATGAACAAAAACCCTCAATAATCAAATATATTCAAAACTCACAAAGCTTCAAAACCAATGCAAAAATCCTTACCTTAGGATGCCTTAGATTGATTTTCTACCCTTAATCACTCCAAAAGCCCCTTCAAAACTCCTTGAACAAAAGAAAGAGAAATTGAGAGGAAGCAATAGAGGAGAGTGGCGATGGAGAAGAAGAATGAGGGGTTTTGAAATGTCTTTAATTCCTTTTAATGAAACTTATACACAAGCCTTCCCATTTTGCCCTTACTCTTCTTTGGGAATTCTATCTATATCCTTTGATTCATTACAAACACACCCCCATAGCAACATATTCTCCATGAAAAATCCTTTCAATTTACTCCCCACTTTTCCTGCTAATTAGGGGTAGAATGGTCAAATTGCCCTTAGGGAAGAAAATATCTAAAACTTAACAAACAATTTGATTGGCACGTCGCCACGGCGAGGAATCCTCTGTCGCCGTGGCGAAACCGTCCAGCAACTTCCCCGTGGCTACAACACCCCTTCGCCGCGGCGAAGACTGAAACACTAAACTTCTTCTATTTTCAACCAACCAATATTACCAAGAACCCAACTCAAATAAGAGCAAAAGAAGAAACAATAACTACGTACCTCAAGTGGGGCGTTACATTTATTGCATTGTGTGTAAGTGGGGGTGGTAGCACCGATTGTAGGTAGAGATGACTGAAAATATGTTCTGGATATGATGGATCGCTTAAGTGATCTGGTATATCTGGTATAATGCAGCAGATCATAGATTGCCTAAGCGATCTGCTATAAGTCTGGTATATGGCAACAAATCGCTTAAGCGATCAAGTAAATGGCATAAGATCGTTTAACCAATCTGCTATAAGTCTGGTGTATGTTAGCAAATCGCTTAAGCGATCAGGTAAATGGCAGAAAATCGCTTAAGCGATCCATTATATCGCTTAAGCAATCCAGGAAGTGATATACCGGATCTCTTAAGCGATACACCAGATCACTCAAGCGACTCTGCAGATGCTTTTTAAAATCTTTCAACCCTTAATACATAAGTTAATGATATTTTTTTTCTTATATTATAGGTACTTGGCTATTGTTAGACATGGGACAAGTTGTTTTGGGTGTTGAATATTTTGGTGAGTGGGTGGAGGAAGAAAGTTGCTAGAAGTGGATTGGGAAGAGCAAATAAGTTATACCAATTGTTGTAAGCACAGAGGTTAGTTTTGATGAGTTGATTGATGAAATAATTAGAAAAGGGGATTTGAGTTGCTCACGTAGTGACATAGTTATGAAGTATGTTTTAAGCAGAGTTCCTGAATATTATAAGGTACTTCTTACTATATTAAAGTCGGATGAAGGTGTGAAGTTATATATGATTGATGTGGGCGACAATGGTTCGAGGTGTAACACCCACATTGAGGTAAGTTATTTATGCTTTTACTTCCTTGTGTTTTGCTTGTGTTAAGGTGAAAGATTGAAGAATTTGGGAAGTGCAGACTTCGCCGCAGCCAAGAAAGTTGGTCGCCGCGGCAACAAACTCTCTGCCCAAATCGAGTTTAAGATTTGCAGGCTTTGCTGTGGCCAAGAAGAAAGTTTGTCGCGGTGACGTATGCTCTGAATTCTTCGCCGAGGCAAAGAAATCTTCGCTGGGGCAAAGAGCTGGTTGGAATTCTTGAGAAAATTTTTGAGAAATTTCCTTTAAGGGAAAAGTGACCATTCTAAATGTTTTTACAGGAAATAGGTGAGAAGCTGTTGGATGGACGTCGAGGAGCGGAGAGAAATGGCACTACTATCCACTGTTTTGAGCTTATGTACATGAGACATTTATTAATGTAAAGAATTTTATATATAAAGTAAAGAAATTTTTGGGCCCATTATCTTTTTCTTATATGCTTATGTATTTTTATCATATTATATTTTCCAAGTATACTAGCTAGAAAGAAGAGTCATTACATTTTTGATATTAGAGCAAAGGTTTCGGGATTTGACAATGTGCCACTCTCGCCGCGTTGACGTACCATAGCTGACCGTTGTAAGTTAATTCTTTCCTTACTTATAGTAACAAATGAGTTTTTTTTTTTGAGTTGATTCAAGTATGGTTGTCTTGTAGATGAGATGTAGAACCGAAGCAAGTAATAAGAAGACAATGAGTGCGAGGGAAACTTCCAACCCATCAGAACCTACTCCCTCTACCCTCGATGAGGCGAGAATCCAAAATATTATACAGCAAGTGTTAGTAGAAAGTCAGGAGAGAGTTGTACCAAAAAGAGTTGAAACCCTCGTTCGAGTACCAACCACCAGGGAAGAAAGAGAAAAGGTCGGTACCCCTAATAGTACAGAATCATATAGAGCCTATATATGGGCTCCCAAGCCAACACCAGCCATCGAAATTTAGAGGTACAACAAATCCATTAGTGGCAGAAGAGTGGTTTAGGTCCGTAAAGCATACGACGGCCTTGTTTCCCATGATAGACCGGGAGAAGATCCGGTATGCTAGTTTTCTATTTTGGGGTGATGCCTGGATATGGTGGGAATTGATGGAAGATATTCATGAGATAGCAGATATGACTTGGGGAGAGTTCATTAAAAGATCTAAGAGTTTATCGGTTTGCAACAGGGCACCAGTACAGTGAAAGAATACTCAGTGAAATTTAATTCCATGGCAAGGTTTGCGTTAGGTGTAGTGAGTACCCCATAACTAAGACGGGATAAGTTCGTGCATGGGTTGAAGCCAGAAATAGCCTGTCATGGAATGGCAGGTGTCGAGCCCCTTCAGACCTATAGTGAAGCCTTGGAGCGAGCTTTAGGGGTGAAGATATTTGTGAACAAGCTCACTCTAGTCGGTTTATCAACAGTAGGACCAAGTGAGCCATCTCCCGTTCCACACAGAGAGAGAAGTGATGTTTCTAGAAATAGAGAGGTGAAAAATAAGAAGAAATTTCAGCCCAAGAAGAATAGAAGAGACTAGCAAAGTAAACGGCCAAGGACTACTGAGTTTCCTCTATGTGCAAAGTGTGGGAGAACTCATCCAGGGGAATGTTTAAGAGAGTTAGGCCAAAACGTATGTTATGGGTGTCGATAGCTGGGGCACTTGATGAAAGATTATAAAGCCCCTTCTGCACCCGTAGCACAGACTTCCAGAGGTACCAATGCTAGGTGTTTATAATGGCATAGACTGAAGCTGAGGCTAACCCATCCGCAGTTACTGGTCAGTTACTATTACATTCAGTTCCTCTTTAGACATTGATTGATTCTGGAGCTACTCACTCTTTTATTACTCATGGAATGATAGAAAGATTAGGCTTGAAACCTGCTGTAGTAGATAAGCCTATTAAGATAGAATTACCGGATGGTATTAATGTGGTGACCCATGAGATACTACCAAGGGAGTCCGTAGTGATCCAGGGAAGAGAGTTACCAGTTGATTTGATAGTGTTTGATATGCCCAACTTTGATGGTATTTGGGCATGAATTTCCTGGGGAGGTATGCAGTAGAAATTGATTGTCGGAAGAAGAATTCAAGAGTTAATCTTGATGATGGGGATAAGTTTAGTTTTGGAGAGGGCCATCAACTGAGTATGTTAATCAGTAGTATAAAGGCCAGAAAGATGTTAAGAAAAGGGCGTTCTGGGTACATTGCCCATGTGGTGCAAAGTAGTGACGTCCCACAACTAGAGTTTCAGAATGTGCCAATAGTTTGTGAATATTTAGATGTATTTCTGGAAGATTTGTCGGGTTTACCTCCAGAAAGAGAAGTAGAATTCAGCATTGAATTGGCACCAGAGATAACACCGGTTTCTAAAGCCCTTTATCGGATGGCCCCAGCCGAGCTTCAGGAATTGAAGAAGCAGCTCCAAGAACTCTTAGATAAGGGTTTTATCCGACCCAGTCATTCTCCCTAGGGAGCCCCAATTTTGTTTGTGAAGAAGAAAGATAGGTCGCTATAGATGTGCATAGATTACAGAGAATTGAATAAAGTGACAGAGAAAAATAAGTACCCGTTGCCTCAAATAGATGATTTATTTGATCAGCTGAAAGGAGCAGTAGTGTTTTCTAAGATTGATTTGAGGTCGGGTTATCATCAAGTAAGAGTGGCAAAACAAGATATTGCCAAGACTGCTTTTCGGACTAGTTGTAGGCATTATGAGTTTGTGGTGATGCCTTTTGAGTTAACCAATGCTCCAGCAGTCTTTATGGACCTAATGAACTAAGTGTTTCATGATTGTCTTAATCAATTTATAGTGGTGTTTATTGACGACATCCTGGTTTATTCCAAGTCAAGAGAGGAGCATGAGAAAAACTTAAGATTTGTGCTACAGCGATTGACAGATAAGAAGTTGTTTACCAAGTTTTCTAAGTGTGAGTTTTGGCTGGACAAGTTATATTTTTGGGCCATACTGGCTCCAAAGAGGGAATATCAGTGGATCCTAGTAAGATGAAGGCAATTCTTGAATGGCAAAAGCCAAAGACGGTAAAGGAGGTTAGAAGTTTCTTGGGACTAGGCTATTATCGATGGTTTGTAGCAGGATTTGGTCAGTTGGCTAAGCCGCTTATAGCTCTTACCAAACAGAGAACTCCTTTTATATGGTCAGATGCCTGTGAAGATTAACCATAGCTCCCATTTTGGTATTACCACATAAGGGTGTGGATTATGATATTTATACAGATGCCTCACTATAAGGACTAGGTGCTATGCTAATGCAGTTAGGTAGGGTAATAGTTTATGCTTCTCGATAGTGAAAAAAGTACGAGACAAGAGACCCTATACATGATTTAGAGTTGGCAACTGTAGTCTTTGCATTAAAGATTTGGAGGCATTACCAATATGGTGCAAAGAGTAATATCTACACTGATTACAAGAGTTTAAAGTACTTTTTCACTCAAAGGGAGCTAAACATGAGACAGAGAAGATGGTTAGAGCTTGTTAAGGATTATGATTGTGAGATTAAATATCAGCCTGGGAAAGCCAATTTAGTAGTTGATGCTTTGAGTAGAAAAGCCTATTTGTCCCAACTCACAAGGCAGAAAGAATTATTTGAAGAATTGTGCAAAGAACTGATTGAAGTGATACTGGGAAAGATTGCCATATTAGAGATTCAATCCACTTTATTGGAAGAATTTAAAGAAAAGCAAGTTGTTGATGAGTGGTGTCAGAAAAGAAGTTAGCAAGTGCTCGAGGGTAAGATACCAGAGTTCCACCTGTTAGATGGCGTCCTCCATTTCAAAAATTGCTTATGCATTCCCCAAGATGCTGAGTTAAAGAAGAAAAATCTTATGGAGGCTCATGACACATCATACACTGCTCATCCTAGAACAACCAAGATGTATCAAGACTTAAAGAAGGGCTATTGGTGGCCAGGTATGAAGAGAGATATTGGAGATTTTGTTACTAAATGCCTGGTTTGTCAACAGGTGAATGCAGAACACCAAAGGCTGTCAGGATTGCTTCAGCCACTCAGCATTCCTGAATGGAAATGGGAGACTAACTCAATGGATTTTATCACTGGTCTCCCAAGAGTTCAGAAAGAGTATAATGCCATATGGGTAATAGTAGATAGATTAACTGAATCAGCCCATTTCCTTCCAGTAAAGGAGAACACTACCTTGGATCAATTGGCCTAGATTTATATTAAGGAGATAGTTAGATTGCATGGAGTGCCCAAGACAATAGTATCAGATAGAGATTCCAGGTTTGCCTCAGTTTGCTGGACTAGTTTACAGAGAAACTTGGGTACCAGATTGGCATTTAGTACAGCCTATCATCCTCAGGCAGATGGCCAAACTGAGAGAACAAATCAAGTACTTGAGGATATGTTGAGGGCGTGTTGTATGGATTATAGAATGTTCTGGCATGAGATGTTACCCTTGGCGGAGTTTGCCTATAATAATAGCTATCAGTCTACAATTAAGATGGCTCCTTATGAAGCCTTGTATGGTAGACGATGTAGATCTCCACTACATTGGATGAGATAGGCGAGAAAGATGTTTTGAATACGGCTCTAGGGCCAGAAATAACACAGAAAATGATAGAAGATATCAAGTTGATTATAAGTAGAATGAAACAAGCCCAAGATAGATAGAAAAGTTATGCAGATTTGAAGAGAAAAGATGTTGAGTTCGAAGTGAGTGATAAAGTATTTCTGAAAGTCTCCCCCTATAAGCAGGTAATGCGTTTTGGTGGCAAGGGAAAGTTAGCACTGAGACACATTGGTCCATTTGAAGTGTTACAACGAGTGGGAAAGGTAGCTTATAAGTTGGCACTACCATCGAGTATGGACAGGGTTCATAATGTGTTCCATATCTCGATGCTTCAAAAGTATGTCAACGATCCCTCTCATATATTGATAGTAGAGGAAGTAGATTTAGAAGAGAATCTCATTTATGAGGAGCGTCCAGTACAAATATTGGACAAAAAGGTTAAAGAGCTTCGAAATAAGAGTATCCCTTTAGTGAAAGTCTTATGGAGAAATCACAAAGTTGAAGAAGCTACATGGGAGGTAGAGCAAGATATGCAGAATTGCTACCCGGAATTGTTTGTTTGTTTGAATTTCGGGGACAAAATTCTTTTAAGGGGGGGAGAATTGTAACACCCACATTGAGGTAAGTTATTTATGCTTTTATGCCTTTACTTCCTTGAGTTTTGCTTGTGTTAAGGTGAAAGATTAAGAATTTGGGAAGTGCAGACTTCGCCGCGGCCAAGGAACTTGGTTGCCACGGCAGCAAATTCTCTGCCCAAATCAAGTTTAAGATTTACAAGCTTCACCGCTACCAAGAAGAAAGTTCGCCGTGGCGACGTATGCTTTGGAATTCTTCGTTGAGGGGAAGAAAAATCTTCGCCGGGGCAAAGAGCTGGTTGGAATTCATGAGAAAATTCTAGAGAAATTTCCTTAAGGGAAAAATGACCATTCTACCCCTAATTAGTTGAAAATGTGGGGAGTGAAAAGTAAGAAAATTTTATGGAGAATGCAATAGTGATAAGGGCATTTTTGTAATTGACTAAAGGACAAAGATGGAATTTTCAAGAAAGTGTAAGGGCAAAATGGGAAAGTATGAATATTAATATGAGATATTAAGGGTTCAAGCACACAAACCCTACCATTCTCTACAACCTGCATGCCACTTTCATTCTCAATTCTCTCAATCTCTTCATCAAATTTCCAAGGAAAATTAGAGGGCTTTTGGTTGGATTTTGGTAGAGATTTAATCCTAAGCATCCGAAGGTAAGAATTCTTGCAAATAGATGTGTGACTAATTATTAAAGTGTTGAATTCTTATAGTATATATATGCTTAGGATTTTGGAGAATGTGGAAGTCTACCAACGAAAGAGAGATTCTAGTCGAAGGACTCAAGTTCAAGGTAAGTAAATCAAACCCTAACCCTTGATTGAGCAATAAAAGTATAGAGATTTTCTTATATGCTTGAGATTTGTTGAGGGAGTTGTTGTTGGGTTTGTTGATGATCCATGATTGGATTTCCACAATGAGAAGGGTTGGTTGTGTTGATAGAAATTGATGGAAGTTTGGTTGAATTTAGAAAGAGTTTGAGCATAATTTATGGAGTGTTTTCCTTGGCCAGGTGTAATATTGTTTTAAGGGAGTTTTACTCCAAATATTGGTGGTTTGAGAAAGATATAGAAGTCTAGCTAATTTAGAAATTGAGTATGCATGCATGATGTTTGATGAAATGTCTAAGAGAAATGTATGCATGAGTGTATTTATTTGTAATCTTGTTATGAGCTTGTAAATGATAGAGAAAGACTTATTTTTATTCTACATGACATTCTTGCATTTAGAAAGAATATAAGCATGAATCATCTACATGCAATCATATGCATATGTATGAGAACTCAAAGAATAAAGAGAAAGAAAGAAAAGCACTAAAGAACAAAGAGAAAGAAAGAAAAGCACTAAAGAACAAAGAGAAAGCTAAAGAAAAGAAAAGAAAGGTTGTTGCGGTGGGGAACCCATGGGTGACAAGAAGAAGAAGAAATACCTACATGCACGCCACCTTAAATGAGTGGCCTAAGAAGAAAAGAATTTGTACAATCCGTAAGAGTGCATGTAGATGAGGAAATGATCCAAATCCAACCAATTTTCAACAACAAACAACACAAAATATGTTCTAAACTCAAGCTCAAATTCGGCCAAACACAAATGGAAGCAATGTTGCACTTACTTGCAAATTTTAGGTTAGGACAAGAATGAACACTTCAAGCATAAAGGAATTCTCCACCAACTTGAATCGATTCACCACCAAATCTCCTTGCCAAGACTTGGATAAAGAAATCTCAATAAGAACACAAAGTTCTCTCAATGGTTAAACCAAGTTTTTTGATAATTTTCATGAACTACTTTACAAGGGGAATAGTTGCCTTTATATAGGCAATTACAAGGTTAAAAGAGTAACCAACAAATACATTACAAGAAAATGAAAATTAATAAATATTACACAAAAATTACAAGCCTTCCATTCAAATTTAAGGCCATACCCATTTAATGCAAAAAGGGACATGATTCCCTAATTCTAGGGTTCATGTCTTTAACCACCCTATTAGTTGAAAAAACTCACTTTATTAGTCCAAAACTTGATCAATGATCCTAATCAAGTCTACTAATAAGGGTGCAAGAGATTGGGCCTTGAAGATCTTGCAATTGGATCCAATAAGGGTTCAAGTGGACTTTCCCCTTTGGAATGAGAAATGGGCCGAATGGGCTTACTTCAACACTTGGGGCTTTTCTCTTGGTGGACTTGAGCTTCCTTTGTTGGGCTTGGGCTTGGAATGGTTTGGGCCGAAGTGCTTGGGCTCTCTCTCCCTTGGGACTTGCTTGGGCCGAATCTCCTCCAATGCTTTCCACACTCCACAATCCAAGTGTTTTAGGACTTGGAATGCAATTCTTTGATTCAACCGAATTAACAAGTGTTTTAGGACTTGTAATTCCTTGTCCACTCATGTTTACAAGTGTTTTAGGACTTGTAAACGTATCATCCTCCTCGGGTTGAGAAGGATTTGCCCTCAAATCCAAATCGTCCTCCAAGTAAGGGCTTAGATCTCCCACATTGAAGGTGGCCGAGACTCCCCCATACTCACTAGGCAACTCCACCTTATAAGCATTATCATTTACCCTCTCAACAATCTCAAAAGGTCCATCAGCCCTAGGAGCTAATTTACTCTTCCTTTTACTTGGAAACCTCTCCTTTCTCAAGTGAATCCAAACTAAATCCCCCGGTTGGAAAAAGCTTAGGTTTTCTATGCTTGTTTGCCTTATTCTTGATCTTCTCATTTGAATTTTCTATTTGAGCTCTCACGGTTTCATGGAGTTTCTTCATTTGTTTCAACTTCTCATTAGCATTCACACTTGGCTCAAAATCAAGGGGTAGGGAAGTGAGATCAAAAGGGATAAGTGGGTTTACTCCATACAACACCTCAAAAGGAGTGTGACCCGTAGTAGAACTAGGACTCCTATTGTACATAAATTCAGCATGTGCCAATTGTAAATCCCAATCCTTTAAATGCTTGCTCACTAAACTCCTTAGGACATTACCCAACACTTTATTCACCACTTCGGTTTGACCATCGGTTTGCGGGTGGTGTGAGGTGCTAAACATTAATTTTGTCCCTAGTCTACCCCATAAACTTCTCCAAAAATGACTCAAGAATTTTGTATCCCTATCCGAGACAATGGTCCTCGGAATGCCATGAAGTCTCACCACTTCTCTAAAGAACAATTCGGCAATTTTGAAGGCATCATGCGTGGTATGGCATGATATGAAATGGGCCATTTTTGAGAACCTATCAACCACTACCATGATGGAATCTTTTCCTCTTTGTGTCCTAGGCAATGCAACCACAAAATCCATGCTAAGGTCCTCCCAAGGGTGCTCGGCTATGGGTAAGGGTAGGTATGGTCCGGCCTTGAATTGACTCTTAGCTCTTTGACATGACCCACACCTTCTAATAAGAGCTTGAACATCCCCCTAACATTTTAGGCCAATAAAAATATTCCTTGATGGTTTCTAAAGTCTTAGTAACCCCAAAATGGCCTCGCAACCCACCACTATGTGCTTCCCTCATAATTAGTTCTCTAAAACTACCCTTAGGGACACATAATCTTCTACCCTTGAACAAGTACCCATCATGCATAATATAATTCTCAAAACCAGGTTTCCCACATTCAGTTATGCATGTTTTCATCTCCAAATCTTCATTATAGCACAATTTCATTAATTCAAAACCTAGAACTCTAGAATCAAGCAAAGAAAGTAAGGCATACCTTCTAGAGTGCATCGGCTACAACATTGTGTGATCCTTGTTTGTAATTCAGCACAAAAGAAAAGGATTGGATGAACTCAACCCACTCAGCATGTCTTGTGTTGAGTTTACGTTGCCCATTGATGAATCTCAAAGCTTGGTGGTCCGAATGGAGTACAAATTGTTTCGGCCGAAGGTAATGACTCCAATGGTCAAGTGCTCTCACTATAGCATAAAACTCCTTATCATAAGTGCTATACTTCCTCCTTGAATCACTAAGCTTCACTAAAATATGCTATTGGCCTCTTGGATTGATTCAAAACGCCCCAATGCCAACACCACTTGCATCACATTCTACCTTCAAACACTTGGTTGAAATCGGGTAAGGTAAGGATGGGAGCTTCACACAACTTCTTTTTAATCAAATTGAAAGCTTCATTTGCTGCCTTAGTCCACTCAAAAGATCCCTTCTTCAAACATTCAGTTATGGGAGCCATAATGGAACTAAAATTAGGGACAAACCTACGGTAGAAAGAGGCTAAACCATGAAAACTCCTAACTTCCGTAATTGAACCAGGTTTAGGCCAATTTTGAATGGATTCTACCTTGGATTGATCTACCTTAATTCCTTCTCCCGAAACTACATAACCCAAGAACACCAATTGTTTCATAAATAGCTCACATTTTTCAAGCTTAGCATACAACTTCTTTTGCCTCAATAATTCAAGCACTAAGCTAAGGTGTTCTACATGACTATCCTCACAAGTACTATATATCAATATATCATCAAAATATACAACCACAAATTTTCCAATGAAAGGTTTGAGTACCTCATTCATTAACCTCATGAAGGTGCTTGGTGCATTGGAAAGGCCGAAAGGCATCACCATCCATTCATACAATCCTCCCTTGGTCTTGAATGCCGTTTTCCATTCATCTCCCTCTCTCATTCTAATCTGATGGTAACCACTTCTTAGATCAATTTTTTGAAAAGATGGTTGCACCATGAAGCTCATCCAACATGTCATCTAACCGTGGAATGGGATACCTATACTTGATAGTTATCCGATTGATGGCCCGACTATCAATACACATCCGGTAAGTGCCATCTTTCTTGGGTACAAGCAAGGCTGGAACGGAACAAGGGCTCATGCTTTCTCTCACAAATCCCATGGAAATCAACTCCTCAACTTGTCTTTGAAGCTCTCTTGACTCTTTGGGATTGCACCTATATGCTGGTCTATTGGGAAGAGGTGCACCGGGATCCAAATCAATATGATGTTCTATTCCCCTAAATGGTGGCAAACCCCTTGGTAACTCACTAGGAAAAACATCCGCAAATTCATCCAAGAGATGGTGAACTTTTGGGTGAAATTCAGGTTGCTCTCTCTTGGTTTGTCTCGCTATAAGGAGGGCAATGAGAGGTTTGTGTTTTAGGAAAGCTCTTTCTAATTGGGTGCTATTTAGGAAGAGGGTTTTACGGGTTGGTGCCTTGGATGGTGTTTGGGAAAGTGTTTGGGAAGTTGTTTGTGTGGGAGCTTGGATAATGGCTTGGGTGGGGGCTAAGGGTGCAAGGGTAATAGACTTCTTGTTGAGCTTGAATGAGTATGTATTCTTGCGGCCATCATGGATCACTTCTATCATATTGCCATGGCCTTCCAAGTAAAAGATTGCAAGCATCCATGGGAATGATATCACAAAGTACCTCATCCGAATAACTCCTCCCAATGGAGAATGGTACCACTTACTTGCTTGACTACTTGTATGGTGTCTCCATTGCTCAACCATTGTAGCTTGTACGGGTGAGAATGATCCACAACCAGCAGCCCCTAATTTCTCCACAAGTTTGGTGGAAGCAACATTGGTACAACTCCCACTATCAATGATCATTGAACAAACTTTTCCTTTGATAGTGCACCTTGTATGGAACAAGTTCTCCCTTTGGTTCTCTTGGGGGTTTACTTGAGTATGCAGCAACCTTTTGAGCATAAGCATCTCTCCACTATCAGCCTTCCTCAATAACCTCATTCTCACTCTCATCCACTTCCTCTTCTTCACTAGAATCCCTTTGACAAGCATCATCAATCTCATTTATTTCTCTAAGGGTCATAACTCTCCGGTTTGGACAATTTGCTTGGAAGTGCCCATAACCTTGACACTTGAAACATTTCTTGTTCCTCAAATCAGGCCGTGGAGCATCATTCCTCACAAAACCTGTTTTCTCCTTCGGTGTTTCATTGGCTTTGTTCTTATCATAAGCCATAGGTGCCACATATGGTTTGGTGTAGGAAGGTGAACCCCTTTGGTAGTTACTTTCCTTAAAGAGTTTCTTGGGGGCCAAGGACTTCATGCTCTTCAATTGTTTTTCAATCCTTGTAGACAGCTTGCAAACATCCCCAAAGGAATGGTAAGCTTGCAACTCAAGCTTGTATGCAATGTCCTTACTCAAACCGCCTATGAACCTTGCAATTGTGTGCTCTTTCTTCGGGAATATCACTTCTCAACATCAACCCTTCAAACTCCCGAATATACTCCTCAACTTTTCTATCTCCTTGCTTCAAATTATGGAGCTTAAGATAAAGGTCTTGTTTGTGATTATCGGGCAAGAATCTTTTCTTCAACACTCTCCTCAATTTCTCCCATGATCTAATTCTAGCCTTCCCTTCTCTTTCTCTCTTCTTCCGTGTATTTTTCCCACCACAAGGAGGCATACTCCTTGAACTTTAATATGGCTACCTTTACACTTCTTTTCATCATTGTAGCCCTTAAATTCAAATACCCGCTCAATCTCATTCAACCAATCAATGAAGTCATTTGGGTCAAGACTCCCATTGAATTCGGGTAAGTCTACTTTAAGACCCCTATCATCATCAAACTTTCTCCTCCTAGGCACTTCGGATTCACTAGATGAATCATTACTATCTCCTAGGTTTTTCATATACAATGGTGTCTTAAGGATGGTTCGTTGGTGGTAGTGTGGGCAACCATCCCGTGGGGGTGGTTGTGGGGTTTCCTCAAAAGTAGGTTTGGGTTGTGAAAGGTTGGCAATGTCCTTAGACATGTTAACCATCAACTCCATCATGCTTGACATATTTCTCTTTACTTCATCAAGTTCTTCTTGAATTCTTTTGTTGGCACTTTCCCATGGTGTTGGGGGTGGAATTGGGGAGGAAGGGGACTTGTTTGCCATGAGAATTTTGAAAGTCTAGCTACTGTGAACAGTAACTCCGGATGAACAGTAACTTTTTGAAAGTTAAAGAAAATGGAAAATGGGAGGGAAAGGTCAAGTGTATGAGTTTTGGTGATTTTGGATAAGTGTAAGTATTCTGTGAATAGTGTTCTGTGAATAGTGTCCTGTGAATAGTGTTCTGTGAATAGTGTTCTGTGAATAGTGTTTTTGTGATTAGGCTAAGGAATGGTGTTTATGGAGATGAGATTAGGTTAATTTAATTGTGTTTAGGGTTTAGGGTTTGTGTTTAGGGTTTTAGTTTAGGGTTTAAGGTTTGGTTGTAAAGGAATGGGTTTAGTTGACTTTGGAGGTAATTGGTTAGGGTTTGGGTGAGGTGGCAATGGGTTTGGTTACAAGGGAACAAGGTGTAAGGGATTTGGTTGGGGAATAGTGTTTGATGAGAGAGAAAAATTGTTCATTCACTTGTAACAAAGAGAAGTTTTGAAAACACTTAGGCTAAAGAACTCCAAATCCGGCAATGTATACTCCAAAATCCGCCACCTTCTTTCAACCAATCCTAAATCAATCCTACTCCAATTCACAACCTAAGTTCTGATACCAAATGATCCAAATCCAACCAATTTTCAACAACAAACAACACAAAATATGTTCCTAAACTCAAGCTCAAATTCGCCAAACACAAATGGAAGCAATGTTGCACTTACTTGCAAATTTTAGGTTAGGACAAGAATGAACACTTCAAGCATAAAGGAATTCTCCACCAACTTGAATCGATTCACCACCAAATCTCCTTGCCAAGACTTGGATAAAGAAATCTCAATAAGAACACAAAGTTCTCTCAATGGTTAAACCAAGTTTTTGATAATTTTCATGAACTACTTTACAAGGGGAATAGTTGCCTTTATATAGGCAATTACAAGGTTAAAAGAGTAACCAACAAATACATTACAAGAAAATGAAAATTAATAAATATTACACAAAAATTACAAGCCTTCCATTCAAATTTAAGGCCATACCCATTTAATGCAAAAAGGGACATGATTCCCTAATTCTAGGGTTCATGTCTTTAACCACCCTATTAGTTGAAAAAACTCACTTTATTAGTCCAAAACTTGATCAATGATCCTAATCAAGTCTACTAATAAGGGTGCAAGAGATTGGGCCTTGAAGATCTTGCAATTGGATCCAATAAGGGTTCAAGTGGACTTTCCCCTTTGGAATGAGAAATGGGCCGAATGGGCTTACTTCAACACTTGGGCTTTTCTCTTGGTGGACTTGAGCTTCCTTTGTTGGGCTTGGGCTTGGAATGGTTTGGGCCGAAGTGCTTGGGCTCTCTCTCCCCTTGGGACTTGCTTGGGCCGAATCTCCTCCAATGCTTTCCACACTCCACAATCCAAGTGTTTTAGGACTTGGAATGCAATTCTTTGATTCAACCGAATTAACAAGTGTTTTAGGACTTGTAATTCCTTGTCCACTCATGTTTACAAGTGTTTTAGGACTTGTAAACGTATCAAGTGGCCTAAGAAGAAAAGAATTTGTACAATCCGTAAGAGTGCATGTAGATGAGGACTGTACTCACTCACACGGCCAGCATTCCGAATCCATGCATCAACCGAGTCCGATCGGCAAGGAATAAGAATAAGAATAAGAAAGAATAAGCAAGCAAGAAAGAAAAGAAAAGAAGAGAAGAAGAAAGAACAGAAAGAAAGAATGAAATATAGAAAAGAGAAAGAAAACAGAATAAGAAACAGAAAAGAAAATAGAGAATGCATCTCTATGCATTTGTGCATTTGTATCTTATCCATGCATGATACCATGATGCCTATCATGGATAGTGAGAAATTAGAGGAAAGAAAGAACAGAAAGAACTAGAAAGAAAGAACAAAGAAAGATAGAACAAAAGAACAATGGGAACTAGAATTAGTGAAAGAAAAGAGAAAGAACAAATAGAGAATGAAGAAGAAGAAAAAGAGCAAAGTATGGAAAGAATTCAGAATAAGAGCAACGGAGATAGAAGAATTGAGTAGCGGATTTACTTACTGAGCAACTAGTGCTCACCCCATTGTTTCTAAATGTTTTTGCAGGTAATAGGTGAGAAGCGGTTGGATGGACGTCGAGGAGCGAAGAGAAATGGCACTACTGTGCACTGTTTTAAGCTTATGTACATGAGGCGTTTATTAATCTAAAGAATTTTATATATAAAGTAAAGAAATTTTTGGGCCCATTATCTTTTTCTTATATGCTTATGTATTTTTATCATATTATATTTTCCAAGTATACTATCTAGAAAGAAGAGTCATTACACGAGGTCGATTTTAAGGGTTTCTTTTGTAGATAAATTGTTGGAAGTTGGTTCAAAGGAAGGGGATAACAAGGAAGTTAGCGGAGAGAATGCTGGTTTTAATTTGAACTACGAGGGCATTGATTTCTTAGTTGAAAAATCAAGAGTTGGTGGTGAGGAGGACACTGTAGAAGAGGTTGGTCATGTGCGGCAGAATGAGAATGTTGAGGAGGAAGACCCCGTACATGTTCCCACAGATGTAGAGATTCCTTTAAATACAGATTATGCAGAAGGTGTAGTTTGTGAGGAAGAGAACACTATGGTCATTTATGTAGGTTCAGAAGGGGCAATTGCAGGTAGTAGTGAATTAGTTCATGTTTTTACTGATGGATCAAAATTGCGCATAGGGTATTTATTTGACAACAAGAGGAAGTGGTGAGGAAGCTAAAACTTGTTGCCATGAGAGGTAATTTTGAGTTCATCACCAAAAAGTTTGATTCATTAGTAGTGACAGTTGCATGTTGTGACCGAAAGTGCAAGTGGCAGGTTTATTCTAGAAGGTTCGTGGAGTCCAAAAAAATTATTGTTAGCACATATACTCGTGAGCGCACATGTGGTTTGTGACATATTTCAGGTGAGCATTGACAAACCTCCACTGATGTTATTGGTCAATTTGTCAAAAGTCAGTTTATTAAAGGGAAAGGTCCATCTCCTAAAGACATTCAGAGATTTGTGTGCACAGAGTTGGGATGTGCTATTAGTTACTGGAAATGCTGGAAAGGGAGATAACATGCACAAGATTTTGTGAGGGGCACGTTGGAGTACGGGTACGCAATATTAGAAGCCTATCGTTACATGCTTGAGTTGACAAACCGAGGTAGCAAGACGGATTTGAAGCGGGACAAGAATATAAGGTTTAAATATTTTTTTTGTTGCTTACGGTTCTACTATAAGGGGTTTTGTAAATATGAGAAAGGTGTTGGCTGTTGATGGTTTCTTTTTTACGGGAAAGTATGGAGGTAAATTGTTGATGGCCACTACACAGAACAACGACAATCACTCATATCTTGTTGCATGGTGTGTGGTTGACTTTGAGAACGACAAGTCGTGGACTTGGTTTTTTGTAATGACTCTCTCTCTAGCTAGTATATTCGTAAAATAAACAGTAAAACTCACTAAATATATATATTACAAAAATATTCATGTAGATGAGTATAAAATAATGGGCCCAATTTTTCTTTATATATACAAAACTATACATAGTGTAAATAAATTTCTCAAGAAGCTCGACAGTGTTGCCCGACCCTTCTACATCTTGACATTCCAAGCGACTACATCTCATCTACTACTTGCAAAAAATTGAAAACAACGGAGTGAGCACTGATTGCTCAGTAAGTAAACTTGCTATGCTACCCTTCTATCTCCGTTGCTTATATTCTGAATTATTTCCTTACATCACACTTCTCTCTTCTTCTCTGTTCTTTTCTATTCTTTCTCTCTGTTCTTTCCCTATTCTTGTTTCTCACTTACTAACATGTAAGTGATGGGAATGCAAAATGTCATATTTAACCCCCTTAATGTTTAGTCTTTTATACGTATTTGTTTCCTAATTGTACTCATTATTACTTTATTTTGGTTTAGGAAGCAAATGGAGGTGTTAATTGAAAAACGGAATTAATTAGGGGAATTCGGACCGTTTCGCCACTGCTTCATAATCTGGGCATAATTCTCTCATCCGAGCTCCGATTGAGATGATTCAGGTTTTTAGTTTGGATAGATACTCGCTGCATCAAGGTTGTAATCGAGCTTGAAGTTGACGCACCTGCATTGCCGACATCCTGGAGCGTTCTGACTTGTCATGCAAGTCAGTCTATTATTGCACGTTTTGAAGACATACTTGCTACACGAAAATTACAGTTGGAAACACCACTTTCCTATTTTATTAGGACTCTATTTCATTTTATTTCCAATTAATCAGATTAGGATAAATGTTATTTTAGGATAAAAGAATATTTCTTTTAGGAGATTGAGTGGGATTCGAATTGTAAAAAAAACTGGATTTTTGTAAAGGGATCAGATTAGGGTTTTTGAGGAAGACACACCACGCCTCTCTCTTTTTTCTTCTCTGGAATTTTCTTTCACTTGAGTTTTTGTGATGGCCATGAGCGGCTAGAACTTTTGTAACTTGGTCGAAGGAAACGGAAACCTCGGAATAAAATAAACTGTGAGATCTTTCTGTTTTTAGTGTTAAATTCATGTTTGAGTATTGAATGTTATTCTGTGCATATTTTCATGATTGATGCATTTAATTACTAGGAGGCCTACTAGTGTATTATTTGTTGAAATCTACTGCTAAGTTTGATATCAAATCCGTAATTGTTTGATCCCTCCAACTTGTGAAGCAATTAGGGTTAGTAATTTGCTGCATCAGGAATTAGTAACCTTAAGAAGAAAATTCAACTAAATTAAATACAACCGCTTGTGTTTGTGTTGTTTAGCTTCATCGATCTCTCTAATTCTTAAGGCTGCCACTAGATTAAATCTTGAGCGCTTGTCTAGGGTTGTTTAGAGGTAAGATTAATTAGGATCACTTGTTTCCTGATTAATTACAATTAAGGAGAGATAGGAAATTAGTTCCAACAGTGAATATTCAGTGTGTGAATTGATTATCTTTGCATCAATTATCAGTTGTAAGATTCCGATGGTCGATGTTGACAGAGACCAAGTTTGTCATTTTGATTGAATTCAAATTAAATTGTTTTTGTTTTTGCTGAGATTGTTTTCTGTTTTTACACAAACCCCCTAGCCTTTTTCACATCAAAGAAAATTCGGCTAGACACTCTTCGTGGGATCGACCCTTGCTTACCCTATTTACAGTTTAGTAGTTAGTTTCGGAAGGTTTTAATTCTAGGTGCCTACAACAGCACGCCAGTAAGCACAATTGGAGAAACTAATTTTGAATAATATGAATGCCATGATGCATGTGCATAAATGCATAAAGAATGCAATTTCTTTTCTGTTTTCTGTTTCTCTTCTCTCTATCTATTATATTCTTTCTTTCTGTGTTCTATTCTTTCTTTCTTTCTATTTTGTTCTTTCTTTCTGTGTTCTATTCTTTCTTTCTTTCTTTCTATTGTGTTCTTTCTTTCTGTGTTGTATTCTTTCTTTCTTTCTGTTCTATTCTTTCTTTCTATTCTTTCTTTCTTTTCTTTCTTTTTATGCTGATTGGACTCGGTTGAGGCATGGATTCGGAACCCTGGCCATGTGAGTGGGTACAGTCCTCAATTACATGCACTTCTATCAAACTGTACAACTCTTTTTTCTGATTCTAAGGTCGCTTACTAAAGGCGGCGTGCATGTGGGTAAATTCTGTTGGTACAGTTCTCATCCACATACACTTATAACGAACTGTACACTTACTTCTTTCTGATTATGAGGCCGCTCACTAAAGGCAGCGTGTATGTGGGACTATTCTTCTCTATCACTCACGGGTTCCCCATTGCAACAACCTTCTCTTCTCTTATCTTTTTACAATTAATTCTTTTCTTTCTTTTTACTTTATTCTTTACTATTCTAATCCATGTGTATGTGCATGGAACTATGCTCATTCTTTTCTATTCTTTCTAAATACAAATGTGAGAATGCATTATGGCATATAAAAATATCATTAGAGAACTAGTATTTTCTACCAACAACATTCCCATACTTGAAATCAATCATAGATTATTAGACTAAAAAATATTTTGAGGTATTCATTCTGCATAGGTCATATTCAAGAAGGCGTGTCTCGAGTTATACACATTGGATCGCTGCGATCTTGGTCTCGTTTTAAAGCTTAGAGACCGGGATACAAATTTTATGTTTAGGTCTTAACCCAGTTCAATAAGTAATATGTCCAAAAATCACTCAGAATGTCACAGCTGTGATAGGGCAACCACGGTAACATGTTTTCTCTTAGTATTTTCATCAAGCAAATTGCATGCATACTCAAACTCTATTTGGCTACACTTCTACTTCTTTCTCAAGCCACCAATATTTGGAGCAAAACTCCATTAAATCAACACTAAACCTGGCCAGGAAACTACACTCCATAAAGTCTACTGAAACTCTTTCTAACTTCAACCAAACTTCCATCAATCACCATATAGGCAAAGTCTACATTCTCATGGCTGAATTTTAATTATCATCAAGTATCAATCTCATCAAAACTTCTCAAAAACATAAGCACATACATACATGTACAAATCTCTACAAACTTACTCAAATCAAACTTAGGGTTGGATTTACTTACCTTGATCTTGGGTAGTTCCACACTAGAAACTCTCTCTTTGGGTAGATCTCTCATTCTTCTTAAACCCTAAGCATATAACTATAAGAATTCAACACTTTAAAAACTAATCTCACATCATATTGAAAGAACTCTTACCTTTGGATGCTTATGATTGAATATCTACCAAAAGCCAACAAAAAATCCTCTAAATTGCCTTGGAAATTTGATGAAGAAAATGAGAGAATTCAGAGATGAAAGTGGCGTGTGAGGGAGTAAAGAATGATAGAGTTTTCAAGAATGAACTCAAAATATTTCATTTATTACTTCTACTTTCCCATTTTGACCTTGCACTTTCTATGAAATTCCATCTATGTCCCATAGTCAATTACAATAATGCCCTCATTTTTATTAACTTCTCCACAAAATTCTATCTCTTTTCACTCCCCACTTTTTGAACTAATTATGAGTGAAAAGACCATTTTACCCCTAATGAAATTTTAAGGCATTTTCTTCACACTTGTTCAAGATACCTTAACAAAATTCAACTAAGGGTATTAGGGAATATGTAGAGCTACGTGCCGCAATGTGGGCATTACATTTCTCCCCCTTTACAAGAATTTTGTCCTCGAAATTCAAACGAACAACTCAGGGTGGCGGTTTCGTATATCTTACTCTATCTCCCATATTGCTTCTTTTACCTTATGGTTCCTCTATAGGACTTTTACTAGTGGAATACTTTTGTTTTAGAGCTCTTTAATCTTTCTGTTTAAGATCTGTACTTATTGCTCCTCATAAACGAGATTATCCTCTGAGTCCACTTCTTCTACTTTTAGTATATGGGAGGGATCACTGACATACCTTTGAAGCATTGATACATGGGAACTATTGTGCACTTTATCCATATTTGGTGGTAGCGCCAATTTGTAAGCTACCTTTCCACTCGTTGTAACACTTCAAAGGGCCAATGTATCTAGGTGCTAGTTTTCCTTTATCACCGAACCGCATTACCCGCTTGGGGAAATCTTAATGAACACTTTATCACCCACTTCAAATTCTACATTTTTCTCTTTAAATTTACATAGCTCTTTTGTCTATCTTGAGCTTGCTTCATTCTACACTTAATCAGTTGGACATCTTCTATCATTTTCTAAGTCATCTCTGGCCCAAGAGCTGTTTGTAACTCATCTTTCTCTCCTATCTCATCCCAATGTAATGGAGATTTATTCCATCTGCCATATAAGACTTCATAAGGAGCCATCTTAATTGTAGACTGATAACTGTTATTATAGGCAAACTCCACTGAAGGTAACATCTCATGCCAAGAAGTCATTCTATAATCTATACAACATGCTCTCAACATATCCTCAGTTTGGCCATCTGTCTAAGGATGATATGCTGTACTAAAGGCCAATTTCGTACCCAAGTTTCTCTGTAAACTGGTCCAGAAAGCAGACACAAATCTGGAATCTCTATTTGACACTATTGTCTTGGGCACACCATGGAGTCTAACTATCTTCCTGACATAAATCTGAGCCAATTGCTCTAAGGTAGTCCTTTAGTGGAAGAAAATGGGCTGACTTCGTTAATCTATCAACTATCACCCATATTGCATTATACCCATTCTAAGCTCTTGGAAGGCTTGTAATAAAATCCATTGATATACTTTCCTATTTCCATTCAGGAATGCTAAGTGGCTGAAGCAAACTTGATGGTCTTTGGTGTTCTGCTTTCACTTGTTGACAAACCAAGCACTTAGCCACATAATCTCCAATATCTTTCTTCATACCTGGCCACCAATAAATTTTCTTTAAATCTTGATACATCTTGGTTCCTCTAGGATGAGCAGTGTATGGTGTTTCATGAGCCTCCGCAAAAATCTTCTTTTTCAACTCAACATCTTAGGGAATACATACACTATTTCGAAAACGAAGGACACCATCTACCATGTGAAATTATGATATCTTGCCCTCAAGCACTTGCTGACTTATTTTCTGACACCACTCATCAACAACTTGTTTTTCTTTAATCTTTTCCAGTAAAGTAGGCTGAATTTCTAACCTGGCAAGCCTTCCCGGTATCAACTCTATCTGTTCCTTTACCAGCTCTAACCATCTCCTTTGCCTCATATTCAGCTCCTTTTGGATGAAGAAGTACTTCAAGCTCTTATGATCTGTATAAATGTTGCTCTTTGCTCTATACAAATAATGCCTCCATATTTTTCGTGCAAAAACTACAGTAGTCAACTCTAGATCATGCGTAGGGTATCTCATCTCATACTCTTTCAACTGCTAAGAAGCATAAGCTATTACCCTACCTAACTGCATCAATACTACACCAAGTCCCTGAAATGAGGATAGGAGTTGTGGTTAATCTTCTCTTTAACTCCTGAAAAACTGTCTTCACAGTCATCTGACCATATAAAAGGAGTCTTCTGTTTAGTAAGAGCTATAAGCAGCTTAGCTAACTGAGCAAACCTTGTTACAAACTGTCTAGAGTAGCCTACTAGCCCCAAGATGTCTTTGGCTTTTGCCATTCTAGGATTGCTCTCACCTTACTCGGATCCAATGAGATACCTTCCTTTGAAACAATATGGCCCAGGAAGATAATTTGATCCAGCCAAAACTCACACTTGGAAAATTTGGCAAATAGCTTCTTATCTCTCAATCGCTGTAGCACAAATCTTAGGTGTTCTTCATGCTCCTCTTTTGTCTTAGAATACACCAAGATGCTATCAATAAACAACACTATAAATCGATCAAGACAATCCTAGAACACTTGGTTCATTAAGTCCATAAAGACTGCTGGGGCATTGGTTAACCCAAAAGGCATCACCACAAACTCATAATGACTATCCTTAGTCCGGAAAGTAGTCTTGGAAATATCTTGCTCTGCAACTCTTACTTGGTGATAACCTGACCTCAAATCAATCTGTGAAAACACGGTTCCTCCTTTCAACTGATCAAATAATTCATCTATGCGAGGTTTAGGGTATTTATTCTTCATTGTCACTTTATTCAACCCTCTGTAACCTATGCACATCCATAAGGATCCATCTTTCTTCTTTACAAAAAAAAATTGGAGCACCCCAAGGAGAATGGCTAGGGCACATAAAACCCTTGTCGAAGAGTTCTTGAAGTTGCTTTTTCAATTCCTGAAGCTCAGCTGGGGCCATCTGGTAAAGGGCTTTGGAAAATGGTGCTGTCCCCAGTGCTAGTTCAATGCTGAATTCTACTTCTCTTTCCGGGGGTAAACCCGACAAAACTTTCAGAAATACATCTAAAACTCCCGGACTACTGGCAAAATCTGAATCTCTGGCTGTGGGACATCACTACTGTGCACTACATGAGCAATATACCTTGAGCACCCTTTTCTTAGCATCTTTCTGGCCTTTACACTGCTAATCAACATACTAAGTTGGTGACCCTCGCTGAAATTAAACTTATCACCATCATCAAGATTAAATCTTTCTTTCTTATTCCGACAATCAATCTCTACTCCAAATCTCCCCAGGAAATCCATGCCCAAAACAACATCAAAATCGGGCATATCAAACACTATCAAATCCACTGGCAACTGTCTTCCATGGATCACCACGGACTCCCCTGAAAGAATCTCCTTAGTTACCACACTAATACCATCTAGTAACTCTTTCTTAATGGAACAATTCTCGGCCTTTTATTCTGCCAAACCCAAATGTTCTTCTTGGGTTAAAATCTTTTCAGATTTCTCACCTTTCTATTATTGGGGGCATAAGCTTTAACAGTGTTGTCGTACACTCCACGTACCTAAACCACTTTTTTTGCTACTATAGGGTCCATCGTACCCTTGAATGTTGATGGCTGATGTTGACTAGGCAACCCATATATCGGCTTAATACGATTCTGCACTATCGGGGGTACCGGCATCTCTCTCTTCTTTCTAGGGGTTAGTACAATAACTAGGGTCTCAACTCTCTCCAGTATCGAGCCTCTCTGAGTCTCTACTAAGACTTATTGTCTAATTACAGATCCTCGCTTCAATGACGACAAGGGAAGTAAATTCTAATAGGTTGAAAGTTTCACCTATACTCATTGCTTTCTTACTGCCTACTTTTGTTCTACGTCTCATCTACATAACACCAACACTTTTAGTCAACTTAATGAACTCATCTACTACAAGTAAGGAAAGAAATAACTTACAGTGGTCAGCTACAGAACATCAATGCGGTGGGAGAGGCACACTATCAAATCCCAAAATCATTGCTCTGATACCAAAAATATAATGACTCTCTCTCTAGCTAGTATACTCATAAAATGAACAGTAAAACTCACTAAATATATATATTACGAAAATATACATGTAGATGAGTATAAAATAATGGGCCCAATTTTTCTTTATATATACAAAACTATACATAATGTAAATAAATTTCTCAAGAAGCTTGACAGTATTGCCCAACCTTTCTACATCTTGACATTCCAACCAACCGCATCTCATCTACTACCTGCAAAAACATTGAAAACAATGGAGTGAGCACTAATTGCTTAGTAAGTAAACCCGTTATGGTACACTTCTATCTCCGTTGCTCATATTTTGAATTATTTCCTTACATCACACTTCTCTCTTCTTCTCTGTTCTTTTCTATTCTTTCTCTCTGTTCTTTCTCAATTCTTTTTCTTTTCTATCTCTCTGTTCTTTCTCTATTCTTGTTTCTCACTTACTAACATGTAAGCACAATTGGAGAAACTAATTCTGAATAATGTGAATGCCATGATGCATGTGCATAAATGAATAAAGAATGTAATTTCTTTTCTGTTTTCTATTTCTGTTCTTTCTTTCTGTTCTATTCTTTCTTTCTGGGTTCTATTCTTTCTTTCTTTGTGTTCTGTTCTTTCTTTCTGTGTTCTGTTCTATTCTTTCTTTTTGTGTTCTGTTCTGTTCTATTCTTTCTTTCTTTTCTTTCTTTCTATGCCGATCGGACTCAGTTGAGGAATGGATTTGGAACCCTAGTCATGTGAGTGGGTACAGTCCTCATCTACATGCACTTCTATTAGACTGTACAACTATTTTTTTTTTATTCTGAGGCCGCTCACTAAAGGCGGCGTGCATGTAGGTAAATTCTATTGGTACAGTTCTCATCCACATACACTTCTAACGAATTGTACACTTACTTCTTTCTGATTATGAGGCCGCTCACTAAAGGCGGCGTGTATGTGGGACTATTCTTGTCTATCACTCACGGGTTCCCCATCGCAACAACCTTCTCTTCTCTTATCTTTTTCCAATTAATTCTTTTCTTTCTTTTGACTTTATTCTTTACTATTCTCATCCATGTGTATATGCATGGAACTATGCTCATTCTTTGCTATTCTTTCTAAATGCAAATGTGAGAATGTGAGAATGCATTATGGCATATAAAAATATCATTAGAGAACTAGTATTTTCTACCAACAACATTCCCATACTTGAAATCAATCATAGATTATTAGACTAAAAAATATTTTGAGGTAGTCATTCTGCACGGGTCATATTCAAGAAGGCATGTCTCGAGTTATACACATCGGATTGTTGTGATCTTGGTCTCATTTTAAAGCTTAGAGAAAGGGCTACAAATTTTATGTTTAGGTCTCAACCCAATTCAATAAGTAAGATGCCCAAAAATCACTCAGAAGGTCAAAGCTGTGATAGGGCAACCACGGTAACATGTTTTCTCTTAGGATTTTCATCAAACAAATTGCATGCATACTCAGACTCTATTTGGCTACACTTCTACTTCTTTCTCAAGCCACCAATATTTGGAGCAAAACTCGATTAAATCAACACTAAACCTAGCCAAGAAACTACACTCCATAAAGTCTACTCAAACTCTTTTTAAATTCAACCAAACTTCCATCAATCACCATGTAGGCAAAGTCTACATTCTCATGGCCGAATTTTAATTATCATCAAGTATCAATCTCATCAAGACTTCCCAAAAACATAAGCACATACATACATGTACAAATCTCTACAAACTTACTCAAATCAAACTTAGGGTTGGATTTACTTACCTTGATCTTGGGTAGTTCCACACTAGAAACTCTCTCTTTGGGTAGATCTCCTCTTCTTCTTAAACCCTAAGCATATAACTATAAGAATTCAACACTTTAAAAATTAATCTCACATCATATTGCAAGAACTCTTACCTTTGGATGCTTATGATTGAATATCTACCAAAAGCCAACAAAAAATCCTCTAAATTGCCTTGGAAATTTGATGAAGAAAATGAGAGAATTCAGAGATGAAAGTGGCATGTGAGGGAGTAAAGAATGATAGAGTTTTCAAGAATGAACTCAAAATATTTCATTTATTACTTCTACTTTCCCATTTTGACCTTGCACTTTCTATGAAATTCCATCTATGTCCCATAGTCAATTACAATAATGCCCTCATTTTTATTAACTTCTCCATAAAATTCTATCTCTTTTCACTCCCCACTTTTTGAACTAATTATGAGTGAAAAGACCATTTTACCCCTAATGAAATTTTAAGGCATTTTCTTCACACTTGTTCAAGATACCTTAACAAAATTCAACTAAGGGTATTAGTGAATACGTAAAGCTACGTGCCGCGATGTGGGCATTACATTTTTTTAGCAATTACGTACGATAGTGCCTGATAGTGATGAGTTGTGCATAATATCTGATAGGCATAACTTTATAAAGAAGGGGATTGCCACTATTTACCCTCAAGCACATCACAGATTCTGTATGAGTCACCTTGGCGAGAACATAAAATAAAAGCTTAAGTATGTTGGCCTCTTTAGACATACTACATGGCAGTAAAAGCTTATCGAGTTGATGAGTTCAAGGAGCACTTCCGCCAAATCCGAATCAAGGATGATAAAATTGCTAAGTATCTTGAGCATGATGTTGGTTTCGAGTGATGGAGTAGAACTTTCTTTCCTGGAAGAAGATGTGATGTTATGACCATGAACATAGCTGAGTCCATAAATTCGAAGTTGTTAATGGAAAGAGAATTTCCAATAGTTGCTCTTTTTGATGCAATCCAGAGGACATTGTCAAGATGGTTCCGTGAGCGTCGTATGGAGTTAGATAATTTCACCACAGCCTTTGTTCCATCAGCTGAAAATTTTTTGCGAGAACGTATGGAACTGTCAAATGCACTGTTTGCCTATCCTTTTAATGCTCAAGAGTTCACCATGCACGGCCATGGTCTGGATGCCCTAGTTAACTTTCTTAGTAAAACTTGTAGCTGTAAAGTGCTTGACATTCAATGTTTACCTTGTCCTCATGCACTAGTAGCATTGAAACATCAACGGAAGCCGAATTTTGGTTCAAAAGTTTACATGAAACATTGCTCCCCTCTTTATATGGTAAATCACTACATGCTGGCTTATTCAGAAATGATATATCCAATTCCTCCAGAAGAGCAGAGTGTGGTGCCGCCAAAGTTGGTTCATATTATCATCCATCTGCCATTCAAGAAGACAAAAAAGGGGAGAAAAAGAGTTAAGCTATGTCATCAAGAAGAAGGATGAAATCGAAAGAGCTGCCAAGGCCAACCGTTAAAGAGTTGTTGTTTTCAATTTTTTATGTTCTAAATTTTATTGTTACCTTGAATAAATCATCTTTTATAACGTATTAAATCAAATTAATTAATTTTCATTTTTATCAATTTTAAAAAGGGTTTAAGTTAGTAAAATTTTGCATATTATCTCTATACGGCACTGATTGCTACCCAAAGAAGCAAGAGAAACAAAATAAATATTATCAATATCATTGTCGTATCAAGACAATCAATCAATTTACTGAATTAGTCATGAGTGTGGCACGTTAGTAGAAACATACCTCATTTCACAAATATGGATGGTTATGATTGAATATAGAGCTCACCCACAATACAAATATAACTTCTCACTCAAACATGGTCAATATCAAAAGATCGGCAAGATAAGAAGAAAAATGGCCTTGGTCGCTTAAGTGATCAATAATTATGTAAGCGACCAATGCCATAAGTGAAGAATTGCTTAAGCGACCAATGCCATAAGTGAAGAATTGCTTAAGCGACCAAGGGTAAAAGAAAAGAATCGCTTAAGCGAGACCATAAATCGCTTAAGCGATCGTGCATCTGGGCAAATCTTGATTCTGCCTCAGACTTGATCGCTGAAGCGACTAAGGGTAAAAGCGAAGAATCACTTATGCGAGACCATAAATCGCTTAAGTAATCGCAAATCACTTAAGCAACTAAGGGTAAAAGATAGGAATCGCTTAAGTGAACTTTGGTAAAACATCATTTAAAAAAAGAAAAAAAAAAAGTCTATTTCCTTAATGGCTTCTTAAAATTTTCCTTCGCGCTTAAACACCTAGTGGCAGATATTTGCAAAATGTATCAAGTGCCATCTTTGCCTTATGGTATATACTCTCAGAATATCTAGAACTCATTGCAAAAAGAAGAGTTAAAACAATTAGAGTTAGAATTCAGGTGAGCAATAACAAATTGAAATAAGCAAAAAAAAAAAAATGATATAAAGGGGTATATGTCAAGACATATGATCAAAGGATGCAACATATAAAGAAACCAAATCAGCCTATTGGTCCTTATAAAGGTCAAGACTAGAAGATCAGATCATAGGCTGCAAACCTCTTTGACTAATCAATTCCAACAACCCATTAGCTTCCTCCATCTTCCCCTCCTTGCAAAGCCCATTTATCATTGTAGTAAAAGACACGACATTAGGCTCCAAACCTCTTTGACTCATCAATTCCAAAAACCTATTAGCTTCCTCCATCTTCCTCTCCTAGCAAAGCCTACTTATCATTGCAGTAAAAGTCACCACATTAGGGTGCCAACCTCTTTGCATCATTTATTTCAAGTATGCATTAGCTTCCTCCATCTTTTCTTCCTAGCAAAGCCTGTTTATCATCGTAGTAAATGTCACCACATCAAGCTGCAAACCTCTCTAACTCATCAATTCAAACAACCCATTAGCTTCCTCAATCTTCCCCTCCTTGCAAAGCCTATTTATCATTGTATAAAACGTCACCACATCAGGCTGCAAACCTTTTTGAATCATCAATTCCATCATCCCATTAGCTTCCTCCATCTCCCTCTCCTTGAAAAACCCATTTATCATTGAATTAAAAGTCAACACATTAGGCTGCAATACTCTTTGAATCATCAATTCCATCATCCCATTAGCTTCCTTCATCTTCCCCTCCTTGCAAACCCCATTTATCATTGTACTAAAAGTCACCACATTAGGCTGCAAACCTCTTTGACTCATCAATTCCAACAACCTATTAGCTTCCTCCATCTTGCCTTCCTTGCAAAGCCCATTTATCTTTGAATTAAAATTCACCACATTGGGCTGCAAACCTTTTTGACTCATCAATTCCAACAACCAATTAGCTTCCTCCATCTTCCCTTCCTTGCAAAGCCTATCTATCTTTGAATTAAAAGTCACCACATTAGGCTGCAAACCTCTTTGAATCATCAATTCCATCAACCCATTAGCTTCCTCAATCTTCCCCTCTTTTCAAAGCCCACTAATCATTGTATTAAACGTCACCAAATTAGGCTACAAACCATTTTGACTCATCAATTCCAACAACCCATTAGCTTCCTCCACCTTCCCCTTATTGCAAAGCCCATTTATCATTTAATTAAAAGCACCACATCAGGCTGCAAACCTGTTTGAATCATCAATTCCATCAACCCATTACTTCCAACATTTTCCCCTCCTTGCAAAGCCCACTCATCATTGTATTAAAAGTCACCACATTAGGCTGCAAACCTCGTTGACTCATCAATTCCAACAACCCATTAGCTTCCTCCATCTTCCCCTCCTTGCAAAGCCCATTTATCATTGTTGTAAATGTCACCACATTAGGCTCCAAACCTCCTTGACTCATTAATTCCAACAACCCATTAGCTTCCTCCATCTTCCCCTCCTTGCAAAGCCCATTTATCATTGTATTAAAAGTCACCATATTAAGCTGCAAGCCTCTATGACTCATGAATTCTAATAACTCATTAGCTTCCTCCGTCTTCCCCTTCTTGCAAACCCCATTTATCTTTGTTGTAAACATAACCAAATTAGGCTGGAAACCTCTTTGAGTCATCACTTCCCAAAACCCATTAGCTTCCTCTATCTTCCCCTCCTTGCAAAGCACAGTTATCATTGTAGTAAACGTAACCACATGAGGCTGCAAACCTCTTTGAATCATCAATTCCAACAACCCATTAGCTTCCTCTATCTTCCCCTCCTTGCAAAGCCCATTTATCATTGAATTAAAAGTCACCACATTAGGTTGCAAACCCCTTTGAATCATCATTACTCACAAGCGGTTAGCCTCGCCTCACCTGACAGCTTCAAATAGATAAATTCTATTAAACGCAATCCAACCTAATTATGGATTTGGTCAAATTCTATATTGAACTAAAATATGCCTTTATTCAAAAGGTAAAAACATTCATGATTTCAAATGATATAGTATTTTACATATCTATTTATGAATTCATAATACTTATCCAAGTTATGTAAGGACTTTTCCTCGAATCCTTTTAACGAGGTTTTTCATGCTCTTTTGAAGAAATTAAAAAAGAATATACATGATACAGTTAATCAGGCAATACTACACTTACAACTCAATCTCACAAACTTTCTCTCACAACCTCGACGTGACAGCTTGTAATTGGTCCGCTCGCCAATAGGTCCCACTTGCTCGTAGTAGATCCCGCCTATCCAATTATGAGTTGATCAATTGCAAACTACTACGTCGAGGTTGTGAGAGAAAGTTTGCAAGTATGAGTTGTGAGCCGGTCTTTACTAAATTAATCAACTTTGCTTCTAAAAGAATATCTGAATAGGATATGATAAGAATAAGGAAACAAACACAGCTATGTTTACATGTCAAACTAACAATAAGTTTGAGCATACGTAACATGGCACTCTGAAAATATATGTACATTTTTCCAATGTTTATCCATCCAATCGAAAAGTCAACATTAACACATGTGACATATAGACTCTCAATAATTAATTGAATGAACGTACATCACTCAAAATCTAGGATCCATTTGTTACATTTTTTTTAATATTATTCTATTCTAAATAGGATAAGATATTATTTAATCAAATAAGATATGATTATAATTATATTTGTTAATTTAGCTAAACACCTTCATAATAAAAATTTATAAATTAACAAAAACACCCTTACCCACCCAACTGATTGTTGGCTGCCGACTGCCACTGCCAGACAATGGTTGGAAGTTGTCGGACTGGTGTACAACCAACTAAATTTGGTCGATCTTGCACCAATCTTGTCAATTCTGGTTAGATCTATAGCCAAAGATCTGATAATTGATAATGGCCATATCTTGGCCATCGTTGACCAATAAGTCTCAACCGAATTGAAATAAAGATGAAATAATAACATGTCACCAAATTAACCCCATTAATTGAATTCCTTAAAAGATCAATATAATTCTCAAAAGATGGGGGATTGGTGGGCCTTATCCTTTAGCTTTATGAAGCTAATATGTGGGGGTGATTAACAATCATATAACAAAGATACGCATTCAGCCGTATAGTCTTGACATAATCTACATTGAATGTAGTAGTACTAGTGGTAGATTTGCAACAATGCATGCACCCGCCCGCCCCCCAATTGCCAACATTTCAACTTAGAAACTGTGTAAAACAACACAAAACTAGGCCAGTACAAATACAAAGCTATTCGTGCAGACAAGCTGTTTGTGCAAATTAACTATATATATAGTGATGAGAGCCCTCTAGCTCTTAGACTGCAAATATATGGAAACTTTGATTAATTCTTTGAAGATTAAGTTATCCAGCCTACTAACAACAAACCACCAATACAATCCCCCTAACCAATCAACCTGATACGTTTACAAGTCCTAAAACACTTGTAAACATGAGTGGACAAGGAATTACAAGTCCTAAAACACTTGCTAATTCGGTTGAATCAAAGAGTTTCATTCCAAGTCCTAAAACACTTGGATTGTGGAGTGTGGAAAGCATTGGAGGAGATTCGGCCCAAGCAAGTTCCAAGGGGAGAGAGAGCCCAAGCACTTCTGCCCAAACCGTCCCAAGTCCAAGCCCAACAAAGGAAGCTCAAGTCCACCAAGAGAGAAGCCCAAGTGTTGAAGTGAGCCCATTCGGCCCAATTCTCATTCCAAAGGGGAAAGTCCACTTGAACCCTTATTGGATCCAATTGCAAGATCTTCAAGGCCCAATCTCTTACACCCTTATTAGTAGACTTGATTAGGATCATTGATCAAGTTTTGGGCTAATAAAGTGAGTTTTTTCAACTAATGGAGTGGTTAAAGACATGAACCCTAGAATTAGGGAATCATGTCCCTTTTTTGCATTAAATGGATATGGCCTTAATTTTGAATGGAAGGCTTGTAATTTTTGTGTAATATTTATTTATTTTCATTTTCTTGTATTGTAATTGTTGATTACACTTTTAACCTTGTAATTGCCTATATAAAGGCAACTATTCTCCTTGTAAGAGTTAGTTCATGAAATATCAAAAACTTGGTTTAACCATTGAGAGAACTTTGTGTTCTTATTGAGATTTCTTTATCCAAGTCTTGGCAAGGAGATTTGGTGGTGAATCGATTCAAGTTGGTGGAGAATTCCTTTATGCTTGAAGTGTTCATTCTTGTCTTAACTTAAAATTGCAAGTAAGTGTGACATTTGCTTCCATTTGTGTTTGGCCGAATTTGAGCTTGAGTTTAGGGCATATTATTGTGTTGTTTGTTGTTGCAAATTGGTTGGATTTGGATCATTTGGTATCAGAGCTTAGGTTGTGAATTGGAGTAGGATTGATTGAATGAAGTTGGCTGGATTTTGGAGTCTACATTGCCGGATTTAGAGTTCTTTGGCCTAAGTGTTTTCAAAATTTTTCTTTGTTACAAGTGATTGAACAACTTTTCTCTCTCATCAAACACTATTCCCTAACCAAATCCCTTACACCTTGTTCCCTTCTAACCAAACCCATTGCCACCTCACCCAAACCCTAACCAATTCCCTCCAAAGTCAACTAAACCCATTCCTTCACAACCAAACCAACCCTTAACCAAACCTTAAACCCTAAACACAAACCCTAAACCCTAAATACAATTAAATTAACCTAATCTCATCTCCATAAACACCATTCCTTAGCCTAATCACAAAAAGACTATTCACAGAATACTATTCATAGAACACTATTCACAGAATACTTACACTTAACCAAAATCACCAAAACTCATACACTTGACCTTTCCCTCCCATTTTCCATTTTTCTTTAACATTCAAAAGGTTACTGTTCATCCGGAGTTACTGTTCATAGTAGCTAAACTTTCAAAATTCTTCGGGCAAACAAGTCCTCTTCCTCCCCAATTCCACCCCCAACACCATGGGAAAGTGCCAACAAAAAAATTCAAGAAGAACTTGATGAAGTAAAGAGAAATATGTCAAGCATGATGGAATTGATGGTTAACATGTTTAAGGACATTGCCAACCTTTCACAACCCAAACCCACCTTTGAGGAAACCCCACAACCACCCCCACGGGATGGTCGCCCACACTACCACCAACAAACCATCCTTAGGACACCATTGTATATGGAAAACCTAGGAGATAGTAATGATTCATCTAGTGAATCCGAAGTGCCTAGGAGGAGAAAGTTTGATGATGATAGGGGTCTTAAAGTAGACTTACCTGAATTCAATGGAAGTCTTGACCCAAATGACTTCATTGATTGGTTGCATGAGATTGAGCGGGTATTTGAATTTAAGGGCTACAATGATGAAAAGAAGTGTAAAGTAGCCATATTAAAGTTCAAGGAGTATGCCTCCTTGTGGTGGGAAAATACAAGGAAGAAGAGAGAAAGAGAAGGGAAGACTAGAATTAGATCATGGGAGAAATTGAAGAGAGTGTTGAAGAAAAGGTTCTTGTCCGATAATCACAAACAAGACCTTTATCTTAAGCTCCATAATTTGAAGCAAGGAGATAGAAAAGTTGAGGATATATTCGGGAGTTTGAAGGGTTGATGTTGAGAAGTGATATTCCCGAAGAGAAAGAGCATACAATTGCACGGTTCATCGGCGGTTTGAGTAAGGACATTGCATACAAGCTTGAGTTGTAAGCTTACCATTCCTTTGGGGATGTTTGCAAGCTGTCCACAAAGATTGAAAAGCAATTGAAGAGCATGAAATCCTTGGCCCCTAAGAAACTCTTTAAGGAAAGTAACTACCAAAGGGGTTCACCTTCCTATACCAAACTGTATATGGCACCTACGGCTTATGATAAAAACAAAGCCAATGAAACATCAAAGGAGAAAACAGGTTTTGTGAAGAATGATGCTCCACGGCCTGATTTGAAGAACAAGAAATGTTTCAAGTGTCAAGGTTATGGGCACTTCCAAGCAAATTGTCCAAACCGAAGAGTTATGACTCTTAGAGAGATAAATGAGATTGATGATGCCTATCAAAGGGATTCTAGTGAAGAAGAGGAAGTAGATGAGAGTGAGAATGAGGTTATTGAGGAAGTTGATAGTGGAGAGATGCTTATGCTCAAAAAGTTGCTGCATACTCAAGTAAACCCCCAAGAGAACCAAAGGGAGAACTTGTTCCATACAAGATGCACTATCAAAGGAAAAGTTTGTTCAATGATCATTGATAGTGGGATTGTACCAATGTTGCTTCCACCAAACTTGTGGAGAAATTGGGGCTGCTGGTTGTGGATCATTCTCACCCGTACAAGCTACAATGGTTGAGCAATGGAGACACCATACAAGTAGTCAAGCAAGTAGTGGTACCATTCTCCATTGGGAGGAGCTATTCGGATGAGGTACTTTGTGATATCATTCCCATGGATGCTTGCAATCTTTTACTTGGAAGGCCATGGCAATATGATAGAGAAGTGATCCATGATGGCCGCAAGAATACATACTCATTCAAGCTCAACAAAAAGTCTATTACCCTTGCACCCTTAGCCCCCACCCAAGCCATTATCCAAGCTCCCACACAAACAACTTCCCAAACACTTTCCCAAACACCATCCAAGGCACCAACCCGTAAAACCCTCTTCCTAAACAGTACCCAATTAGAGAAAGCTTTCCTAAATCACAAACCTCTCATTGCCCTCCTTATAGCCGAGACAAACCAAGGAGAGAGCAACCTGAATTTCACCCGAAAGTTCACCATCTCTTGGATGAATTTGCGGATGTTTTTCCTTGTGAGTTACCAAGGGGTTTGCCACCACTTAGGGGAATAGAACATCACATTGATTTGGATCCCGGTGCCCCTCTTCCTAATAGGCCAGCATATAGGTGCAATCCCAAAGAGTCAAGAGAGCTTCAAAGACAAGTTGAGGAGTTGATTTCCATGGGATTTGTGAGAGAAAGCATGAGCCCTTGTTCAGTTCCAGCCTTGCTTGTACCCAAGAAGGATGGCACTTACCGGATGTGTATTAATAGTCGGGCCATCAATCGGATAACTATCAAGTATAGGTATCCCATTCCACGGTTACATGACATGTTGGATGAGCTTCATGGTGCAACCATCTTCTCAAAAATTGATCTAAGAAGTGGTTACCATCAGATTAGAATGAGAGAGGGAGATGAATGGAAAACGGCATTCAAGACCAAGGGAGGATTGTATGAATGGATGGTGATGCCTTTTAGCCTTTCCAATGCACCAAGCACCTTCATGAGGTTAATGAATGAGGTACTCAAACCTTTCATTGGAAAATTTGTGGTTGTGTATTTTGATGATATATTGATATATAGTACTTGTGAGGATAGTCATGTAGAACACCTTAGCTTAGTGCTTGAATTATTGAGGCAAAAGAAGTTGTATGCTAAACTTGAAAAATGTGAGCTATTTATGAGACAATTGGTGTTCTTGGGTTATGTAGTTTCGGGAGAAGGAATTAAGGTAGATCAATCCAAGGTAGAATCCATTCATAATTGGCCTAAACCTGGTTCAATTACGGAAGTTAGGAGTTTTCATGGTTTAGCTTCTTTCTACCGTAGGTTTGTCCCTAATTTTAGTTCCATTATGGCTCCCATAACTGAATGTTTGAAGAAGGGATCTTTTGAGTGGACTAAGGCAGCAAATGAAGCTTTTAATTTGATTAAAAAGAAGTTGTGTGAAGCTCCCATCCTTGCCCTACCCGATTTCAACCAAGTGTTTGAAGTAGAATGCGATGCAAGTGGTGTTGGCATTGGGGCTGTTTTGAATCAATCCAAGAGGCCAATAGCATACTTTAGTGAGAAGCTTAGTGATTCAAGGAGGAAGTATAGCACTTATGATAAGGAGTTTTATGCTATAGTGAGAGCACTTGACCATTGGAGTCATTACCTTCGGCCGAAACAATTTGTCCTCCATTTGGACCACCAAACTTTGAGGTTCATCAATGGGCAGCGTAAACTCAACACAAGACACACTGAATGGGTTGAGTTCATCCAATCCTTTTCTTTTGTGCTGAATTACAAACAGTGATCACACAATGTTGTAGCCGATGCACTCTCTAGAAGGTATGCCTTACTTTCTTTACTTGATTCTAGAGTTTTAGGTTTTGAGTTAATGAAATTGTGTTATGAGGAAGATTTGGAGATAAAAACATGCATAACTGAATGTGGGAAACCTGGTTTTGAAAATTATATTATGCATGATGGGTACTTGTTCAAGGGTAGAAGATTATGTGTCCCTAAGGGTAGTTTTAGAGAACTAATTATGAGGGAAGCACATAGGTGGGTGGGTTGAGCCATTTTGGGGTTACTAAGACTTTAGAAACCATCAAGGAATATTTTTATTGGCCTAAAATGTTAGAGGATGTTCAAGCTCTTATTAGAAGGTACGGATCATGTCAAAGAGCTAAGAGTCAATTCAAGGCCGGACCATACCTACCCTTACCCATAGCCGAGCACCCTTGGGAGGACCTTAGCATGGATTTTGTGGTTGCATTGCCTAGGACACAAAGAGGAAAAGATTCCATCATGGTAGTGGTTGATAGGTTCTAAAAAATGGCCCATTTCATATCATGTCATACCACACATGATGCCTCCAAAATTGCCGAATTGTTCTTTAGAGAAGTGGTGAGACTTCATGGCATTCCGAGGACCATTGTCTCGGATAGGGATACAAAATTCTTGAGTCATTTTTGGAGAAGTTTATGGGGTAGACTAGGGACAAAATTAATGTTTAGCACCTCACACCACCCTCAAACTGATGGTCAAACCGAAGTGGTGAATAAAGTGTTGGGTAATGTCCTAAGGAGTTTAGTGAGTAAGCATTTAAAGGATTGGGATTTGCAATTGGCACATGCTGAATTTACCTACAATAGGATTCCTAGTTCTACTACGGGTCACACTCCTTTTGAGGTGTTGTATGGAGTAAACCCACTTATCCCTTTTGATCTCACTTCCCTACCCCTTGATTTTGAGCCAAGTGTGAATGCTAATGAGAAGTTGAAACAAATGAAGGAACTCCATGAAACCGTGAGAGCTCAAATAGAAAAATCAAATGAGAAGATCAAGAATAAGGCAAACAAGCATAGAAAACCTAAGCTTTTCCAATCGGGTGATTTAGTTTGGATTCACTTGAGAAAGGAGAGGTTTCCAAGTAAGAGGAAAAGTAAATTAGCTCCTAGGGCTGATGGACCTTTTGAGATTGTTGAGAGGGTAAATGATAATGCTTATAAGGTGGAGTTGCCTAGTGAGTATGGGGGAGTCTCGGCCACCTTCAATGTGGGGGATCTAAGCCCATACTTGGAGGACGATTTGGATTTGAGGGCAAATCCTTCTCAACCCGAGGAGGATGATACGTTTACAAGTCCTAAAACACTTGTAAACATGAGTGGACAAGGAATTACAAGTCCTAAAACACTTGCTAATTCGGTTGAATCAAAGAGTTTCATTCCAAGTCCTAAAACACTTGGATTGTGGAGTGTGGAAAGCATTGGAGGAGATTCGGCCCAAGCAAGTTCCAAGGGGAGAGAGAGCCCAAGCACTTCTACCCAAACCATCCCAAGTCCAAGCCCAACAAAGGAAGCTCAAGTCCACCAAGAGAGAAGCCCAAGTGTTGAAGTGAGCCCATTCGGCCCAATTCTCATTCCAAAGGGGAAAGTCCACTTGAACCCGTATTGGATCCAATTGCAAGATCTTCAAGGCCCAATCTCTTACACCCTTATTAGTAGACTTGATTAGGATCATTGATCAAGTTTTGGGCTAATAAAGTGAGTTTTTTCAACTAATGGAGTGGTTAAAGACATGAACCCTAGAATTAGGGAATCATGTCCCTTTTTTGCATTAAATGGGTATGGCCTTAATTTTGAATGGAAGGCTTGTAATTTTTGTGTAATAATATTTATTTATTTTCATTTTCTTGTATTGTAATTGTTGATTACACTTTTAACCTTGTAATTGCCTATATAAAGGCAACTATTCTCCTTGTAAGAGTTAGTTCATGAAATATCAAAAACTTGGTTTAACCATTGAGAGAACTTTGTGTTCTTATTGAGATTTCTTTATCCAAGTCTTGGCAAGGAGATTTGGTAGTGAATCGATTCAAGTTGGTGGAGAATTCCTTTATGCTTGAAGTGTTCATTCTTGTCTTAACTTAAAATTGCAAGTAAGTGTGACATTTGCTTCCATTTGTGTTTGGCCGAATTTGAGCTTGAGTTTAGGGCATATTATTGTGTTGTTTGTTGTTACAAATTGGTTGGATTTGGATCACAACCATTGCTACATGGCCACACATGTAGCTTGTCACCACCACCGTCAAACCCCCACATAGAGAAAATTTCAACAAAAATGTTACAGCTTATTTCATGTAAAAGAGTTTGAAAATTGTACTCACTTCAGTCTAAAATGCTTCTTCTCTTCAATATATATCTCCTAGACTATGCACAATGACTGCCCTTTCATCAACTAAAACACCCTACTCTTTGATCAACTAAAACACCCTACTTAGAGGCTTCACACCAGAATCATATAAGCAAAGCTTCAGTGAAATTGAGATCATATCATTATAAATCTACTCTTGGAACAATATTTAGTAATTGATTAGAACATAAACTAGTAATGGACTATGAGAAATAGGAAAAAGATTAAAAAGATAGAAGTTCCAAAATTATATAAAAATTCTAATATAGTCAAAGATACTGAAAGTATATTTCCTCAAACAAGAAAGAAGAATTCTCCTAATGTACAACAATACTATAATGAGATTTTGATACTACCTTATAAAACAAAGCGAGGAATGAATCCTTGAAATACATGATACGTGCAAATTTACATTCTTGAAAACTGAAATACAACTATGTATGAGAAAGGAAAATCATACTTCATATGTCATCAACAACACGAATTTAATTTGACTGAATACAGATTGTGTGAGCTGGTATGGGTTGAAACTTCTAAGGCTATGATTGCCATGGGTGCTTCAAAGCCTCAGATGCAGAAAGGCATGTCCTAATATTCACTTCAAGCAAATGAGCAACGAAGTCAATGAAGCCCTGGTCCCCCATCAGCAATTAGTGAAATAATGAACTCAATGCCTCTATTCTTAAACAACTCAGAGACGAGCCTTCCTTTCGCACTATTATGGATACAAAATTAATGGAAAAATTGGATTCAATTGTCAGCTGCTGCTATAAATAGGATTGAATACAGCTTCGAACCGTAGCACATGCATTCATAAAACCATAGGATTCTCCCAATCTAAATCAAGTAGGTTTTACATGAAGAAGTTCTATTCGATACGGTTAGGAGAAGCAGTATACTTAAAAAAATAGATAAAGAAAAACCGAGTCATGATAATATAACAGTATTTGGGAAACCACAAGGTTGGACAAGTTCCATAAAAGCAAAAAAAACCATTGGATGTTGGAGTTCTAGCTTCATGCTTTGGGAGAACTTTGGTAAATAGGCATTTAAACAAAGAAAAAATGTCTATTTCCTAAATGGCTATCTTAAAATTTTCCTTCACAGTTAAACATCTAGCGGCACATATTTTAAAAAAACTATCAAGTGCCATCTTTTCCTCATGGCACTATACTCTCAGAATAATCAAAACTCATTGCAAAAATAAGAGTTAATATAATTAGAGGAGTCAGAATTCAGGTGAGCAATAACAAATTGAAATAAGCTACAAACTTAAAAAATAATATAAAGGGTTATATATGTCAAAACTTCTCATCAAAGGTTGCAACATATAAAGATACCAAATCAGCCTATGGGTACTTATAAAGGTCAAGACTAGAAGATCAGATTATAGGCTGCAAACCTCTTTAACTCATCAATTCCAACAACCCATTCGCTTCCACCATCTTCTCACCTTGCGAAGCCCACTTATCATTGTAGTAAATGTCACCACATCAGGCTGCAAACCTCTCTAAGTGATCAATTCTAACAACCCATTAGCTTCCTCCATCTTCCCCTCCTTGGAAAGCCCATTTATCATTGTATTAAAAGCCACCAAATCAGGCTGCAAACCTCTTTGATTCATCAATTCGAACAACCTATTAGCTTCCTCCATCTTCCCCTCCTTGCAAAGCCCATTTATCATTGTATTAAAAGTGACCAAATTAGGCTGCAAACCTCTTTAATTCATCAATTCCAACAACCCATTAGCTTTCTCTGTCTTCCATTCCTTGCAAAGCCCATTAATCTTTAAATTAAAAGTCACCATATTAGGCTACAAACCTCTTTGAATCATCAATTCCAACAACCCATTAGCTTCCTCCATCTTCCCCTCCATGCAAAGCCCATTTCTCATTGCATTAAGAGTAACCACATTAGGCTACAAACCTATTTGACTCATCAATTCCAACAACCCATTAGCTTCATCCATCTTGCCCTCCTTACAAATCCCATTTATCATTGTAGTAATTGTCACCACATTAGGCTGCAAACCGTTCTGACTAATCAATTCCAATAACCCACTAGCTTCCTCTATCTTCCCCTCCTTGCAAAGCCCATTTATCATTGTAGTAAATGCCACTACATTAGGCTGCAAACCTCTTTGAATCATCCATTCCAACAACTCATTAGCTTCCTCCATCTTCCCCTCCTTGCAAAGCCCACTTATCATTGTAGTGAACGTCACCACATCAGGCTACAAACCTCTTTGACTCATCAACTCCAACAACCCATTAGCTTCCTCCATCTTCCCCTCCTTGCAAAGCCCATTTATCATTGTAGTAAAAGTCACCACATTAGGCTGCAAACCTTTATGACTCATCAATTCCAACAATCCATTAGCTTTATCCTTCTTCCCCTCCTTGCGAAACCCATTTATCATCGTATTAAAAGTCGCTAGATTAGGCCGCAAACCTCTTTGAGTCATCAATTCCAACAACCCATTAGCTTCCTCGGTATTCCCCTCCTTGCAATGCCCATTTATCATTGAATTAAAAGTCACCACATTAGGCTACAAACCTCTTTTAATCATCAATTCCATCAACCCATTGGCTTCCTCCATCTTCCCTTTCTCGCAAAACCCACTTGTCATTGTATTATATGTTAGTAAATTGGGCTGCAAACCTTGATCCACCATCTCATTAAACAATCTCTCACCCTCCTCCAAATTTCCCACAAAACACCAACCGTAAATAAAAGAGGATCTAAATTCCAAACCCACAAATGCCATGTTCATCCCCATGTGAATGGGATTAATTTATAATTTACTAATGACCATTTATTTTCTTGAAGATCACAATCAAATAATAATTCCCATTAAATAAAATTTAATTATCAATTTCTACAATATATGTATATATTTATATAATCCTGAAGCTCACCCTCTCTGTTAATCACCATTTGGACTCACGTAGGATGCCACATAAGATCTTAAGAGCTCTATTAATATATGATTTCCATGTAGGAAGGTTCATGTTAGTCCCTTCACATTCACCTAAATATTAATAACAATTAAATAGTGCCATCCCAAAGGTCTCAATAAAACTTTGTTTATATGTAAATTGCTATTAATTAGTATTAATAGCACATAGTGGGCATCCAAAGGTCTAATTAAAAGATATATAGATTCATGTTAGTCCCTTCACATTCACCTAAATATTAATAACAATTAAACAGTGACATCCCAAAGGTCTCAAGAAAACTTTGTTTATATGTAAATTGTTTTTTATTAGTAATAATAGCACACATTAGTCCCTTCACATTCACCTTTGCCGGAATCATGCCAAGAGTTGTTTATTTTTTATGGTTGTGTTTAGTTTTTTTGTATGATGATTTGTATGGTCCTAATAGGTTTATCTTTAGTTTTTGCTATTGATTTCACATTTGGTCTTTGATAGGTTGTCTTTAATTTTTGTAAAGGTATAGATTTATCACTTTTGAGACCACTAGCAAGGACTTGGTACCCTTACTGGGTCAGTTATAATGTAA
This sequence comes from Pistacia integerrima, assembly GCA_026225825.1. NCBI lineage: Eukaryota > Viridiplantae > Streptophyta > Magnoliopsida > Sapindales > Anacardiaceae > Pistacia > Pistacia integerrima. The sequence continues at coordinate 41,699,689 of CM047749.1, forward strand.
AGATGGTAGCTTTATTCAACAAGGCACTGTCTTTATGATTTGTTAATTTATGTGTGATTGCTTTATTTGTAGGTAATGGAACCTAGGAAGAGGTTAGTGAAGAAGGATGGATCAATTGAGCTAGAGAAACTATTAGGGACAAGGATCGCTGCACATTGTAAGGATGAGAAGGTTGTTGAAGAGAAGAAGGTATTGGAATTAGTAGTTGAGAAGGGTATGAAAAATGGACAGAAGATTACATTCCCTGGAGAAAGTGATGAAGCTGTAAGTGAATAATTCATTTTTAGTTTTATTAGATTCTGTTTGATCTCAGAGAAAATTGGCTACCAAGGAAAGAAAAATGGAACTTGGAATTTTAAATTATTTTTCCTTCTGTTTTTTAAGCAATGTCGATATGGCGGTTGAAGAGATATGAGGTTTCAGTTTTGCGAAATATGTTTTTGTCATCGAGAAATTTGAGGAATACAGCTCAAGGAAAAGATATGTACTGAAAATATATATATTTTTCTCAAGTTCCTCAGCCTCCAAATAGATTTGAGAATTAACTCTTTCAATAATTAATTATTTGATCCGCTTGATTGTACACTGATTATTACGTAATTTGCAAGAATATATATACAATAGGCTCCAATTCAGGTATAATTTGCATATAAGTATTGTTGTATTTGGTAACATTTTAATGATTTTCTTTAAGTATTTGTTAATTAGTGATATGAAATTTCAAGGATTAGTTTGTAAATTTTGATCAATGGACACCTTTTGTTTTCCCAGTTTTGGTTGGTACTTCACATTTGTTCAAGGATTTGTCTATATTGTTCTCATTTATCTTCAAGGTTTCACCACTAAATAGATGGTGAATCCATAGAAGACTTATGCGAAGCTCTCTACAGTCTTAATGGATTCTCATGGTTTGGCTTTCTTAACTATCCAATACAGCTCACGTTCAAATCCACAAAGGTATATATTTAACTCCATTACTTTTTTTAATTTCATGTTGGAAAAAATAACAATTTTCCTTACTAGACGTTTTCATAACTTCAGTTTTTGTTTGATAGTCCAATTAGGTCTCTTCATTTGCAATGATGTAAATGACTCAAATTAGCTTATTGACTCTTGCTATGTGAATCAAGTAAACGGGATCAATTTGGCTATAATTGGAAATTTATTTTGTCATCTCAGGTTTTGCCAGTAATGGTCATGGGCACATTCACACTGGGCCTCAGATGAAAATACCCAGTTCATGAATATGTATCTGCAACACTTTTAGTTGTGGGGATGATTCTTTTTACCTTAGCTGATGCACAAACTTCACCAAATTTCAGTATGATTGGTGCTATAATGGTATTGGGTGCTCTAATCATGGATATGTTTCTTGGTAATTTTCAAGAAGCAATCTTTACCATGAATCCTAAAACCACCTAGGTGACTATCCTGTGCTATGCTTTTGTGTTGTTTCTTAAATTGAAAAATTGTGACTTTATCTAGATATCATCTTACTTTGTGACTTATGTTAGTTTCAATCTTAATTGTTCTATTTCATTTATTTATTGTTCAATTGGTGACTGTAAATAAGAGATTACAGATATAAAGAATAGCATTTCTCAAATTTCCAGATTCTGTGGTTTTAAATTTCAGAATTAGATTAATTTGAGCTAGAAAGCCCTGATTTTCAGTCCATGGACTCATCAAATTCACTTCCAAGTCTTGCAAATATCACAGGCTAGGAGTGTTAAAATCACATATAACTTGAATTTGATCTTTAAAGTTACTGGATCATTGGAAGCTAATTATGTGTTTGGTGTGCACAAATATTGCTGGAGTGTACTGAATAATTTAAGTCCGAGATTTTGTGAAATTTGGTTGTTGAAAGATGACAATTGCAAATAACTTACCGAAAGAGAAGAAATCTAGAAAGAGCAAACAAAGTTTTATTATACAACAAATTTTGTTGGGATGGTGTATAAACTTTACAAAAATTAAGATTAGTTTTGGTATTACAAAACATTGGAGAGAATAGTATAACAATGTTGAAGTGACTTTGATTGAAATTGCAGTGGATAGTGGGCTTCTTGAGCTTTTGGCATTGAGGGGAGGTGCGTGCATCAAGAATTAGTGTACTGCCATGGCACACTTTCCTTGGTCTCTCCCCGTATGGGTTGGCTGTGGTGACCGCAAAAACAAGTCTTTTAGAGAAATTGATATTTTTGCAAAGCAGGAGAAGTGTATCTAAACGATGTCCAGAATCCATGGTTGTTAATAGTTTAGGATTGGGGTTAGCCTTGCTCAGTGGTATTATAATATTCGCGGCTGTTTCACGCGAGTACCATGTTCACCAACTTAAACTCAAGTACTCAAATTCCTGGGCTTCTCTTCTTGATGAAAGAAGAGAAAACGATAGATCAAACTAATATGATTGAATTGTAGAAGTTAGATTCATTTACATATGTTTTCTGCACTAAAGTAAAAAAGTTGTTCATTTGTTTTTGGACAGTTAAGTTGATAGATATATAACTTAAAATTTTTGGTACTGATAATTTTACTATAAAGAGTTAAATGATTTTGTGGTGCAATGCAATATGAGAAGACTTGGCCAGGAACTTCAATTTATTATTATTATTTTTAGAAAGAAAAAGATCAAGAAAAAAGGTCAAGAACAAGGGGTTTGTTTTATGTGTTAAATAGGTGGAGATACAACTACTAGAACTTGTCCAGTATCTTTACACAAACATTAAATATGTATTTAAAATATATACAAGTTTAATACTCATTATTTGGTATATAATATTTTTATTATTTATTTCTTTAATTATCAATTCAATATAAAATTAACTTTAATACAAATAATTTAATGCGAGACAAACAATTAATAATAATGTAAAAAAATTATATAAACATACAAGCACAATGTGCGGGCTTTCTATCTAGTTTTTTAATCAATCATAGCCATCCGTCCCTATCACAATTAGTCTAGCTTTCCCTCTCTTCCACTATTGCTTCAAATAAACTACCAAGTAGCAACAACAGAAATAGAAGAAAATAGTTGAACATTCTTGTTATAAAACCAGTCAAGACAAACACAACACAAACTTCCCACTTTGTTATTTTTTTTCTAATTTTTTAAAAATTTATTTTTCATAGATTTCATCGCTACTCAGTATCCTTTCTTCATATAACATTCATTCATTTTTTTTTTTTTTCCTTTTGTTAGTTTTTAAACTTTAGGGGTTTTACTGATTTTTAGATAATAAAGAGTTTTTATTTATTTACTTATCAATGAAACCTATTGGATATAGATCATATGATTGTGATATAACTACTTTGTTTCTTTGCATAAACCCACTTGTGTGTGTTGAACCAGTTATTTAGTTGAATTCTGTGGCTTTGGTGGTAGCTGAATGAAATGTGAAATATCTATACTTTTTGGGGGTTTGTGTTAGTTTTTAACTTTCGAGCGAAAACCCCACCTAAAAATCCCTCCAAAAACAACAAAACCATCACATACTCCACCCATATTACAAAAACAATTAATTAAAATATTCAAAGTAATAAAATCCGGCAACAACCCAATTGAACCCACTCTCTTGTACAACAAAATAACGTCTTTATAAAACTTTTTCTTAGCAAGAGCTCCAAACAACCAGTTGAATGATGAAATCGGTGGTTTGGGTTGCATATGAATCATTAAACAAAAGAAATAACACGCTTCATTAAGAGTGATATTACCTTCTTTACAGTCTTTTTCAAGGAATTTATCAAGCCTCGTTACCTCTTTAATGTTACATATTGAATCTTGTGGTATAGTTGTAGTCACTTTACATGAATTTGTCAATAAAGATGAGATTTGGTTTCAGAAGAAGAATAACAATGACGAAGAAAGGTTTTGGACGCCATTTGAGCAGCGGCGTTTTTGGATTATCTCGGGTTCAAACTGGCTTAGTCTTTTGTGGGTTTAGGGTTAAATAATACAATCTCCAGGGAAATAAGAGTGGGATAAAATGTATTTATCTGAAACCTGTAGGGTTCTCATGTAATTATCCAAACACCGAGGGCATGTTAAACGAAGAAAAATTATTGAGCCTTTCACTCCCTCTCTCATTCTCTCTTTAATGTAATGACACGTATTCATCTTTACTCTTTATCTTATTTTTAAACCAAATTTGCTACATTATATTACAACATTGCCATTTTCTCTCTTTTCTTTATGTCATTTGCACATGTTTCAATGAATCAACATACAGTATTTGTTTTTTAGTTATCAATTTTTATTATTTATTAATTGTATATTTGGTTCCTTTGGTTGTATAAATTGTCAATCAAGAAAAGAGTTAAATAAAATTGTATTGATGATTCTATGTATAATCAATTATGAATAGATTTTTTTTTCTTTTGATTGGTTGATTTTATGTACAATTGAAATAACAAAGTTTTTCTTGTTCTCCTAGTTTACTAGTATATATCTATGACACGGTTTGATTCATAAACTTGTAAACTAACACCCGAGGTTCGACGTGACATCTTTTGATTAGACAATTGTTTGTACAACCATTACATGGAATCTTTTTCTTTCTTTTAATAGTAATATAAGGTCCACAACCCAATCTTACAACCTTCTCTCACAACCCCTTATATGGCAGTTTGTAATTAGTCAGCCCGCAAATGGACAGACATAACCTATAACAAGCAAGTGAGACCTATTTGCGAGCTGACAAATTGCGAGCTGCTAGGGATTATGAGAGAAGGTTGTAAGATTAGGTTTTATACCACTTCTTTTAAAGGTTTGTAGGTACATATGCATGATCTACTCTAATTCATAAAGCCATAAATCGAGTTGCTCCCTGAAGTTTTTTCTTTAATCACTTGGATGTTAAATTTGTTAGATATTAATTTTATACCCTTATTTCTAACACCAAATTTTTAAGGTAAAACAAAAAAGTGGGGTTCTTTGTAACTAAATTTACATTTTACACACTTATTTTGTTTTAAGTTTATACACATAAAATTTAAAATTGTGCATATTTATCCATTATCAAAATGCTTGCATAGGTATTGCGCAGACAACCCTGAATCAATTTTCAATAAAGTTTATGATTTTTATTATATATCCCATCAACTTATCCCCAATAAGTCAAGCCAAAATTTGAAATTTGCTCAAAAATGGACAAACCATGTAATACCCGACAACTTAAAATCAGGCCATGTGATCCATGACAAGTATTATAAAGAGAGAACTGGCACATAAATTTAGTTAATATTTTTTTTAGTGATCGGACTGTCTGGGCCAGCTTGCGTGCTCCTCCACTAATCACTCGGGGCCCTGAAGTTGACAATTGGATAAATCCCTTCAGTAGTTACCCCTATTAGGAACACATAAATTACTACCTTATTTGGCCGATAGTTTTGTCTCTTGAGTTCAAGTCTCTAAGGTTGTTAATATTGGTGGCTACTAGAACTCTTATGTAATGACTTCTTTCTACTAATATGCTCATAAAAGATACTTAATAAAAATACATATATATAGACTAAAAAGTAGTTGGGCCCAAGTTTTTTTTTTTCTTTACTTAATATATACATTCTTTACACAGTACAAAAATAACATATACAAAAACTATCAAAATGGTGGATAGTGTAGCCATGTCTCTCCGCTTGCCGATGTCCATCCGACCGCATCCTTACCTATTTCCTGCAAAAACATAGAAAGCAACGGGGTGAGCACAAAAATGCTCAGTAAGTAAATCCTCTACTCTGCTATCCCCGTGCATCACTCTTTAATTCTTTAATTCTTATTCTTCCTTTCTTTTTATTCTTAGAGTGTTTTATTCTTTCTTTCTTTATTCTTTATTCTTTATTTTTATTCGTTATTCTTTATTCTTTCTTATGTTTCTACAAATACACAATTATATACATATGAATGGCACATGTTTAAAATTTCTTACTTAAATGCACTTATGAAATGCACAAATGCAATGTTGCCTCAAAGATAGTCATTCTGCACAGGTCTTATTCAAGAAGGCATAACTTGAGTTATGCACATCGTATTGCTACGATTTTTGTGTCAGTTTAAAGCTCAGAGACAGGGCTATAACTTTTATGTTTTGGTCTAAACCCAGTTCGATCTGTAAGATTCCCAAAAATCACTTAGAAGGTCACGGACGTGACAGGGCAGTTTTCACTTAGGCTTTTCATCAAACATATTGCATGCATACTCAATCCGAATTTGGCTACCATTCTATCTCTTTCTCAAGTTACCAATATTTAGAGTAAAACTCCAGCAAACAACTACTAAACCTGCCAAAAACAATACACTCCCAAAAATTCTACTCAACTCTTTCTAACTTCAACCAAACTTCAATGAATCATCATACAACAAAAACCACTTCTCATGGCTAAATTCTACTCATTAATAATCATCAAACTCCTCAATAATTCATCAATTTCATCTCAATTTCTCAATAATCACAACATATGCATATTTAAAATAAATCTCTACTCACTTGAATTCTTAAATTTTAGCTTGAGTTGGATTTTGAGTGGAATTTACTTACCTTTTGCTTGAGTAGTCTCTCCTAAGCTCTTTACTCTTGTTGGATTCAAATCTTCTCTTAACCCTAAGTATAAACTTCATAAGAACTCAACTTTTACACAAATAAAACATGAATAAAGAGCATGAATCCTTACCTTTTGATGCCTTGAATCAAAACCCTATGAAAATCTACTCAAAAGCCCTCAAATTCCTTGGAAAAGTGAATGAAAATTTGAGGGAAAAGGAGGAGGAGTGTGGGGTTGATATGAACGAAATAAGGGTTTCAAACCCTTAACATTTTAGTTTATAAACTCACTTTCCCATTTTGCCCTTACTCTTTCTTAGAAATTCCATCTTTGTCCCTTAGAAAGAAATTCCATCTTTGTCCCTTAGTCAATTACCAAAATGCCTTCACTTTTATTGTATTCTCTATGACTTTCTATCTCTTTTCACTCCCCACAAAATCATCTAGTTTTGAGTGAAAAGACTATTTTACCCTTAATGCAAGTTTAGGGCATTTTCTTCATATTCTCTTAAAATAATTCTAACAAAATTTAACTAAGGGCTATACAGCATAATTTAAATAATGTACCTCAATGTTGGGTGTTACAATTCTCCCCCCTTAAAAGAATTTCGTCCCCGAAATTCAAGCAAACAACTCCGGGTAACGATTCTGCATGTCTTGTTCTGTCTCCCATGTAGCTTCTTAAACTTTATGTTTTCTCCAGAGGACTTTCACTAAAGGGATACTCTTGTTCCAAAGCTCTTTAATTTTTCTGTCTAAAATCTGCATTGGGTGCTCCTCATACACAAAATTCTCTTCTAAGTCTACGTCCTCTATGCTCAGAATATGGGAGGGATCACTTACATACTTTCGAAGCATCGAGACATGAAATACATTGTGAACTTTGTCCATATTGGGTGGTAGTGCTAATCTGTAGGCCACATTTCCTACTCGCTGTAATACCTCAAATGGACCAATGGATCTCGATGCTAACTTTCCTTTATTACCAAAACGCATTACCCGTTTATAGGGGGAGACTTTCAGAAAAACTTTGTCACCCACCTCAAACTCAACTTCTTTTCTCTTTAGATTAGCATAACTTTTCTGCTTGTCTTGGGCTTTTTTTCATTCTGCTTCTGATCAGTTTTACATCTTCTATCATTTTCTGAGTCATTTCTGGCCCAAGAGCTATATTCAACTCATCTCTCTCGCCCATCTCATCCCAATGCAGTGGAGATCTACACCGTCTACCATACAAAGCCTCATAAGGAGCCATTTTAATTGTAGACTGGTAGCTGTTATTATAAGCAAACTCCACCAAGGGTAACATCTTATGCCAGGATATTTTATAATCCATACAACATGCTCTCAACATGTCCTCAAGCACTTGATTTGTTCTCTCTGTCTAGCCATCTGTTTGAGGATGATAGGGAGTACTAAAGGCCAATCGGGTACCCAAGTTCCTCTATAAACTCATCCAGAAAGCTGAGACAAATCTGGAATCTCTGTCTGATACTATTGTCTTGGGTACACCATGAAGTCTCACTATCTCCTTAATATACATCTGAGCCAACTGATCCGAATTGGTACTTTCCTTTACTGGAAGAAAATGGGCTGATTTAGTCAATCTGTCTACTATCACCCATATAGCATTATATCCTTTCTGCACTCTAGGGAGACCTGTAATAAAATCCATCGAGATACTCTCCCATTTCCATTCAGGAATACTAAGTGGCTGAAGCAACCCTGATGGCCTTTGGTGTTCTGCTTTCACTTGCTAACAAGTCAGACATTTAGCTACAAACTCTACAATATCTTTCTTCATCCCTCGCCACCAATAGCCTTTCTTTAAATCTTGATACATCTTGGTTGCTCCAGGATGAGCAGTGTAAGGTGTCTCATGAGCTTCTGTAAGGATTCTCTTTCTCAAATCATCATTATGAGGAATACACAACCGACTCCTAAAACAGAGAACATCATCCCATAATCGAAACTCTGATAACTTGCCCTCATGCACTTGCTGAACTGTTTTCGACACCACTCATCATTTAGCTGCTTTTCTTTAATTTCTTCCAGTAAGGTAGATTGAACCTCTAACTTGGCAATCCGTCCTGGTATGACCTCAATCTGCTCTTTACACAACTCTTCTATTAATTCTTTCTGTCTTGTGAGTCGGGACAAATAAGCCTTCCTGCTCAGAGCATCGACTACTACATTAGCTTTCCCCGTCTGATATTTAATCTCGCACTCATAATCTTTAACCAGCTCTAACCATCTTCTTTGTCTCATATTCAACTCCTTCTGAGTAAAGAAATACTTTAAACTCTTATGGTCGGTGTAGATATTACTTTTGGCACCATAAAGATAATGCCTCCAAATCTTCAAGGCAAAGACTACTGCTGCCAACTCTAAATCATGTGTAGGGTATCTTGTCTTGTACTCTTTCAGTTGACGAGAAGCATAAGCTATAACCCTACCTAACTGCATCAATAGGGCACCAAGTCCCTACAGAGAGGCATCTGTATAAATGTCATAATCTACACCCTCCTGTGGTAACACTAACACTGGAGCTATCGTTAATCTTTTCTTCAACTCTTGAAAACTCTCCTCACAAGCAACTGACCATATAAAAGGAACTCTCTATTTGGTAAGAGCTGTCAATGGCTTAGCTAACTGGGCAAACCTCACTTACGAACCCAGCGGTAGTAACCTGCTAGTCCCAAGAAACTCCTCACTTCTTTTACTGTCTTTGGTCTTTGCCATTCTAGAATTGCCTGTACTTTACTAGGATCCACTGAAATCCCTTCGCTAGAAACAGTATGGCCCAGAAATATCACTTGATCAAGCCAGAACTCACATTTAGAAAACTTGGCATACAACTTTTTTTTCTCTCAGCCGCTGTAGCACAAATCTTAAGTGTTCTTCATGCTCTTCTCTTGACTTCGAATAAATCAGGATGTCATCAATAAATACCACTATAAACCAATCTAGACAATCATGGAACACCCTGTTCATTAAGTCCATGAAAACTGTTGGGGCATGAGTTAACCCAAAAGGCATCACCACAAATTCATAATGCCCATATCTTGTCCGTAACGCAGTCTTAGCTATATCTTGTTCTGCCACCTTTACCTGATGAATAACCCGATCTCAAATCAATCTTGGAAAATACTGCTGCACCCTTTAACTGATCAAAAAGGTCATCTATCCGAGGTAACGGGTATTTATTCTTCACTGTCACTTTATTCAATTCTCTGTAATCAATACACATCCGTAATGACCCCGTCTTTCTTCTTTACAAACAAGATTGGAGCTCCCCAGGGAGAATGACTTGGTCAGATAAAACCTTTATCTAGGAGTTCTTGAAGTTGCTTTTTCAATTCCTGAAGCTCGGCTGGGGCCATTCGGTAAGGGGCTTTAGAAATCGGCGCTGTCCTTGATGCCAACTCAATACTAAACTCAACTTCTCTTTCTGGAGGCAAACCCGGTAAGTCTTCTGGAAATACATATGGAAATTCCTGGACTACTGGCACACTCTACAATTCTGGTTGTGGGACATCTCTACTTTGCATCACATGAGCTATATACCCTGAACACCCTTTTCTTAACATCTTTCTAGCCTTCATACTACTAATCAACATACTCAATTGATGGCTCTCTCCAAAACTAAACTTATCTCCATTATCAAGATTAAATCTCACTTTCTTTTTCCGACAGTCAATTTCTACTCCATACCTCCCTAGGAAATCCATACCCAAAATCACATCAAAGTCGGGCATATCAAACACTATTAAATCAATTGCTAACTCCCGACCATGGATCACCACAAACTCTCCTAACAGCATCTCATGGGTCACAACACTAACCCTATCAGGTAACTCTATCTTAATGGGTTGGCTTACTCTGGTAGGTTTCAAACCTAATCTTTCTATCATCCCATAAGATATAAATGAATGAATAGCTCTAGAATCAATTAAAGCATAAAGAGGAACTGCATGAAATAATAAGCGACCCATGCGGTGATGGGTAGTACTGCTTCACCTTGTGCTACTGTAAATACTCTAGCAGTAGTGCCTCTGGAGGTCTGTGCTGTAGATGGAAGGGAAACTTTACAATCTTTCTTTAGATGCCCTGGCTGCCGACATCGATAACAAATATTACGGCCTAACTCTTTTAGACACTCTCCTGGATGAGTCCTCCCACATTTAGGACATAGGGGAAACTCCATTGTTCTCGGCCGTTTATTCTGCCAATCTTTCCTGTCCTTTTTCGGGTGAAACTTCCTTTTATTCTTTACTTCTCTGTTTCTTGCACTTTCAAATCTTTCTCTCTGCGGGGCGGGGGATGGTTCACTTGATCCTCCTATTGAGGGACCTGCTAGGGTGATTTTGTTCTCAAATATTTCTGCCCTCAATGCTTGCCTTAAAGCCTCACTATAGGTTTGTGGGGGATCGGCACCCATCATTATATCACGAGCTATCTCCGGCTTTAAACCATGGACAAACTTATCTCTTCTCAACTCTATAGTACTGACAATTCCGGGTGCAAACCTGGCAAGGGAATTAAATCTCACTGAGTACTCTTTCACTGTACTAGACCCTTGCTGTAGGCTGATAAATTCTTGAACCTTCTTATGAACTTGGTCTTCCGTTCTATACTCAGCTTCAAATTCTCTTCTGAACTCACCCCAGGTCATCACAGAAACATCATGGGTGTCTTCCATTAATTCCCACCAAATTCGGGCATCACCCCGAAACAAGAAACTGGCATACCGGATCATTTCCCTGTCCGTCATAGGAAATAGTGCTGTGATACGCTCAACAGATCTAAGCCATTCTTCTGCCACTAAAGGATTCGTTGTACCTTTAAATTTTGATGGCTGATGTTGACTTGGAAGCCCATAAATCGGCTCAATTCGATTCTGTACTATCTGAGGTACCGTCCTTTCTCTTTCTTCTCTAGTGGCCAATACTTGAACGGGGTTTTCAATTCTTTCTCTTTCAGGTTCGACTCTCCCTAGTCTTTCTCCTAAGACTTGCTGTACAATCCCCCGAATTCTGGCTTCATCAAGGGTAGGGGGAGTAGGTTCTGGTGGGTTGGAAGGTTCCCCCGTAGTCACTGTTCTCTTACTACTTGCTCGGGTTCTACCTCTACCTCTCATCTACAAAAAAAAACCACATTTACTCAACATATGCAACGCTTAAAGTAAGGAAAGAAAATTTAACTCACAGCGGTTGGCTTCGGAACATCACGGCGGCGAGAATGGCACACTGTCAAATCCCAAAATCTTTGCTCTGATACCAAAAATGTAATGACTTCTTTCTACTAATATGCTCGTAAAAGATACTTAATAAAAATACATATATATAGACTAAAAAGTAGTTGGGCCCAAGTTTTTTTTTTTCTTTACTTAATATATACATTCTTTACACAGTACAAAAATAACATATACAAAAACTATCAAAATGGTGGATAGTGTAGCCATGTCTCTCCGCTTGCGGATGTCCATCCGACCGCATCCTTACCTATTTCCTGCAAAAACATAGAAAGCAATGGGGTGAGCACAAAAATGCTCAGTAAGTAAATCCTCTACTCTGCTATCCCCGCGCATCACTCTTTAATTCTTTAATGCTTATTCTTCCTTTCTTTTTATTCTTAGAGTGTTTTATTCTTTCTTTCTTTATTCTTTATTCTTTATTCTTTCTTATGTTTCTACTAATACACAATTATATACATATGGATGGCACATGTTTAAAATTTCTTACTTAATGCACTTATGAAATGCACAAATGCAATGTTGCCTCAAAGATAGTCATTCTGCACAGGTCTTATTCAAGAAGGCATAACTTGAGTTATACACATCGTATTGCTACGATTTTTGTGTCAGTTTAAAGCTTAGAAACAGGGCTATAACGTTTATGTTTTTGTCTAAACCCAGTTCGATCGGTAAGATGCCCAAAAATCACTTAGAAGGTCACGGACGTGACAGGGCAGTTTTCACTTAGGCTTTTCATCAAACATATTGCATGCATACTCAATCCGAATTTGGCTACCATTCTATCTCTTTCTCAAGTCACCAATATTTAGAGTAAAACTCCAGCAAACAACTACTAAACCTGCCAAAAACAATACACTCCCAAAAATTCTACTCAACTCTTTCTAACTTCAACCAAACTTCAATGAATCATCATACAACAAAAACCACTTCTCATGGCTAAATTCTACTCATTAATAATCATCAAACTCCTCAATAATTCATCAATTTCATCTCAATTTCTCAATAATCACAACATATGCATATTTAAAATAAATCTCTACTCACTTGAATTCTTAAATTTTAGCTTGAGTTGGATTTTGAGTGGAATTTACTTACCTTTTGCTTGAGTAGTCTCTCCTAAGCTCTTTACTCTTGTTGGATTCAAATCTTCTCTTAACCCTAAGTATAAACTTCATAAGAACTCAACTTTTACACAAATAAAACATGAATAAAGAGCATGAATCCTTACCTTTTGATGCCTTGAATCAAAACCCTATGAAAATCTACTCAAAAGCCCTCAAATTCCTTGGAAAAGTGAATGAAAATTTGAGGGAAAAGGAGGAGGAGTGTGGGGTTGATATGAACGAAATAAGGGTTTCAAACCCTTAACATTTTAGTTTATAAACTCACTTTCCCATTTTGCCCTTACTCTTTCTTAGAAATTCCATCTTTGTCCCTTAGAAAGAAATTCCATCTTTGTCCCTTAGTCAATTACCAAAATGCCTTCACTTTTATTGTATTCTCTATGATTTTCTATCTCTTTTCACTCCCCACAAAATCATCTAGTTTTGAGTGAAAAGACTATTTTACCCTTAATGCAAGTTTAGGGCATTTTCTTCATATTCTCTTAAAATAATTCTAACAAAATTTAACTAAGGGCTATACAGCATAATATAAATAATGTACCTCAATGTTGGGTGTTACATCTTATTCGACCGATAATTTTCAAAATATCTAAAAAATAGTTGAGATGTGCACAAATTCTCTGAACGCTCCAATCATTAAAAAAAAAAAAAAATCAATATTGACATGGATCTAAATTACGAACCCACAAATGCCATGTTCATCCCCACGTGAAGGGATTAATTTATAATTTACTAATGGCAATTTATTTTCTAGAAGATCACAATCAAATAATAATTCCTATTAAATAAAATTTAATTATCAATTTCTAAAATCTATATATCTATATAATCCTAAAGCCCACCCTCTTTATTGATCGCCATTTGGACTCCACGTAGGATGCCACATAGGATCTTAGGAGCTCTATGAATATATGATTGCCATGTAGGAAGATTTATGTTAATCCCTTCACATTCACCTAAATATTAATAACAATTAAATAGTGACATCCCAAAGGTCTCAAGAAAACTTTGTTTATATGTAAATTGTTTTTTATTTGTAATAATAGCACACACTAGTCCCTGTACATTCACCTTGCATTGGAATCATGCCAAGAAGTTGTTTATTTTTCTATGGTTGTGTTTAGTTTTTTTGTATAATGATTTCTATGGTCTTGAGGGTTTATCTTTAGTTTTTGCTATTGATTTCACATTTGGTCTTTGATGGGTTGTCTTTAATTTTTGTAAAGGCATAGATTTATCACTTTTGAGACCAATGGTGAGGACTTGGTACCCTTACTGGGTCAGTTATAATGTAAAGATAGTAGCTTTATTCAACCAAGCATTGTCTTTATGATTTGTTAATTTACGTGTGATTGTTTTATTTATAGGTACTGGAACCTAGGAAGAGGTTAGCAAAGAAGGATGGATCGGTTGGGCTCGAGAAACTATTAGCGACAAGGATCACTGCACAGTGTGTAAGGATGAAAAGGTTGTTCAAGAGAAGAAAGTATTGGAATCAGTAGTTGAGAAGGGTATGCATAATGGAATGAAGATTTCATTCCTTGGAGAAACTGATGAAGCTGTAAGTGAATAATTCATTTTCAGTTTTATTAGATTCTATTTGCTCACAGAGAAAATTGACAACCAAGGAAAGAAAAACGGAACTTGGAGTTTTATGTTGTTTTTCCTTCCGTTTTTTAAGCAATGTCAATATGGCAATTGAAAGATATGAGGTTTCAATTTTGCGAAATATGTTTTTGTTGTTGAGAAATTTGAGGACTCAAGGAAAAGATATGTACTGAAAATATATTTATTTTTCTCTCAAGTTTCTCAGCCTCCAAATAGAGTTGAGAATTAACTTTTTTAGTAATTAATTATTTGATCTGCTTGATTGTAAACTTATTATTATATAATTTGTAGGAATATGTATACAACAGGCTCCAATTCAGGTATAATGTGCATATAAGTAATGTTGTATTTTGTAACATTTTAATGATTTTCTTTAAGTATTTGTTAATTAGTGATCTAAAATTTTAAGGATTAGTTTGCAAATTTTTATCAATGGACACCTTTTGTTTTCCCATTTACAGTTGGTACTTCACATTTGTTCAAGGATTTGTCTATATCGTTCTCATTTATATTCAAGGTTTCACCACTAAACAGATGGTGAATCCATTGAAGACTTATGTGATCTCATGGACTTACCAAAAGGTCTTTGGCTTTCTTAACTATCCAACACATCTTATGTTCAAATCCACAAAGGCAGACATTTAACACCATTACCTTTTTTAATTTCATGTTTAAAAAAATAACAATTTTCCTCACTAGACGTTTTGATAACTTCAGTTTTTGTTTGATAGTCAAATTGGGTCTCTTAATATGTAATGGTGTAAATGACTCAATTTAGCTCATTGACTCTTGCTATGTGAATCAAGTAAACGGGATCAATTTGGCTATAATTGGAAATTTATTTTGTCATCTTAGGTTTTGCCTATAATGGTCATGGGCGCATTCATATCAGGCCTTAGTTGAAAATACCCAGTTCATGAATATGTATCTGCAATACTTTTAGTTGTGGGGTTGATTCTTTTCACCTTAGCAGATGTACAAATTTCACCAAATTTCAGTATAATTGGTGTTATAATGTTATCGAGTGCTCTAATCATGGATTCGATTCTTGGTAATTTGCAAGAAGCAATCTTTACCAAGAATCCTGAAACCACCTAGGTGACTATCATGTGCTACGCTTTTGTGTTGTTTCTTAAATTGAAAAATTGTGACTTTATCTAGATATCATCTTACTCTGTGACTTATGTTAGTTTCAATAGCAATTGTTCTATTTCATTTATTTATTGTTCAATTGGTGAATGTAAAGAAGAGATCTACCGTTTTTACAGATATAGAGAACTGGATTTCTCAAATTTCTAACTGCTGTGATTTTAAATTTCAGAATTAGATTAATTTGAGCTAGAAAGGCCTGATTTTTAGTCCATAGACTCATCAAATTCACATCCAAGTCTTGCAGATATCACAGGTTAGGAGTGTTAAAATCACATATAATTTGAATTTGATCTTTAAAGTTACTAGATCATTGGAAGCTATTTATGTGTTTGGTGTGCACAGATATTGTTGGAGTGTACTAAATAATTTAAGTCTGGGATTTTGTGAAATTTGGTTGTTGAAAGGTGACAATTGCAAATAACTTATAGAAAGAGAAGAAATCTAGGAGAAGCAAACAAAGTTTTGTTGTAAAACAAATTTTGTTCGGATGGTGTATAAACTTTACAGAAATTAAGATTAGTTTTGGTATTACATAACATTGGAAAGAATAGTATAACAATGTTGCAGCTACTTTGATTGAAATTGCAGTGGATAGTGGGCTTCTTGAGATTTTGGCATTGAGGGGAGGTGTTGCATCAAGAATTAGTGCATTGCCATGGCACATTTTCCTTGGTCTCTACACATATGGGTTGGCTGTGGCGACAACAGACACAAGTCTTTTAGAGAAATTGACATTTTTACAAAGTAGGAGAAGTGTATCTAAACGATGTCCAAAATCCATGGTTGTTAATAGTTTAAGATTAGAGTTAGCCTTGCTCAATGGTATTATAATATTCGTGGCTATTTCACCTGAGTACCATGTTCACCAACCTCAACTCAAGTACTCAAATTCCTGGGCTTCTATTCTTGATGAAAGAAGAGAAAATGATAGATCGAGATAATAAGATTGAATTGTAGAAGTTAGATTGATTTACATATGTTTAATGTCCTAAAGTAAGAAAGTTGTTCATTTGTTTTTGGACAATTAAGTCGATAGATATATAGCTTAAAATTTTTGGTACTAGTAATTTTACTATAAAGAGTTAAACAATTTTGTTATGCAATGCAATATGAGAAAACTTGGCCAAGAACTTCAATTTGTTATTATTATTATTTTCCAAAAGAAAAAGATAAAGAAAGAAGGTCATGAACAAGGAGTTTGTTTTTTGTGTTAAATGGGTGGCGATACAACTACTAGAACCTGTCCAGTATCTTTCAACCAACATTAAATATATATTTAAAATTTGCACAAATTTAATACTCATTATTTGGTATATAATATTTTTATTATTTATTTCTTTAATTATCAATTCAATATAAAATTAACTTCAATACAAATAACTTAATGCCAGAAACAATTACTAATAATGTAAAAAAAATTCTATAAATCATAGCCATCCATCCCTACCACAATCTATCCAGCTTTCCCTCTCTTCCACCATTGCTTCAAATAAACTACCAAGTACCAACAACAGAAACAGAAGAAAACATTTAAACATTCTGGTTGTAAAACCAGTCAAGCCACAACACAACATAAACTTCCCACTTTGTTATTTTTTTTTTCTAATTTTTTAAAAATTTATTTTTCGTAGATTTCATCACTACTCAATGTCCTTTCTTCATATAACATTCATTCATTTTTTTTTCCTTCTGTTTGTAAAGTCTAAATGGATCCTCCTCTCAGCCCCAACACCTTCTCTAACAGCTTAAACGTACATTTTTCAACTTTGCCAATGTTATTTATTATTAAGACTAAAAAATAAGAGAAAGAATTTTGCCATATGTTATATCAAATTGTAACACCCCACTTGAGGTATGTAGTTAAATTATTGTTGCATTGCTTGAATGTTTATTGATTTGTTCTCATTAGAGCTTGCATGTTGTTATTTTTGGTTGGTTGGCCCTTAGTTGAATTTTGTTAAAGTTATTTTGAGAAAAATGTGAAGAAAATCCCTTAAACTTTCATTAGGGGTAAAATGGTCTTTTCACTCAAAATTAGTTAAAAAATTGGGGAGTGAAAAGAGATAGAATTTCATGGAGAATGTAATAAAAATGAGGGCATTATTGTAATTGACTAAGGGACATAGATGGAATTTTCAAGAAAGAGCAAGGGCAAAATGGGTATATATATATAAATATATAAATATAAATATAAATATATAAATATCCCTCTATTCATGCTATTCTCTACTCAAATTCTCTCAAATTTCTTCACTAGATTTCCAAGGAAATTCATAGATTTTGGGTATTTTTGAGTGGATTTTCAATCCTAAGCATCCAAAGGTAAGATTGTTGCATTAAGATGTGAGATTAAATTTTAAAGTTTTGAATTCTTATGGTTTTATATGCTTAGGGTTTAAGAGGAAAGGGAATTATATCAAAGAGAGATTATAGTGTTGGAGTTGCTCAAATTCAGGTAAGTAAATCCAACCAAGTTAAGATTTAAGAAAATCAAGTGAGTAGAGATTTCTTTTAATTATGTATGTGTTATGATTATTGAGAAATTGAGATGAGATTGATGATGAATTATGCTTGTTCTTGGATATATTTGACTTATGAGAAGTTCTTTTGATTGTATGATGATGGGTTGAAGTTTGATTGAAGTTGAAAGAAGTTTGGGTAAACTTTTGGGAGTGTTTTTCCTTGACAGGTTTTGTGATGATACAAGGGAGCTTTACTACCATTTTGGATGGTTAAAGAAAGAAGAGTTATAGCTAAAGTAGAATTTATGTTTGCACATTTATTGTTTGATGAAATGCCTAAGTAAAAAGCCTAAGTGAAAACTGCCCTGTCACAGCCGTGACTTTTTGAATATTTTTGGGCATCTTACAAATTAATTTGGGTTAAGATCAAAACATAAAAGTTTTATCACTGTCACTAAGCTTTAAAATGAAACCAAAATCATAGCAATCCGATATGTATAAATCAAGTTATGCCTTCTTGAGTGTGACCTATGCAGAATGACTATCTTGATGCAACATTGCATTTGTCCATTTCATGAGTGCATTAATGAGCATGAATCATTCATAAGCATTAATTATGTATTAGAGAAAGAGTAGAAAAAGAGTAGAGAATTTTGAGTGTGAGCTCTATTAAGATAAAAGAGAGAAAAAGAGAATAGAGTAGGTTGTGCGATGGGGAACCCGTGAGTAATGGTAGAGTATTCCCGCATGTATGCCTCATTGAGAGAGCGGCATGAGTATGAGAGAGAGAAGTGGTGTAGCCCGTGAGAGTGCATGCGGATGAGGGCTATACCCGAGAGTACCCGAGAGAGATATTATATACTCACATGGCCAAGGGTTCCGAATCCATGCATAACCGAGTCCGATCGGCTAAGAACGAGTAGAAGTCACGGAGAGCGGGAGCGAATCCCGACCGTGCCCCCGGTAAGATGGGGTCGTGACTTACTAAAGAGAGTTAGTAGAAAAGAGTTCTAAGAAATAGAAACAAAGAGAGAGAAATAGAAAGAGAAAACAGAGAGAAGTATAAAAGAGAGAGTAAATGAGAATTGTAAGGAAAGACTTAGAGAGAGAGAGTTACGGGGATAGATGACTAAAGGGTTTACTTACTAAGCATTATTTGTGCTCACCTCGTTGTCTTTCTATGTTTTTGCAGGATTTAGGTGAGGACACAGTCGGGTGGACGTCGGCACGCGAGGAGGAATGGCTACACTGTCTACATAGTTTTTGATAGTTTTTGTTTATGATACTAATATTGTATAAAGAATGTATATGTTTAATAAAAGAAAAATTTGGGCCCAACTACTTATGTTATTATACATGTATTCTATTATGTATATTTTTATGAGTATTTGAGTAGGAAGTAGCTATTACATATCAAATCTATTAGACGTCATTTCATAATCTAAACTATATTGTATCTTGTGATCTTTTCAGTTTCATTTAGGAAGGTCTATTGTTCTCTCACAAACCAATAGAAAACACAAAATCATTTTTCTAAACCTTGTATATATATATATATTGCATAAACATTACAGTCTTCCTATAACACATTTGCAAATCCCATGAGTTAATTCTTTATATAATCAAAATGTTCATCTATACCTCAAATATTGCAGCTATTAATTGTCCACATAGTTGACTTCAGTTTCAGCTTCCCATTCTGAAAGAGCCTTGACTTTTGAATCCATTGTTGGTCTCATGTTTCTATCTTTTTCCACACCAGACATGCAAATTTTAACAACAATTTTGCAGCCTTGTTCATGTGAAAGAGTTTTCAAATTGTACTCACTTCAACCTAAAAATCTCCTTCTCCTCAATATATATCTCCTAGTCTCTTCTTGATGACCGCCATTTCATCAATTAAAACACCCTTCTTACATGCTTCACACCGGAAATTGTATAAGCAAAGCTTCATTGAAATTAGGATCAAATCCTTAGAAATCAACTCTTGGAACAGTAATTACTAGTTAGTTCTAGTATTGCATTTTTCTTTTGATTGATGGATATTATTGATAAACCTCTTTGACTTATCAATTCCAACAACCCATTAGCTTCCTCCATCTTCCCCACCTTGCAAAGCCCACTTATCATTGTAGTGAACGTCACCAAATCAGACTGCAAGCCTCTTTGATTCATCAATTCAAACAACCCATTAGCTTTCTCCATCTTCCCCACCTTGCAAAGCCCACTTATCATTGTAGTGAGCATCACCACATTAGGTTGCAAACCTCTTTGACTCATCAATTCAATCAACCCATTAGGTTCCTCCATCTTCCCCACCTTGCAAAGCCCATTTATCGTTGTAGTGAATGTCACCACATTAGGCTGCAAACCTCTTTGACTCATCAATTCCATTAATCCATTAGCTTCCAACATCTTCACCTCTTTGCAAAGCCCACGTATCATTGTAGTAAACGTCACCACATCAGGCTGCAAACCTCTTTGACTCATCAATTCCAAAAACCCATTAGCTTCCTCCATCTTCTCCTCCTTGTACAACCCATTTATCATTGTATTAAAAGTCACCAAATTAGGCTGCAAACCTATTTGATTCATCAATTCCAATAACCTATTAGCTTCCTCTGTCTTCCCTTCCTTGCAAAGCCCATTTATTAATGTATTAAAAGTCACCAAATTAGGCTGCAAACCTCCTTGAGTCATCAATTCCAACAATCCATTAGCTTCCTCTGTCTTCCTCTCTTTGCAAAGCCCACTTATCATTGAATTAAAGGTCACCACATCAGGCTGCAAACCTCTTCGACTCATCAATTCCAACAACCCATTAGCTTCCTCCATTTTCCCCTCCTTGCAAAGCCCATTTATCAGTGTATTAAAAGTCACCAAATTAGGCTGCAAACCTCCCTGATTCATCAATTCCAACAATCCATTAGCTTCCTCATTCTTCCCCTTCTTGCAAAGCCCACTTATCATTGATGAATCATCACTAGATTAGGCTGCAAACCTGTTTGACTCATCAATTTTAGCAACCCATTAGCTTCCTCCATCTTCCCCTGCTTGCAAAGCCCTTTTATCATTGTATTAAAAGTAACCACATTAGGCTGCAAACCTCTTTTACTCATCAATTCCAACAACCCATTAGTTTCCTCCATCTTCCCCTCCTTGAAAAGCCCACTTATCATTGTATTATACTTCAATAATATAGGCTGCAAACCTTGATCCGCCATCTCAATAAACAAACTCTCAGCCTTCTTCATATTTCCCACAAAACACCAACCGTCAATTAGAGAGTTACAAACAACCACATCTGGCTTAATTCCTTTACTCTTCATTTCCAAAAAAAAAATCTTTCACCCTATCTACCAACCCATCTTTACAAAGACCACGAATAATACTATGATAAGAAACATATAAGGCCTAACCCCAAACACAGCCATTTTTTTGAATAACCTCATAGCCTACGTACCACTATTATCCAAAAGCAATCCTTTAATCAAAGAAGTCAAAGCCACAACATTTGGGCTAAAACCCCACCTCAAAATCCTTCCAAAAACAACAAAACCATCACATACTCTACCCACATTACAAAAACAATTAATTAAAATATTCAAAGTAATAAGATCCGACAACAACCCAATTGAACTCGCTCTCTTGTACAAAAATATAACGTCTTCATATAATCTTTTCTTAGCAAGAGCTCCAAACAACTAGTTGAATGAAGAAATCGGTGGTTTGGGTTGCATATGAGTCATTAAACAAAAGAAATAGCGTGCTTCATCAAGAGTGATATTACCTTCTTTACTGTAATATACTCTATAGCTAGTAATTCTTTGAGAAACATATGATAAAATCCACTAAATAACTTTTGTAAACATATATACCTAGAGGTATATAATGTAAAGTCTAAAAATTCTAATTTTAATTCATATAAGTATATACACAAAATAACTGATATACTTAATAGGTATAAGATAGTCTTGGACAGGTCCTGCCAAACTCCTCCGCTTTTTAACGTCCGATCGAAATGTTAGAGTAGGTGCCCTAGAGCCAATCAATTATTGTAATATTGACTCTATAATAAATGTTTATTTACCAATAAAAGGCATATTCTTCTATATCATGTATGTAATGATCTATATCCTTAGGATGGTAGAACCATGACAAGGGTATCAAGTGTTTGAAATCTTGATAGTGAGAACCCTATGATCACATACGGTAGCCATTATAGAAATCTCAGTAACCCCAGTATTATTCTGACCAAGGGCACAAATAATAGATAAGGCTATCATAGTGTTGGATGGCCCTGTTGAAAAGCAGTGATTGATCTCACTTGTCAATGTTGTTTGCCAACAACCTGGTGCAACGCATGGGTGCTTGCTAGAGGCAAGTTCACTGGACACACCCACCAGAGGATTCCATATGGATGGTAACCCAAGTGTCTATGGAATAAATCCTCTAACGGATGGTAGTGCATGTGATCCTTAGACTTGAGATCACCGGAGTGCCTTGTGCACCAATTGGTGTAGTTTGACACTAGCCCAACGTAGTTCTATTCAGAGCTATCAATATGGTAGTGATTGGCTACATTGAGAAGTGTATCGAGACTATGGTGGATTGACAAAGGATTCATCACTCCAAGGTATGGGAGAAGTTATCTCACTGGGTAATTCAGTAAATGGCAATGACACTAAATCTGTGACCACAGTGGAATTGAGTTGGTGCTCAATCCAATTTAATATTCCTGTCATTGATCTAGTAACTGAATACAAACATGTCGAGGATATCTGAGGTTGGCACTATTTCTGTACCTTAGTCTTGATGAGATAACAGTTGATGAAAGGATTTGATTGCACGGTAACCAAACCATTGACAGGCTGCGGTTTCACTGAATCCGAATCTATCAGGTGGCCACGATGCCTTGCTAGGGGCCAATCTTGGTCCATCTGTAGTGAGACGATTAATTGGTGTTAATTATGATACTACTCACTACCGATATGATAAGGAGCCTATGTGTAATAACTGCTTCATACTAGGTTACACATAGAAATACATAAAGTAAAATGCATTTATATTAGCAAAAGTAAATGGGCCTGAAATTTTCTTTTAATACATATAATCATTCTTTATACAAAGTAAGGTATCATTTGTAAAGGTTATCAAAAATTGTGGGCAGTGTAGCTATTGCTCCTCACTTGCCGACGCCCATCCAACCGCGTCCTCACCTAGATCCTACAAACACAAAGAGAAACAACAGGGTGAGCACAAAATAATGCTTAGTAAGTAAATCCTCTACTCGTCTATCCCCGTAACTCTTTCTCTTAATTCTTTCCTTACACTCTTCTCATCTCATTTATTTTCTCTTTCTATTTCTCTTTCACACAGCTCTCTTTTATTAACTTTTTGTTGTATGTCACGGCCTCATCTTACCGGAGGCACGGTCGGGTGGAGTTCACAAAGCACCAACCCACTCTTCGTGCTTCTACTCATGCTCTTTCTTTATTCTTTCTCATGTTTGCTCATTCTTTCTCACTTGAATGTCACGGCCTCATCTTACTGGAGGCACGGCCGGGTGGAGTTCACAAAGCAGCAACCTACTCTTTGTGACTTCCGGGTGGAGTTCACAAAGCACCAACCCATTCTTCATAACTTCTGGGTGGAGTTCACAAAGCACCAACCCATTCTTAGATTTTTCTCATTCTCTTTACTTTTAGAGTAGCTCATTCACAAAGTTCTCAACTCTTTCTCAAACTACTTCTTAATGCACAATTAATGCATAAGGATGGTTCATGCTTAAAGTTTCTTACTTAATGCACTTATGAAATGTACAAATTCAATATTGCGTCATTCTGCACAGGTCACACTCAAGAAGACATAACTTGAGTTATACACATCGGATTGATACGATTTTGGTCTCGTTTTAAAGCTTAGAGACAGGGCTACAACTTTTATGTTTTTAGTCTAAACCTAGCTCAATCCGTAAGATGCCCAAAAATCACTCAGAAAGTCACGGCTGTGATAGGGCAGTTTGGTAACAT
The DNA here is from genome assembly GCA_026225825.1 of Pistacia integerrima. Lineage (NCBI taxonomy): Eukaryota > Viridiplantae > Streptophyta > Magnoliopsida > Sapindales > Anacardiaceae > Pistacia > Pistacia integerrima. Next base: position 41,723,869 of record CM047749.1, read on the forward strand.
GTTTTCACTTAGACATTTCATCAAACATTAGTTGTGCATAAACAAACCCTAATTCAATTATCATTCTATTTATTTCTCAAACCATCCAAAATGAGAGAAAAACTCTCTTGTAGCATCACATACCTACATGGCAAAACACACTCCCAAAAAATTTCTCCAATTCTTCAAATTTCAACCCATCATCAAATCATCATATATACTTCTCATATTCAAATATATCCAACAATAAGCATAATTCATCATACATATCATCTCAGTTTCTCAATAATAAAACATATGCATATTTAAAAGAAATCTCTACTCGAATTCTTAAATTTTAGCTTGAGTTGGATTTTGAGTAGAATTTACTTACCTTGTGCTTGAGTAGTCTCTCCTAAACTCTCTACTCTTGTTGGATTCCAATCTTCTCTTAACCCTAAGCACAAACTTCATAAGAACTCAACCTTTACACAAATAAATCATAGATAAAGAGCATGAATCCTTACCTTCTAATGCCTAGAGTCAAAACCCTATGAAAAACCACTTAAAAGCCCTCAAAATCCTTGGAGGATTGAATGATAATTTGAGAGAAAATGGGGGAGGTGTGTGGCAGTGGAATGAAGAAAATAAGGGTTTCAAACCCTTAACACTTTTGTTTATAACCACACTTTTCCATTATGCCCTTATTCTTTCTTAGAAATTCCATCTATGTCCCTTAGTCAATGACCATAATGCCCTCATTTTTAATGCATTCTCTATGAAATTCTATCTCTTTTCACTCCCCACAATTTCAACTAATTTTGAGTGAAAAGACCATTTTACCCCTAATGAAAGTTTAAGGGATTTTCTTCACATTTCTCTCAAAATAACTTTAACAAAAATTCAACTAAGGGCCAATCAACCAATATTAACAATATATCAACCCAAATAAAAGCAAAACAATAAACATTCAAGCAATACACCATAACTTAGCTACGTAGCTCAAGTGGGGCGTTACAATTCTCCCCTCTTAAAAGAATTTCGTCCTTGAAATTCACACAAACAACTCCGGATAACGATTCTGCATGTCTTGCTCTACCTCCCATGTGGCCTCTTCTACCTTGTGATTTCTCCAAAGGACTTTTACTAATGGAATGCTCTTATTTCGAAGCTCTTTAATCCTTCAGTCCAAAATCTGTACTGGACGCTTTTCATACACAAGGTTCTCCTCTAGGTCAACATCCTCTATTCTCAAGATATGGGAGGGATCACTACCGTACTTTCGTAGCATCGAGACATGGAAAACATCATGTACCTTGTCCATGCTAGGTGGTAGTGCCAATCTGTAGGCCACTTTTCCCACTCGTTGCAATACCTTAAATGGACCTACATATCTCGGTGCTAACTTCCTTTTGCTTTCAAAGCACATTACTCGCTTATAGGGGGAAACTTTCAGAAACACTTTATCACCCACTTGGAATTCAACTTCTTTTCTTTTCAGATCAGCGTAACTTTTCTGGCTGTCTTGGGCTTGTTTCATTCTGTTTCTGATCAGCTTTACATCTTCTATCATTTTCTGAGTCATTTTTGGCCCAAGAGCTATATTCAACTCATCTCTCTCGCCTATCTCATCCCAATGCAGTGGAGATCTACATCGTCTACCATACAAAGCCTCGTAAGGCACCATCTTAATTGTAGACTGATAACTATTATTGTAGGCAAACTCCATTAAGGGTAATATCTCATGCCAAGATACTTTATAATTCATACAACAGGCCTTTAACATATCCTCAAGCACCTGATTCGTTCTCTCTGTTTGGCCATCTGTCTGAGGATGATAGGCAATGCTGAATGCCAAACGGGTACCCAAATTCCTCTGTAAACTCATCCAAAAAGCTGAAACAAACCTGGAATCTCTATCTGACACTATTGTTTTGGGCACACCATGTAACTTGACTATCTCCTTAATATAAATCTGAGCCAACTGATCCGTAGTGGTGCTCTCATTTACTAGAAGGAAATGGGCTGACTTGGTTAACCTATCCACAATCACCCATACAGCATTATACCCTCGCTATACTTTGGGGAGACCTGTAATAAAATCCATCGAAATGCTCTCCCATTTCCACTCTGGAATACTAAGTGGCTGAAGTAACCCTGACGGCCGTTGGTGTTTTGCTTTCATCTGTTGACAAACCATGCACTTAGCTACAAATTTTGCAATATCCTTCTTCATACCTAGCCACCAGTAGCCTTTCTTTACGTCTTGATAAATCTTGGTTGCTCCCGGATGAGCAGTGTACGGTGTGTCATGAGCCTCTGTAAGTATTCTCTTCCTTAACTTATCATTCTAAGGGATACATAACCGATTCCTGAAATAGAGGACACCATTTATTAAATGGAACTCCGCTAGCTTGCCCTCATGTACTTGCTGAACTATTCTATGACACCACTCATCGGCCACCTGCTTATCTCTGACTTCCTCCAGTAAAGTAGACTGAACCTCTAACCTGCCAATCCTTCCCGGAATCACTTCAATCTGTTCTTTGCACAATTCTTCTATCAACTCTTTCTGCTTAGTGAGTTGGGACAAATAGGCTTTTCAACTCAAATCATCGGATACTATATTGGCTTTCCCCTGTTGATACTTGATCTCACACTCATAATCCTTAACCAGCTCTAACCACCTTCTCTGTCTCATATTCAGCTCCTTCTGAGTGAAGAAATACTTTAAACTTTTACGATCGGTGTAGATATTACTCTTGGCACCATAAAGGTAATGCCTCCAAATCTTTAATGCGAAGACCACGGTTGCCAACTCTAAATCATGCGTAGGGTATCTTGTCTCATACTCTTTCAATTGTGGAGAGGCATATGCTATCACCCTACCTAACTACATTAACACAACACCAAGTCCTTACAGTGAGGCATCTGTATAAATGTCGTAATCTACACCCTCCTGTGGTAGCACAAACACGAGAGTTGTCGTTAATCTCTTCTTCAACTCCTGGAAGCTCTCCTCACATGCTTCTGACCATACAAAAGGAGTTCTCTGTTTGGTAAGAGTTGTCAATGGTTTAGCCAACTGGGCGAACCCTGCTATAAATCGCCAGTAGTAACTTGCTAGGCCTAAGAAACTTCTGATCTCTTTTACTGTTTTCGGTCTCTGCCATTCAAGGATTACCTTCACTTTACTCGGATCCACTGAAATCTCTTCCTAAGACACAGTATGGCCGAGAAATATCACTTGATCAAGCCAAAACTCACACTTAGAAAATTTAGCATACAACTTCTTTTCCCTCAGTTGTTGCAACACTATTCTCAAATGTTCCTCATGCTCTTCTCTTGACTTAGAATAAATCAAGATATCATCAATGAAAACCACTATAAACTGATCCAAATAATCGTGGAATATCCAGTTCATCAAGTCCATAAAAACTGCTAGGGCATTAGTCAAGCCAAACGACATCACTACAAACTCATAATGCCCATACCTTGTACGGAAGGCAGTCCTAGCTACATCTTGCTCGGCCACTCTTACCTGATAGTACCCTGACCTCAAATCAATTTTAGAGAACACTGCGGCTCCTTTCAACTGATCAAACAAATCATTAATACGAGGCAACGGGTACTTATTCTTCACAGTCACTTTATTCAATTCTCTATAATCAATACACATCCGTAGTGACCCATCTTTCTTTTTCACAAACAAAATTGGAGCTCCCTAGGGAGAATGACTCGGTCGGATAAAGCCTTTATCCAGAAGCTCTTGGAGTTGCTTCTTTAATTCCTGAAGCTCTATCTGGGGCCATTCGATAAGGGGCTTTAGATATTAATGTTGTTCCTGGTGCTAGTTCAATACTAAACTCAACCTCCCTTTTTGGAGGCAAACCCGGTAACTCTTCCGGAAACACATCTAGAAAATCTCGAACTACTGGCACCCTTTGAATCTCTGGCTGTGAAACATCACCACTCTGCACTACATGGGCAATATAACCCAAACACCCCTTTCTCAACATCTTTCTAGCCTTCACACTGCTAATCAACATACTCAACTGATAGCCCTCTCCAAAACTAAACTTGTCTCCACTATCGAGATTGAATCTCGCTTTCTTTTTCCGACAATCAATTTCTACTCCATACCTCCCTAGGAAATCCATGCCCAATATCACATCAAAGTTGGGCATATCAAAAACTATTAGATCAACTGTTAACTCTCTACCATGGATCACCATGGACTCTCTTGACAATATCTCTTGTGTTAAAACACTAACCCCATCGGGTAACTCTATCTTAATGGGTTGAGTCACTTTAGTAGGTTTCAAGCCTAACCTCTCTGTCATCCCATAAGATACAAAAGAATGAATGGCTCCTGAATCAGTTAAGGCATATAAAGGAACAGCATGAAATAATAACTAACCAGTAATGGCTGATGGACTAGCCTCTGTTTCACCCTGTGCCACTGTAAACACTCTGGCATTGGTAATATCTTTAGAACTTTGTGCTGGTGGTGGAAGAAGAGCTTTACAATCTCTCATCAAGTGCTCTGGCTTTTGGCACCTATAACACACCCTCTGGTCCCTTAAACACTCTCCTGGGTGGTTCCTCCCACATTTAGGGTAAAGAGGAAACCCTTCTATCCTAGGCCGCTTACTCCTCCAATCTCTTCTATTCTGCCTAGACTGAAACTTCTTCTTATTATTTTTCATTTCTTTGCTTTTCACACCCTCTAATTTCTCTCTTTGCAGGGCAGAGGATGGCTCACTTGGTCCTCCTATTGAGGAACCTACTAGGGGAATTTTATTCTCAAATATTTCTGCCCTCATTGCTCACCTTAAGGCCTTACTATAAGTTCGAGGGGGATCAGAACTCTTCATTATATCCCGAGCTATCTCCGGCTTCAACCAATGTACAAACTTGTCTCTTCTCAATGCCGGGATACTAACTATTCCAGGTGCAAATCTTGTAAGGGAGTTGAATTTCACTGACTACTCTTTCACGGTACTAGACCCCTACTATAAACTGATAAATTCTTGGACCATCTCATGAAATCGGTCCTCTGTCCTGTATTCGACCTCAAACTCTTGTCTAAATTCTTCCCAAGTCATCACTGCCACATCATGGGTATCTTCTATTAATTTTCCACTAAATTCGGGCATCACCCCGAAATAAGAAACCCGCATACCGGATCTTCTCTAGGTCTGTCATGGGAAACAAAGTTGTGGTACATTCTACGGATCTAAACCATTCTTCTGCTACTACCGGGTCTGTAGTACCCTTAAACTCTGAGGGTTAATGTTGACTGGTAAGACCATAAATCGGTTCAACTCTATTCTGTACTGGGGGAGGTACCGGTTGTTCTCTTTCTACATTAGTGGTTAGTGGTACCTATACGGGGGTCCCAACTCTCCCTTGGCTTTCTGCCATAATTTGTTGTACAATTCCCTGAATTCTAGCTCCATCCAAGGGAGGGGGCGTAGCTTCTGGTGGGTTAGAAGGTTCTCCCTCATTCATCACACTTTTACCACGCTTTCCGGCACTACGCCTCATCCACAAAACAACCACATTTAATCAATTCGAGAAACACTCATAGTAAGGAAAGAATTAACTCATACAGTCGGTTATCGGACGTTGGGGGGATGAGCATAGTACACTGTCAAATCCCAAAATCTCTACTCTGATACCAAAAATGTAATAATTGCTTCACACTAGGTTACTCATAGAAATACATCAAGTAAAATGCTTTTATATTAGCAAATGGGCCTGAAATTTTCTTTTAATACATATAATCATTCTTTATACAAAGTAAGGTATCATTTGTAAAAGTTATCAAAAATAATGGATAGTGTAGCTATTGCTCCTCGCTTGCCGACGCCCATCCAACCGCGTCCTGTTAGAGTAAGTGCCCTAGAGCCAATCAATTATTGTAGAATTGACTCTTTGTAATAATGTTCATTAGTCAATAATAAAAAGGCATTTTATTCTATATCGCGTAAATCATTATTATTGCAATATGTATTGATATATGTCCTTAGAATGGTAGAATCGTGACGAGGGTATCAAGTGTTTCAAATCTTGATAGTGAGAACCCTATGAGCACATATGGTGGCCATTCTAGAAACGTCCGTAGCCCTAGTATTATTCTGAAGTAAGGGCACGATAATACTGTAAGGCTATCATAGTGTTGAACGACCCTGTCGAAAGGCAGTGACGATCTCACTTGTCAAGGTTGTTTGGTGACAACCTGGTGCAACACATGGGTACTTGTTGTAGGCGGATATACCGCAGCAAGTTCACTAGACCGACCCACTAGAGGATTCCATATGGATGGTAACCCCAGTGTCTATGGAACAAATCCTCTAACGAATGGTGGTGCATGTGATCCTTAGACTTGAAATCACCGGAGCGCCTTGTGCACCGATTGGCAGCTTTGACACTAGCCTAACACGCTTCTATTCAGTCAGCAAGACGGTGGTGATTGGCTATATCAAGGAGTGTATCAAGACTATGGTGGATTGATAGAGGATTCATCACTCCCGGTACGAGAGAAGTTATCTCACGGTGCAATTCAGCATATGGCAATGACACTAAAGCGTGGCCCACAAAGGTGGAATTGAGTTGTTGCTCTATCCAGTTATAATACGGGTCATTGGTCCAGAAACTGAATATATAATATCGAGAGTAACCAAAGGTTGACACTATTTCTATGCCTTCGTCTCGTCGAGATAACATATGATGAAAGGATCGTATTGTACGGTAACCATATCGTTGACGGTAGCTACTTTCTTTGAATCCGAACCCTATCGGGTGGCCATGATGCCTTGCTAGGGGCCAATCTTGGTCTGTGTATTAGTGAGACGATTAATTGGCGTTAATTGCGATACTATACACTATTGGTATGATGAGGAGCCTATGGGTCATACACATAGAAGATAATTTAAGAGCCAAGAAGAAAGAAGGGCGTTTTCGTCTTTTTAGGCGAAAGGGTATTTTGGTAATTTCATAGTGCAATTAAATTTGCTGAGGTCGTAGCCTTTTATTTAATTTGTTAAAAAATTAAATAAGTGAAATTACGGTTAAATGTGTGTTCGCACATATTTAATTGAATCATCATTATTGTTAAATGTTAATTAAATATTAATTGATTTTAACTGAAATAATGATGAATTAAATTAAAAAATATCTAATTGGGAGTGTTTGGCAACATGGGCTGTTTGGGTTGGAGCCCAAGCCAATTCCATGTGGGAATAGGGCAACTTGGTTTGCCTATAAAAAGAATAGTGTTTGTGTGTTTTAGAAAAAATTCATTTTTGCCTTTTTGAAAAACAAAAAGAAAAACAAAACACCCCATACACTCACTCCCACGCCACTTTCACCCTTTTGATTGAAAAATCAAATACTCCTTTGCTTCTTGATTTCTTAAGGCCAAGGAGGATCTAGCAAATCCCTCCTTGGTTCTTGGTGGTTGTCTTCGTGTGGACTTCTTGGTTCGATCCTATACTTGGATCGGTAGCAAACACGTTCAGAGACAACATTGGTGGAGCCTCCAAACGTGGGTATGAATCCAAACCTTTGGATTTATTTTTTCTCATTCTTATAAAATATAACTGTAATTTTCTATGCCCTGATTTTGGGTTCTAAGGAACGATCCATGGTTGTAATTTTTTGTTTTCTGCTGCGTAACCGGGTCGTTTCCTAACAGTGATATCAGAGCCTAGGGTACTAGATTTACAGTTATTGAATGGTTGATTACATGTATTTGTTGATAACATGCTGCCTTGATGAATCTGCCATGAAAACCCAGATTTTGTTAAAACTGAAAAATCTGTAAATCCATGTTGAATGAGTAATTGAAATGATAAACTGGTTTAATAATGTGTTGATGAATGTTATATTGGTTGGTTAATATCCTGGTTGAACGTATGCACGTTTGATTTGATTTGGATTCGTGTTTATACACAAAAACTGCAAAAACGCGAACTGTACGAATTGGGGATTTCCAGGTTTTGCCGCGGCGAGGAGCCTCTGGACAGTTTCGCCGCGGCGAAGTCTGTGGCGGCTAGACCTAATTTAAATCCTCGCCGTGGCAAAGATAAAACCTTCACCGCGGCGAAGTATGCAGCAGGGAAGTGCATACTGTAAATCCTCGCCGCGGCGAAGATAAAACCTTCGCCGTGGCGAAGGCTGTAGCTTTTCCAATTCTGTATTTTTTGCAAAGGGACTAATCTGTAGTTTTAATAACCTATAAAGCCAATGTACATTCTGCACATTTAAGAGGGTAATTAATTAATTAACCCACCCAATTCAAAATTGATTATTTTTGAATTGTATGCATTGTACTTGTTTGTATATTGCATGGTGCGCGGTACATGAGCCTTAGACCTAAGGGTGAATGTTTTAAATTATTTTGGGTATGTATGGCTGTAATATTTTAAATAGGGCCTGCGTGTCCTGCCTTCTCTCTTCTTCTTAATGTACATTCTTTTCTCATCTCATTCCCTCGAATGTAAATCGAGGTTTCTAAATTTTTTGATGTAAAATTAGTTTAATATTAATTTTATTGTAAATTTAGAATGATGTTTTTGTAATGTACCTGGAGATGAAGCAAAGGACGAGGCAACCATACTTGAAGACTCAAGATATTTGTTACAGGATCCCTAGGTGACCCACCGATCCCTCTAGGCTCGAGGAGATCGGTTTTAGTTAGGCCATGTACGGGCACGTTTAATATTTTGCTTAGAATGCATGCTAAGGTTGAATGTTGAATAACATGCCAAACAATGTCATTCTAACAAAGATAATAATCTGATGAGACATTAAATAACAAACCCCTCAACTAAGTATATTAAGTCACGAATGCCTTCCATCACCATGGTTTTAATCAAACCACTGTTCGTCGAAACCTTGTTCGCCAAAGCGAAGGGTACACTTCTACCAGTGGGAGGTTAAAATTCATTGGAGTTTTCCTTAATGGTGATGGGTCGACTTAAAATGACGGTTTTGCTTGTTCGCCAAAGCGAAAGTTGATAAACGCGTCATAGGCGAGTAGAGCAGTACACATATTATGTGTACGTGGTGACATGTAGTGTTCACTCTACTGATACGAGAATCACACTTGAGGACAATGGTTGGAGCCATTGGATTGTGTGATTGGCTTGTTGGCTTTTTCACATTTGAGGTTGATAGTGGGAGCTATCAATTGGTGTGGATTAAGTTTGTTGGCCTACCTAATCAACCTATTTTGGCTTGTTCGCCAAAGCGAAGGTTTGAAATGGGCAGGATGGGATCTCGGTTCACTAGGAAAGCCAACGGGCTTTCCCGAGTTAATAGTGAGGGCTATTGGCTTGAGTAAAATAGTGGGAGCATCGTTTAATAAAAGACCATATTAAATAATAATGAACTTTATAATAACTTTATCTTTTCTGCAATTGTAGATTCACCGAAAATGAGTATTATGAACCTGCGACCGATAATCGAAAAAGAAAACAGGTTGGATGGATCCAATTTCTCAGACTGGTATCGTAATCTTCGGATTATACTTAAGTCAGAAAAGAAATTGTATATCCTTGAAAAGCCATACATGGCTGAGCCTGATCCTGATGCCACTCAGGAAGTTAAGGATACTTATCAAAAGTTCCTTGATGATGCTGATAGCGTACAATGCTTGATGTTAGCATCAATGACACCTATGCTGCAAAAGCAGCATGAGAATATGGATGCTTCTTCCATAATTCTACACCTCAAGGAGCTTTACGAAACAAATGCTCGACATGAAAGGTACAAGGTGTCGAAAGCACTGTTTGGGAGTCGTCTGACTGAGGGTGCCCAAGTTGGTCCTCATGTGCTCAAGATGATCGAGCACATAGAGAGGCTTGAGACTTTGGGATGTGGCTTGGATGCAGAATTACAAATGGATTTAATTCTGCAATCCTTGCCTGACTCTTATGCTCCGTTCATAATGAATTTCAATATGAACACGATGGAGAAAACCCTGTCAGAACTTCTGAACATGCTGAGGACTGCAGAGCAGGACTTGAAAAAGTCCAAGCTGTTTCTTGGTTCTTTGCCCGAATAAAGCAAAGGGTAATGACGATTAATTGGTGTTAATCGCGATACTATACACTACCGGTATGATGAGGAGCCTATGGGTCACACACATAGAAGATAATTTAAGAGCCAAGAAGAAAGAAGGGCGTTTCGCTTTTTTAGGCGAAAGAGGGTATTTTGGTAATTTCACGGGTTTGGCAATTAAATTTCTTGAGGTCGTAGCCTTTTATTTAATTTGTTAAAAAATTAAATAAGTAAAATTACGGTTAAATGTGTGTTCGCACATATTTAATTGAATCATCATTATTGTTAAATGTTAATTAAATATTAATTGATTTTAACTGAAATAATGATGAATTAAATTAAAAAATATCTAATTGGGAGTGTTTGGCAACATGGGCTGTTTGGGTTGGAGCCCAAGCCCATTCCATGTGGGAATAAGGCAACTTGGTTTGCCTATAAAAAGAATAGTGTTTGTGTGTTTTAGAAAAAATTCATTTTTGCCTTTTTGAAAAACAAAAAGAAAAACAAAACACCCCATACACTCACTCCCACGCCACTTTCACCCTTTTGATTGAAAAATCAAATACTCCTTTGCTTCTTGATTTCTTAAGGCCAAGGAGGATCTAGCAAATCCCTCCTTGGTTCTTGGTGGTTGTCTTCGTGTGGACTTCTTGGTTCGATCCTATACTTGGATCGGTAGCAAACACGTTCAGAGAGAATATTGGTGGAGCCTCCAAACGTGGGTATGAATCCAAACCTTTGGATTTATTTTTCTGCAGATTCTTATAAAATATAACTGTAATTTTCTATGCCCTGATTTTGGGTTCTAAGGAACGATCCATGGTTGTAATTTTTTGTTTTCCGCTGCACAACCGGGTCGTTTCCTAACACGTCCTCACCTAGATCCTGCAAACACAAAGAGAAACAACGGGGTGAGCACAAAATAATGCTCAGTAAGTAAATCCTCTACTCGTCTATCCCCGTAACTCTTTCTCTTAATTCTTTCCTTACACTCTTCTCATCTCATTTATTTTCTCTTTTATTTCTCTTTCACACAGCTCTCTTTTATTAACTTTTTGTTTTACGTCACGGCCTCATCTTACCAGAGGCACGGTCGAGTGGAGTTCACAAAGCACCAACCCACTCTTCGTGACTTCTACTCATGCTCTCTCTTTATTCTTTCTCATGTTTGCTCATTCTTTCTCACTTGAATGTCACGGCCTCATCTTACCGGAGGCACAGCCGGGTGGAGTTCACAAAGCACCAACCCACTCTTTGTGACTTCTGGGTGGAGTTCACAAAGCACCAACCCATTCTTCATAACTTCTGGGTGGAGTTCACAAAGCACCAACCCATTCTTAGATTTTTCTCATTCTCTTAACTTTTAGAGTAGCTCATTCACAAAGTTCTCAACTCTTTCTCAAACTACTTCTTAATGCACAATTAATGCATAAGGATGGTTCATGCTTAAAGTTTCTTACTTAATGCACTTATGAAATGTACAAATTCAATATTGCATCAAGATAGTCATTTTGCACAAGTCACACTCAAGAAGACATAACTTGAGTTATACACATCGGATTGATACGATTTTGGTCTCGTTTTAAAGCTTAGAGACAGGGCTACAACTTTTATGTTTTTGGTCTAGACCCAGTTCAATCCGTAAGATGCCCAAAAATCACTCAAAAAGTCACAGCTGTGATAGGGCAGTTTGGTAACATGTTTTCACTTAGACATTTCATCAAATATTAGTTGTGCATAAACAAACCCTAATTCAATTATCATTCTATTTATTTCTCAAACCATCCAAAATGAGAGAAAAACTCTCTTGTAGCATCACATACCTACATGGCAAAACACACTCCCAAAAAATTTCTCCAATTCTTCCAATTTCAACCCATCATCAAATCATCACATATACTTCTCATATTCAAATATATCCAACAATAAGCATAATTCATCATACATCTCATCTCAGTTTCTCAATAATCAAAACATATGCATATTTAAAAGAAATCTCTGCTCGAATTCTTAAATTTTAGCTTGAGTTGGATTTTGAGTAGAATTTACTTACCTTGTGCTTGAGTAGTCTCTTATAAACTCTCTACTCTTGTTGGATTCCAATCTTCTCTTAAACCTAAGCACAAACTTCATAAGAACTCAACCTTTACACAAATAAATCATAGATAAAGAGCATGAATCTTTACCTTCTAATGCCTAGAATCAAAACCCTATGAAAAACCACTTAAAAGCCCTCAAAATCCTTGGAGGATTGAATGATAATTTGAGAGAAAATGGGGGAGGTGTGTGGCGGTGGAATGAAGAAAATAAGGGTTTAAAACCCTTAGCACTTTAGTTTATAACCACACTTTCCCATTATGCCCTTATTCTTTCTTAGAAATTCCATCTATGTCCCTTAGTCAATGACCAGAATGCCCTCATTTTTAATGCATTCTCTATGAAATTCTATCTCTTTTCACTCCCCATAATTTCAACTAATTTTGAGTGAAAAGACCATTTTACCCCTAATGAAAGTTTAAGGGATTTTTTTCACATTTCTCTCAAAATAACTTTAACAAAAATTCAACTAAGGGCCAACCAACCAATATTAACAATATATCAACCCAAATAAAAGCAAAACAATAAACATTCAAGCAATACACCATAACTTAGCTACGTACCTCAAGTGGGGCGTTACACTACGGGTCAGACACTTAGAAGATAATTCAAGAATCAACTTGTGAGAAGGGTATTTTCGTTTTTTAGGATGAAAGCGTATTTTGGTAATTTCACAATGCAATTAAATTTGCTAGGGTTCTTGCCTGTATTTAATTTTAATATCAAAATTAAATTAGTGAGATTACATTTAAATATATATCTGTATATATTTAAATGAATTATTATTATTAATTAAATATTAATATATTATTATATATTAATTGATTTTAATTATAATAATAATTAATTAATTAAAATACCATAAAGGGTGTGTTTAGTTGCAAGGGTAAACTAGGGTTGGAGCCCATGGCTATTCCTAAGTAGAATAGGGTTTTAATTGTTGCACTATATAAGTGCAACTTAAAATTAAAACATATGAGAATTATTCATTCAATTAAAACCCTAGCCACCCTATTTCTCTCTCTCTCTCTCTCAAGAAGAAAACTTTTCTTGTTCTTCTTTCTTAATTCTTGAAGCCCTTGATTGTTCTAGGAAAGGTTCTACGGATTATCTTCGTGTGGACTTCTGTGAGTGCGACCCTACTTTGGGTTGATTGGCGAAAAATCACGTGAACAGTGGATGGTGAATAGTAACCTTGGCACAGTAGACTGTGAATAGTAACCATGAACAGTGTTCCTTTCCGAAATCAGAGATATTCGAAGGAGCCTCCAAATGTACATAAGTATTCTAATCCTTGAATGGATTTACTTTATACATATTTTTGTTTATAAACATGTAAACGGTATAATCTATACTCATATCTTGGCAAAGAAAGGTAATTGATTTAATGATTGAATTTTTGTTTTTCACTGCATATGGTAGATCAATTACTTACAATGGTATCAGAGCTTCAGGTATTAGATTATATTGTCTAATTGATGTTTGATAACATGCATATTTGTTTAATAACATGTTATTGCATGATTTGAAGTGTTTTTAAAATCTAGAAAAATTATGTATGTTGAATGTCTTAATTAATCAATTAATTAAATAATGTGTTGATTGAATGTGTATTGGTTGGTTGGTATCCTGGTCGAATGTTTAAGCATTCGTTTTGATTTGGATCCGTGTCATTATGTGAAAAATTACAAAATACGTTATTGTGCCTGATTTACTATTTTGCGACGTTAATTGCATCGAGATTCAAAAAGTGAATCTTGCCGTGGCAAAATAAACCTTCGCCGCGCTGAAATTCCGGAAAAATAGATCTAGCCGTGGCGAAATAAAACTTTGCCGTGGCATAAAACTCTCTAGAACGATTTGTGTTTTCTTGAAGTTCACGGTCGTCGCGGCAAAATAAAACTTTGCTGCAGCGACCATGTGCATGAACTTCGCCGAGGCGAAGAATTTCTTTGTCGTGGCAAGAAACCTATTGTTATGTTTTTGCTTTCCCTTTTTCACACAAGGGCTAAATTGCTATTTTTTGAACCTTTAAAGCCAATAGTCATTCTGCACGTTTAAGGTGGTAACTTGATAATTCATCCCACCCAATTCAAAAATTGATTGTTTTTTAATGTATGCAATGTTCTTGTTTGATAATTGTATGGTGCCTAGTACATGAGCCTTAGACCTATTGTTTATTGTTTATTGGATTTTTATAAACAAATAGGACCTGCGTGTCCTGCCTCTCTCTCTTAAATCTCAATGTATTTCTTCTCCTCATCTCACTACCCTCGTATGTAACGCAAGGTTTCTATTTTATTGATGTAAATTAGAATAGGATTTTTATTATAAAATTATTTGTAATGATCGTGAAGAAGAAACGAAAGAGCTATGAAGAGGAATAACTTGAAGATCCAAGATTTATTTTAAACCCTAGGTTGACCCACCGATTCCTCTAGGCTCGAGGAAATCAGTTTTAGTGGGCCATGTACCGGCACATTTTATTTTGTTTAGAATGCATGCTAAGGTTGAATGTTTAATAACATGTCAAACAATGACATTCTAACAAAGATATTAATCTGGTGAGACATTAAATAAAAACCTTTAAATAAGATATAGTAAGTCACGTATGCCTTCCATCACCATAGTTTTAATCAAACCACTGTTCGTCGAAACCTTGTTTGCCACAGCGAAGGGTACACTTCTACCAGTGGGAGGTTAAAATTCATTGGAGTTTTCCTTAATGATGATGGGTCGATTTAAAATGACAGTTTTGCTTGTTCACCACAGTGAAGGTTGATAAACACGTCATAGGCATAGTAGAGAAGTACACATGTTGAGTGTATGTGGCAACATGTAGTGTCCATTCTACTGATACTCGGAATCACACTTGAGGATGATGGCTAGGCCGTTGGATTGTGTGATTGGCTTACTTCACATTTGAGGTTGGTAGTAGGAGCTATCAACTGATGTAGATTAAGTTTGTTGGTTTACCTAATCAACCCATTTTGGCTTGTTCGCCACAACCAAGGTTTGAAATGGGCTAGATGGGATCTCAGTCCACTAGGAAAGCCAAGGGCTTTCCCAAGTTAATAGTGAGGGCTATTGGCTTAAGGAAAATAGTGAGAGTGTTTTTTAATAAAAGAGCATATTAAGAAATAATAAACATTATATTGACTTTACTTTTCTGAATTGTAGATTCACTTAAAAATGAGCAGTATGAACCTACGATTGATAATCAAGAAAGAAAACAAGTTGGTGGATCCAATTTCTCGGACTGGTATCGTAATCTTTGTATTATACTTAAGTCCGAAAAGAAATTTTATATTCTTGATAAGCCATACATGGCTGAGCCTGATCCTAATGCCACTTAGGAAATAAAGGATACTTATCAAAAGTTCATTGATGATGATGATGGCATTCAATACTTGATGTTAGTATCGATGACACCAGTGTTGCAAAAGCAGCATAAGAATATGGATGCTGCTGCCATTATTCTACACCTCAAGAAGCTTTACGAAGGGAATGCTCAACATGAGAGGTATAAGGTGTTAGAAGCACTGTATGGAAGTCGCCTGACCGAGGGAGCCCAAATTGGCCCTCATGTGCTCAAAATGATCGAGCACATGGAAAGGCTTGAGACTTTGGGGTTTGAGTTGGATGCAGAATTACAAGTGGATTTAATTCTGCAATCCTTGCCTGACTTTTATGCATCGTTCATAATGAACTTCAATATGAACGCTATGGTGAAAACCCTGTCGGAGCTTTTGAACATGCTAAGGATTGCAGAGCAGGACTTAAAGAAGTCCAAGCCTATTTTGCTGGTAGCTACCTGTAAGTAATTGATCTACCATACGTAACGGAAAACAAAAATTCAATTGGTAAATCAATTACCATTCTTTGCCTAGATCTGAGTATAGATTATACCGTGTAATATTCTTTCTGGCTAGTATACTTACGAGGTATAAAATGAAAACTCACTAAATATATCATAGAAAAACATATATGGATATATGTACAAGGTAGTGGGCCCAAAAATAGCATTAGTTTTATATACAAATCTCTACATCGAGTACCATAGTCACAGAAATAAACTCAAAAATACAGTCTGATACTGTTGCCTTTCTCCTCCGCTACTTGATGTCCCATCCGACTGCATCTCATCTACTACCAGCAAAAACAGTGAAATCAATAGGCTGAGCACTAATTGATCAGTAAGTAAACCCACAACACTTCTATTCTTTCTCCGTTACTCAGATTCTAAATTTTCTTTTCTTACACCAAACTTCTCTATTCTTCTCTATTTTCTACGATTCTAGTTTCTTACTTACCGATATGTAAGCACCAATAGGGAAACCAACTCGGGATAGTAGAAATAACATGATGCATATGCACAAATGCATAAACTTTTTCTATGCAATGCATTTTCTTTTCTGTTTTTCTGTTTTCTTATTTTGTTTTTCTTTCTTTTATGCATTTCTTTCTTCTTCTATTTCTATTCTTTCTTTTCTGTTTCTATTCTTTCTTGCCTTTTCTATTCTTTTCTTTCTTTTCTTTTCCATTCTTTTCTTTCTTTTCTTTTTTATTCTTTTCTTTCTTTTTCTTTTCTATTCTTTTCTTTCTTTCTTTTCTATTCTTTCTTTGCCGATCGGACTCAGTTGAGGCATGGATTCTGAACCCTGGCCATATGAGTGTATTCTCAAATTCTTTCTTGGGTACAATCCTCATCCACATGCACTTTTTACGGACTGTACAAATTCTTCTTTCTTATTCTGAGGCCACTCACTACAGGCGGCGTGCATGCGGGGTTATTCTTCTCTGTCACTCATGGCTCCCCATCGCAAAAACCTTCTCTTCTCTTCTCTTTTTATATTTCTTTAAGTAAAATTCAGATTTGAATTGTTCTTTAATTATATTTCTTAAAACAATAATTCTACATTTAATTGCTTTTCTTTCTTTCTCTTTATTCTTTAATGTTCTCATACATTTATATGTGCATGTAAATATGCTCATTCTTTTCTATTCTTTCTAAACGCAAATGTAAGAATGTAAGAATGTATTATGGCATATAGAGATATCATCATGGAACTAGTTATCTCTACCAACAACATTTCCATAACAAAGTAATAATCCAACATACTCATGTATATGCACTTTCTTTGACATTTCATCAACACCTTACATGCACATACAAGCCTTAAATTGGTTACACTTCCACATATCTCTCAAGTCACCAAAATTGGACCAAACGACTCCCTCAAGCTAGCAATCAACCTAGCCGAATTTCATCCTTCACCCTTCCACATCCATTCTTTCATTTTTCATACAAAATCCCATCAACTCAACACATACAAATACATCACTTCTCATCACATACCAATAAATCAATTCTCATCACATACTAATAAATCAATTCTCATCACATACTAATAAGTCACTTCTCATCACATACTAATAAATTACTTCTCATCACATATAATAAATTACTTCTCATGGCCATGAAATTCACATATCAAACGACCTCAATTTGCAATCCATAATCTCATCATCCAAACACACATACAACATATAAAAATTTCTCTACACAAGTATTTATCCAATCAAAGCTAAAGTTGGATTTACTTACCTTGAATTTGAGCAACTCCAACACTATAATCTCTCTTTGGTAGAATTCCCTTTCCTCTTAAACCCTAAGCATATAAAACCATAAGAATTCAAAACTTTAAAATTTAATCACACATCTTGGTGCAAGAATCTGACCTTTGGATGCTTAGGATTGAAAATCTATCAAAATTGAATTAAAATCCTATGAATTTCCTTTAAAATTGAGTGAAGAAATTTGAGAGAATTTTAGGGTGAAGGTGGCATGAACTATGGGTAGAGTAGCTAGGGTTTCTCTTCTTGAACTCTTATTACATATATATATATATTTTACCCTTGCACTTTCTAAAAATTCCATCTATGTCCCTTAGTCAATTGCAAAAATGCCCTAATTTTTATTAACTTCTCCATGTAATTCTACTTCTTTTCACTCCCCACTTTTTCAACTAATTATGAGTGAAAATACCATTTTACCCCCAATGAAGGTTTAAGGAATTTTCTTCTCACTTGTCCAAGATAACTTAAACAAAATTCAACTAAGGGTATTAGGGCATAAATAAAGCTACGTACCTTGATGTGGGCGTTACATACAGTTTACATGTTTATAAACAAAAATCTATATAAAGTAAATCCATTCAAGGATTAGAATACTTACGTACGTTTGGATACTCCTTCGAATATCTATGATTTCGGATAGGAACTGTAATAACTGCTTCATACTAGGATACTCATAGAAATACATCAAGTAAAATACATTTATATTAGCAAAAGTAAATGGGCCCAAACTTTTCTTTTAATACATATAATCATTCTTTATACAAAGTAAGGTATCATTTATAAAAGTTATCAAAAACAGTGGACAGTGTAGCTATTGCTCCTCGCTTGCTGACGCCCATCCGACCGCATCCTCACCTAGATCCTTCAAATACAAAAAGAAACAATGGGATGAGCACAAAATAATGCTCAGTAAGTAAATCCTCTTCTCGTCTGTCCCCGTAACTCTTTCTCTTAATTCTTTCCTTACACTCTTCTCATCTTATTTATTTTCTCTTTCTGTTTCTCTTTCACATAGCTTTTTTCTATTAACTTTCTGTTTCTCTTTCACATAACTCTTTTCTATTAACTTTCTGTTGTATGTCACGGCCTCATCTTACCAGAGGCTGGCTGAGTGGAGTTCACAAAGCACCAACCCACTCTTCGTGACTTCTACTCATGCTCTCTCTTTATTCTTTCTCATGTTTGCTCATTCTTTCTCACTTGAATGTCACGACCTCATCTTACCGAAGGCACGGTCGGGTGGAGTTCACAAAGCACCAACCCACTCTTCGTGACTTCTGGGTGGAGTTCACAAAGCACCAACCCATTCTTCGTGACCTCCGGGTGGAGTTCACAAAGCACCAACCCATTCTTTGTAACTTCCGGGTGGAGTTCACAAAGCACCAACCCATTCTTAGATTTTCTCATTCTCTTTACTTTTAGAGTAGCCCATTCACAAAGTTCTCTACTCTTTCTCAAACTACTCCTCAATGCACAATTAATGCATAAGGATGGTTCATGCTTAAAGTTTCTTACTTAATGCACTTATGAAATGCACAAATGCAATATTGCATCAAAAACAGTCATTCTGCGCAGGTCACACTCAAGAAGGCATAACTTTAGTTATACACATCGGATTGCTACGATATTTGTCTCGTTTTAAAGCTTAGAGATAGGCGATAACTTTTATGTTTCAGTCTAAACCCAGTTCAATTCTTAAGATACCCAAAAATCGCTCAGAAGGTTACGGCTGTGATAGGGCAGTTTGGTAACATGTTTTCACTTAGGCATTTCATCAAGCAACTAATGTGCATACAAGAACTCTACTTAACTATAACTTTTCTTCTCTTCTTAACCATCCAAAATGGGAGGAAAACTCCCTCATATAGTCATAATTCCTGCCAAGGAAAACACTCCCAAAAATATTCATGCAAACTCCTCCAACTTTAACTTAATTTCAATCTCTCTTCACACATCAAACACTTCTCATAATTAAAGTGTATTCAACAACCACAAAGCAAATATTCATCTCAACTCAAGTCTCAATAACATAACATATGCATATTTAAAAGAAATCTCTACTCACTTGAATTCTTAAATTTTAGCTTGAGTTGGATTTTGAGTGGAATTTACTTACCTTGTGCTTGAGTAATCTCTCCTAAGCTCTCTACTCTTGTTGGATTCCAATCTTCTCTTAACTCTAAGCATAAACTTCATAAGAACTCAACTTTTACACAAATAAAACATAGATAAAGAGCATGAATTCTTACCTTTTGATGCCTTGAATCAAAACCCCATGAAAATCTACTCAAAAGCCCTCAAATTCCTTGGAGAAGTGAATGAAAATTTGAGAGAAAAAAGGAGGAGGAGTGTGGGGCGTGGAATGAACGAAAATAAGGGTTTCAAACCCTAACACTTTAATTTATAACCACACTTTCCCATTTTGCCCTTGCTCTTTCTTGGAAATTCTATCTATGTCCCTTAGTCAATTACAATAATGCCCTCATATTTAATGCATTCTCTATGAAATTCTATCTCTTTTCACTCCGCACAATTTCAACTAATTTTGAGTGAAAAGACCATTTTACCCCTAATGAAAGTTTAAGGGATTTTCTTCATATTTTTCTCAAAATAACTCTAGCAAAATTCAACTAAGGGCCAACCAAACAATATTAATAATATATCAACCCAAATAAAAGCTAAATAATAAATATTCAAGTAATACACCACAACTTAGCTACGTACCTCAAGTGGGGCGTTACAGGAACATTGTTCATGATACTATTCATAGTCTACTGTTCACGTGATTTTTCGCCAATCAATCCAAAGTAAGATCGCACTCACGGAAGTCCACATGAAGATAATCCACAGAACCCCTGATTATTTTGCTAGAACAATCAAGGGCTTCAAGAATCAAGAAAGAAGAACAAGAAAAATTTTCTTCTCGAGAGATAGAGAGATAGGGTGGCTAGGGTTTTAATTGAATGAATAAATCTCCCTTGTTTTAATTTTAAGTTGCACTTATATAGTGCAACAATTAAAACCCTATTCCACTTAAGATAGCCATGGCTCCAACCCTAGTTCACCCTTGCAACCAAACACACCCTTTATGGTATTTTAATTAATTAATTATTATTATAATTAAAATCAATTAATATATAATAATATATTAACATTCAATTAATAATAATAATTCATTTAAATATATAAATAGATATATTTAAATATAATATCACTAATTTAATTTTAGTATTAAAATTAAATACAAGCAACAACCTCAGCAAATTTAATTGCACTGTGAGATTACCAAAGTACCCTTTCATCCTAAAAGACGAAAATACCCTTCTCAGAAATTGATTCTTAAATGATCTTCTAAGTGTGTGACTCGTAGGTTCCTCATCATATCGGCAGTGTATAGTATCGTGATTAACATCAACTAATCTTCTCACTACACACAGACCAAGATTGGCCCCTAGCAAGGCATCATGGCCACCACTGACAGATTCAGATTCAGCGAAACTGCAACTTATCAACGGTATGGTTACTGTGCAATCAAATAATTTCATCAACTATTATCTCATCAAGACTAAGGTATAGAAATAGTGTCAACCTCAGATATCCTCGACATGTTTGTATTCAGTTACTGGACCAATGACAAGAATATTAAATTGGATTGAGCATCAACTCAATCCCACTATGGCAACAGATTTAGTGTCACTGCCATTTACTGAATTACCTAATGAGGTAACTTCTCCCTTACCCAGAAGTGATGAATCCTTTGTCGATCCACCATAGTCTCGATACACTTCTCAATGTAGCCAATCACTACCGTATTGATAACTCTGAATAGAACTACGTTGGGCTAGTGTCAAACTACACCAATTTGTGCACAAGGCGCTCCAGTGATCTCAAGTCTAAGGATCACATGCACCACCATCCGTTAGAGGATTTATTCCTTAGACATTGGGGTTACCATCCATATGGAATCCTCTGGTGGGTCTGTCCAGTGAACTTGCCTCTAGCAAGCACCCATGCATTGTACCAGGTTGTCGGCAAACAACCTTGACAAGTGAGATCAGTCACTGCCTTTCGACACGGTCATTCAATACAATGATAGCTTTACCGTATTATATGTGTCCTTGGTTAGAATAATACTGAGGCTACGGACGTTTCTAGAATAGCCACCATATGTGATCATAAGGTTCTCACCATCAAGATTTAAAACACTTGATACTCTCGTCACAGTTCTACCATCCTAAGGACATATATCATTACATACATGATATAGAAGAATATGCCTTTTATTGATAAATAAACATTTATTACAGAGTCAATTTTACAATAATTGATTGGCTCTAGGGCACTTACTCTAACACTGCCAATAAAGGAAAGGGTAAGGGCAAGGAAAAGGCCAAGGCCAAGCCTAAAGGACAGAATGCTCTCAAGCCTACGGGTGGCATTGGGAAAGGTGGGAAGGTAGTCTGCTTCTATTGTGGCAAGCTTGGCCACTGGAGGAAACACTACAAGGCTTTCCTCGCAAATAAGAAGAAGTCAGATGCTTCGACTTTAGGTATGTTTATCGTTGAGATTAACTTCTCTCCTTCAAAATCTTGGGTCATTGACACAGGATGTGGTACTCACATTTGTACTGAAGTGTGGGGACTAAGGCAGGGTAGATTGCTTACCAAGGGAAAAATGGACCTACAAGTTGGAAATGGAGCACAAGTGGCTACATTAGCTGTAGGGACTTATTTTTTTTCTTTGCCTTCAGGCTTATTATTAGAACTCAAAGACTGTTATTTTGTACCTGCGATTTCTAGAAACATTATTTCAGTATTTGCTTTGGATAATATAAGATATCGTTTTGAGATTTCTAATGGATTGTTGTCCTTTAGTTTGAATGGTATTCTATTTGGAATTGCAAGGTTATATAACAGATTATATGTTCTTGATTTGAACAATAAGGATATTCTCAACGTTGAAACTAAGAAAGCTAAACATAGCGAACAAAACCATACATACCTCTAGCATTGTAGATTGGGTCATGTTAATCAGACTCGCATTGCAAAACTTCAAAGGGATGGAGTTTTGGACCCTTTTGACTTCCAGTCATTTAAGGTATGGGAGTCATGCCTTTTAGGCAAGATGACCAAGTCACCTTTCACAAGACAAAGTGAAAAGGCTACTGAACTATTAGGCATTATCCATAGTGATGTATGTGGTCCACTAATAGTTGAAGCCAAAGGTGGATATTCCTACTTCATCATATTTACTGATGATTTTAGTAGATATGTTTATGTCTACCTCATAAGACATGAATTTGAAGTCTTTGATAAGTTCAAAGAATTTAGGAATGAAGTACAAAATATGTTGGGCAAAAGTATTAAAGCATTTCAGTCAGATCGGGGAGGTGAATACTTAAGCTCAGGGTTTTCTGAATCCCTGAAGGAATGTGGGCTAGTATCACAACTCACCCCTCCGTATACACCCCAACATAATAGAGTGTCTGAAAGGAGGAATATGACCTTACTTGACATGGTTAGGTCCATCATGAGTTGTAATGATTTACCTGCATCATTCCGAGGTTATGCTCTAGAGACTGCAACTCACATTTTGAATCGTGTGCCGTCAAAGTCTGTTGACAAGACTCCATTTCAACTATGGAATGGGCGAAAGCCCAATTTGTCTTATCTAAGGATTTGGGGTTGCGAAGCTTATGTCAAGAAATTGACTTCGAACAAGCTAGGCCCAAAATCTTACAAATGTATATTTGTGGGGTATCCTAAAGAGACCAAAAGATACTATTTCTACCATCTAGAAGTGCGTAAAATTTTTGTTGTTCGTATTTGTGTCTTCCTAGAAAATAATTTTTTTTCTAAGAAGTACTAGTGGGAGAAAAGTAGAACTCGATGAAATTCTAGAGCCACAAGATATACTAGACGAAGGACGGGAAGATGTGCCATAAGCAGTTGTTGAACATCAGGAGGAGGTTACTTCACAACTTGTGGATCAAAGTAAACCACCTCAAGTAGCATAGGAGTTACGTAGATCTGGGAGAGTACGCCATGATCCTGAGAGATACGGTTATCTCATGACTTAACATGGTGACGTACTTGTCTACCAGGATGATGAACCCATAACCTACGAAGACGCTATATCGGATCCAGATTCCATTAAATAGCTAGAAGTCATGAAATCTGAGATGGACTCCATGTACCAGAACCAAGTATGGTTTCTAGTGGAACCATCTGAAGGGGTAAAACCCATAGGGTGTAAATGGGTCTTCAAGAAGAAGACTAACATGGATGGCAAGGTGCACCCTCATAAAGCACGACTGGTTACCAAAGGTTTCAAACAAATTCATGGTATTGACTATGAGGAAACCTTTTTGCTAGTTGCCATGATTAAATCCATCCGGATTTAACTTGCGATTATTGCATATCATGATTATGAGATTTGGCAAATGGATGTCAAAACGGCTTTCCTAAATAGAAATCTTGAAGAGGATGTGTATATGACACAACCTGATGGTTCGTTCTTGATGGGCAAGCTAAGAAGGTATGTAAGTTGCAAAGATGCATTTACAGACTCAGGCAAGCTTCAAGGAGCTGGAACATTCATTTTGATGAAGCCATAAAAGAATTCGGTTTTATCAAGAATGAAGATGAGCCTTATGTTTACAAGAAAATGAGTGGGAGCGCAGTGGCATTCCTAGTGTTGTATGTCGATGACATACTTTTGATCGGGAATGATATACCAAACTTGCAGTCGGTAAAGACTTGACTATCCAAGTGCTTCTCCATGAAAGACTTAGGAGAAACAGTCTACATCCTCAGAATAAAGACCTACCGAGATAGATCACGTAGGTTGCTTGGCCTAAGTCAGAATACATACATTGACAAGGTACTGAAGAGATTCAGTATGGAAGAATCCAAGAAGGGATTTCTTCTGATGTCACATAGTGTCTCTCTCTCTAAGGATATGTGTCCTAAAACACACGATGAGAGAGATAGAATGAAGAGGATCCCATATCCGTCAATAATTGGATCCATCATGTATGCCATGTTATGTACTCAGATTGATGTCTCATGTGCATTAAGCACTTGTAGTAGATATCAATCGGATCTAGTGAGCATCACTGGACAGCTTTCAAGAACATCCTTAGGTACCTGAAGAGGACTAAGGACATGTTCTTGGTTTATGGAAGGGAAGATGAGCTCACTGTAAGAGGATATAGTGATGCCAGTTTCCAAACAGATAAAGATGATTATGGATCGCAATTAGGGTTTGTATTTTGTCTCAATGGGGGTGTAGTGAGCTGGAAGAGCCCCAAGCAAGGCACTGAGTGGACTCTACAATTGAGGCTGAGTATATTACATTATCCGATACGGCCCAGGAGGTAGTCAGGATTAAGAAGTTCATCACCAAACTTGGTGTGGTTTCCATGATTGTTGATCCGATAGATATCTATTGTGACAACAATAGAGCAACTACTCAAGCAAAGGAACCACGGTCTCACCAGAAATCTAGACACATACTGAGACGTTTTCATCTCATTAGAGAAATGGTTGAGAGGAAAGATGTACAGATCAGTAAAATGCATACAAATGACAATCTCGCCGATCCACTGACGAAGCCTCTGTCACATCAGAAGCATGAAAAACACTTAAGGTCATTTGTTATTAAATACATGAATGATGGCTATAGTACAAGTTGGAGATTGTTAGAGTAGGTGCCCTAGAGCCAATCAATTATTGTAATATTGACTTTGTAATAAGTGTTTATTTAACAATAAAAGGCATATTCTTTTATATCGTGTATGTAATGATATATATCCTTAGGATGGTAGAACCATGACGAGGGTATCAAGTGTTTCAAATCTTGATAGTGAGAACCCTATCATCACATATGGTGGCCATTCTAGAAACGTCTGTAGCCCTAGTATTATTCTAACCAAGGACATAGATAATACGGTAAAGCTATCATAGTGTTGAACGACCCTGTCGAAAGGCAGTGATTGATCTCACTTGTCAAGGTTGTTTGCCGACAACCTGGTGCAATGCATGGGTGCTTGCTAGAGGCAAGTTCAACGGGCAGACCCACCAGGGGATTCCATATGGATGGTAACCCCAATGTCTATAGAATAAATCCTCTAACGGATGGTGGTGCATGTGATCCTTAGACTTGAGATCACCGGAGCGCCTTGTGCACAAATTGGTGTAGTTTGACACTAGCCCAATGTAGTTCTATTCAGAGCTATCAATACGGTAGTGATTGGCTACATTGAGAAGTGTATCGAGACTATGGTGGATCGACAAAGGATTCATCACTCTGGTACGGGAGAAGTTATCTCATTAGGTAATTCAGTAAATGGCAATGACACTAAATCTATTGCCACAGTGGGATTGAGTTGATGCTCAATCCAATTTAATATTCCTATCATTCGTCCAATAGCTGAATACAAACATGTCGAGGATATCTGATGTTGACACTATTTCTGTACCTCAGCCTCGATGAGATAACAGTTGATAAAAGGATTTGATTGCACAATAACCAAACCATGGACAGGTTGCAGTTTCGATGAATCCTAATATATCAAGTGGCGATAATGCCTTGCTAGGGGTCAATCTTGGTCTATGTGTAGTGAGACGATTAATTGGTGTTAATCACGATACTACTCACTGCCGATATGATAAGGAGACTAAGGGTCACACCCTTAGAAGATAATTTAAGAATCAACTTGTGAGAATGGTATTTTCGTCTTTCAAGATGAAAGGGTATTTTGGTAATTTTACAATGCAATTTAATTTGCTGAGGTTGGTGCCTATATTTAATTTTAATATTAAAATTATATTAGTGAGATTACATTTAAATATATCTTTGTATATATTTAAATGAATTATTATTATTAATTAAATATTAATATATTATTAAATATTAATTGATTTTAATTATAATAATAATTAATTAATTAAATACCGTAAAGGGTGTGTTTGGTTGCAAGGGTAAACTAGGGTTAGAGCCCATGGCTATTCCTAAGTGAAATAAAGTTTTAATTTAATTGTTGCACTATATAAGTGCATCTTAAAATTAAAACATATGAGAATTATTCATTCAATTAAAGCCTAGTCATCCTATTTGTCTCTCACTCTCTCAAGAATAAAACTTTTCTTGTTCTTCTTTCTTGATTCTTGAAGCTCTTGATTGTTCTAGCAAAACAATCAAGGGTTCTGCGGATTATCTTCGTGTGGACTTCCATGAGTGTGATCCTACTTTGGATCGATTGGCGAAAAATCACGTGAACAATAGACTGTGAACAGTACAATGAGCAGTAACCGTGAATAGTATCGTGAACAGTGTTCATATATGAAATAAGAGATATTTGAAGGAGCCTCCAAATGTACGTAAGTATTCTAATCCTTGAATGGATTAACTTTATACAGATTTTTATTTATAAACATGTAAACAGTATAGTCTATACTCAAATCTTGGCAAAGAAAGGTAATTGATATACCGATTGAATTTTTGTTTTCCGCTACATATGGTAGATCAATTACTTACACTTAAATCATCTAGTACCTGTAAAATAGTAAAATAACTGAGTGAGCACTAATTGCTCAGTAAGTAACCTAAACTGCACTACTGTTTTTCCTTCGTTACTCATATTATGACTTTCTTTTTCTTACTTTGATTTTTTTTGATATGTTGCATTCTTTTCTAATATTCTGCATTCTTTTCTGCTATTCTGTATTCTTTTCTGATATTCTAATTTGCTACTTATCAATGTGCAAAGACGATGAATAAAACTGTACATTGTCGAGCACATAAGTAATGCTAAATCATGCAAGTAGCATATCACATATGCAAAATAAAAAACTTTCCTGAGAAAAGGACTTTCTTTTCTTTTCTGTTTTCTGTCTCTTATGTTGTATCTCTTTCTTTTCTTTTCTGTTCTCTGTCTGTCTCTTATATTGTATCCCTTTCTTTTCTTTTCTGTTTTTTGTTTGTCTCTTATGTTGTATCTCTTTCTTTTCTTTTTTGTTTCTCTTTCTTATTCTGTTCTGATTTGCCGATCGGACTAGGTTGAGGCATGGATTTGGAACCCTAGCCGTGTGAGTGTTTACTGGGTACAATCCTCATCTGCATGCACTGTTGACAGACTATACTAATTTTGTTCTACTGATCTAAGGCCGCTCACTGATGGCGGCGTGCATGTAGGTATTTTCTACTAGGTACAATCCTCATCCACATACACTGCTGATGGAGTGCACAAATGTTGTATCTCTCTGCTGAGGCCGCTCACTGATGGTGGCGTGCATGTGGGCATCTCTGTCACTCACGGGTTCCCCATCGCAACAACCTTATAACATAACATGTTGTAGAAAGAGAACAGAAAGAGATACTATACACATTACCAAATAAATTTCCAAGCTATGGAAATTCTACACGTGCATTCTTTAGTAAATGAGAAAATATATGTACTTGCATGTTAGCTCAAAAGAAAACAAGAAGCCACTTTCTTTTCTTTCTTTTTCTCATTCTTTGCTAACACATTCTTTATTATTCTAATTTACCAAATCAAGGCTATATATAAATCATATGCACAATATATGCATGATCAAACCCATTTTTTGATGTTCTTTCCAAGTTCACATACACAACCTCGAAAATTCATTATGGCATAATGGTATGTCATAACATATTCTACCATTTTCTACTATCACAAATGCCATATCAAAGTAACACTTTAACATGCAATTCTTCTCTAACACTTTCATGTGCTATTCAAGAAGTAGGAAAGGTTCAAGTAACTAGAACCAAGCACTAAGGGCCATTTCCCTTATGGAACTACATGACAAAGTGATATTCTAAATTTTTCCATAACAATATGCACTCTTGAATACTAACATTTGCACTTGGTTAAGCCTAACATAATCTACTTCAATT
Source organism: Pistacia integerrima (assembly GCA_026225825.1). Taxonomy (NCBI): domain Eukaryota; kingdom Viridiplantae; phylum Streptophyta; class Magnoliopsida; order Sapindales; family Anacardiaceae; genus Pistacia; species Pistacia integerrima. The sequence goes on from CM047749.1 coordinate 41,752,561, forward strand.
CTTGCCTTTCTCTAACCCTTTCTTCAATAGGGTTTTGCCAACTCATGCATACATTTTCTCTTTGGATTTTCATCAAACATTTCATATGTACCTGCAACTACCATGTTGGCTACACTTCCACATCTCTCTAAACCCACCAAAATTTGAGCCAAAAACTCACAAACTATAGGATCAAACCTGGCCATTTTCAACAATTCTCAACACTTCACAATTTCATCAATAATTCTTCCATAATTCCACTAATTCATCACATACTCATACACTACTTCCCATGGCTGGAAATTATGCATCATTAAATATCAAAAACAGCCAACAATTCTCTTACAATCACATAAAAACATGCATGAATCATTCTACACAAGACTTGTTCAAATAAAGGCTAAAATTAGGTCTACTTGTTAGTAAATGGTCTTATATATGCAACGGAAACAAAAAAAATAATACAAGGATCATTTACATGAGGCAAGATCAAGGGTATAATTTTACAATTTCTATTAAAGTAAAATCTGCACAAAAAGGTTAATCATGAGTTAAAAGAATCATACGCACATTTGGAGGCTCCACCACGTTTGTCTTTGAACGTTTTTGCTACCCACCCAAGCGTAGGATCGAACCGACGTAGTCCACACCAAGACAATCACAAAGAACCAAAGAGGGATTTGCTAGATCCTCTTTGGCTTTAAGATTAAAGAAGAAGGAAATCAAATTTAATTGATTTGTGACAAAAATGTTTCTGCCGTGGGAGAGTCAAGGGAGATCTTTGTGTTTTTGTTTTTTTTCAAGAGAATGAAATAATGAAAAAGTCTAATATTTTACAAAGAAACATTTTTCTTTTATAGTAAAAACTAGTGTCCTATTCCCATTTGGAATAGGCTTGGGCTCCAACCCAAACATCCCATGTTACCAAATACTCCCTAATTAGATATTTTATTTATTTCATCATTATCTCAATTAAACTGAATTAATATATATATTTAATCTATATATTAACATTTAACAATAATGATGATTTAATTAAATATATGCGAACACATATTTAAATGTAATTTCACTTATTTAATTTTTCTAATAAATTAAATAAAGGCTACGACCTCAGCACATTTAAACGTAATTTCACTTATTTAATCCTCTATGTGTGTGACCCATAGGCTCCTCATAATATAAGTAGTGTATAGTATCGCGATTAATACCAATTAATCGTCTTACTATATATAGACCAAGATTGGCCCCTAGCAAGGCATCATGGCTACCCGATAGATTCGAATTCAGCAAAATAACTACCTGTGAACGATATGGTTACCGTACAATTTGATCCTTTCATCATACATTATCTCGACGAGACGAAGACATAGAAATAGTGTCAACCTTCAGTTACTCTCGATATTATGTATTCAGTTTCTGAACCAATGACCTGTATTATAATCTGGATAGACAACAACTCAATCCCTGTGGCCCACGATTTTAGTGTCATTGTCATATACTGAATTGCGCCATGAGATAACTTCTCCCATACCCGAGAGTGATGAATCCTCTATCAATCCACCATAGTCTTGATACACTCCTCGATGCAACCAATCAGCACTGTATTGATAGCTCTGAAAAGAACTGTGTTAGGCTAGTGTCAAACTACACCAATCAGTGCATAAGGCGCTTTGGTGATCTCAAGTCTAAGGATCACATGCACCACCATTCGTTAAAGGATCTGTTCCATAGACACTAGGGTTACCATCCATATGGAATCCTTTAATGGGTCAGTCCAGTGAACTTGTTGCGGTGTAATCGCCTATAGCAAGCACCCATGTGTTGCACCAGGATGTCACCAAACAACCTTGACAAGTGAGATCAATCATTGCCTTTCGACAGGGTCGTTCAACACTTTGATAGCCTTACCATATTATCTGTGCCCTTATTTTAGAATAATACTAGGGCTACGGACGTTTCTAGAATGGCCACCATATGGGCTCATAGGGTTCTCACTATCAAGATTTGAAACACTTGATACCCTCGTCACGGTTCTACCATTCTAAAGACATATATTAATACATATTGCAATAATAATGATTTACGCGGTATAGAATAAAATGCCTTTTATTGATTAATGAACATTATTACAAAGAGTCAATTCTACAATAATTGATTGGCTCTAGGCATCTACTCTAACAATCTCCCACTTGCACTATAGCCAATCATTCATGTATTTAATACCAAATGATCTCAAGTGCCTGTCATGCTTCTGCTACGACAGAGGCTTCGTTAGTTGATCTGCGAGTTTGTCGTCAGTATGCACTTTACTAATCTGCATGTCTTTCCTCTCAACTATCTCTCTGATGAGATGGAATCGTCTGAGTATGTGTCTAGATTTCTGATGAGACCGTGGTTCCCTGGCTTGAGCAATTGCTCCATTGTTGTCACAATAGATGTCTATAGGATCAATAATCGTAGGAACCACACCAAGTTCAGTAATGAACTTCTTAGTCTAGACTGCCTTCTTGGCTGCATCTAACAATGCAATATACTCAGCTTCCATTGTAGAGTCCACTATAGTGCTTTGCTTGGAGCTCTTCCAGCTCACTACACCGCCATTGAGACAAAATACAAACCCTGATTGCGATCAATAATCATCTTTGTCCGTTTAGAAACTAGCATCGCTGTATCCTCTTATAGTGAGCTCATCTTCCCCTCCATAAACCAAGAACATATCCTTAGTCTTCTTCAGGTACTTAAGAATATTCTTGACAACCATCCAGTGACGCTCACGGATCCGATTGATATCTACTACAAGTGTTTAAAGCACATGAGACATCAATCCGAGTACATAGCATGGCATACATGATGGATCCAATTGTTGATGGATATGGGATCCTCTTCATCCTATCTCTCTCATCTTGTGTTTTAGGACACAATTCATTAGAGAGATAAACACCATGTGACATCAGAAGAAATCCTTTCTTGGATTCTTCCATACTGAATCTTTTCAGTACTTTGTCAATGTATGCACTCTAACTTAGGCCAAGCAACCTGTGCGATTTATCACGATAGATCTTTATACCAAGGATGTAGACTGTTTCCCCTAAGTCCTTCATGGAGAAGCACTTGTGATAATCCGTAAATTATACAGTTTTTATTTGATCTTTTTGTCGGATTTCAGGTACTTTCTAGTGCATTTTTACCTAAATTGGTGCTTAATTCTTTACTTTTCGTGTTTCAGGTTAAAATGGACTTTTTGAGCGAATAAAGACAAAATTGGATAGTTTTGACTCAGAATTGAGTGGATTTCAGAAGATAGGAGAGTTCCGGAGCAGGACAATGCACGATGAAGCTTGTTTCCAAGGTAGAGAGCCGAAAATCGAAGAATCGAACGAAGAGGCAAGCAGAGTGGCAATTCTGTAAATTTCAGAACTTTGGAAGGAGCTTCGCCCCGGCGAAGAAATTGTCTTCGCCACGGCGAAATTAGGCGGAGACGATTTGGAATCTTTCATTCTTCGCCGCGGCGACAGTCAAATTAGTCAGTTTTGTAAATGCACAGTTTCGCATGTGCGTGTTTTTGGACTTAGTATAAAAGAAAAACTTTATCTTTTGTAAGAAGGAGTCTTCAGCTTTCTAGGTTTAGCCGTTTTTACACTTTTCTTAGAGTAAAGCTTGTAGTTTTTCGGATTGTTGAAGGGAAGATTCAGATTTTTGCTAGAAGAGTCAACTTTTGGGAAGATCTCTTATCTTTCATCTCATTTTCATTATGTTTAACTTGTTTATTTCTATTTTTCGTTTTTGTAGTATTAATTTAGCTATGAACTAATCTTCTATGGGTTAGGGTTTTGATTGTAGTTTGGATTTTATATGGGTTAATTACTTGATGGTTTTATTTCCACATGAATAAGTTTTGGTTGTGTGTTACTCTGATTTTAAACGCTGAATGTGATGAACATGATGAGATTGAGAAATAATTCATGTTAAGCTTCTTGGGTCTTCACCATTATAGTATTGGATGCTAGAGATAGATTCAAGAATTAATGAAATCACTTTAGGATTCTTATGCTTAATGAATTTAGAATTATTAACTTTCAATTTGTCGGGTGCGGATTGTTAATAAGACTGAATAGGAAAACATAGCCCGAGAGGGTATGTTAACATATTAGTGAATCCGATTTACAACCATCACGCATGAATGTGAAAATAGTGTAACTCTTAGGTTTAACCCATAAAAGTCCAAACGAAGTCAAAACCCTGCCCGTTTTACTTGAACTTGATATTCTGTGTTTCATTTTGCTTTCTTAGTTAAGATTTAATTCTTTGTTTAATTTCACTTTGTTTCCATTTTCATTAAAATTTGCTCCCACCAATCCAAAGAACCGATTACTTCAACTTGTTAACATTAGGAAACTTAGTGATTTGCTACAGTCCTCGTGGGAACGATATCCTACCCATCACTTTATTACTTTTTGCGACTAGTATACTTGCTATTTTTGCATGTTGTAGTAAATGCGCATCAAGTTTTTGGCGCCGTTGCCGGGGACTGTTTTAAGTTAACATTAGGTTTTTCCTTGAGTTTAACTAGATTGAAGTTTTAATTTTTGTTTTTAATTTTTGTTTGAGTGTGATTTTACTTTTCTTTCAATTGTGTTCATTCAGTTTATGCGAAGAGCAAGGCGTCAACCAGGTGGTTCCTGTTGACCTTGAGCTTGAGGGAGGATGTAAGAAGATTAAATAGAGAAGAAGAAAGAGATACACTTACTGAGAATCGGAAGAAGTTGTTGTTGAAATGGCTGAACAAGAAAATAGAACACTGAGGGAATTTTCAGTTCCCACAGTGAATGGAAGTGGGTCAAGTATTACTAGACCTACAGTACAAGCAAACAACTTCGAGATCAAGCCGGCAATCATCCAGATGATCCAGCAGTCGGTAAGATTCAATGGTGATTTGAAGGAGGATCCAAATCAGCACATTGCAAATTTCCTGGAAATTTGCGACACCTTCAAGTCAAATGGAGTGTCGGATGACGCTATTAGGCTGCGTTTATTCCCATTTTCATTGGGAGATAAAGCAAAAGGGTGGTTAATGGCATTACCACCGGGCACGATAACAACATGGAATGATCTGGCACAAAAATTTTTGACCAAGTTCTTCCCTCCAGCGAAGTCAGCGAAGTTGAGAAATTATATCACATCATTTCTACAAGATGATGTCGAGTCGTTGTACGAGGCTTGGGAGAGATACAAGGAATTGATGAGGAAGTGCCCACATCATGGTTTGCCAGTTTGGCTTCAAGTCCAAACATTCTATAATGGTTTGATGGGTAACGTGCAAACCATGGTGGATGCGGCTTCAAGAGGGGCTTTACAGAATAAGACACCTGAAGAGGCATATGAGTTGCTTGAGGTTTTGGCAAGCAACAACTATCAAAGACCGAATGAGAGAGTAACGACGAGCAGGAAATCTTTGGGTCTTCATGAAGTGGATGCTTTCACAGCCATCTCAGCCCAACTCACTGCACTCCAAAAACAATTGGGAACTATGCAGGTAAATTCTATACAAGCACCTCAATTAACATGTGATTTTTGTGCAGGAAACCATGTGAGCAGCGAGTGCCAAGTTGGCAACACATTTGCACCGTCATCTTCATCAACGGAGCAAGTGAACTACTTGACAGGGAATCAAAGACAACCGAACAACCCGTTCTCCAACACATACAACCCTGGGTGGAGAAATCATCCGAATCTGGCTTGGGGAAATCAGAATCAACAAGGTAACTAATGGAACCAGAGGCAAGTTCCAAATAACCCGCCAGGGGTGACTAATCAACTGGGAGATCAAAGAGTGACGAAGTTGGAGGATATGTTCGGTAAATTCATGCAAGAGACTACGGGGGTTCATGAGCAGACGAGGACAAACTTTAGAAATCAAGGGGCGTCCATTCGGAATCTTGAAGTACAGATGGGCCAATTGGCCGAGAAGCTGAATGATAGACCACAGGGTTCTCTACCAAGCAACACAGTGACCAACCCACGTGAACAGGCAAATGCCATAATTTTGAGAAGTGGGACAGTTTTGGAAGAGGTAGGCCACACTACCAAAGAGGTGGAGCAACCCCAGAAAAGAAGAGTTTGAAGAGAGAATTGATGAAGAGATTAATTGTGAAGAGAATCCAAGTGCCTTGGGGGAAGAGAAAAAGAAAGAGGATGAAAGGCAAAAGAAGAAGGAGAAATTGCCATTCCCTGAGATACCACCAGAATTAGCACATCACACCTCACCCGTACCTTTTCCTCAGAGATTGAAGAAGAAAAATCAGGATAAGCAATTTTCTAAGTTCATTGAAATTTTTAAAAAATTGCATATTAACATTCCTTTTGCAGATGCATTACAGCAAATGCCGAGTTATGCGAAGTTCCTGAAGGAAATCCTCTCAAACAAAAGGAAATTAGAAGATGAGGAAACGGTGATGCTAATGGAAGAGTGCAGTGCAATCGTCCAAAAGAAATTACCCCCGAAGCTCAAAGATCCATGGAGTTTTACTATTCCTTGTGTTATAGGGGATATTACGTTTGATCGTGTGCTTTATGATTTAGGAGCTAGTATAAATTTGATGCCCTTTTCTGTTTTTAGGAGATTAGGGATTGGTGAAGTGAAGCCAACGACAATGTCGTTGTAACTAGCGGATCGGTCGATAAAGCACCCAAGGGGGATAGTTGAGGATGTATTAGTGAAGGTGGGGAAGATTATTTTTCCAGCGGACTTTGTAGTGCTGGACATGGAAAAGGATAAGGAGATTCCTCTCATTTTGGGCCAACCATTCTTGGCCACGGGGAGAGCGATTGATGTGCAGGAAGGAAAGTTGCTGTTAAGGGTTCAAGATGAAACAGTAACTTTTAATGTGTTTGATGCAATGAAGTTTCCGGCTGAAGCGGATTCATGTTATAGTGTGGATGTGGTGGACGAACTTGTTGTAGAGTCCATGGAAGAAAACATTCCAGAATTACCTCTAGAAGTGTGTATAGCCAAATCGAAAACGGTAGAGGTAGAAGAATCAACAAGGAACGATTGTGCTAGAATGTTAGAAGCACTTCAACCGATTGAGGAGAGTCAAGATGCAGAATTTGAGGAATTTGATTTTGACAAAGAGAGGGCAAAGGAAAATGATAAAGAAGCTCCAAGGCTTGAATTGAAACCCTTACCACCTCACCTCAAATATGTTTATCTTGGAGACTCAGAAACTTTTCCGGTGATAATTAGTGCAGAATTGAATGCCTTAGAGGAAGAGAGGTTGATTAGAGTGTTGAGGGAACATAGGTGAGCAATTGGATGGACCATTACGGACATTTGAGGTATCTCACCCTCATTTTGCATGCATAAGATTCTCATGGAGGATGACTTTAAGCCGAGGGTACAACCACAACGGAGATTGAATCCTTCAATGACGGAAGAGGTGAGAAAGGAGGTGGTGAAACTCTTAGATGCGGGGATCATCTATCCGATTTCCGATAGTCCATGGGTGAGCCCGGTACAAGTTGTTCCAAAGAAAGGAGGGATCACTGTTGTGAAGAATACGAGTAATGAGTTGATTCCAACAAGGAGGTAACGGGTTGGAGAGTGTGCATTGATTACTGTAAACTGAACGAGGCGACAAGGAAGGATCATTTTCCATTGCCCTTCATCGATCAGATGTTGGAGAGGTTGGCAGGACATGCATATTATTGTTTCTGGATGGCTATTCGGGATATAACCAAATTGCCATCGCTCGGAGGATCAAGAAAGCGACCTTCACTTGCCCCTACGGCACCTTTGCTTACCGAAGAATGCCGTTTGGGTTATGCAATGCACCAGCAACATTCCAAAGATGCATGATGTCAATCTTTGGAGACATGGTGGAAAAATTCATAGAAGTTTTCATGGATGACTTCTCAGTTTTCGGATCATCATTTGATAACTGTCTAACAAATTTGTCTCTTGTTTTGCAGCGGTGTAAGGAAACAAATTTGGTGCTGAATTGGGAGAAATGTCACTTCATGGTCCAAGAGGGAATAGTGCTCGGGCATAGGATTTCCAAGGATGGGATTGAAGTTGATCGGGCAAAGGACAAGTGATTGAAAAGCTACCACCACCATCAAATGTTAAAGCGGTCAAGTTTCTTGGGGGCATGCGGGGGTTTTCTGACGCTTCATCAAGGATTTTTCAAAGATCTCTAAACCCCTTTTGCAATTTATTAAATAAAGATGTTGTTTTTGATTTTAATGATGATTGCATGCATGCTTTCCTAACTCTGAAAAAATTACTAGTATCGGCACCTATTATTGCAGTTCCCGATTGGGGACTGCCCTTTGAACTAATGTGTGATGCTAGTGACTATGCTTTAGGGGTAGTTTTAGGACAGAAAAGAAATAAAGTGTTGCGTGTAATTCAGTATGCTAGCAAGACACTCGTTGATGCACAATGAATTACACCACCACGAAAAAAGAATTATTGGGTATTGTGTTTGCTTTTGACAAATTTCGTTCTTACTTATTAGGTGCGAAGGTGATCGTTTACACGGACCATTCAGCACTCAGACACCTACTGGCAAAAACAAGAAGCAAAACCTCGGTTGATAAGATGGATTCTACTACTTCAAGAGTTTGAGTTAGAGATTCGAGACAAGAAAGGGTCGGAAAATGTGGTAGGCGATCATTTGTCGAGGTTGAGAGACCAATCAAGGGAAATGAGTTGGAAATGCCAATTTGAAACATTTCCGGATGAGAAGATGAGAGTGGAAGAAGCACCATGGTATGCGGACTTTGCAAATTATCTTTCATCAAGGGTGCTCCCAGTGGTATGACATTTCAACAGAAGAGGAAATTTTTCTCTGATTTAAAATACTATTTTTGGGAAGAGCCATTCTTGTACAGGCACTGTACAGATCAAATGATACGGAGATGTGTCCCGGAGGAAGAAATGGAGAGCATTTTAAGGCATTGTCATGAGAAGGAAGTAGGTGGCCATTTTGGGGGAGCTAGAGCAGCGAAGGTGCTACAATCCAGGTTTTATTGGCCAACCCTCTTTAAGGATTCCTTAGGATGATTCGAGTGTGACCAATGTCAACGGATGGGAAATATCTCAAAAAGAGATGAGATGCCGTTGAACAATATCCTGGTGGTTGAAATTTTTGACGTGTGGGGGATAGATTTCATGGGTCCTTTCCCAAGTTCTTTTGGGAACATGTATATCTTAGTAGCAGTGGATTATGTGTCGAAATGGGTTGAGGCAGTTGCATTGCCAACTAATGATGCTAGGGTGGTGATTACTTTCGTGAGGAAGAATATTTTCTCAAGGTTTGGTGTACCACGAGCAATCATTAGTGATGGAGGATCGCACTTTTGCAATAGGCAAATGGATGCATTGCTGAGTAAGTATGGAGTGACACATAGAGTGGCAACACCCTACCATCCACAAACGAGCGGGCAAGTGGAACTGTCGAATAGAGAACTTAAGGGGATTTTAGAAAAAACAGTTAATGCCTCGAGGAAGGATTGGTCACGGAAGTTGGACGATGCTTTATGGGCTTATCGCACTACCTTCAAAACACCAATTGGTATGTCTCCGTTCAGATTGGTTTATGGGAAAGCGTGCCACTTATCGGTAGAACTTGAACATAAGGCATACTGGGCCGTCAAGCAGTTGAACATGGACTTGAAAGCCGCGGGGAGAGGAGAGAAGCTGATTTTGAGCAGGCTTGATGAGTTTCGTCTCGAAGCATATGAAAATGCCCGGAATTATAAAGAGAAGACAAAAAGGTGGCACGACAAGCACATCCGGATCAAGGTTTTTGAAGTTGGACAGAAGGTATTGTTGTTCAACTCTAGACTTCGGCTTTTCCCCGGAAAACTTAAGTCTAGATGGTCCGGACCATTCACTATTACGAAGATACATGCATCCGGAGCAGTGGAAGTCACACATGAAGAAAAGGGCACTTTCACGGTTAATGGACAGAGGTTGAAGCCATACATTGAGGGGGTGATGAGTTGCAAGTTCACCCCAATCCGACTTGAAATTCCAACCAAAATGATGGAGAGAGTCAAGCTTCCGACTATAAACAAGCGCTTCTTGGGAGGCAACCCAAGTGTTTTTAGCTTTTTGAGTTTAATCTTAGTTGTTCAAGTTTATTTTATTTCATTTTCCGTTGTTTAAAATTTGATGATGTTTTTTTGTTTTGAGTGTTTCAGGTGAAGTCTTGAGCCAAAGGAAGGTATAGAAAATTTCCAGACTTCGCCTCGGCGAAGAGACATGAAGAAAACCAGGTTAGCTCCTGGAAGAGTTCGCCGAGGTGAAGTAAGTGACTTCGCCGCGGTGAGGTAAGCCTTGTGCTCTCGGGAAGATTTCGCCAGGGCGAAGTAATTGTCTTCGCCGCGGCGAAGTAAAGGAATTAATTTGTGAAAAATTGGCTAAGGCATTTCGCCGCGGCGAAGAAGTTTTCTTCGCCGAGGCGAAGTAAGCCTTGTGCTCTCGGGAAAGTTTCATCCCGGCGAAGAATTTTTCTTCGCCGCGGCCAAACTTGGGAATTTTAGGGTTTATGCATGATGAACTTCGCCGCGGCGAGATATTTTTTATATATACCAACTTTTCTTCTTCTCATTTTCACGCCGCCTTGCATTTTGTTTTGAGAGAAAATTTTCCAACTTTCAATCTTTCACTTCTATTTTGTTTTTCCAACCAAAATTATCACTCTACAACATTCCTAAACACCAAAACAACCCATTTCAACAACAAATTTCACGAAAAATTCACAAAAATTTTTGGATCGAAAATTTGGGGCTTTCTTGTTTGGATCGTTTCAGGGTCAATTGGTGGTGCAAACTCCTTCATATTGGTAAGATCTCGAAAACCCAAAGCTTTTTTTTTGGAAAATTTCTAGTCTATAATCATAGATCTAAGATTTTTGTGAACTTTTGACTTGAGATATTTTGGGTTTGTTGAGTTATGATTGTGAATAATGTTGAGAAGTTTGTGAACAAATTGATTGTTAGAAGTGTGGGTGTTGATTATTTGGAGTGTTTGTGTTGAATTGAAATATCGTAGTTTGGGGGTTGAATTGCGAATTTTTGGAAGTGTGGATTGTTTTTGCAAGTTTGACGTAAAATTTATTTTAAGGGTATATTGGCTGGAAACCAGTAACTGCCTTAAAAAACTGCCTAGCAGTATTTGGCGACCTCGGGTTTAACAACGCCACGTACACCTTAAAATAGAAAACAAAATCGTAGTTTGGGGGTTGAATTGCGAATTTTTGGAAGTGTGGATTGTTTTTGCAGGCTTAACATGACTTTGTGTTTGTAGATCAAATTCCTTGGGGTTAACAGTGTGGATTGAATTTTAGTGAATCAATGGCTCCCAAAATTAAGCATACGAGCAAGGGGAAGAACATTGACAACCGGTTTGTAAACGAGGCCGCCCGTAAACGTTATGAGGAGGTGATCAAAGAAAAGGATAAGGGTTTCATCCCTAAACGTGGATTGACAGCACCACAATCTGTGGACTGGAGTAGGGGTAGACGTTGGAACATGTTCATGAGTGCTCCTAATGTGCAGGGTGTAGAGTTCTATGCCAACTTCCCCGAAAGTCAGGATGGGATTGTGTTTGTACGAGGGGAGGATGTGCCATTCTCAGCAAGGGATATCAACAAATTCTATAACTTGCCCGAACATTTCATTTCCGCTGATGAGTATGTGGAGTTCAAAAGATCAGGCTATGATGATGATATTATCTTGCCGGTCATAGCGAAACCTGGGACAGCATGGGAAGTGTCTAAAAAAAAGAAAAAGACACTCAAAGGAACACATTGACACCAATGGCTCTACTGTGGCAGACTTTGTCTCGTGCTAAACTAATGCCTGGGAGGACGCACTACAGCACAGTGACTCATGAGAAGGCGGAATTGCTCTACTCTATTGCCACAGGAAAGAGTATGGATGTGGGAGACATCATTTATGACAGTGTCAGGGTAGCATCCCAAAAGGGGCGATCAAGTTACTGTTTCCCGCATCTCATCACAGCCATGTGCCTAAAAGCGGGAGTCAAGGTTCAAGATGATGAGCCGCGTATTCATCCAGCTCCGACTCTAGATGCCGACTATTTCAAGAAACACCTTGACCGAACGCAGGCTGCCCAACCAAGAGCGGGGGCAAAGAGGCAGAGAACGAGCATGGCCACATCATCCAGCTCCACAGGGTCACAAAAAGAGATGATGCAAGAAATGATGGGCATGATGAAATACATGAAGAGAAGACAGGATTGGATGATGGAAGCGGACCACGAGCATTCATGAATTGTCGATGCAGACTTCAAGGAGCTGAAGGTTGACACTTTCGCGTATCAATGGGTTGACTGGAACTCAGATGATTGGCCGGAATCAGAGGAAGAAGAGGAATCAGAGGAAGAACAAGACTGAACCCGAACACCTGTTTATGTTTGGTTTAATTGCTTTCATTTAATTTTCTTGTCCAATTGAAATTAAACTCATTTTATTTTGGTTTTGGATTTTGTTTATTTTGTTATTTGTTAGTTAATGCTTTTTTTTTTTAGTGTTAAAGGGCGAGATTAGGTTGTAATACTTTCAATATTAGTTGTGAATTCGTTTTAACATTAGGGACACCACAGTTTATTGTTTTGACAGAATTTGGATGATGAAGAATCCGAGAACGGGTGAACATTGTGGAGCAACAATTCATGACTTATAAAGGGAGCATTCTCGTACCTTTATTTTGTTCTTTAGTTTTTCTTTTGTTTTTATGTGCTCTATTCCTGACTTTTGCATAATGGAACATTGGGGACAATGTCATATTTAGTTTGGGGGTAGGGAATAGATTTTGAGTTTAAGGGTATATTGGCTGGAAACCCGATGCTTGCCTTAAAAGCGCCTAGCAGTATTTGGCGACCTCGGGTTTAACAACGCCGCGTACACCTTAAACTGTAAAATCTATTTTAAGGGTATATTGGCTGGAAACCAGTAGCTGCCTTAAAAACTGCCTAGCAGTATTTGGCGACCTCGGGTTTAACAACGCCGCGTACACCTTAAAATTGTAAAAAAAAAAAAAAAAAAAAAAACTAAATTTTGGTGTTGCATTTTTCTTTTGGTTGTTTTGTTTTGCCGATAATGAGTTGTATAAATCAATGATGAGAATAAGATTGTTGACTTTTTATTGTTGAGAAATGTTAAGCATTGCTTCAAGTTTACGTTTATTGACTGGATTTTGATTGAGGTTTGTTGAGTGGTTCAACCACGATTTTCATTTTTTTCGGCATGCTTAGATTCATTTTATGCGATTAGGCAAAGTCTTGATAATGTAGGTGGATTCTAGAACCTAGTTGAGAAATGCTTGAGGTGAAATTTTAGGATTAGACATAGTTGAGGAGATGATTTAGGCGATTTTTAGAACGTTTGAGCCTTTCTAGCCAACCCATGATTGAAATTTTCATTAGTCAGCCATTTGAGCCATTTGACTTTGCTTTATTTTTCTTGGAAAACAACGGATTTGTAAATTCCTTTACCCTAAACACTTTATCATACCTTTAGGAGAATTCGGTCATAGTGCAAAACCGAGAACGAAAAGAGTGTACAATTGAGCAAAAGATTAGTTTGGGGGTTAAGAGAAGAAAAATGAAGAAGAGACCAAAAAGAATGATGTGGGGGTTGAGAGAAAAGAATAAAAACAAAGGAGGTAGTCACCTCAATTCAATTCTAGTGTTGTGCTAAAAAAAAAAAAAAAAAAAAAAATTTTTTTTAAAATGTCGAACACAATGCTGCCTAGTTTAAGGGTATACCGGCTTGAAACCAGAACCCGCCTTAAAAACTGCCTAGCAGTATTTGGCGACCTCGGGTTTAACAACGCCACGTACACCTTAAACAAGTCTCCCCTGTATTTATGGTTTCCAAAAGTTAAGAATACGCGTATGAAGACTGTGAATGAGTAGACATGTCAATTGGTGTTGAGGAAGTGTGGGTTTCGATGTTATTTGAGTTTTGCTTTAGGACAACCGAGTTCTCTTACTTTGTTTCCTATCCTTATTGGAGCCCATGACCCGAGCCTAACATTACAAGCCTTTAAAGACCTTTTGATTCTCATCTGTGTTTAGTCCTCATTAGTGGAGAGTATTTCGATATTTAGGCTTATGGAGTCTGCCACCATTTGATAAACTTTACAATTTTTGCATAAAATAATCCGGGAAGTTGGAATGTGGATTGAAGTGGGGATTACCTATTTGGTGGACCGATTGAGGAAGACAGTCGATGTAGCTTATAACTTCTTGGAATGTCGAACATTTCTTGATAATAAACTTTCAACAATTTATGAGACCTGTGCAATGTCTAGGCAATTCATTGTGGCATTTGAGTTTTGTTGATTTTAGTTTGTCAGTTTGTGTGCATGTTTTCATGTTTTTTGTTTTTTCGTTGTTGTCTTTGTTTTTCGTTAGTTTAAATCTTGTATGCTCGGGGGAGAGCATCTCTTTAGTTTGGGGGTAGTTGATAATCCAAGTAAATTATACAGTTTTTATTTGATCTTTTTGTCGGATTTCAGGTACTTTCTAGTGCATTTTTACGAATTGGTGCTTAATTCTTTACTTTTCGTGTTTCAGGTTAAAATGGACTTTTTGAGCGAATAAAGACAAAATTGGATAGTTTTGACTCAGAATTGAGTGGATTTCAGAAGATAGGAGAGTTCCGGAGCAGGACAACGCACGATGAAGCTTGTTTCCAAGGTAGAGAGCCGAAAATCGAAGAATCGAACGAAGAGGCAAGCAGAGTGGCAATTCTGTAAATTTTAGAACTTTGGAAGGAGCTTCGCCCCGGCGAAGAAATTGTCTTCGCCGCGGCGAAATTAGGCAGAGATGATTTGGAATCTTTCATTCTTCGCGCGAATTCTTCGGCGCAGTCAAATTACTCAGTTTTGTAAACGCACAGTTTCGCGTGTGCGTGTTTTATGCTGGGTTTTTGGACTTAGTATAAAAGAAAAACTTTATCTTTTGTAAGAAGGAGTCTTCAGCTTTCTAGGTTTAGCCGTTTTTACACTTTTCTTAGAGTAAAGCTTGTAGTTTTTCGGATTGTTGAAGGGAAGATTCAGATTTTTGCTAGAAGAGTCATCTTTTGGGAAGATCTCTTATCTTTCATCTCATTTTCATTATGTTTAACTTGTTTATTTCTATTTTTCGTTTTTGTAGTATTAATTTAGCTATGAACTAATCTTCTATGGGTTAGGGTTTTGATTGTAGTTTGGATTTTATATGGGTTAATTACTTGATGGTTTTATTTCCACATGAATAAGTTTTGGTTGTGTGTTACTCTGATTTTAAATGCTGAATGTGATGAACATGATGAGATTGAGAAATAATTCATGTTAAGCTTCTTAGGTCTTCACCATTATAGTATTGGATGCTAGAGATAGATTCAAGAATTAATGAAATCACTTTAGGATTCTTATGCTTAATGAATTTAGAATTATTAACTTTCAATTTGTCGGATGCGGATTGTTAATAAGACTGAATAGGAAAACATAGCCCGAGAGGGTATGTTAACATATTAGTGAATCCGATTTACAACCATCGCGCATGAATGTGAAAATAGTGTAACTCTTAGGTTTAACCCATAAAAGTCCAAACGAAGTCAAAACCCTGCCCGTTTTACTTGAACTTGATATTCTGTGTTTCATTTTGCTTTCTTAGTTAAGATTTAATTCTTTGTTTAATTTCAGCTTTGTTTCCATTTTCATTAAAATTTGCTCCCACCAATCCAAAGAATTCGATTACTTCAACTTGTTAACATTAGGAAACTTAGTGATTTGCTACAGTCCTCGTGGGAATGATATCCTACCCATCACTTTATTACTTTTTGCGACTAGTATACTTGCTATTTTTGCATGTTGTAGTAAATGCGCATCAACTTGGATAACCAAGTCTTTACTGATTGCAAGTTCAGTATATCATTCCCGATCAGAAGTATATCATCCCCGATCAGAAGTATATCATCGACATACAACACTAGGAATGCTATTGAGCTCCCACTCACTTTCTTGTAAACACAGGGCTCATCTTCATTCTTGATAAAACTGAATTCTTTTACGGGTTCATCTAAACGAATGTTCTAGCTCCTTGAAGCTTGCTTGAGTCCATAAATGGATCTCTGCAACTTGCATACCTTGTTGGCTTGACTATCAAGAACGAAACCATCAGGTTGTGTCATGTACACATACTCCTTAAGGTTTCCGTTCAGGAAAGCAGTTTTGACATCTATTTGCCAAATCTCATAGTCATGATATGTAGCAATTGCAAGCATCATCCGGATGGATTTAATCATGGCAACCGGCGAAACGGTTTTTTCATAGTCAATGCCATGAATTTGTTTGAAACCTTTGGCAACTAGTCGTGCTTTATAAGTATGCACGTTGCCATCCATGTCAGTCTTCTTCTTGAAGACCCATTTACACCCTATGGGTTTTACCCCTTCAGGTGGTTCCACCAGAGACCATACTTGGTTCTGGTACATGGATTCCATCTCAGATTTCATGGCTTCAAGCTATTTAATGAAATCTAGATCCGATATAGCGTCTTTGTAGGTTCTTGGTTCATCGTCTTGGTAGACTAGTACATCACCATGTTGAGTCATAAGATAACCGTATCTCTCGGGCTCATGGCGTACTCTCCCAGATCTACGTAGCTCCTGTGCTACTTGAGGTGTTTCACTTTGATCCATAAATTATGGAGTAACCTCCTCATGATGCTCTACCACTTTCTGTGGCACATCATCCCGTCCTTCGTCTAGTATATCTTGTGGTTCTAGAACTTCATCAAATTCTACTTTTCTCCCACTAGTACTTCTTAGAAAATATTCCTTTTTCTAGGAAGACACCAAATCGAGCAACAAAAATTTTGCGCTCTTTTGGGTGGTAGAAATAGTATCCGTTGGTCTCCTTTGGATACCCCACAAATATACATTTACAGGATTTTGGGCCCAGCTTGTTTGAAGTCAATTTTTCAACATAAGCTTCGTAACCCCAAATCCTTAGATAAGACAAGTTGGGCTTTTGCCCACTCCATAGCTCATATGGAGTCTTATCTACGAACTTTGACTGGCACTGATTCAAAACGTGAGTCGCAGTCTCTAGGGCATAACCCCAGAACGATGCAGGTAAATCACTAAAACTCATCATGGACCTAACCATGTCAAGTAAGGTCCTATTCCTCCTTTTTGACACTCTATTGTGTTGGGGTGTGTAAGGAGGGGTGAGTTGTGATACTATCCCACATTCCTTCAGGTACTTTGAAAACCCTGAGCTTAAGTATTCACCTCCTCGATTCGATCGAAGAGCTTTAATACTTTTGCCCAACATATTCTGTTCTTTATTCCTGAATTCCTTGAATTTATCAAAGGCTTTAGATTTATGTCTCATAAGGTAGAAATAACCATATCTATTGAAATCATCAGTAAATGTGATGAAATATTAATATCCACCTCTGGCTTCAACACCATATACATCACTATGGATGATGCCCAACAGCTCAGTAGCCCTTTCACCTTGTCCTGTGAAAGGAGACTTGGTCATCTTGCCTAACAAGCATGACTCACATACCTCAAATGGCTGAAAGTCAAAAGGGTCCAAAACTCTATCCCTTTGAAGTTTTGCAATGCGAGTCTTATTAATATGACACAATCTATAGTGCCAGAGATATATCTGGTTTTGATCGCTATGTTTAGCTTTCTTGGTTTCAATATTGAGAATATATTTATTGTTTAAATCAAGAACATATAATCCATTATATAACCTTGCAATTCCAAATAGAGTACCATTAAAACTAAAGGACAACAATCCATTAGATATCTCAAAATGATACCATATATTATCCAAAGCGGATACTGAAATAATATTTCTAGAAATTGAAGGTACGTGATAACAGTTATGTAGT
This sequence comes from Pistacia integerrima, assembly GCA_026225825.1. Taxonomy (NCBI): domain Eukaryota; kingdom Viridiplantae; phylum Streptophyta; class Magnoliopsida; order Sapindales; family Anacardiaceae; genus Pistacia; species Pistacia integerrima. The sequence continues at coordinate 41,770,475 of CM047749.1, forward strand.
TCCAATAACAAGCACGTAGGCAAAGATAAACAATAAGTCCCTACAGCCAATACAGCCACGTGTGCTCCATTTCCAACTCGTAGGTCCACCTCTCCCTTGGCAAGCACTCTACTCTACCTTAGTCCTTGCACATTAGTACAAATATGAGTACCACATCCTGTGTCAATGACCCAAGATGTTAAGGGAGAGAAGTTAATCTCAATCATAAAAATACCTGAAGTCGTAGCCTCTGACTTCTTCTTACTTGCGAGGAAAGCCTTTTAGTGTTTCCTCCAGTAGTCAGGCTTGCCACAAAAGAAGTAGAGTACCTTGCCCTTCCCTATGCCACTCTTAGGCCCAAGAGCAACCTGTCCTTTGGGCTTGGGCTTGGGTTTGGCCTTGGCCTTACCTTTGCCGTTACCCTTTGGTTTACCGGCAGCAACCGGTAAAACAGGCTTGGACTTTTTCAAGTCTTGCTCTACAGTCCTAAGCATGTTCAGAAGTTCTGACGGGGTTTTCTCTATCGTGTTCATATTGAAATTCATTATGAATGGAGAATAAGAGTCAGGGAAGGATTGCAGAATTAATCCATTTGTAATTTTGCATCCAAGCCACATCCCAAAGTCTCAAGCCTCTCTATGTGCTCGATCATCTTGAGCACATGAGGACCCACTAGGGCTTCCTCAGTCAGACGACTCCCAAACAGTGCTTTCGACACCTTGTACTTCTCATGTCGAGCATTTGTTTCGAAAAGGTCCTTGAGGTGTAGAATGATGGAAGAAGCATCCATATTCTCATGCTGCTTTTGCAGCATAGGTGTTATCGATGCTAACATCAAGCATTGAACGCTATCAACATCATCAAGGAACTTTTGATAAGTATCCTTAACTTCCTGAGTGGCATCAGGATTAGGCTCAACCATGTATGGCTTTTCAAGGATATACAATTTCTTTTATGACTTGAGTATAATCCAAAGATTACAATACCAGTCTGAGAAATTGGACCCATCCAACCTGTTTTCTTCCTCGATTATCAGTCGTAGGTTCATAATGCTCATTTTGGTGAATCTACAATTGCAGAAAAGATAAAGTTATTATAAAGTTCATTATTATTTAATATGGTCTTTTATTAAACAATGCTCCCACTATTTTACTCAAGCCAATAGCCCTCACTATTAACTCGGGAAAGCCCGTTGACTTTCCTAGTGGACTGAGATGCCATCCTGCCCATTTCAAACCTTCGCTTTGGCGAACAAGCCAAAATGAGCTGATTAGGTAGGCCAACAAACTAAATCCACACCAGTTGATAGCTCCTGCATCAACCTCAAATGTGAAAAAAGCCAACAAGCCAATCACACAATCCAATGGCTCCAACCATTGTCCTCAAGTGTGATTCTCAGTATCAGTAGAGTGGACACTACATGTCACCACGTACACATAATATGTGTACTGCTCTACTATGCCTATGATGTGTTTATCAACCTTTGCTTTGGCGAACAACCAAAACCGTCATTTTAAGTTGACGCATCACCATTAAGGAAAACTCCAATGCATTTTAACCTCCCACTGGTAGAAGTGTACCCTTCGCTTTGGCGAACAAGGTTTCTATAAACAGTGGTTTGATTAAAACCATGGTGATGGAAGGCTTACGTGACTTAATATACTTTAGTTGAGGGGTTTGTTATTTAATGTCTCATCAGATTATTATCTTTGTTAGAATGACATTTTGTAAAGGCATAGATTTATCAATTTTGAGAACACTGGCGGGGACTTGGTACCCTCACAGGGTAAGTTATAATTTAAAAACAGTAGCTTTATTCAACCAGGCATTGTCTTTATGATTTGTTAATTTATGTGTGATTGCTTTATTTGCGGGTACTGGAACCTAGGAAGAGTTTAGTGAAGAAGGATGGATCAATTGGGCTGGAGAAACTATTAGCGACAGGATCGTTGCACAACGTGTAGGGATGAGAAGGTTGTTCAAGAGAAGAAGGTATTGGAATCAGTAGTTGAGAAGGGTATGCAAAATGGACAGAAGATTACATTCCCTAGAGAAACTGATGAAGCTGTAAGTGAATAATTCATTTTAGTTTTTTTTAGATTCTGTTTGATCTCAGAGAAAATCGACTACCAAGGAAATAAAAATGAAACTTGGAGTTTTATGTTCTTTTTCCTTCCGTTTTTTAAGCATTGTTGATATGGCGGTTGAAAGATATGAGGTTTCAGTTTTGCGAAATATGTTTTTGTCGTCGAGAAATTTGAGGAATACAGCTCAAGGAATATATATGTACTGAAAATACATATTTTTTTTTTCTCAAGTTTCTCAGCCTCCACATAGAGTTGAGAATTAACTTTTTTGGTAATTAATTATTTGATCTATTTGATTGTAAACTAATTATTATGTAATTTGTAGGAATATGTATACAATAGGCTCCAATTCAGGTATAATTTGCATATAAGTACTGCTGTATTTGGTAACATTTTAATGATTTTCTTTAAGTATTTGTTAATTAGTGATATGAAATTTCAAGGATTAGTAAAGTCTCAATGGATCCTCCTCTTAGCCCCAGCACCTCTTCTAATAGCTTAAAGGTACATTTTTCTTCTCTTTTCTTTTCAAGTTTCTTTTGCTGCATTAACATAAACCCACTTGTGTGCGACTTGATCCAATTGTTTAAGTAAACTCAGTGGCTCTAGTGATGGGTGAAATGTTCAGAATGGACCTCTAAAACATTTGTACTCTAGGGGTATTTTATGGTAGTTTTTAAACTTTAGGGGTTTTATTGATTTTTGGATAACTACAGAGTGTTTATTTATTTACCTTTTGGATTAAGATCATATGATTATGATATAACTAGTTTGCTTCTTTCTACTGCATAAACCCACTTGTGCATGTTGAACCAATTATTTAACTGAATTCCGACGCCTTGGTGTTAGCTGAATGAAATGTGAAATATTTTTACTTTTTGGGGTGGTTTGTGTTATTTTTTAACTTTTAAGGGTTTTATTGGTTTTTAAGATAATTTAAGGGATTTTTTAGTTGTGGAGTCTTTTGGATTTTAATCAGATGATTTGATGGTGGTTATGGATTGTTAAATAAACCTCATCAGTTTCAGAAACAGGAGAAATTACTCTTATGATATGTTTGTACTTTCAACTTTCTAGGGTGGATTTTGTTATTTTTAAAACTATAGGGATTATATTTAGCTTAAATTATCTAGAGATAATACTTGAATCTTCTCTAACTTTTAGATGAGTTTTCTAAAGATACTAATCTCTCTAACATTTGATCTTTATTGTTACTTATAGACAGATTAAGCTGAATCTAGTTTTGTATTTGAGCATATGTCAATCTGAAATGTTTGATAATTCAACTTTGCCAGCGTTATTCATTATTAAGACTGAAAAATAAGAGAAAGAATCTTGCCATAATGTTATATCAAATCTATTAGTCATCATTTCATAATCTAAACTGTGTTGTATCTTGTGATCTTTTCAGTTTCTTCTTAATAATTTTTTATGTACTTGGATATAATGTTTACTAACTTTGTAATAATATAACGTTTAAGGGTCCGCTAACAATTCATTAAACTTTTTTACATTAAGAAATTCATCTTCAAATTTAGCTGACTTTGATGGTTCTGATTACTAACACAAACTATTTTATGCAAATACAAAACAACCCTTAAACACCTTCTTCTTCATTTAAGAAGGTCTATTGTCCTCTCACAAACTAATAGAAAACACAAAATCATTTTTCTAAACCTTACACAAATATATTGCATAAACATTACACTCTTCCTATGATATATTTGCAAATCCCATGAGTTCATCCTTCATATAATCAAAATGTTCATCTTGGAAATCCTTAAAAGAAAAACATACCAAAAACAGAAAACAAATTTATACCTCAAATATTGCAGCTATTAATTTTCCACACAGTTGACTTCAGTGTTAGCTTCTCATTCTCAAAGAGCCTTGACATTTGAATCCATTGCTGGTCTCATGTTTCTATCTTTTTCCACACCACACATGCAAATTTCAACAACAATTTTGTAGCCTGGTTCATGTGAAAGAGTTTGCAAATTGTACTCACTTAAGCCTAAAACGCTTCTTCTCCTCAATATATAGCTCCTAGTCTCTTCTAGCATGTCATTTCAAAGCAACTAAAACACCCCGCTTAGATCGTCTACCGAAAATTGTATAAGCAAAGCTTTAGTAAAATTGAGATCAAATCCTTAGAAATCAACTCTTGGAATAGTAATTAGTTCTAGTGTTGCATTTTTCTTTTGATTGATGGATATTCTTGATAAACCTCTTTGACTCATCAATTCCAACAACCAATTAGCTTCCTCCATCTTCCCCACCTCGTAAAGCCCACCTATCATTATAGTGAACGTCACCACATTAGGCTACAAACCTCTTCGATTCATCAATTCAAACAACCCATTATCTTCCTCCATCTTCCCCATCTTGCAAAGCCCATTTATCATTGTATTAAAAGTCACCACATTAGGCTGCAAACCTCTTTGACTCGTCAATTCCATCAACCCATTAGCTTCCTCCATCTTCCCCTCTTTGCAAAGCACATTAATCATTGAATTAAACATCACCACATCAAGCTGAAAACCTCTTTGACTCATCAATTCCATCAACACATTAGCTTCCTCCTTCTTCCCCTCCTTGCAAAGCCCATCTATCATTGAATTAAAAGTCACCACATCAGGCAGCAAACCTCTTTGAATCATCAATTCCAGCAACCTATTAGCTTCCTCCATCTTCCCCTCCCTGCAAAGCCCATTTATCATTGTATTAAACGTCACCATATTAGGCTGCAGACCTCTTTGATTCATCAATTCCAACAATCCATTAGCTTCCTTCGTCTTCCCTTCCTTGCAAAGCCCATTTATCAATGTGTTAAAAGTCACCAAATTAGGCTGCAAACCTCTCTGACTCATCAATTCGAACAACTCATTAGCCTCCATACCCCTATTCTCCAAACACATACCTTTAATCAAACTAGTCAAAGTCACAACATTTGGGCTAAAACTCCACTTCAAAATCCTCCCGAAAACAACAAAACCATCACAAACTCGACCCATGCTACAAAAACAATTAATCAAAACATTTAATGTAAAAAGATCTGGAATCAACCCCATTGAATCCGCTCTCTTGTAAAGCAAAATAACGTCTTCATAAAACTTCTTCTTAGCAGGAGCTCCAAACAATCGGTTGAATGATGAAATCGGTGGTTTGGGTTGCATATGAATCATTAAACAAAAGAAATAGCGTGCTTCATCAAGAGTGATATTACCTTGTTTACAATCTTTTTGAATGAATTTATCAAGCCTCGCTACCTCTTCAACATTTTGTACTGAATCTGGTGATATAGTTGTAGTCACTTTACATGTATTTGTGAACAAAGATGAGATTTTGGTTTCAGAAGAAGAAGAACAACGATGAAGAAAGGTTTTGAACGCCATTTGAGTAGCGGCGTTTGTGGATTATCCAGGGTTCAAACTGGCAAATTCTTTTGTGGTTTAAAAATTACAATCTCATGAGAAATGAGTGTGGGATGAAATGTATTTATATGAAACCTGTTGGGTACATGTAATTATCCAGGCATTATTGATCTGTTAAAAGAAGCAAAATTATAATAAAATTTGAGCCTTCCAATCCCTCTCTCATTTCTCTCTTCAATGTAGTGAGACCACTTTGCCATTTCTTTATGTTATTTGCTCATGTCTCAATCGATGACTTGAACCGCTTGTTTTAAGTAAAATCAGTGGCTCTGGTGGTTGGTAAAATATTTGTACTCTAGGTTCATTTTGTGTTAGTTTTAGGGGATTTATTGATTTTTGGATAACTGTAGAGTGTTTATGTATTTACCTATCCATAAGATCATATGATTGTGATATAACTAGTTTGCTTCTTTCTACAATATAAACCCACTTATGTATTTTGAGATAAGTGTGAGAGTTTTTTAGTTATCCATGGATAGCTATTTGTGGAGACTTATGGATTTGATGGTTAAAGTAAACCCCATCAGATTCAGAAACAAGAGAAATTACTCTTATGATACGTTTGTACTTTCAACTTTCTACTTTTCTAGGGTGGATTTTGTTGTTTTTAAAACTTTTGGGATTACATTTTTTCTGAAATTATTTAGAGGGTGTATTGTACTTGACATGGATAGCTATTTCTGCAACCTTTTGGATAGATCATATGATTATGATATGATGAAGAACAACAAAACTATTTTGTTGTTCTTTTTTCTTTTTTAATGTTGTAGGCCAAGCATCAAATTTTGTTCATGTAATTTTGCAATGAATATGTAGCTCCTTAAATTGACATACCTTGCATTACTGGCAACTAAGTGTTCGAACTAGTTTATAAACCTTAGATCATCTGAACTAAGTAAATGTGTTTCAAGCGAAGGATGTTCATGTAAAGCTTAAAAGTAAATCCATAAGGTTTCGGAACTCTTAACTGTGATTAACAAAGCACAAAGTAACTATGATTAATCTTTTATATGATCAAACTGTTCATGTCGGTAATCCTTCAAACAAAAACAAACCAAAAATAGAAAATAAATTTATAGCTCAAATATTGCAGGTACTAATTTTCCACACAATTGATTTCAGTTTAGCTTCTGATTCTGAAAGTGCCTTGACTATTGAATCCATTGCCAGTCTCATGTTTCTATTCCCCACCACCATAGACTACTTCATGTAAAAGAGTTTCCAAATTGTACTCACTTCAGCCTAAAATGTTTCTTCTCCTCAGAATATATCTCCTAGTCTCTTCACGGCAACCGCTCTTTCATCAACTAAAACACCCTGCTCAGATGCTTCTTCTAGACCAGACATGCCAATTTCAACCAAAAATTTGCAGCCTGGTTCAACTAAAAGATTTTCCAAATTGTACTCAGTACTCACTTTATCCTAAAATGCTTCTTCTCTTCAATATATATCTCATAGCCTCTACCCTTTCATCACTAAAAACACCATGCTTAGATGCTTCACACCGGAATCATATAAGCAAAGCTTCAGTGAAATTGAGATCAAATCTTTAGAAATCGACTCTGGGAACAATAATTAGTAATTAGTTCTAATGTTGCTTTCTTTTGATTAATGGATATTCTTGATAACCCTTGGTCAATGTTAAACTGATCAAAACACATTTACCTTTGGTTGGATCAAGAAAATTTCATTGCCTTGAGATCTTTGGCACGTCATTATCAAATTATCCTACCATACCGCTTCAAATATCTTCATTGGAGAATCCTATAAATTTTATGGCATCAAAAATCTTAAATAGGCTCTGAATGCTTGGAACATAAATCAGCAATCAACTTTGAAAAATAGGAAAAGGATTAAAATGACAGTAGCTCTAAAATCACATAAAAAATTCTACCATATTCCAAGATACTGAAAGTCATACAAGAAAGAAGAATTCTCATGATGTAAAACAAGACGCGATTAGATTCCTATACTACCTTATCATACAAAGTGAGGAACGAATCCCTGAAATACATGATATGTGCAAATTTACATTCTTGATAATGAAAAACTGAAATACAACTTCGTTTGGGAAAGGAAAATCATACCTATGGAAGTATACATTCACCACTAAAGAACTTAAGTAAACAGAGTATGCCATAGATATATCTAACTTGTCAAGCCCTGTACTGTGGAAGAAAAATGATACAATAGTATTTGAGCAAACAAAAAGTTGGACAACGTCCATAAAGGCAAAAATAACCATTGGATGTTGGACTTATAGCTTCATGCTTTGAGAGAACTTTGGTAAAACAACATTTAAAAAAAGGAAAAAAAAAGTCAATTTCCTCAATGGCTATCTTAAAATTTTCCTTCACGGTTAGACACCACGTGGTAGATATTTGCAAAAAGTATCAAGTGCCATCTTTGCCTCATGGTATATACTCTAGAATATTCAGAACTCATTGCAAAAAGAAGAGTTAAAACAATTAGAGCAGAATTCAGGTGAGCAACAACAAATTGAAATAAGCAAAAAAAAAAAAAAAAAAAAAAAAACACTTAATATAAAGGGGTATATGTCAAGACATATGATCGAAGGATGCAACATATAAAGATACCAAATCAGCCTATGGGTCCTGATGAAGGTCAAGACTAGAAGATCAGATCATAGGCTGCAAACCTCTTTCACTCATCAATTCCAACAACCCATTAGCTTCCTCCATCTTGCCCTTCTTGCAAAGCCCATTTATCATTGTAGTAAAAGACACCACATTAGGCTCCAAACCTCTTTGACTCATCAATTCCAACAACCGATTAGCTTCCTTCATCTTCCCCTCCTTGCAAAGCCTACTTATCATTGTAGTAAAAGTCACCACATCAGGCACCCAACCTCTTTGGATCATTAATTTCAAGTATGCATTAGCTTCCTCCATCTTCCTCTCCTTGCAAAGCCCATTTATCATTGTAGTAAATGTCACCACATCAGGCTACAAACCTCTCTGACTCATCAATTCAAACAACCCATTACCTTCCTCAATCTTCCCCTCCTTGCAAAGCCCATTTATCATTGTATTAAACGTCACCACATCAGGCTGCAAAACTCTTTGAATCATCAATTCCATCATCCCATTAGCTTCCTCCATCTCCCCCTCCTTGCAAAACCCATTTATCATTGAATTAAAAGTCAACACATTAGGCTGCAATCCTCTTTGAATAATTAATTCCATCATCCCATTAGCTTCCTCTATCTTCCCCTCCTTGCAAAGCCCATTTATCATTGTATTAAAAGTCACCACATTAGGCTACAAACCTCTTTGACTCATCAATTCCAAAAAACTATTAGCTTTCTCCATCTTCCCCTCCTTATAATTAAAAGTCATCACATTAGGCTACAAATCTCTTTGAATCATCAATTCCATCAACCCATTAGCTTTCTCAATCTTCCCCCTGTAACACCCATATTGAGGTACGTAACTTAACTTATGCCCTTATGCCCTTAGTTGAATTTTGTTAAAGTTATTTTGAGAAAAATGTGAAGAAAATCCCTTAAACCTTCATTAGGGGTAAAATGGTCTTTTCACTCAAAATTAGTTGAAAAATTGGGGAGTGAAAAGAGATAGAATTTCATGGAGAATGCAATAAAAATGAGGGCATTATTGTAATTGATTAAGGGACATAGATGGAATTTCATAGAAAGTGCAAGGGCAAAATGGGAAACTACATATATATTATTATGTAATAAGAGTTCAAGAGGAAAAACCCTAGCCACTCTATCCCTCCATTCATGCCATTCTCTACTCAAATTCTGTCAAATTTCTTCACTAGATTTCCAAGGAAATTCATAGATTTTGGGTATTTTTAAGTGGATTTTCAATCCTAAGCATCCAAAGGTAAGATTCTAGCATCAAGATGTGAGATTAAATTTTAAAGTTTTGAATTCTTATGGTTTTATATGCTTAGGGTTTAAGAGGAAAGGGAATTCTATCAAACAGAGATCATAGTGTTGGAGTTGCTCAAATTCAAGGTAAGTAAATCCTACCCTAAGTATGATTTAAGTTAAGATGTGTAGAGAATTTTCTTTAGGCATATACATGTGTTATAAGTAGAATTGTTGATGGATTTGGTGTTGAATGATGATTAGAACCTATCCATGAGAGTTTGTGTTGGTGTAGTTGATGCTTGATGCATGTTTGGATGAAATTTGGAAGAACTGAAGTGGAAATTTTGGAGTGTGCATTTTGGGCAGATTTGGTGTTAAATATGGAGGGATTTATTCCCAATTTTTGGTGGCTTAGAAAAGAGGTAGAAGTGTAGCCAAATTAGAGTTTGAGTATGCATGCAATTTGTTTGATGAAAATCCTAAGAGAAAACATGTTACCATGGCTGCCCTGTCACGTCCGTGACCTTCTAAGTTATTTTTGGGTATCTTACAGATTGAACTGGTTTGAGATTTCAACATAAAAGTTGTAGCCCTGTCTCTAACCTTTAAAAGAGACCAAGAACATAGCAATCCGATATGTATAACTCAAGTTATGGCTTCTTGAATATGACATGTGCAGAATGACTACCTAAAAAATGCTTCCAATTTATTAGTTTATTTTTTCAAGTATGGGAATGTTGTTGGACATATTTGAATTATGAGAAGTGCTTTTGATTGTATGATGGTGAGTTGAAGTTTGATTGAAGTTGAAAGAAGTTTGAGTAAACTTTTGGGAGTGTTTTTCCTTGACAGGTTTTGTGATGATACAAGGGAGCTTTACTCCCATTTTGGATGGTTAAAGAAAGAAGAAGAGTTATAGCTAAAGTAGAATTTATGTTTGCACATTTATTGTTTGATGAATGCCCAAGTGAAGCATGAGTATGAGTAGAGAACCTTAATTTTATGCAACATTGCATATTTGCATTTCATGAGTGCATCTAAGAAAGAATTATAAGCATGAGCCATTCACATACATTTATTTGCATGTGTGCAATGACTTAAGATAGAATAAAGAATTTTAAAGAATAAAGCACTCTCAGAGTAAAGAGAAAGAAAGAAAAAGCACTAGAGAATAAAAGAAAGAAAAGTGTTAAAAAAGAGAAAAGAATAGGTTGTTGCGATGGGGAACTCGTGGGTGATAGAGAAGAATAGTCCCACATACATGTCGCCTTCAGTGAGTGGCCTCAGCAGAAAGAAGTAAGTGTACAGTTCGTTAGAAGTGTATGTGGATGAGAACTGTACCAGCAGAATTTACTGCATGCACGCCGCCTTTAGTGAGCGGCCTCAGAATCAGAAAGAATAGTTGTATAGTCTGATAGATGTGCATATAGATGAGGACTGTACCTATTCACATGGCGAGGGTTCCGAATGCATGCCTCAACCGAGTCTAATCGGCATAGAAAGAAAGAAAGAATAGAACACAAAAAGAAAGAACAGAAAGAAAGAAAGAAAGAAAGAATAGAACATAGAAAAAAAGAACAGAACAGAACAGAAAGAAAGAAAGAATAGAACACAGAAAGAAAGAACATAATAGAAAGAAAGAAAGAAAGAATAGAACACAGAAAGAAAGAACGAAACAGAAAAAAAAAAAAAAAGAATAGAACACAAAAAGAAAGAACATAATAGAAAGAAAGAAGAGAAACAGAAAACAGAAAAGAAATTGCATTCTTTATGCATTTATGCACATGCATCATGGCATTCATATTATTCAGAATTAGTTTCTCCAATTGTGCTTACATGTTAGTAAGTGAGAAAAAGAATAGAGAAAGAACAGAGAGATAGAACAGAAAAAGAAAAGAGAAAGAACAAAGAAAGAATCGAGAAGAAGATAGAAGTGTGATGTCAGGAAAGAATTCAGAATATGAGCAACGGAGATAGAAGGGTAACATAGCGGGTTTACTTACTGAGCAATTAGTGCTCACGCCATTGTTTTCAATGTTTTTTTTTTTTTTTTTTTTTTGCAGGTAGTAGATGAGATGCGATTGCTTGGAATGTCAAGATGCAGAAGGGTCGGGCAATATTGTTGAGCTTCTTGAGAAATTTATTTACACTATGTATAGTTTTGTATATATAAAGAAAATTTAGGCCCATTATTTTATACTCATCTACATGTATATTTTCGTAATATATTTATTTAGTTAATTTTACTATTTATTTTATGAGTATATTAGCTAGAGAGAGAGTCATTACACTCCTCTTTGCAAAGCCCACTAATCATTGGATTAAATGTCACCAGATTAGGCTACAAACCTCTTTGCTCATCAATTCCAACAACCCGTTAGCTTCCACCACCTTCCCCTCCTTGCAAAGCCCATTTATCATTGAATTAAACATCACCACATCAGAGTGCAAACCTCTTTGAATCATCAATTCCATCAACCCATTAGCTTCCACCATTTTCCCTCATTGCAAAGCCCACTTATCATAGTATTAAAAGTCACCCCATTAGGCTGCAAACCTCATTGGCTCATCAATTCCAACAACCCATTGGCTTCCTTCATCTTCCCCTCCTAGCAAAGCCAATTTATCATTGTAGTAAATGTCACCACATTAGGCTCCAAACCTTTTTGACTCATCAATTCCAACAACCCATTAGCTTCCTCCATCTTCCCCCCTTGCAAAACCCATTTATCATTGTATTAAAAGTCACCACATTAGGTTGCAAGCCTCTCTGACTCATTAATTCCAACAACTCATTAGCTTCCTCCGTCTTCCCCTTCTTGCAAATCCCATTTATCATTGTTGTAAGCGTAACCACATTAGGCTGCAATCCTCTTTGAATCGGCAATTCCATCATCCCATTAGCTTCCTCCATCTTCCCCTCCTTGCAAAGCCCATTTATCATTGTATTAAAAGTCACCACATTAGGCTACAAACCTCGTTGACTCATCAATTCCAACAAACTATTAGCTTCCTCCATCTTCCCCTCCTTGCAATTAAAAGTCATCACATTATGTTGCAAACCTCTTTGAATCATAAATTCCATCAACCCATTAGCTTCCTTAATATTCCCCTCTTTGCAAAGCCCACTAATAATTTTTAAAGTGTTGAATTCTTATAGTGTTTATGCTTAGGGTTTTAGAGGAAGAACAAGTCTACCAAAGAAAGAGAGATTCTAGTGGAATTACTCAAGCACAAAGTAAGTAAATCCCACCCAAGTTATGATTTGAGAAATCAAGTGTGTAGAGATTTTACATATATGTATATGGTTATAATTTTATAGAATTGTTGATGGATTTGGTGTTGAATAATGATTAGAACTTATCCATGAGAAGTTGTGTTGGTGTAGTTGTTATTTGATGAATGTTTGGATGAGATTTGGAAGAATTGAAGTGAGAATTTTGAAGTGTGTATTTGGGCAGATTTGGTGTTAATTGTGGAGGAGTTTATTCCAAATTTTTGGTGGCCTAAAATAGAGATAGAAGTGTAGGCAAATTAGTGTTGATTTGTGCATATGAATTGTTTGATGAAATGTCCAAGAGAAGTGTATGCATGAGTTTTATTCATTTATGAATTGATATAAGTTTGTAGATGGTAGAGAGAAACTTATTTTTATGCTACATGGCATCCTTGCATTTAAACATTTGCATTTAGAGAGAATTATAAGCATGAAACCATCTACATGCATAAATATTCATAAGAGCATGAAAAAGCACTAAAATGTGTTAAAGAGAAAATAGAAAGAAATGAGAATATAAAGATATTCAAATATGAAATTTTAGTTAAAGAAGTGTAAAAAGATAAAAAGAAGAGAAGGTTGTTGCAATGGGGAGCCCGTGAGTGACATAGTCCCACATGTGCGCCGCCTTTAGTGAGCGGCCTCAGAATTCAGAAAGAAGAATTGTACAGTCCGTTAGAAGTGCGTGTGGATGAGGACTATACCCAGAATTAGAGAATTCACTCACTTGGCCAACGCTCCAAATCCATGCCTCAACTGAGTCTGATCGGCAAGAAAAGAAAGAATAGAGAGAAAGAAAAGAAAGAAAGAATAGAAAAGAAAGAAAGAATAGAAAGAAAGACTAGAAAAGAAATAAATAAATAAAGAAAAAGAAACAGAAAATAGAATAAGAAAAATAGAAAAGAAAATGCATAATTTATGCATTTGTGCATTTGCATCATGAATATGCATAATATCATGCTCCTTATCATGAGTAGAGAGAAATTAGAAAATTGAGAGAAAAACAGAGAAAGAATGAGGAAGAATAGAGAAAGAACAGAGAGAATAACAGATAAAGAATAGAGAATACTTGGAAATGAGTTGTAAAGAAAGAAAATTCAGGATTTTAAGCAACGGAGAGAGAAGGGTAGCATAGCGGGTTTACTTACTAAACAATTAGTTCTCACTCTGTTGTTTTCAATGTTTTTGCAGGTAATAGGTGAGTTGCGGTCACTCAAAATGTCACGTTGTGGAAGGGATTGGACTACACTATCAAGCTGCTATTTTGAGTATATTTTGTAAATATTTGTATATAAAGAAAAATTAAATATGGGCCCATACTTTATTACTCGTTTATATGTGTATTTTCATATATATATATTTTTTTTAGTGAGTTTTATTGATTATTTTACGAGTATACTAGCTAGAAAGAAAATATTATAGTCAACACATCAAGCACAGATTGTGGAGGACCAACAACCAAACTTAGATCCATAGCAGTTGTTCGTGGCTTCATGTAGTGTAGCTCAAGCTCACAATGATGATTGGCCGATAGATAGTGGATGCACCAATCACATGACAATAAACCTGGAGGAATTTTTCCAAGGTCAAGGTTAGAAATGGGGAATTTGTGGCTGTGAAAGGGAGAGGAGATTGTTGTGCAAACGAAAACAGGTATCAAACTCATTCCCAATGTCTTGTATGTGCCTAATATAAGTCATAATTTGTTGAGTGTTTGATAAATGATGGAGAGGAAGTATGCCCTGCACTTCCAGGATCAGTTTTGCACAATCTTGGATAGCAAGGGGAATGAATTAATGAGAGTTAGGATGATGGGAAAAAGCTTTCCCATTAGGCTGAATAAACCAGAACCAGAAACATATGTTGTGAATGGAGATGAGACTAAATTGTGGCATAAAAGATTCGGCCACTTAAATTACCATAGCCTTAGGGAAACTCAAACCAAAGAGTTGGTCTGTGACCTGCCTGAAATTGCAGAAAACAAAACCATTTGTGCTACTTGTCAACTTGGCAAGATGAGCAGATTACCCTTCCCTGTAAACAAAGCCTAGAGAGCTGGTGAGAGGCTACAACTTATCCACACAGATGTGTGTAGACCGATGCAAACACCATCCCTAAATGGAAGCAAATATTTTATCCTCTTCATTGATGATTATTCCCGGATGTGCTAGGTTTATTTTTTGAAACTGAAGAGTGAAGTTGCAGTGGTGTTTGAAAGGTTTAAATTGCAGGTTGAAAAACAATCAGGCCTAAGTATTAAGACAGTTACAAGTGATAATGGGAGTGAGTATACCTTTAATGAATTTGAGAAAATCTACAGGGAAGCTGGAATTGTTCACCAGTTTAGTTGTTCCTATACTCCACAGCAAAATGGAGTTAGTGAGAGGAAGAATAGGACTGTAATGGAGATGGCAAGGTGCATGGTTGCAGAGAAGAGGTTGCCCAAATCTTTTTGGGCAGAAGCTATAAATACAAGGGTCTATTTGCTTAATAGACTCCCTACTAAAGCCTTAACCAATCAAACACCTTATGAAGCCTGGTATGGAATGAAGCCTTCAGTGAGAAACTTGAAAATCTTTCGGAGTATGTGTTATGCTCTCATTTCAGCAACTAAAAGAAGTAAG
Source organism: Pistacia integerrima (assembly GCA_026225825.1). Lineage (NCBI taxonomy): Eukaryota > Viridiplantae > Streptophyta > Magnoliopsida > Sapindales > Anacardiaceae > Pistacia > Pistacia integerrima. The sequence goes on from CM047749.1 coordinate 41,785,735, forward strand.
CTAGATGAGAAGGCATGATAGGAATTTTTATAGGATACAGTGAGTAGTCCAAGGCCTATAGAATTTATGATCTTGCAACCAAGAAGATACACATCACAAGGGATGTGAAGGTGGATGAAAAAGGGACTTGGAACTGAGTGAAAAATGAGGTTGAAGAAGACAGAAGAGAGCAGATTGCAAATACACTAGTGGACAGATTTGATGATCTAGAAGAGGTAGATTTGGATGATGATTTTCCAGTCAGGTGTACAAGGTCTTTGGCAGAGGATTATGAGAGATGTAATGCAGCCATGCTTGAGCCTGCAAACTTTAGGGAGGCTGCCAAGTCAAAGGTCTGGAGAAATGCAATGGAGGAGGAGATAAAAATGATTGAAAAGCATGGGACATGGGAGTTAGTTGACATACCAACAACTAGGAGGGTGATCCAAGTAAAATGGACTTTTAAAAAGAAGCTGAGGTCTGATGGATCAGTGTATAAACATAAAGCAAGACTAGTTGTTAAGGGTTTTACTCAACAATTTTGAGTAGATTTTTCGGATACCTTTGCACCTATGGCTAGGCATTATACTATAAGGATTCTCCTTGCATTGGCAGCCCAATTTGTGTGGAGAATCTACCAATTAGATGTCAAGTCAGCATTCCTAAATGGTTGGCTCAATGAGTAAATTTATGTGGAGCACCTGGGTTTAAATTCGTGTTCATGAACGAAGAACTTCGCCGCGGCGACGTTTGTTCTTCGCCGAGGTGAAACCTGGGTTTCCAATTAAGGTTCATACACGAAGCGAAGCTGGTTTTTCGTCGCGGCAAAGCCTTTTTTCTATATAAACTCGCTTTAGCTTTTCATTTTTACGCATTTTGTCAAATATTTTTAAAAGAAAAATTTTCCAATCTCAATCCTTTGCCTCCCAAGCCCAAGTCTCTCCAACCAAAGTTCTTTACTCGCCTAACCTCCTAAACAACCAACAACTCGCCTTTGAATCCTCCTAACCTAATCCTTTGAATCCCAAGATGTCTCAACCTTTGCCTCCCAAGTGCTTTCCCAACCAAAGTTCTTACTCGCTAACCTTCCTAAACACCAAAACAACCTATTTCAACAACAATTTTCGCGAAAATTTCACGAAAATTTTTGGATCAAGAATTTGGGGCTTTTCAATCTGGGCTATTTCTGGTTCAATTGGTGGCAAATACTCCTTCATTTTGGTAAGATCTCAAGTACCCAAAGCTTTTTATCGCACAATTTCAAGTTTTTAATTGTAAATCTGAAAATTTTTGTTGCAATTGAGTTGTGGAATTTGGGTGAATTTGAGCATTGATTTTGTTTGAGGAAGGGTAGTTTGTGAGTGTGGTAACATTGAGGAGGGCTGGTTTTGAGTTTTGAAGTGTTGTGGTTGGATTTGAAACATTTGTAGTTTAGGGGTAAAGCGCGAATTTTTGGAAGTGTTGTTTGTTTCTACAGGATTAAATTGGTTGTGTTGAACAATTAGGTCTGAATTGTTGGGGTATAATTTTTTAGTGAACTTTAATTTTTGGAGAAAATGCCGATCAAAGCCAAGCATCCATATAAGGGTAAGGGAAAAGGAAAAAAAGTGGATGACCGCTTTGTGAATGAAGAGGTCCATAAATGGTATCAAGCGGCTATCCAAAGGAGAGATAAGGGTTTTATTCCTGAGAGGGGATTGACCGCGAGTCAGGCTTTAGATTGGAGTCGAAGGAAAAGATGGGACTTGTTCTTGAGTGCTTTTACACAACCGGCTGTAGAGCCGCTAGTAAGGGAGTTTTATGCCAATCTCCCGGATTGTAATGAGACTTTGCATTTGTGAGAGGGGTTGATGTACCATTTACAGCAGATGAGATCAATAAGTTTTACAACCTGCCCGGATTTGATCAGGATGAGTATGGAAGGTTTAGAGGGATGCAGTTTGAGGATAGTATCATCCCTCATGTCATTGCAAAACCGGAGGCAACTTGGTCAATGTCAAAGAAACAAAAGAAGACCATTAAGGGAACTTCTTTGACTCCGGTTGCTTGAGTATGGCAGTATTTTGTTAGTGCGAAGTTGATGCCAGAAACACACTATAACGTAGTAACTTACGAAAAAGCATTACTGCTTTACTCCATTGCCACAGGAAAGAGTATCAATGTGGGAAGAATTATCTTTAACAACATTCAACATGCCGACAAACCAGGGCGATCAAGTTATTCTTTCCCACATCTCATCACGGCTTTGTGCATTAAAGCTGGAGCCAAGGTAGGAGATAATGAGCAATGTATTCATGCTGCCCCTATCCTTGATAAAGATTATTTCCATAAGCATTTTGAACATCCAGAAGCCGATCAACCAAGGGCAGGAACGAAACGGCAGAGAACCACACAAGGCCCTGTCACATCCTCTAGCTCCACAGCTACACAGAAAGAGATGATGCAGTAGATGATGGGTATGATGAAATGGATGACAAATCATCAGGATTGGTTGGTTGAGCAGACCCACATGATGTATGAGATGCAGAAGGATAGCTTTAGCGAGCTCAACGTTGACACTTCAAGATTTCAATGGACTGACTGGGATTCAGATGAGTGGATATGCTCCGAATCAGAAGAGGAAGATGAGGGCGGAGACCAATGAGCACCAAAGCACCTGTTTAGTTTTTCTTTAGTTTTATTTGTTTAGTTAATTGGTTTTTCATTTGAAACATTAAACTTAGTCTGTATTTTTGGTTTTGGATTGTGTAGTTGTTTAGTTGTCTTCTTTTTATTTTGTAGTTGTTGCAAAGACGAGATTAGGTTGTAATATTTTCAAGTTAGTTTGTGAATTTTTGCTAACACAAGGGACACCACAGTTTCAATTGTTTTGACAGATTCTGGGTGATGAAAAGTCTGAGACCGGGTCTGCATTGTGGAGCGACACTTCACGAATTAACCAGGAAGCTTTCTCATACCTTTGTTATTTTTGATTTTCTATTCCTGATTATGCGTAATGGAACATTGGGGACAATGTTATATTTAGTTTGGGGGTAGGAAATAGAAATAAAGCCTAGTTTAAGGGTATATCGGCTGGAAACCAGAACCCGCCTTAAAAACCGCCTAGCAGTACTTGGCAACCTTTGGTATAACAAAGCCACGTACACCTAAAAAAAAAAAAAAAAATTTCTTTAATTTGATTGTTTTTGCCGATGATGAATTGTATAAATCAATGATGAGAATAGGGTTGTTGCAATTTTATTGTTGAGAAATGTTAAGCAGTGCTTCAAGTTTATGTTTATTGACTGGATTTCGATTTAGGCTTGTTGAGTGGTTCAGCCACAATTTTCATTTATTTCGGCATACTTAGATTCATTTTATGTGGTTAGGTGAAGTTTGATAATGTTGGTGGACTCTAGAACCTAGTAGAGAAGTGCTTGAGGCGAAATTCTAGGATTAGACATGGTTGAGAAGATGATTTAGGCATTTTTCGAAACGTTTGAGCCTTTCAAGCCAGCCCATAATGAAATTGTCCCTAGTCACCCATTTGAGCTGCATGAATTTTATTGCTTTATTTTTCTTGGAAAACAACAAAATTGTCTAATCCTTATACCCTAAACACTTTATCGTACCCTTAGGAGAACTCGGTCCTAATACAAACGAAAGAGTTATATGAATGAGCCAAACGAATAGTTTGGGGGTTGGGAGAAGAGGAATAAAAACAAAGGAGGTGGTCACCTCAATTCAATTGAATTGTTGTTTTAGTTTTTTATTGTAAAAAAAAAAAAAAACAAATTCTGCCTAGTTTAAGGGTATACTGGAAACCAGAACCCGCCTTAAAAACTGTCTGGTAGTATTTGGCAACCTCTGGTATAACAACGCCACGTACACCTTAAACGAAATTCCCCCGCATTTATGGTTTCCGGAATAAGAAAAATACAAGTTTGAGGGGGGGTTGCGAATTAGTGGACTTTTCAATTGGTGGTTAAGAAGAAGTGGAGTTTGATTTGATGTCAGTTTTTGCATTAGGAAAACCGAGTACTTTGTTATTCCTATCCTTTTTCTTGGAACCCACTACCCGAGCCTAACGTTACAAGCTTTTAAAGACCTTTTGATTCTTATCTTTGTCTAGTCCTCATTAGTGGAGAGTAGTTCGATATTTAGGCTTATGGAGTCTGCCACCATTTGATAAACTTTACATTTCTGCATAAAATAATCTGGGAAGTTGGAATGTGGATTGAAGTGGGGATCACCTACTTGGTGGACTGATTGAGGAAGATAGTCGATATAGCTTATAACTTCTTGGAGTGTTGAACATTTCCTGATAATAATTTTTCAACAACTTTTGAGACTTGTGTAAATTCTAGGCAATTCGTTTGTTGAATTTGAGTCTTGTTGGTTTTTGTTCATTTTTCAGTTTTAATGTGTGTGTGTTTTGTGTTTTATTCGTAGTTTGTTGTTTTTGGTTCCTTTAGTTTTGTACCGTATGCTCGGGGATGAGCATATGTTTAGTTTGGGGGTATTTGATAATCCGTGGATTATACTGTTTTCATTAGACTTTTTAGTCGGATTTCAGGTACTTTCTAGTTCATTTTAACTTGAATTGTTGCTTAAATCTTTACATTTCATGTTTTAGGTTAAAATGGACATTTTGAGCAAATAAGGACAAAATTGGAAATTCTAAACTCAGAAGTAAGCGGATCTCAGAAGTTGGGAGAGTTCTGAAGCAGAATAAAGCACTATGAAGCTCGCTTCCAAAGGAGAGCACCAAAGATCGAAGAATCAAGCGAAGATGCAAGCAGAGTGGCAGTTCTGTAATTTCATAACTTTTCAAGAAGCTTCGCCACGGCGAAGTACGCCAGTCACGAAACATGTCTGCTTCTCTCTTCGTCGCGGCGAGATTTCTTCTTCGTCGTGGCGATGGTCGTAAATTCTAGTTTTGTAAAACGCACAGTTTTACTTTGTGCGAGTTTTTCTGGGGAATTTGGGCGAGGTATAGAAGAAACACTTAGCCTTTTTGGAAGGGTGTCTTCGAATAGGTGATGCGTGTTTAATACAACATGCAAAAATAGCAAGTATACTAGTCGCAAAAAGTAATAAAGTGATGAGTGAGTATCGTCCCACGAGGATAGTGTTACTAATTACCGATTTTTCTAGTTTAAGTCCTAATTGAAGCAACAATAAATTGGATTGATAGAAGATTAACAAACTAAATACAAATGCAAAACCCAACAACTTAACTAATTGAACAATTCTAAAACAAATGCTAGGGTGTTGAATTCACCTAAATACGCTAACCCAAATCATAGAATCTATTATCCAAGTTCTAATTCCTTGATTGAAAATCGAATTTCCTAAGTTGTAAAACATACATTCTCATGCTACATTTCCCTACTTATCCCTATTAAGCTTCCGCACCCAACAAAATGAAGATTAATAGTTCAAAGGATTTTAAGCTTTGTGGAATTCTATCTAGATTTCATAGATCGCTAAACCTATCTCTAGCGTTTGCTAATCTATGGTATTTATCCCAAGAGGCACAATCACAAATCACTTCTCAGTCTCATTGTGAACAACACACATTTGAATGGTGATCAAGCATCCAAAAGACATTAAGCAAAGAGATAAACACTCAATCATGAAATTAAAACTCAAAGTAATTCAATCCATATAAATTTGAATCATTGTATCAAGATTACATCAAACCCTAGCTAAACAACTCAGTTCATACTCAAAAACGAAATAAAACAACAAAAACAAACTGAATCAAGATTCATCATTGACAAGCAAGCAAAAGATGGAGAAATCTTCTCTAATTTGAAGCCCAAATCTTCAATAATCTTCTCCTTCCATGAGCTGCCTCCCAAATCACGAACCAAGCCCCCTTTTCTCTTCCTTTTCGCTCTAATTTATACCTCTCTCACTTAAGGACGAAGCCCTAGCAAGCCAAAACGCGTCCTTTTATTTTTGCATCTGACGCAGATTTCGCCGCGGCGAAGTTTTTTTTTCTCGCCACGGCGAAGACTTACAGACCCAATTTTAGCATGATATAGTTAGAATCTGGAAAAGTGTCAAACATATGAATTGTAGCCCTTTCAATTATCTTTCTGGTCGTTCAAGAATCAGCACAATCCGAGGTCTACAGCTCAAGTTATGGCAGAAATACTAAAGCATGTCCAAAGACGTTTTTCTTCAGTTCCCAGCGTCCTTTTCACGACTTCAAGCCAAGTTTTCACCTTTGTCCAGTCAAAATTAGGAAAAACCCAAAACATGAACGTTGTAGCTCTTCTTCTTAGCTTTCCAAAACTTCTAAATTCAGGTTATTCCGAGTTTTCAAGCTCAAGTTACACAATTTACGCTCAAAACTGTCATTTATGCTAAAAATCATCGTTTGGGCCTACAAAGACAAATTAATAGAATTAGGTAGCAATTATGGCCCAAATTGTATGAAAAGTATCCTAAATCCTATCAAAATTCAATGCAAAATCATAGTATAAAATACGCTTATCAACTACCCCCAAACTTAAGATTTGCTCGTCCTCGAGCAAAAAGGAATAAAAACTCAAAGGAAGAAAAACAACAAACAACCAAAAAACACAAAACAACAAAACTAAAAATGAACAAACAAAAAATTAGGCTCAAACTCAACACAAGAATTGCCTAGAATTTATACAAGTCTCTAAGGTTGTTGAAAAATTATTAGTAGAAAATGTTCAACACTCCAAGAAGTTATAAGTTGCATCGACTATCTTTCTCTATTGATCCCCGAGTAGGTGATCCCCACTTCATTCACATTCCGACTTCCCGGATTATTTTATGCAGAAATGTAAAGTTTATCAAATGGTGGCAGACTCCATAAGCCTAAGTATCGAACTACTCTCCACTAATGTGGACTAGACATCGCTAAGGATCAAAAGGTCTTTGCAAGCTTGTAACGTTAGGCAAGGGTAGTGGGCTCCAAGGAAAGGGATAGGATAAACAAAGTAAGAGAACTCGGTTTTCCTCATGCAAACACTAAGAGCTACATCAATCTCCACTTTCTTTCTCAACCACCAATCAAAGTGTCAACCATTTTACAACCCTCAAACTTATGCATTTCTTATTGTTGATTTTGAATTGAACTAAAGCAATTTTTTTTTTCTTTTTTCTTCTTCTTCTTCTCTTTTTTTTCTTTTTTTTTCTTTTTTTTTTTTCAAATATAAATATTTACAATAACAATTATTTGCAACACCATTGAGGTCTATTGCCCCTTCTTCGTGCCCTTTTTTTGCAACCCCCAAACTTAAGATTTTGGTCCATCACTTATTCACACACCTCTCAAAGCTCTTTTGTGTCATACATTAGGTCCATAATTCTCCTAAAGGGTATGATAAAGTGTTTAGGGTATAGGGATTGGAAAATTTTTGGTTTGCAAGGAAAATAAGGCAATGAAAATCTCATAAGGCTCAAATGGGTGACTAGGGAAAGATTCATTTATGGGTCGGCTAGAAAGGCTCAAACGTTCCAAAAAATGCCTAAATCATTTCCTCAACAATGTCTAATCCTAGAATTTCGCCTCAAGCACTTCTCTACTAGGTTCTAGAGTCCACCAACATTATCAAACTTCAACTAACCACATAAAATGTTTCTAAGCATGCCGAAAAAAATGAAAATGGTGGTTGAACCACTCAACAAACCTCAATCAAAATTCAATCAATAAACCTAAACTTGAAGCAATGCTCAACATTTTCCAAGAATAATATCCCAACAATTCAAGTTTCATCATAGACTTATGCAATTCATCATCGGCAAAAACAATCAAACTAAATAAAATAACTAAAGTTTTTTTTTTTTTTTTTTTTTCCGTTTAAGGTGTACGTGGCGTTGTTATACCTAGTGAGGTTGCCAAGCACGCTAGGCGCTTTTAAGGCGGGTTCTGGCTTTCCTTTAGCGTATACCCTTAAACCAAGCTTTATGTCTATTTCCTACCCCCAAACTTAAAATGACATTGTCCCCAATGTCACATCATGCACATCCAAGGAATAGAAAAACAAAAGTAAAGGTTACGAGATACTCCCCTGACTAATCCGTAAAGGCCGATTTTTGTGCAACATCCTGGCATCCATTCCTTGGCTTCCTCATCATCATCATCTGTCAAACAAATGAAAGTCTCTGGTGCCAAATGTGTTAGATACCCTCACCGATCAATATGAAAGAATTACATCCTAATCTCAACCTTATTGAACTAAACCTAAAATCTAAACAAAAACAAATAAAGAGCCAAAAACCAGGAAATCAACATCAATTCCTACTTACAAAACATAAAGAAATAAAAACAAAAACTAAAAAGAAAAGTGCTTCAGGAAAATTTTCGCAAAAATGAAAGGTCACGCGACTATTAAAAGGAAACAGACTTCGCCGCGGCGAGGAATAGAATTCGCCGTGGCGAAGTTCTTCATGATAAAACCCTAAATTCAAACCCAGTCGTCGCCGCGGTGACAACAAATTCTTCGCCTCGGCGAAAAATTACAGGAGCTACAACATTCTTCGGGGCACTTCGCCCCGGCGAAGAACAATCTTCGCCCCGGCGAAGTCTGAAGTTTTTCTTTCCTTTTCCTTAGCTTCAAACTTCACCTGAAACACCCAAAACACACAAATTAAAACTCATTCAAAATCATAAGAAAACTAAAACAAATTCAAACAGCAATGAAATGAAAAACAATTGAAAAGACTTGGGTTGCCTCCCAAGAAGCGCTTGTTTATAGTCGAAAGCTCGACTTTCCCATGGTCCTTCGTCAATCCGGATCCTTGTGGGGTGCTTCACTTCCCATTGCCACCTCTTGATCTTTCCTTTGGATTTCGGACCTTCTCATAAGCATCTTTTCGGAACTTCAAATTCGTATATGCGTACTTGAGATGAGATGGTGATTGGTTGAGTCCAATGTTTGGAGCCTCTTCCAACACCAATTTTGACTTGTGCGCATTTATACCAAATTCCTCAAATTGTTCCTTGTGAGGTAAGTTGCTTGGTTGAAATTCCCCTAAGTATTTTGCACACCTTTCCGCTTTGAGAGTTTCCTCTTCATTGGTCTTGTCTTCAAGTTCTTCCAACTTTTTTTCATTGTGAGGTTGCTCCAACACTATACCTCTCCTCAATGGTATGACATTTAATTGTTCTTCAGGATTTGTGACCGTTGTGCTCGGCAAAGCACCTTGAGATCTCTCTCGCTTGTTCAACCAATTGCCCCACTTGAACCTCCAAATTTTGAATGGACACTCCTTGATTTATGAAGTTTGAGCGTGTCTCATTTATAAAACTTGTGGTTTCTTGCATGAAGTCTTCGAATATATCTTCCAATTTTGACACTCTTTGCTCACATGGTTGATGATTCACCACTGGTTGATGGTTTAGCATTGTCCTTTGATTTGATTGACTGCTTTGATTGCTCCAAGACAAATTTGGGTGATTCTCCCAACCAAGATTGTAGGTATTGGCAAAGGGGTCATTTTGCAGCCTTTGTGAACTAACCATGTAATTCACTTGCTCGGTTGTTGAGAAGAATGACTGGTTCCCATCTTGGAATTCCACACTCCCATGGTTTCTGCACAAAATTCACAAGTTATAAATGGTGAGTGAAAAGAATTTACATTCATACCTCCCAATTGGCTTTGACATGGTGCAATTTGTGCAGATAATGTGTCGAACGCGTCAACTTCATGTAGACCCATTGTTCTCTTCGGCATTGCTCTCTCATTAGGTCTTTGGTAGTTATTGTTGGCCATCAACTCAAGCAATTCATAAGCATCTTCTGGGGTCTTGTTATTCAAGGCTCCGCCTGCTGCCACATCTACCATCATTTGAATATTTGGTAGCAACCCATTGTAAAATGTTTGGACTTGTCTCCAAAACGGTAGACCGTTATGTGGACAATTCCTTAACAACTCTGTGTACCTCTCCCAAGCTTCATATAGTGATTCATCGTTGCCTTGCACGAAAGAGGTAATGTCAATTCTCATACTTAAGACTATACAATATTTACAATTAACTACAAAAATGAAATAAAAGCCTCAATTTAGCACTACACTAGATACTATCAATATTAATAATCAACTATCCCCGGCAACGGCGCCAAAAACTTGATGCGTGTTTAATACAACATGCAAAAATAGCAAGTATACTAGTCGCAAAAAGTAATAAAGTGATGAGTGAGTATCGTCCCACGAGGATAGTGTTACTAATTACCGATTTTTCTAGTTTAAGTCCTAATTGAAGCAACAATAAATTGGATTGATAGAAGATTAACAAACTAAATACAAATGCAAAACCCAACAACTTAACTAATTGAACAATTCTAAAACAAATGCTAGGGTGTTGAATTCACCTAAATACGCTAACCCAAATCATAGAATCTATTATCCAAGTTCTAATTCCTTGATTGAAAATCGAATTCCCTAAGTTGTAAAACATACATTCTCATGCTACATTTCCCTACTTATCCCTATTAAGCTTCCGCACCCAACAAAATGAAGATTAATAGTTCAAAGGATTTTAAGCTTTGTGGAATTCTATCTAGATTTCATAGATCGCTAAACCTATCTCTAGCGTTTGCTAATCTATGGTATTTATCCCAAGAGGCACAATCACAAATCACTTCTCAGTCTCATTGTGAACAACACACATTTGAATGGTGATCAAGCATCCAAAAGACATTAAGCAAAGAGATAAACACTCAATCATGAAATTAAAACTCAAAGTAATTCAATCCATATAAATTTGAATCATTGTATCAAGATTACATCAAACCCTAGCTAAACAACTCAGTTCATACTCAAAAACGAAATAAAACAACAAAAAACAAACTGAATCAAGATTCATCATTGACAAGCAAGCAAAAGATGGAGAAATCTTCTCTAATTTGAAGCCCAAATCTTCAATAATCTTCTCCTTCCATGAGCTGCCTCCCAAATCACGAACCAAGCCCCCTTTTCTCTTCCTTTTCGCTCTAATTTATACCTCTCTCACTTAAGGACGAAGCCCTAGCAAGCCAAAACGCGTCGTTTTATTTTTGCATCTGACGCAGATTTCGCCGCGGCGAAGCTTTTTTTTCTCGCCGCGGCGAATACTTACAGACCCAATTTTAGCATGATATAGTTAGAATCTGGAAAAGTGTTAAACATATGAATTGTAGCCCTTTCAATTATCTTTCTGGTCGTTCAAGAATCAGCACAATCCGAGGTCTACAGCTCAAGTTATGACAGAAATACTGAAGCATGTCCAAAGACGTTTTTCTTCAGTTCCCAGCGTCCTTTTCACGACTTCAAGCCAAGTTTTCACCTTTGTCCAGTCAAAATTAGGAAAAACCCAAAACATGAACGTTGTAGCTCTTCTTCTTAGCTTTCCAAAACTTCTAAATTCAGGTTATTCCGAGTTTTCAAGCTCAAGTTACACAATTTACGCTCAAAACTGTCATTTATGCTAAAAATCATCGTTTGGGCCTACAAAGACAAATTAATAGAATTAGGTAGCAATTATGGCCCAAATTGTATGAAAAGTATCCTAAATCCTATCAAAATTCAATGCAAAATCATAGTATAAAATACGCTTATCAATAGGTTAGAGCAGCTTTTTACATTTATTTAGTTTTCATTTTGAGGATTTTGGAGGTTGAACAAGGGTTAAGATTCGAATTCGAATTCGAACCAGGGGATTCATCATTTTGGGGAGATTTCTTATCTTATCTTTTATTTTCATTATGTTGAACTTTAGTATTTTCGTTTCTTTCATTTGTGTTGTTGATTTAGCCATGAACTAACCCATTCTGGGTTAGGGTTTTTATTGTAGTTCGGATTTTAATGGGTTAAGTGATTGATTGTTTTATTTTCATATGATTATGCTTTGATTGTGTGTTTGCTCTGAACACTAATGCTTATATATGATGAACATGATGAGATTGAGAAATGAATCATGTTAGGCTTCTTAGGGTAATCACCATTGTAGTGTTGAATGCTAGAGATAGATTCAAAAATCAATGAAATCATTGTAGGATTCTTATGCTTAATGAGCTTAGATTTGTTAACTTTCAAATTGTTGGGTGCGGAAAGTTGATAAGGAAGAGTAGGGAAACATAGCCTGAGAAGGTATGTTTAGCACTTAGGAGAGTTTGATTTACAATCAATGCATATGAGTATGAATTTAGTTTAATTTTTAGGTTTAACCCATAAAATCCGAATGAAGTCAAAACCCTACCCGTTTTACTTGAATTAATTGCTATCCGCATTTTTCATCTTGCGTTCATAGTTAATTTCAGTTTAGAATTCATTGTTCAGTTTTTATTAGAAATAGCTCCCATCAATCCAAAAGAAATCGATTGTTTCAACTTGAGAATAGTAGGAAACTTAGTGCTTAGCTAACAATCCTCGTGGGAACGATACTCACTCATTATTATATTACTTGTGCTATTAGTATACTTGCTACATATTGCATGTTGTAGGAAACACGCATCAGTTATGACTTATGTTTATGAGAAAAGTCCAAAGTGTATGACATGTTTTATGAACTTGTTAATGTCAATGAATGAAGGTCATGTCTTGTAGGTAGGTAAAGTCCTAAGTAATATACTTGTATAATGAACCTTAATAGTTTATAAATGGCCATATTCCCTTACTGAGCATTTAGCGCTCACCCCACGAAATGTTTTAAAATGTTTTGCAGGTAAGGATTAAGGCATGAAGGTGGGAGAGGATTCTGAGGGATGCTATGAGCATGAGGGATGTTTTAATGATGATATTTAGTGTAGTAATTGTGCTCATATTTCATAATGTAGTAAATATGTCCATGTTCTATAATGGAGTAAATATGTTTGTGTTAATAAAGGAAATCAAATTGCTAGTAAAATTTGTAAAAGTGTGTATGTTTCTAGTAATTATTACGATGGATTTAATAATTTACTCCAAGAAAGGAAACTATATTATTTGACTTGTACAATGAACTTATTATCGTTTAGAAAAAAAAAAGTTTTTAAACTACAAGTTTATTCTTTGAATAGGATTTTAAAATAAACTTCTTTCCTAAGCGTGCGTTTTCTAGGTTCTCAATGGCCAAGGGATACTTAGGAAATACCCGGCTAGGGAGAGGTTTTACAGCTATATTTGGGTTGGTCTTTTTGTCTGAATTTCGGCTTGGTTTATGTAACATGTGAAGTTGCCTGTTACAAAGCTGAATATCATTGTTATGCCCTTACCTTTTCAAGCTTAAGCTTTTAGGTCAAGTTGTTTATCAACAAAGTTGTTGTTGAAATTTCATTATAATTTCAATTTCTTATGGTCTTTCTTGCTTCTAATATAAGTAATCAGTTTATGTAAACTTTAGATCTTCTCTTCTTCTTCTTCTTTTCCTGAGGGTGGGGGGTTGTATAAGAACTTGCAATGTGGCAATAGTTACCTTTTTTTTTTTTTCCTTCGTTAAAGTTTTAATGCTATTATTTCAATTTGAAATTTTTGCAGATCTACTTGAAGTTTGAACAGTCTTCTGGAGATCCAGCCCGTGTTCCACTTCTCTATGAATGTGCTATTACCGAGTTTCCTATATCAAGTGATCTATGGCTTGGTTATACTCGCTATTTGGATAAAACCTTGAAGGTTTCAGTCATATTTTATCTTTTCAATTCTTTATGTTCCAGGTATTTGTAATTTTAGCAATTAATCATCTCTTTTTCCTGCTGGTAGGAAATATTGTGTGGGATGTTCATTCCAGGGCTAGGAAAAATTGTCCTTGGGTTGGTGATCTTTGGGTTCGATCTTTGCTTGCTTTGGAACATTGTTGTGCACTTGAGAAAGAGATATATATTGTAAGTTTCAGTTGTTACCCTTCATCTGTTGAGAATTATGAGAGATTGTTATAAGTAGCTTAAGAGCAATGAGTTTCACAAACTTTAGTGCTAGAATTTCATTCTACTCCTTTTACAAATGTAGAGGTTTACTCTTGTTTAAAAAGATTTTTATATCATATTCAGGTCTTTGAGAAGTCCCTTCTATGCACTTTTTCGACCATTAAGGAGGTAAAGATATCTTTTCTCTAATTTGCAGGCTTGACTTACTACTCTTTGTAACTTGTTATTGTTTCATCTACGTTTTATGCATTAAAGATCTTTGTTAATTGGATCCTCTTTGTTTCAGTACCTAAACTCATTCCTCACTCAAGTGGATGGTTTGAGACGAATAATCCTTTTGCCTAGAGCAGAAGAGGATGCACTGAATTTTTCATTAACAAGGGAAACGTTTCAGGTTCGCATATGTATACTGTTCATTTTTGCTTGTTAAAATTGTTTTTACTAGATGTCAAGAACTTGAAGCTTCTCAAAGACATTTGTAGATGCTCTATTCATGGTGAATTTTAGATGAAGAAAATGTGGACCTTGTAGCTAGTCTACTCTTTCAGGGTCCAGGCATAGATCTCTTACGAATGTGTATCAAGTGCTTCTACCCTTAGACTCTGAAGAAAAGTCTTTTAATTTACTTCATTTAGTGTGCTGTTATAGTACTATTATATCCACTTTATGTAAAAGTTACAGTGCATAACTCTCAATACTCCAAGATGGCTTTTGCTAATTGCTAGATTGTTACCTTTGTTAATTGTTTTCTCATGGAATAGTGTCCTTTGCTAAAAAATTTCTCATTCAGCATTGGAGTTGCATGCATGGAAGATATCTTTATGGATCTGTGAATTTATAAAATTTGCATGTCATATTCAACTGGTACATTGTTGTTGTATAATGGTTGTTTTAAATATTTGTGTTTATAAACAATTAGCCTGATGTCTCTTTAGTGTACCATCGAATTTGTAGGCCCTGTATGATTGGATGTATTATATATACTTGAATACTTAACTGTGAAGTTTCTTCCTTTCAACGGGCATCTGATTACTTACCTCAACAGATGAAGAATACAGATGGTTTGCTGCATTTACACACTTATTGGGCTTATTTGGAGCTAAATTTGGGAAAAGGTCAAGCTTCAGCTCAGGGCTTTTGGGAGAGCCTGGTTTGGCCCATTCATCTTTTTCTCTTTCTTATCCTGTATAGTTCAATATGATTGATATATGATTCATCTTTTTATTTTTTTTCCGTATAACTTGCTTTTTGTCTATGCAGCGGGTTAATGTTGGAAGCCTGGCAAGGTTATATAGCTATGGAAATTGAATTGGGAGATTTCAATGAAGCTAGGTCCATCTATAGGAGATACTATAGTCAAAGGTTTAGTGGGACAAGTTCAGAGGTATAATTCTTTTACGTTACTTGCTTTCAATTATTCTAGATTGATTTATGGATAGGATTTGAATTTGAAAGTTTTTAAACTTGTTTTTTCCGCCTTCCTTCTCATTTTTTTTCTTTGGAAAATTGTTTCTTTTAGTAGTATACGATGCAGCTTTATTTAATCAATTGATATTTGTCATCTGCAATGCAAACATTTCTATCTTTATTCTCTTTTTGTTGCTGATGGATGTTGAAACCAGACAAATGGCTTAAGTCAAGGTTGTTAAAATGTTGTTTATTAAGGATGGCAATTTATGCAGATCTTTTGAACTCTTAACATAGAATCATGCTCTACAGATGAGAATATTTTTAGAGTAGCCTTGCAATGGGTCAACCTGTTACTCAGGCACCAGAATCACAATGGTTTAATATGTCATTTTGAATAATTTTTCCAAATCATACGTAAATGATATATGACAGTATCTCTGGGGATCATGCTAGGTGAAAATCCATGCCATTTATTTTTTTAACTTCAAACTGTAGAGTTACTAATACTCTGATGAAATTGTGGCATATATGAAGCAATCACATTTAAACCATAGGTAGCAGAGTAGTTTTTGAAACACAATAGGCTGACATCTTTTTCCACTTGGCTTATTTTTTCCGATATGTTTGAAGGAAAGTTTCTTAATTCAAGCTTTACTTTTTGAGTTTCATGTCAAAAGATGCTATAGGATAAATAAAACTTATTGATGTAAATAATTTATATGACCTATCATACAATCATCTAAGTTCTCTCTTTTCTATGATCAATTTAGGGTTTAGTTTGATAAAGTTAACCTTGTTATTTTCATCTTATCTTGATTGGCATTACTATATTTAATCGGATTGTTTCCCAACTCTCTGCTCCTGCTCCCGCTCCCATTCATATTATATGATCTCATTGATGATCTCACTACATCATCTAAAGTTGTTGACAATTCTTGCTTCTTGATTTTATGATATTGAAAATATTGTTTTGGGTCCACAACTCCAGGGTGACTTTCTTCAATTGTTATGTACTACCTTTTGGATTTGTTGATATATTCTTTTCCTAAAAAACAGAGTTATTCAGGACATATACCACAACTGGTTGCGTTGTGAGAGGGAATATGGGACACTTGAAGATTTTGACCATGCTGCAAAGAAGGTACACACTCCTGCTGCAGTTTTAATTTATTTCTTTTAAGTGCCAATTAATCACGTAATTTCTTTTTTCAATCTAATGTGTATGATGCATTTGCATTGCTATTGAGAATTAGTATGTATAGATTTATTAAAAAACAATTGAAGTGTTTAACTAATGATATTTTAGCTAGTTGCGATGTCCACCTTATCTAGTAACCATATGTGTTTGACTAAAACGTGCCACGTTAGCAGTTGTCTTTGACGACCTCAAATGATGTGCCTGTAAATGAGTTGTGTTTATGTGCCTCTGTACATATTATGAACTCTTTGCTTCTCTCTTGTCAGAGCTTAAATACTACTGGTGGATCATTGCCTATCTGTTTAAATTTTTAGTTTAAGTGATAACTTAATAGATTATTGTAGCAAGGTGGTCCACATAGTCTTGTGTTTAAATCTCTCTATGAGATTTGTGCTAGTTTGGTTTGTGATTCAAAAATAATTTTGAAAAACTAAGTTACAATTAAAAATTTTAAAAGTTTTATCTGAATATTTTAAATATTTGAAAATATATTTGGTATTCAAAAATTGTTTGTATTCAAAAATTGTTTTTGAAGTTAAAAACGATATAAAGACCGAGAAATGATATTTTGCTTGTTTTCTAATTTTACACTAATTTTTAGGATTATATGCAAAAGCATTGTTTTGAAAACATTTCAACTTATTTTAATAAAATTCCTTATAGTCCTTATTTTCGAAAATAAAACACTATTTAAAATTAATATCAAATAGGCTCTTATTTAGATTATAAATTTATAATTGTATTTATGTTATATTTATGGTTGTGATTCGGTGCTCAGCGCATGAGATTGTGTTAAATTTTAAGTATGGTTGTTGGATGCTTTATTGTCAATTAAAGCTTTTAAGTCAAGTTGTTACGTAGCATTGTTAAAGATGTCACTGAATTATGATACATCTGCTTAGTATTTATTGAATGTATGCAATCCTTGCTATTTTAACTCAATGCGTAAAGATGCTTGTCTTTGTTCCCTTTCTTAGGTTACACCTCGCTTGGAAGAGCTGCAATTATTTAGGTTACAGCAGGAAGCCAAATCTGTTCCTGCACTAATAGATCAGAAAGAGAAGTCACATAAGAAAAGTGTTAATGGAAAGAGAAAAACAGATTCGAAC
The DNA here is from genome assembly GCA_026225825.1 of Pistacia integerrima. NCBI lineage: Eukaryota > Viridiplantae > Streptophyta > Magnoliopsida > Sapindales > Anacardiaceae > Pistacia > Pistacia integerrima. Next base: position 41,803,278 of record CM047749.1, read on the forward strand.
ATGACTGACAAACAGTCTCCAGCTAAGCGGCAGAAAAATACTACCCAAAACCCAAACAAAAGAAAAGGGACGAGCACAGAACTTAGCTGAAGAAAACGAAGTAGAAGAAGAGTGTTAATGGAAAGAGAAAAACATATTCGAACATGATTGACGAACAGTCTCCAGCTAAGCGGCAGAAAAATACTGGTCAAAACCCAAACAAAGTGCATCGGAAAGAAAAGGAATGAGCATACAACTTAGCTTTAGAAAATGAAGTAGAAGAAGCAAAAACCAAGTTTGAAGAGCATCCAAATGACCAGCACACAAAGACTCCACCACTGGAAGAGCTAAAGGATACACTGACAAGTGTACTGCATTTTTATCAAACCTTAACTTCGGGGCAAATAGAGATCCTCTCGAACTTCAGAGAGAGATTGCCTTTTATTCTTTTTTAACGCTGGACAGGCAAATACAAAGAGATAATTATGATGGTTTTAAATTTTTTTTCAAACAAATTCTGAAGATCTGAAAAAATTCTTTTGCAATGTTAGTGGGGTTGAATCTGTTCGAATTCTATAAGACAAGTTCACCGGAAAGTCAAGGGTATGACTCTCTTTCTCTCACTCATTATTTGTCAATGTTCTTTGTGCTTTATGCTTCAAATGAAAAAGGGGAAGCTATCCACTAGACCTTGCATGTGCATATTAGTCTTACAGTCAAATCCTTATTTAACATTGCCTGACCTTTAAACTTCAACATATGTATGCATAATGTGGTGTACCACGTAAATTAGCCCTAAGAAACTAATTTTAATGAGACTGGGAGATCAGCATGGCTGATGCTTCAGAGAGATTGAAACTGCTAAATGTAGTGTATTCTCTTTGATCAAATTTCTCAAGGGTGCTCACTGAAACTTCAATTTGATTTGTTCCTTTCATGCTGTCAATCAATCATTTAGTTCTTATGCTTATGCAGTCTCAAATAAACCTGCAGAAGGGTTGAATTCCATAATTATGGTAAAATTGCTTAATTTTCTAAGTATTGAATTCCATAATTATGGTAAAATTGTTTAATTTTCTAAGTATAAAGAGTCTAACTGTCTAAGAGCATATTTTTTCATTTTGATGGCAACTGAAATGCTTAGGAGACTCAACCATAGTCCCATACAGATTTACCCACATTCCAGCTTGCCCTATGTCTGGAAGCGTTGCATACTAATTTATAATATCTTCTAGTTGATTTTTGAAGGGCCTGGCATATGTGGATTTTGCCGACAATGCACACCTTATTGCAGCTGTCAGAAAGAACAAAGAAATGTTTGTTCGGAAGAAGATAAGCATTGCAAGATCAAATCCGAAGCAAAAGAGAAAGGATTATGCTGGTCATGGGGCCTCTGGAGAACAAGGTAGGCTAAGTGGAATTAGGTTTTATCTTTGTTATTACTTGTGTGTATATGTGTTTGTGTGCAATGCAGTCTATAGACGTTTGCATGTTTGTGTTTCCCACTTCTACATTTTATTTTCTTACTCCTTTGGGTTAAATGGCAGCACAAAGTAGTAATCACATTTTCAGGGAGTCTAGAGCGCCACACTGTGCTACTAATAAACGTAGTGATAACATTCAGCTGAAGGGGAGGAACACATTTGCAATGCCAAGGAATGTCAGACCACTTGGTGTGCCCTCGACAAATCCAAAATCTAAGGAAGTGGAAGATGAGAAGCTGAAGTCAAATAATGAGTTTAGAGAAATGTGTTAGTAAACGATCCATATACACAGCGGAAAACAATAATCATAATACAAGGATCGTTCCAAAGAGCCAAGATCAAAGGTATAATTTTACAGTTTATATTAAGGTAGAAATCTGCAGAAATTAATCATGAGTTTAGAAAAACATACGCACATTTGGAGGCTCCTCCAAATTTGTCTATGAACGTTTTTGCTACCGAACCAAGTGTAGGATCAAACCAACGTAGTCCACACGAAGATAATCACAAAGAACTATAGAGGGATTTGCTAGATCCTCTTTAGCTTTAAGATCAAAGAAGAAAAATCAAATAGATTGATTTTAGACAAAAATGAATTCTGCAGTGGGAAAGGAAATATGGGGCTGCTGTGTTTTTCTTTTTTGAAGAGAAAAATGAACAATGAATTAATTCTCTTTTACAATTAACCTTTTCTTTTATATTGAAATTTTAGTTGCCCTATTCCTATATGGAATAGGCTTGTGCTCCAACCCAAACACCCCATGTTACCAAACACTCCTAATTAGATATTTATTTTGATTCATCAATATCTCAATTAAAAATCAATTAATATATATTTTATCTATATATTAACATTTAACAATAATGATAATTTAATTAAATATATGCAAACACATATTTAAACGTAATTTCACTTATTTAATTTTTCTAATAAATTAAATAAAGGCTATGACCTCAGCAAATTTAATTGCACTTTGAAATTACCAAAATACCCTTTCACCTAAAAAGACAAAAACGCCCTTCTTTCTTCTTGGCTCTTAAATTATCTTTTATGTGTGTGACCCATAGGCTCCTCATCATACCGGTGGTGTATAATATCGCGATTAACACTAATTAATCGTCTCACTATACACAGACCAAGATTGGCCCCTAGCAAGGCATCATGGCCACCCGATAGATTCAGATTCAGCAAAGTAGCTACTTGTCAACGATATGGTTACCTTACAATTCGATCCTTTCATCATACGTTATCTCGACAAGACGAAGGCATAGAAATAGTGTCAACCTTCGATTACTCTCGATATTATGTATTCAGTTTCTGGACCAATGACCTGTATTATAAATTGGATTGAGCAACAACTTAATCCCACTGTGGCCACAATTTTAGTGTCATTGGCATATACTGAATTGCATTGTGAGATAACTTCTCCTGTACCTGGGAGTGATGAATCCTCTGTCTATCCACCATAGTCTTAATACACTCCTCGATGCAGCCAATCACCGCCATATTGAGAGCTCTAAAAAGAACCACGTTAGGATAGTGTCAAACTGCACCAATCGGTGCACAAGGTGCTCTGGTGATCTCAAGTCTAAGGATCACATGTACCACCATTCGTTAGAGGATTTATTCCATAGACACTGGGGTTACCATCCGTATGGAATCCTCTTGTGGGTCTGTCCAGTGAACTTGCTGCGATGTCTTTGCCTACAGCAAGCACCCATGTGTTGCACCACGTTGTCACCAAACAACCTTGACAAGTGAGATCAGTCACTGCCTTTCGACAGGGTTGTTCAACACTATGATAGCCTTACCGTACTATTTGTGCCCTTACTTCAGAATAATACTAGGGCTACGGACGTTTCTAGAATGGCCACCATATGTGCTCATAGGGTTCTCACTATCAAGATTTGAAACACTTGATACCCTCTTCACGGTTCTACCGATCTAAGGACATATATCAATACATATTGCAATAATAATGATTTACGCGATATAGAATAAAATGCCTTTTATTAATGAACATTATTACAAAGAGTCAAGTCTACAATAATTGATTAGCTCTAGGGCATCTACTCTAACAAAATGTCCTTAAGAAGTGAGGTTTGTTCTTGGGGTTACATGTTACATGTTAACTAGAATAGCACAGTAATTGGCAAACTTCTCTTTCTTATAAAAAACATAAGGTTTTGCCTTAATATGTTTCTGTAAACAAAATTATGATCCATGTTGACCTTTGACTTTGACTGGGTTAGTTTGACATGTTTTATCCTTGATCGGGTCAATTTGACCTGTTGATCCGGTTTAACCGGTGGCTTTACCCTTTAGCTTCAGAATTTTAAAGTTTTCTTCGTAGTTTTGAATTTAGCTTGCTTTAACTTTTGTTCTTTACCCAGCTTTTCGTTTTAACTTTTAAAGTTTTCTGTAGTTTTGAACTGCTTGATTCTGGCCATTTTTTTTACATTTTAGAGGGGAAACTTGAATGTGGACGTATGACCTATGTTGGTGGCACCCCAAATGACATTTTTCGTCCCAAATCGGTGTAGTAAATGGCTACCAAAAACACCCAAATGATAATTTTAATCGAAACTTTAAACTAGCATAGCTTTGCGACCGTAACTCCGTTTTTGACAAATAATATATCTTTGGAAAGCTTTTTCAACAAGGATTCCAATGACACCAAAATAAAAAAAGATTCTATTTATAATAAAAGTTATGCTTGATTTACAGTACGGGTTTTAATTGGAAAAATCCCAATTTTATGCAATATTCTCCAAATTTGCAGCAAACAATTTGATGCTAGGCAGAGATTCAAATAAACGCTCTAATACCAAATGTAAAACATTTATATTCCAACATTCATATAAAAGTTCATAATATAATCAATTATAAACATGTTAAATACTCATAAAATATTGCGAAAGTAATTTACAAACCTCCAACCATAGCAATTGTTGTTTTAGTCTTCTTGCTTCTGGCACTTCATAATACAGAGTCTTCACTTACTGTAATTTTCCAAAGTGATGGTTTTTGGGAATCAAATGAATTACATCAAAATGGGGACCTGTAAACTCTCCCATTATAAATGTAGTTGTCTTTCCATCAAAGACAACTGCCCAAGAGAAACAACCATATGTAACTGCTCAGCAATTACCCATTTACTTTATATTAAAAGTGTAGGACGAATCCAATTAAAGAATTCTAATATAAATAAAATTCTAACATTCTCCCACTTGGTCCAAACTTTTATTATATAATCCACAACATAGGAGTTGTATATTCCGTATGTTTAATCAGAAAAATAAATATTACATGAATCATAGCAGTAAGACCCTTTTAAACAAGTATTACCTTCCGTGTATTACTATGCAATTTTTCTCTTTCTAAATAAACGCTTAAATGTGGAATATTACTTTATGAACAAACCTCAAATGTTTGTTCTAGGTCCTCCTGAATGTTTGTTTGTCTCCAACTAAAACGTATAAAACTTAAAAGAGAAAACAAACTAAATTACAAAGTTTCAGAGAATGAAAGTATTACCTCTTATAGTGACAAAGCGGGACGTAGTCCTATTTGAACTACATGATCCTTGAACGTCGTTGGTGGCATGCCTTTTGTTAGAGGATCAGTAATCATCTGCTCGGTATGTATGTGTTCAATGAGCACTTCTTTGGCTCTAATGTGCTCCCCTTATTGCTAAGTACTTAATGTCGATGTGTTTACTTCGACTTCCACTCTTATTATTCTTAGCAAAGAATATAGTAGCTGAATTGTCACAATACAACCTTATTGGCCTAGAGATACACTCAACAACTCTAAGCCCATAAATGAAACTTCTCAACCAAATACCCTGTGTAGTGGCCTCAAAATAGGAAACAAACTTAGCTCCCATGGTAGAAGTGGCAACCAAAGATTGTTTGGCACTTCTCCAAGATATAGCACCTCCGACTAGCATAAAAAAATATCCGAATGTTGATTTTCGGGAATCAACACAGCCAGTGAAGTCTAAGCTTGAATATCCGACGACTTCTAAAATGTCAGACCGTCTATAAGTAAGCATGAAACCTTTAGTTCCTTGAAGATACCTCATGACTTCTTTGCAGCTCTCCAATGATCCAAACCTATATTACTTTGATATCTTCCTAACATTCCAACTGCAAAAGCAATGTCAAGTCTAGTACAGACTTGAGCATACATTAGACTTCTAATAACTGAAGCATAAGGAATAGTTTTCATTTGTTTCTTTTCAATCTCAAGTGTAGGACATTGGTTCAGATTGAACCTGTCACCCTTAACAATGGGTTCAACACTGGGTGAACAATCCTTCATCCCAAATCTCTCAAGAATTTTATTAATATAGGCTTCCTGAGATAGTCCCAAAACATGTTGAGACATATCCCTATGAATCTTAATGCCAATGACATAAGACACCTCACCTCTATCCTTCATACTAAAATGTTGAGAGAGAAATTGTTTCACTCATGCAGCAAATCCAAATCATTGGTTGCAAGTAGAATATTATCTACATATAACACAAGAAAGATGATTATACTCCCACTAACCTTATGGTATATACACTGATCCATGACATTCTTTACAAAATCAAATGAAGAGATAACAGTGTGAAATCTTAAATGCCACTGTTGGGAGGCTTATTTAAGTCCATAAATGGACTTCTTAAGCTTGCAAAACAAATGATCACTTGAAATGAACCCACCAGGTTATTTCATATAAACCTCTTCCTCCAAATCTCTATTGAGGAAAGCTGTTTTCACATCCATTTGATGTAAATATAAATTGAAATGGGCAACTAATGCCATTATGATGTGGAAGGAATCCTTTTTAGAAACCGGAGAAAACGTTTCTTTATAATCTATCTCTTCCCTTTGCGTGAACCTTGGCAACAAGCCTAGCCTTGTATCTCTCAATGTTGCCTAATGAATCCCTTTTGGTTTTAAATACCCATTTACAACCAATAGGTTTCTTTCTAGTAGGCAACTTAACAAGGTCCCAAACTTTATTATTCGCCATAGAATTCATCTCGTCAATCATGGCATTATACCACAACTGAGATTTATTACTGTCCATAACTTGTAAAAACATGTATGGGTTATCCTCAACACATATGTCACAGTCAGACTCTTTCATATACACTACATAATTAGTAGGAATTGTTGATTTCTTTGTTCTAGTAGATCTCCTTAATGTTGTATCAACAGTCTCTTGTTGAGACTGTTGCATAACTAGTTGTTCCTCCTGTAGCGGAGGTTGTTCAAAATGATCTTCTAAAACAATCTCATCAGAACATGGACTTTGATTGATTGGTTCCTCATTGTTCACCCTGTTTGGATGAATAGCCAATCGTTTACCTGATGTAGGAGCATTAGCTAAAGCATCAATTTTCTTAGGGACTAAGTCTCTGATTTGATCACTCCCACTTACCATGTCATTTTCAAGAAATTTTGCATTTCTTGATTCAACAATTCTACTGGAATGGTTCAGACAATAAAACTTATATCCCTTGGATTTTTTCGCATATCCTATAAAATATGCACTAATGGTCCTAGGATCTAACTTCCATTCTTGTGGATTATAAACTCTAACTTCAACTGGGCAGCCCCAAATGCGTAAATGACTTAAACTTGGTTTCCAACCTTTCCATAACTCGAATGGCATTTTGGGAATCACCTTAGTTGGAACTCAGTTTAATATATACGCTGTAGTTTTGAGAGCTTCAATCCACAAAGAATGAGGAAGTTTGGAGTTACTCAGCATACTCTGTACCATATCCATTAATGTTATATTTCTCCGTTCTGTTACACCATTCTGAGATGGTGTGCCAGGTAAGGTGTATTGAGCCACAATACCTTGCTTTTGAAGAAATTTAGCAAATGGACCAAGTGCTTGTCCTGTACCCGTGTATCTACCATAATATTCACCACCTCTATCAGAGCTCACGATCTTAATTTGTTTTCCACATTGTTTCCCTACTTCTGCTTTATAGTTTTTGAAAGCATCCAACGCTTCATCCTTGTGATAAAGCAAATAGAGATACATATATCGTGAGTGATCATCGATAAAGGTGATGAAGTATTTCTGATGACTAGAGCTCATGTCAGGGCAATAAATATCTGTGTGTATGATCTCTAAAAGTTCAAAACTCTTCCTAGCACCCTTCTTGGATTTGTTAGTTTGCTTTCCCTTAATGCAGTCTACACAAGTATCAAAGTCAGTAAAGTCAAGAGTTTCAAGAACTTCAACATTTACCAACCTTTTAATCCTATCAATGGAGATGTGTCCTAATCTCCTATGCCACAAAAAGAAAAGTTTTCATTCATAACAGTACGTTTAATACTAGTACTAGCATGTGAAGTCATAAGACTATAAGGAAAATATATTTTTAATATCATTCTAAATTAAATCCAAACTTCAATAGAATATTTATTGAAATCTTATAATTTATAAATAAAAAAGGCAAAAAAAATCCCAATTGATGGATTGCATTTTGTTTGATCGACTCGATAATTTTGGATTCAGTAGAAAGCCAGCTCAAAACTCAAACCGAAAAGCACCTAAAGGTTGAAGGTGGATTTACATTTTTAACCTTCAGGGCGCTAAATGAATAGTTTTTGAAATCATGAAGGTTGTTTATGAAATTTGTCAAAACATTTCTCTTTAATCAGTTTAATGCATTTGCATTTTGCAACAAAAATGCAGTTACACAACCTCAAAACTGACCCTCAAAAAACACTCTTCATACATGGCTTTGAGATCCCTATTTCATTCGTCTTCAATCTCTCAAAACCCATCTTTAAAAGTTAATGTTTTATTTTTGTTAGCTTACTTACACAACCTCACATCTTCAAGCTCCAAAAATAAAGTTTTGTATTCTTTGGAAAAACCCCTCGAACGATCCTCACTTGCTAAATTCCTCAAAGAAAATTGTCGATCAGGTAGCTTTACTCTAAATGAAGCATTGTACTTTTTTTATTACATGATTAATATGAAACTCATTTCTCCAATTTCATCATTCACTACTCTGTTTAGTGCACTAGCTAAGAAGAAGCATTATTATGAAGTGATTTCGCTTTACAAGCTGTTGAATTCAACTGGGTTGTCTCCAGATTTTATATCTTTGAATATTTTGATGAATTGCTTCTGTAATATTGAAAGGGTTTCTGATGGTTATGCGGTTTTTGGGGCGATTATGAAGTTGGGTTTTTGCCCAAATACCGTGACATTTACTTGCTTGATTAATGGTCTGTTTATAGAGAGAAAGATTATGGAATCAATGGAATTGTTTAAGAAAATGATTGTTGTAGGTTGTAGGCCTAATGTCATCACTTGCAACACTTTGATTGGTGGATTGTGTAAAACAGAGAAAATAAGTGTTGCCATTAAGTTTCATGAAAAGATGGTTAATGGGAATAAAGAATTTGGTGTTATTTGTAGACTAGATGTTGTTACTTATAATACTATAATTGAGGGTTTTTGTAAGGCTGGATTGGTTGAGAAGGCTTGACAACTACTATTTGCAATGTGGCTGACATCTCAATCTGATTGCATCATCTGACACTCCGTTAGACTTGAAAGTATCGCAAATCTCTAAGAAATTTGCAATGTGTAGATTTGGATCTTCCTTCAAATCCCTCCTAAACTGAACCGACTGCTGGATCATCTGGATGATTGTCGGCTTTACCTCAAATGTGTTGGCTTGGACAGTTGGTCTTGTAATGCTTGACCCACTGCCTTCAACTGAGGGAACAGAGAATTCCCTCAATGTTCTATTCTCTGCCATCTCTACAACTATTTCTTCTGGTTCAATTGTAGCTTCTCTTTCTCTTCTTTCTCTGTTTAGTCTTCGAGTGGTTCTTTCACTCTCAGGATCAACAGGAACCACTGGCTGACATCTTGCTCTTCGCATAAACTGCACAGACACTAGCAACAGTAAAATCACAACAAACAAAGAAAAATAAAACAAATAAAAAAAATTAAGTAAAAACTAACACTCCAATCTAGCTAACACAAGAAAATTTTAATGTTAACTCAAAACTCAATCCCCAGCAACGACGCCAAAACCTTGATGCGTGTTTACTACAACATGCACAAATAGCAAGTATACTAATCGCACAAGTAATAGAGTGATGAGTGAGTATCGTTCCCACGAGGATTGGTGGCTAAGCACTAAGTTTTTCTACTGTTTTCAAGTTGGAGAAATCAAGTTGTTTGGATTGAAGGGAGACAAATTAAACTTTAAAACTAAAACAAAATTTCTAATTGTTCAAAACTAAATGATGAAAGCAAAATTTAAGACATAGATAAAATCAATTCAAAACAAACGGGTAGGGTTTTGACTTCATTTGGACTCTCTGGGTTAACCCTAAAGATTATACTAATTCCATATTCACATGCATTGATTGTAAATTGAACTCTCTAAGGTATAAAATATACCTTCTCAGGCTATATTTCCTTACTCTTTCCTATTAAACTTCCGTACCCAACAAAATGAAGATTAATAGTTCAAAGTTCATTAAGCACAAGAATCCTAGATTGATTTCATTGTTTCTTAAATCTATCTCCGGCATTTAATACTACAATGGCGATTACCCAAGAAGCTTAACATGAATTATTTCTCAATCTCATCATGTTCATCACATAAAAACAATAATTTTAGAATAATCACACTATCTAAGCAAAATCATATGAAAATAATAATCATCAATTACTTACCCATTAGAATCCGAACTACATCAAAACCCTAACCCAAAACAAGTTAGTTCATGGCTAAATCAACAATACCAATAAAAGAAATGAAAAATTCGAAGTTCAACAAAATGAAAACAAGAGAAAAGATAAGAAAATCTCCCCAAATGAAGAATCCATTGGTTTAATCTCGAATCTTCACCCTTTTCAATCATAGTTTGCCCAAAAACTAATCTAATACAATGTAAAAAGTTGCTCTCTAAATGAAAAAACGAACTCCCTAAAAAAAATGACTAAGTCCCTCTTTTATACTCAGCTAAAAACCTAAAAACAAATGCCTAAACGAAACTGTGCGTTTTCGAAATTCCCAGACTTCGTTCTTCGCCGCGGCAACGAAGTAAAATAATCCCACATGCGCAACTCTCTTCGCCGCGACAAACCTTCATGTGGAATTCTGAAATTACAGAATTGCCCTTCACTTGCTCCTTTGCTTGAATCTTCGATCTTTGACACTTTTCTCATGGAACAAGCTTCATCGTGCATCCATTTTTCTTCAGAAATTTCCTAACTTCTGAGATCCGCTCACTTCTGAATCCAAAAACTACAATTCGCTCCTTAATTGCATTAAATGTCCATTTTAGCCTGAAACACAAAATATAAAGAATTAAGTAGCAATTCAGGTCAAAATGAACTAAAAAGTATCTGAAATCCGACTAAAAAGTCTAATCAAAACAGTATAATCCACGGATTATCATCGTCATGATCTCAGTTTCGGCCTCGTTGTAACAGATGGGAGTTGAGGTCAATAGATGTCCCTCTGATGTATCAATAAATAAGGAAGCAATCTGGTATGAGGACCGGTTATATGTGTTATTTGCTGTATGAAATGGTGAAGGATTTTACTTTTGCAACAGCATTCTAGTAATTGTTATATCATTTCTCATTCCAATCTGCATATAATATTCATTTGATGACCGAAACATGATAGCATCAGGAAACAATTACATATTATTTATCATTTCTTCAATACATTTGATTTATTGGCCACACTGTCAGCTTCTTCAGTGGCTTATAGCCCTACCTAGATTCAAATTGGTATGAGCAGTGATCATGCCCACCATCAACCTCATCAACCCTTCTTAATATGAATGATCACTAAGAAATAATTCTTAATGATCTTTTGTTTCTTGCTTTAAGCTTCAAAATTACTTCAAACCACATGCCTCTCTAATTAATGCAGAAGCACTTTGCGATCCGCTATACTTGGCTTTTTTTTTTTTTTTTCACTCATGTTCATTGCTGAGTGAGTAGCAGTATGCACATAGATAAACTTCAAAGAAGAAACTATTAGGAAATTCTAAAACAACATACTCAAACATGAGACGAATATAAGATAGTGGTGTAACTTCAAATATTCATTCATCAGCATCCCCTAGTACACACAATATTATTAGGAAATTCTAACACAACATACTCAAACATGAGACGAATATAAGATAGCGGTGTAACTTCAAATATTCATTCATCAGCATCCCCTAGTACACATAATATTATCTAGTAATGCTTGCTAAATAAGAATAAAGAAACAAGGCCTCTCAACATTAATAGCTGAAAAGCCATAATTACCTTAATTTAGTCGAATCAAAGATGGCACCACTTCTGTTAGCATTCGCAATTGAGAATTTCTCAACTGCAAATGGCCTGAACAAGCAAGAAATTGATCAGAAATAGAAGTCGTTGACTCTCTGATTAATGTGCTATTTGCTTAATGTTATGGTAAAGGATTTTTGCTTTTGCAACAGCATACTAGTAGTTTTTATATCATTTCTCATTCCAAATTGCATATAGTGTTCATCTGCATTTAATATCCATCTGATGACCAAAAAAGGGTAGCATCATGGAAGAATTACATATTATTTATCATTTCTTTAATACAGGTGATATATTGGTCATGCCATCAATTTCTTTGGTGGCTCACAGATGACTTAGATTCAAATTGTTATGAGCAGTGATCATGTCCATCAACCTCGTTGACCCTTCTTAAGTAAAATGATCACTAAGAAGTAATACTTACGATTTATATTTTCTAGCTTTAAGCTTCAAAATGGCTTGAATCTACATGACTATCTCAATAATGCAGAAGCTTTGTGTTCCTATTCGACACTGAGAGAGTAATAGTGAGGTTTTAAGCATTTCTTTAACATCTGCTACCAAAAATCTCCACAGGAGAAAATTCCATCTTGAAAATGATGATAACGGATAGGGTTTCTGATCACTACAGTTTGATCTTCTATCTTTGCTGTGAGTTTTGCAACGATATGACAGTCCCCACATATCCTAATGTTTTTCCTAATCCTGATGGTCTTACCCCTTGACAAGCTCATCAAACCGATAATAATTGCCAGTTTTTCACTGTGGTATCGAATTGAGTCTTCTTTCTGCTCTCCTTCAAGATCGTGCAAAACAAAATTTGTGTTTGGCACATATCCCACCGCTAATAATTTGTAAATTAACTGGTTGAGCTCCTTATAATTTTCAACTATCTTTGGATGTGAGCGATCTCGGAAAATGAAAGCATGAATGTGCTTATTTACTTCAATCCAGCTACACCCTGGTTCTTTCCTTACTCCCCTGTCTCTCATGGTCTTCATAACTTCTACTGCATTGTCCCATCTTTGCAAATATGCATAAATGTTAGATAATAGAATGTAAGTTCCTGCATCTTGGGGATCTAGATTTAGAATCTGTTTGGGAGCATATATAGCAAGATCGGTGTTCCGGTGAACCTTGTATGCACCCGGCAAAGCTCTCCATGTCACAGCATCTGGTTCATATTCCATGTCATGTATTAACTTAACTACTTGATCGACCGTCCCAGCCTTTCCAAGAAGATCAATTATGCAGCCATAATGCTCATTTTCTGGTTCAATCCCATAAAGCTTCTTCATAGATTGGAAATAATACAACCCATCTTCTACAAGCCCTGCATGGCTACAAGCAAATAGAACACTAAGAATTGTAATATAATTTGGTTCTAACCCTGAGGCTTTCATCAACTCAAACAATTTTAGTGCCTTTCGACTGTATCTGTTTTGTGCCAACCTTGCAATCATGGTGCTCCAAGAAATCACATCCTTCTCTACCATCTTATAAAAAATAGACTTTGCATCTTCTAAGCTACCACACTTGCTATACATATCCAAAAGTGCATAGTTAAGTATCAAATCTTGGTCATACTTCAATACATGAACACGGACTTGTGTGCCCAATTCTAACAGCGCTAATCTAGTACACACCCTCAAAACACTCGTTAGCGTGGCCTGATCCGCCATAAAACTAGCCCTCACCATCACTATTTTGAGCAAACCCTCCAATGATTGAGTTCCAAACAACCAAATCTCTGGTCACCATCTCATTAAAAACACACAGTGCATTCTTCAACTCACCCCATTTGGCATAAACATCAATCAAAGCACTCCTAACAAACACATCAGAATCCAAGCCAACTTTAATTATTCCACAATAGTAAACAAGCACAAGATCTCAAAATGGAAGAGTAGGTGTACATATTTGGTCTAACACCTTCTCTGAGCATCAAAATAAAGAACTCAAGTACCTTGTTTTTCATCTTAGCATTAAATAAGCCCATGTCATTGTTGTCCAAGAAACAATGGTTCTCTCAGGCATTTTATCGAACAATGTTTTAGCATCCTCCAAGAGATTAAAATTCATGTATATATTAATCAAAATGTTGATTAAAAACGTTTTGGGTTCATACCCTTTTGGGAAGACGTGGTTATGAACGAGTTTGCCTTCTTGAACAGCGCCACGGGCCAAGCAACACTTGATGAGCTCAGAGTAGGTGATGGAATCAGCATAAAGGCTGTGGATTTGCATCCATAGCTTTGATGGCTCTTGGGAGGTCTCTTCGTTAGCAGAATCTGGTGAAATCATCAATCAAAGCTGATAGGTTGAGCGCTTTACTAGAAGAATCATTCGGTGTGGAAGTATAACATCTAGAAACTGAAGTTCTTATGCATTTCAACTTTGAAATGGCTTTCAAGGCATTTCCCAGTTAAAGAACCGATATTTTATTTTCCTTTTGCCGGTTATAATTGAAACTTGGAACAACTGAACTGTCCATTTATGTTCAACTGAAACTCAAAGTGGGTATGTATACATATAGTTCTTAAATTTAAATCTTATTTGCCTAATGAGAGGTTTTTTTTTTTTTTTTTTTTTTTAAAGCCCCCATGTGTTTGGTTATTTTTGTGAGTGTCCGTTGGTTTTGGAAATGGGACCATAACCCCTGTATGTTTGGTCTTTTTCTAGTGAGCAGCCATTGGTTTAAGATATACCGACTTTTTTTGCAATGACCCCCTTTTGGTTTCAACATAAAACTTTATCAACAATTTCACCCCGGTTCTGCTTCATGACCATAATGAGGTGATATCCATTGTTTTGAGTTTTAACATTCAGTTGATTTTATAGTTTCTATGTGTCTGTCTATGGGTTTTATTCATGAAAATGAAAAACCTTGTTTGGAATTGGGATCCCTTGCTTGAGTTTTGTCGGACAGTGATATGGATAATTAATAGTATGTCTCTTGTTGCCATAATATTGGACAAACTAAATTCATGTAAACTTTACTACCATAGAATGTAAATTCTACCAATCGCTTCCTTGCTTGACTGTGATGGTGTGCCTTGGGGCATCTTTTGCTCTGCAGCATTTGCAAATTCAATCTCTCTTTTTTTTTTTTTTCTTTTCTTGCTGCTAAACATTACATAGGCAACAAACCTATTTTTTGGTGTGATAAATCTTAAGCCCAATATGCATGCCAGATGCTTGTGATCTGACGGCCTTATTTTCACCTTGTTGCAGTTTCTAAACCAAGCTAAAAACCTAAAAGAGATTGACATTTACGAGTCTATAATTAAAGCTTATGGATCTTACGTTCATCACACAAAGGAAGAAGTCTCAAGAGATGAGTTGTAATAAGCAACCAGCACAGTGCATTCCTAATTCTCTCAAGTCGTCATGATCTCAGTGTCGGCCTCGTTGTAACAGATGAGAGTTGAGGTCAATAAATGTCCCTCTGATGTATCAATAAATAAGGAAGCAATCTGGTATGAGGACCGGTTATATGTGTTATTTGCTGAATGAAATGGTGAAGGATTTTGCTTTTGCAACAACATACTAGTAATTGTTATATCATTTCTCATTCTAATCTGCATATAATATTCATTTGATGACCGAAACATGGTAGCATCAGGAAACAATTACATATTATTTATCATTTCTTTAGTACATGTGATTTATTGGCCACACTGTCAACTTCTTCGGTGGCTACAATGGTATGACTCTATTTCTCTCATTCATTATTTGTCAATGTTCTTTGTGCTTTATGCTTCAAATGAAAAAAAGGAAGCTATCCACAGGACCTTCCATGTGCACATCAGGCTTACAGTCAAGTCCTTATTTAACATTGTCTAACCTTTAAACTTCAACATATATATCCATAATGTGGACTGTACCACAGAAATTAGCCCTAAGAAACTAATTTTAATGAGACTGGGAGATCAGCATGGCTGATGCTCCAGGGAGATTGAAACTGCTAAATGCAGTATATTCTCTTTGATCAAATTTCGCAAGGGTTCTCACTGAAACTTCAATTTGATTTCTTCCTTTCATACAGTCAATAAATCATTTAGTTTTTACACTTTTGGTTTTAAGATGCATGTCCTTTCCAAAGACAATTATGCAGTCTCAAATAAACTTGCAGAAGGGCTGAATTCCATAATTATGGTAAAATTGCTTAATTTTCTAAGTATAAAGAGTCTAACTGTCTAAGAGCATATTTTTTTCATTTTGATAGCAAGTGATATACTTAGGAGACTAAACCATAGTCCTATACGGATTTACCCATATTCCAGCTTGCCTTTAACTGTAGAGCATCTGTCAGGGACCGTTGCATACTAATTTATAATATCCTCTAATCAATTTTTGAAGGGCCTGACATATGTGGATTTTTTCGATGATGCACACCTTACTGCAACTGTAGGAAAGAACAAACAAATGTTTCTTGGGAAGAAGATAAGTATTGCAAGATCAAATCCGAAGCAAAAGAGAAAGGATTCTGCTAGTCCTGGGGCCTCTGGAGAACATGGTAGGCTAAGTGGAATTATGTTTTATCTTTGTTATTACTTGTGTGTGTTTGTTTGTGTCCAATGCAGTCTATAGACGTTTGTTATTACTTCTACATTTCATTTTCTTACTCCTCTAGGTTAAATGGCAGCGCAAAGTAGTAATCAGACTTTCAGGGAGTCTAGAGCACCACACTCTGCAACTAATAAACGTAGTGATAACATTCAGCTGAAGGGGAGGAACACATTTGCAATGCCAAGGAATGTCAGACCACTTGGTGTCCCCTCAACAAATTCAAAAGCCAGGGAAGTGGAAATGGGAAGCCGAAGTCAAATAATGAGTTCAGAGAAATGATCCTTAAGAAGTGAGGTTTGTTTCTATGGTTACATGTTACATGTTACCTAGAATAGCATAGTAATTGAGAAACTTCTCTTTCTTATAAAAAACATAAGGTTTTGCCTTAATATGTTTATGTAAACACAATTATGACAAACGATACCTGTTTGAGGATGAAAAATATATATCAGTACCCTTCTTGTAAATTTTCTTCCAGATATGTCAAGTTTATACCCATTTTATTCAAAAAGGGTAAAGTTCTAATATGTTTCCTGTGGAACACTTATTTCATCCAATTTGTGATGAGGATAGCCTCAATACCTTACCCCAAGATTTAGAGAAATTTTAGTCAATTAGATGGCAATCAAGTTCCTTTTTATGTGACAAATGACCTGTAATACTTTCTTTCTAGCTAGTATACTCGTAAAATAATCAATAAAACTCATTAAAAATATATGTAAGAAAGTACACATATAAACAAGTAATAAAGTATGGGCCCATATTTAATTTTTCTTTATACACAAATATACTCAAAATAGCAACTTCACAGTGTAGCCCAACCCTTCACTATGTGACATTCCGAGTGACCGCAACTCACCTATTACCTAGAAAAACATTGAAAACAATGGAGTGAGCACTAATTGCTCAGTAAGTAAACCCCCTATGCTACCCTTCTCTCTCCGTTGCTTAAATCCTTAATTTTCTTTCCTTACAACTCATTTCCCGAGTATTCTCTATTCTTCTCTCTGTTCTTCTCTTTGTTCTTTCTCTGTTTTTTTTATTCTTTCTCGGTTTTGCTCTTTGTTTTTCTCGCAATTGTCTAATTTCTCACTACTCATGATAATGAGCATGGTATTATGCATATTCATGATGCAAATGCACAAATGCATAGATTATGCATTTTCTTTTCTATTTTTCTTATTCTTTTTTCTGTTTCTTTTTCTTTATTTATTTATTTCTTTTCTAGTCTTTCTTTCTATTCTTTCTTTTCTTGCCAATCGGACTTGGTTGGGGCATGGATTTGGAGCCTTGGCCGTGTGAGTGAATTCTCTAATTCTGGGTATAGTCCTTATCCACACGCACTTCTAACGGATTGTACAATTCTTCTTTCTAAATTCTGAGGCCGCTCACTAAAGGCGGCGTGCATGTGGGACTATGTCAGTCACAGGCTCCCCATCGCAACAACCTTCTCTTCTTTTTATCTTTTTACACTTCTTTAACTAAAAGTTCAGATTTGAATATCTTTAATATTCTCATTTCTTTCTATTTTCTCTTTAACATAATTTAGTGCTTTTTCATGCTCTTATGAAGATGTATGCATGTAGATGGTTTCATGCTTATAATTCTTTCTAAATGCAAATGTTTAAATGCAAGGATGCCATGTAGCATAAAAATAAGTTTCTCTCTACCATCTACAAACTCATATCAATTCATAAATGAATAAAACTCATGCATACATTTCTCTTGGACATTTCATCAAACATATTGCATGCATAATCAAACTCTAATTTGACTACAATTCTATCTCTTTCTCAAGCCACCAATATTTGGAGTAAAACTCTCTTAAACAATTACTAAACCTGTCCAAAACAATACACTCCCAAAAATTCTACTGAACTCTTTCTAACTTCAACCAAACTTCAATTAATCATTATACAACCAAAACCACTTCTCATGGCTAAATTCTATTCATCAATAATCATCAAACTCATCAATAATTCATCAATTTTATCAACCATTCTCAAAATCATAAGCATATACATGTATGTAAAATCTCTACATACTTGATTTCTCAAATCATAACTTGGGTGGGATTTACTTACCTTTGATAAGAGCAATCCAACCCCTTTAAGAATCTTCTTTGATCAAACTCTCTTCTTCTTAAATCCTATAAGCACAAACCATCAAAATTCAACACTTTTAAAATAAAAAATCACTTCTTAGTGCAAGGATCTTACCTAAAGTTGCTTGGGATTGAAAATCCACCCAGAAATACCCAAAATCTATGAATTTCTTTTGAAAAAGAAGTGAAGAAATTGAGAGGATTTGGAGGAGAAGGTGGCGTGAAATGGGTTGAAGAGTGGCTAGGGTTTCACTCTTCAATCCTTGATATAACATAAAATTATCTATAGTTTCCCATTTTGCCCTTACACTTTCATAAAAATTTAGTCTATGTCCCTTAGTCAATTACCATAATGCCCTCATTTTTATTACATTCTCCATGAAATTCTATCTCTTTTCACTCTTAATGCAAGTTTAAGGCATTTTCTTCACATTTTCTTAAAATAACTTTAGCAAAATTCATGAAAACTATTATGGGTTGGTGGTCTATTCTTGGTCTAAAATAACATTGAATACTCACAGTGCAACTGTTAGGTTCTTTGCTTTTCTCTACCTATTGATTCTATTCTAGCAGAGAATCCATTTTACTATTTGTCATAGATGAAAATGATAATTTAGAAAGATGCACCACTGGAGCACTATTGAGTTTGTGTACTGAAACAGCAATGACCTTGCACTCATGCTTGTGGAAAATGTGAAAAAATGTCTTTGGTCTGGAAAATGTCTGAGGAAGAATATGAAGAATATCATCTGTATGCTCGCCCAATTAAAATTTCCGCACACATATATTCATTTTTATTGTCTATTTTGAATGAATATCCATATCTCATATGATTATGTTTGTTTCACTTAGACTCTTCATGATTCTATTGGATGCTTTCATAAAATTTCTTGTAGAATTGAGAATGGGGTTTTCGCTTTCTTCATGTTAGATCATGAATTAGTACAAATCTTCAAAAAAGATCTAATTGTTTCACTTTCTATTTTCGGAATGGAATATTTACATAATCCCCATGAATAGGATTAAACGTTATTCCATGGTATTTGTATGATATTCTTTCTTAATTTTAAGCAAGTACTTGAGAGGGTTTAAGTGATCTATGAATTATGTTTCATTTTTCATTTCTTTTATGTACTAAGTCACTAAGTGCGAGATTCCCCCTGATGACCATGTAATAACTGCTTTATACTAGAACACTCATAGAAATACATATAATAAAATACATGTACAATAGCAAAAGTAGTTGGGCCCAAAATTTTCTTTTATTAAATGTACATATTCTTTTTAAAAATAAAGTATCATATACAAAAGTTATCAAAAATGTGGTGGACAGTGTAGCTCTTGCTCCTCGCTTGACGACGTCTATCTAACCGTGTCCTCACCTAGATCTTGCAAAACACACAGAAAACAACTGGGTGAGCACAAGTAATGCTCAATAAGTAAATCCTCTACTCATCTATCCCCGTAACTCTTTCTCTTAATTCTTTCCTTACACTCTTCTCTTCTCATTTATTTTTCTCTTCCTGTTTCTCATAACTCTTTTCTATTAACTCTTTGTTGTATGTCACGGCCTTATTGTAACACCCAACATTGAGGTACATGATTTAAATTATGTTGTATAGCCCTTAGTTAAATTTTGTTAGAATTATTTTAAGAGAATATGAAGAAAATGCCTTAAACTTGCATTAAGGGTAAAATGGTCTTTTCACTCAAAATTAGTTGAAATTGTGGGGAGTGAAAAGAGATAGAATTTCATGGTGAATGTAATAAATATGAGGGCATTATGGTAATTGATTAAGGGACATAGATGAAATTTTAAAGAAAGTGCAAGGGCAAAATGGGAAACTAATATATATATTTTATGTTATGTCAAATTGAAGAGTGAAACCCTAGCCACTCTTCAACAATATGCACGCCATTTTCACCTCCATATTCTCTCAAGCTCTTCAATTTTTCTTCAAAGAAAATTCATAGATTTTGGGTACTTTTGGGTGGATTTTCAATCCTAAGCATCTTTAGGTAAGATCCTTGCACTAAGAAGTGAGTTTTAATTTTTAAAGTGTTGAATTTTGATCATTTATGTTCATAGGATTCAAGAGAAAGGGAGTTGGATCCAAGAAAGTTTGTAAAGTGTTGGATTGCTCTTGTATAAGGTAAGTAAATCCTACCCCAAGTATGATTTAAGTTATGTTGTGTAGAGAATTTCTTTCATGTATACATATATGTTATATGTAGAATTGTTGATGGATTTGATGTTGAATGATGATTATAAATTATCCATGAGAAGTTGTGTTGATGTATTAGATGTTTGATGAATGTTTGGATGAAATTTGGAAGAAATGGAGTGGAAATTTTGGAGTGTATATTTTGGGCAGATTTGGTGTTGAATATGGAGGGTTTAATTCCCACTTTTTGGTGGCTTAGAAAAGAGATAGAAATGTAGCCAAATTAGGGTTCCTTTATGCATCTAAGTTGTTTGATGAAATGTTAAAGAGAAGTGTTTGTTTGAGTATGAGTATGTGTTATATTGAGATGAGTTTGTAGATGGTAGAGAATGACATGTTTGTATTCCATATTGCATAATTGCATTTAAACATGTGAATTTAGAGAAAAGTATAAGCTTGAAACCATCTACATGCATACATATTCATAAGGGCATGAAAAAACACTAAAGAATGTCAAAGATTAAATAGAAAGAAATGAGAATGTTAAAAAGTTCCAAATCTGAATTTTAGTTAAAGAAGTGTAAAAAGATAAAAAGAAGAAAAGGGTTGTTGCGATGGGGAACCATGAGTGACAAGAAGAATTTTCCCCACATGCACGCCGCCTTTAGTGAGCGGCCTAAGAAGAAGAAAGAAGAATTGGTACAGTCCGTAAGAGTGCATGTGGATGAGGGCTGTACCCAAGAAAGAAGAATACACTCACACGGCCAAGGTTCCAAATCCATGCCTCAACCGAGTCCGATCGGCAAAAGAATAAGAATAAGAAAAGAAAAGAATAAGAATAAGAAAAGAAAAGAATATGAAAAGAATAAGAAAGAAAAGAAAAGAAAAGAATGAGAAGGAATAGAAAGAAAAGAAAAAAAAAAAGAGAAAGAAAGAAAAACAGAATAGGAACCGAGAAGAAAGAAAAAAACAGAAAAGAAAATGCACCTTTTATACAATTGTGCATTTGCATTTTATTTATGCATAATATCATGCCCATTATCTGAGTAGTGAGAAATTAGAATAGAGAAAGAAAAGAGAAAGAACAGAGAGAAAAACAGAGTTAGAGGAGAGAAAGAATAAAGAAGAATGGGGAAATGTGAAGGAAGGAAAGAAATTCAGAATTTAAGCAAAGGAAAGAGAAGGGTAACATAGCAGGTTTACTTACTGAGCAATTAGTGCTCACCCCGTTGTTTACAATGTTTTTGCAGGTAATAGGTGAAATGCGGTCATTTGGATCATCACACAGCGGAAAGGGTTGGGCAAAACTATCAAGCTAACGTTTTGAGACTTATTTGTATTATGTAAAGTTTTGTGTATAAAGAAAATTAAATATGGGCCCATACTTTTATACTCGTTTATATACTTTTCTTATATGTATTTAATGAGTTTTTATTGTTATTTTATGAGTATACTAGCTAGAAAGAGAGTCATTACACTTATCTCACCGGAGGCACGGTCAGGAAATCATCCCACTCTTCGTGACTTCTACTCATTCTCTACCGATCGGATTCGATTATGCATGGATTCAGAACCCTTGGCCACGTGAGTGTATACTCTCTCTCTCTTTTGAATGTCACGGCCCCATCTTACCGGAGGCATGGTCGGAACCTTGTGTTCCACTCTTCGTGACTTCTATTCATCACTCACGGGTTTCCTATCGCACAACCTACTATATACTCTTCTTTAGCACTACTCTTTTTTTGTGCTCTAGTACTCATTCTCTCTTTCTCTTTACTCTTAAAGTAGCTTATACTCAAAATTCTCTACTCTTTCTCAAGCGACTTCTCAAATGCACAATTAATGCATATGTTATGTTCATGCTCATTAATGCACTCATGAAATGCCATTATGCAATGTTGCAAGAATTAAGTTTTACTACTCATGCTCATACTTCTCTTAGGCATTTCATCAAACAACTAATGTGCATAAAAAACTCTTCTTTAACTATAACTCTATTTCTCTCTTTAACCATCCAAAATGGGAGGAAAATCCCTCATATGCCCTAAATTCCTGTCAAGGAAAACACTCCCAAAAAGGTTTACACAAAACCTCTCCAACTTCAACTCAACTTCAGTCTCTTTTCACATATCAAATACTTCTCATCATTTACATATATCCAACCAATCATAAATTATCTACTCATCTCATCTCAATCTCAACAAGCATAAAACGTACATGCATAAAGAAAATCTCTACTCAAAGATTTCTTAAACTTTAACTTGGGTTGGATTTACTTACCTTGTGGTGGAGTGATTCCACTAGCACTTCTCTTTTCCTTTGGTACATGGTCTTTTCTCTACAACTTTAAACGATAACATAATAAAACTTCAATACTTTACTAAGTAAGTTTCACATCTAAAGCAAGAATCTTCACCTTAGGAAGCTTTAGATTAACTCTCTACCCAAAAACTACTCAAAAGTCCTCAAAAGCCCTCTAAAATCCTTGAAAGATTGAGTGAAAGGTTGAGAGGAAGTGGTGAGTGGGAATGGCGGTGGAAGTAGAAGAATGAAGGGTTTACTAAGACTAAACCCTTATTAGCTCATATTATACACAACCTTTCCCATTTTGCCCTTGCTCTTTCTTAGAAATTTCATCTTTATCCTTTAATTCATTACACTCATACCCCCAATTCTAACACATTCTCCATGAAATTTTCTTGCATTTCACTCCCCACTTTTCCTACTAATTAGGGGTAGAATGGTCACTTTGCCCCTATGGAAAATTCTCTAGAAACTTCACCCAACTTTTTAGCTGGTTCTTCACCGCGACGAAGTTTCTTTCTTCGCCCCGGCGAAGAAATACAGGGGCTACGTCGCCACAACAAAGTCTGCACTTCCAAAATTCTACAAGACTTCACCAAATTTAGGGCAACCACTCAACCAAACTAAAATGCACATTCAACTAAGGGCCAACCAAACAATATTAACAACATACAAACTCAATTAAGAGCAAAACAATAAACATTTAGCTACGTACCTCAAGTGGGGCGTTACAGACCATTATTAACTTGTTCCCCTATGGGCTCTTTCCCATGTCGCCTCTTGGAATCAGCTTGTCTTCTAACTTCACGCCCATGAGTCTCATATTTGGAATTTTCTAACCCCTTTCTCATATTTGGAAGGGGTATTTATACAAGTTTACACCAAAGGAATTAGAGAGAAATCCAGGATTGCCATCAGATTTGCTAAGCGATTTTGTGATTTTAGTGATTGCGTGCTAGGATCGTGCAAATATTGATTCGTTCTTATCCCTCCCGAGATGTTCAAGATAAGGCTTATCCCATAATCTGTCGAACAACTGTATCAGATGGTAGCGACGAGGTTATGCTAAGTTGAACTTCAAGATTCCATGACCTTGAGATCACATCAATCTATTGATTTTCGGGCTATCGAGACTTTCGAGCTTACAACAAAAATCACACAGAACAAAATTTCTTGTGGTCTTTCTTGCTTTTAATATAAGTAATCAGTTTATGCATGTTTAAAGTTAAATGTTTTGCACTTAAATAATATTTTTATAAAGGAGATTAAATTAATAGTAATCATTTTGATTAAACATTATTGAAGTTATAAAAGTAGTTATGTTCTCTATTGATGTAAAAAAAATTTAATAAATAAGCAACCATTGATTATAAATGTTTAACATTAAAATTCATGGATTCCCTTGAAATTAACTTGGCTTGTATGAGTATCGTGATTAAACATTATTAAAATTATCTCATAAAATTTGTGGTTCATAGGATTAACATAAAAACAAAGAGGAGAAGATGGAAACTTTAATCAATAAAAAACAAATGAATGTTAAATAAATACATAATGATCCATCCACTACCATTGAATAAGAGAAATTAATTGAAAGAATTAGCATGTCAAAACATTGAGAGAAAAGTTCAAGATTCTGTCTCATATTTCATTAATTCTCTCGTAGAATATGATGCGTTGAAAAATTAGAATAGAAAGTCTTATAGCTATAAATTTGTTCTCTCTTCTAATTGATTTCATCTATTATTGGAAGTATAGTCTCTAATGAACTTCAAATCCGACTTCGCAGCCTGGTGGCGCACCTCTAATAATAGTCTCTAATAAACAACATAAAAACCGATCTTAAAAATGAAGAAGTTTTAACTAGAAAGGGATATGGACCTAATATTGTTTGCTACAATAATTTAATCAGATGGTATTGCAAGAATAAAGAAGTCAACAAAGTTCTTAATCTTTATCAAGAGAAGATTTTAGAAGGAATTAGACCTAATGTGATTATAAATGACAATTTGTTAACTTGCATTTTCATTGATAGACTTTGCAAGAATGGATGTGTTTGGGAAGAAGTGGAAATGTTTCATACTTTAGTAAATAATATCGATTTTGGTATATTTAAAAGTTTGAAGAACAAATAGAAAAAAAAAAAAAATTTATATATCATTGTAAATTAAATACAAAGTTCAGTAGTATGATTTCTTTAAATCTTATAATTTTATTAAAAAAGAGGTAAAATTGAATACTTATATAAATTGGTTTGTTTGATAAACTGGATAATTTTGGATTTAGTAGAAAACCACCTCAAACCGAAAAAACACCTGAACGTGGATTTACATTTTTAACCTTCAATTTTCAAAATCATAAAGGTGGTTTGAATAGGAAAGATCGATACTTGACATAAGTTTGCAATTTTGAAAACCTTAAAGGTTGTTTGTGAAATTTGTCAAAACATTTCTCTTTAATGCATTTGCCTTTTGCAATGACCTTACTGTGGAAAAAAAAACCCACATAAACACTATACAATTCATACAGGGCTTTGAGATTCAGATCCCCATTTCGTTCGTCTTCAATCTCTCAAAACCCATCTTCGAAAGTTAATGTTTTATTTTTGTTAGCTCACTTACACAACCTCACATCTTCAAGCTCCAAAAATGAAGTTTCGTATTCTTTCAAAAAACCCCTTGAACGATCCTCACTTGCTAAATTCCTCGAAGAAAATTGTCAATCAGGTAGCTTTACTCTGAATGAAGCATTGTACTTTTTTTATTGCATGATTATTTCGAAACCACTTTCTCCAATTTCATCATTCACTACTTTGTTTAGTGTACTAGCTAAGAATGAGCATTATTCTGAAGTGATTTCGCTATATAACCTGTTGAATTCAATTGGGTTGTTTCCAGATTTAATATCTTTGAATATTTTGATGAATTGCTTCTGTAATATCAAAAGGGTTTCTGATGGTTATGCTGTTTTTGGGGCGATTTTGAAGTTGGGTTTTAGCCCAGATACCGTGACATTTACTTGTTTGATTAAAGGTCTGTGTGTAGAGAGAAAGATTATGGAATTAATGGAATTGTTTAAGAAAATGATTGTTGTTGGTTGTAGGCCTAATGTTATCACTTGCAACACTTTGATTGGTGGATTGTGTAAAACAGGGAAAATAAGTGTTACTTTCATGAAGAGATGGTTAATGGGAATAAAGAATTTGGTGTTATTTTTAGGCCAAATGTTGTTACTTATAATAATATAATTGATGGTCTTTGTAAGGCTGGATTGGTTGAGAAGGCTAGACAACTATTGTTGGAACATATGATTTAAAGAGGTGTGGTTCCTAACATTTATACCTACAACATTTTGATAAATGGTTATTGCTTGGCAAATAGAATTGGTGATGCAAGGGAGTTGTTTGATTCTATAACTAGAAAGGGGTACAGGCCTAATGTTATTTGCTACAATACTTTAATCAATTGGTATTGCAAGAATAAAGAAGTCAATGAAGCTCTTAGTCTTTATCGAAAGATGATTTCAAAAGGAATTAGGCCTTCAGTGATTACATATAACACCTTGTTAACTGGCTTTTTCCTTATAGCTAAGGTGAAAGATGCACAGAATTTAGTTGGTGAGATGCGACTTAATGGTGCTTTTTCTAATTCTTGGACATACAACATTTTCATTAATGGACTTTGCAAGAATATATGTGTTTTGGAAGCGGTGGAAATGTTTAATGCTCTAGTAAATAATAAGTTTGTACTTAGCATTGAAGGTTTGAATTCCTTCATTGATGGATTATGTAAAACAGAGAGATTGAGAACTGCTTGGGACCTATTTCAGAAGTTTTCTCTTCATGGAAACCTGGTGCCATATGTTGTAACATATAGCATTTTGATCAATGGGCTGTGTAAAAATTGACAACTAGAAATGGCAAATGAGTTGTTGTCATATATGGAGGAAAAAGGTTGTGCTCCAAATGTAGTCACATTTACTACCTTATGTTTGGTTTCCTCAAGAATAATGAGATACCAAAAGTTGTTGAACTCCTTCATAAGATGGTGGAGAGAAATGTGAATCCGACTGAATGTACAATGTCCTTAGTCATGCAGTTACTAATGAAGGCCGAAAATTATAGTGAATGTTTGAATAAGCTTTCTCAATTTCCGGTCCAAAAGTGAAATTGAAGTTTACGTGATAAAACTTTAGCGAGTATTAAACTTTTTTTTCGGAGCAGAATCCTATAAAAGTTCATCCGGTTGCCCAAATGCTCTATACTGGTTACAGTATGCAAAAGGTTCAGTAACCACTTTTATCTGTTCGAATTTGATAGGGATGGTGATGGGGATGATTGAGAATGATAGCTTTCCTTATCAGACATACGATACGTGATCTGTCTCTGTTGTAAGTACATATATTGGAGGTGGCAGCATTGCAGGTTGCGTTTGGATTTGCACATGTAGTAGATCTTAAGGGTTTGAGGATTATTTTTGGTGTAAATTTCGGTAAGCAAAAGTTGTATATGAGGAATTATGGAATGGTTCTTACTTCAATCACGACAATAATAGTGGCTACTCAAGTTCATCTATTCAAGCTAATCAGTTTATCGGACAATGGTATGTTGCAACTGATTAACTTCATTCATTGAATTTCTCAATTATCCAGGCCTGATAAATCTTGATTTATTTTTAGTGTTTCACATGTTTCTGTTTCTCAATATATATTCTTTTTTATTTCAGATCTGATAAGACTAGAACTTACCAGGTGTGTCTCTAATGTAGTTAATCTATTTTTTTAAATGGCAATACATTTTGGAAGTTTTAATTGCATGTTGTCATCTTTTTCCCTACTTTTTGTGGAAAATTAAGTTCTTGCTACTTTCAGTCAGATTTTGCATATAAGTGGAATCAGGGGTAAAAACATTAATTATGTTCTTTGGAGTTCCTTTATCTAAGTAATTATGTGAAATTGAATGACTAGAACTTGTTCTGATGCAATTTGTCTCACTTTGGGTTGACTGCTTGAGATTTATGCAAGAATATGATCCATTTGTACGTGAATTTTCACCTGATGGTATTGCGAAGGCAAGAATTCTCTTCGAGCGTGCTATAACTGCTGCTAGTTTGCATGTTGCTGAAGGCATTAAAATATGGGAAGCATACAGGGAATTTGGGTAGGCCATTCTCCATACCATAGATGAGATCAGCATTAAGGTGAGAATTTATAATATATATATATTAGAAACTTTTTAGAAAATGTGCCTGAAGGGGATGCATTCTATTAATCAATTTATTTGATTATTTAAAGTCTTATTCCATCTTGCTGGTTTGGTATTATGGTTAATAATGCTTTTGTGGGTCTTCCTTTATATTTCCTAGAACCATGGCTCAAGTTGCATGCCCTATTTATTTTAGAAACTTTTTTTCTTCTTTTAGTCATCTATGTATAGTTCATAAATTTTGTTCTTTCATTTCCCTATGAAGTGCTATATACCAAGAAAAAGTATCTATTTTCAAAATTTACATTTGGAAAATTACTGCTCTTTTGCAGGAAAAAGAAAAATAGGTTCAGCGCATCCGAAGTATATTTCATCATCAGTTGTTTGTTCCCCTTGCTAACTTAAGGTCAATCTTTCTTGCCTACAAGTCTTGGGAGGTGGAACTGGGGATTGCTCTAGATATTGAATCAGGTGATTTAGATGGGATTCCTTCTACTGTTGCCTCAGCGTACCAAAAGGCATTGGAGATGTATAATGCTCGAGCTGATTTTGAAGAATAGAGTGCAAGGCAGGATATATTTGACTCAGAAAAATTTCAACAATTCACAGTATATGGCATTTACTATCAGATATTGTTTTAGGCAGCTAAATGATAATGTTGGGTTCTTACGTGATACCTTAAGAATTTAGTTTAAATGGTAACTTGATATGATATTAAAGTGTAGAGGTCATGATTTGAGTCTCCCATCTATTACATCCTATTATATTTGGGTTGGTCTTTCTGTCTGAATTTGGGCTTGGTTTATGTAACATGTGAAGTTGCATGTTACAAAGCTGAATATCATTGTTGTGCCTTTAACTTTTCAAGCTTAAGCTTTTAGGTCAAGTTGTTTATCAACAAAGTTGCTGTTGAAATTTCATTATAATTTCAATTTCTTATGGTCTTTCTTGCTTATAATATAAGTAATCAGTTTATGTAAACTTTAGATCTTTTCTTATTCTTCTTCTTTTCCTGAAGGTAGGGGGTTGTATAAGAACTTGCAATGTGGCAATAGGTTACCTTTTTTTTTTCCTTCATTAAAGTGTTCATGCTATTATTTTAATTTGAAATTTTTATAGATCTACTTGAAATTTGAACAGTCTTCTGGAGATCCAACCCATTTTCCACTTCTCTATGAACGTGCTATTACCAAGTTTCCTATATCAACTGATCTCTGGCTTGGTTATACTCACTATTTGGATAAAACCTTGAAGGTTTCACTCATATTTTATCTTTTCAATTCTTTATATTCCAGGTATTTGTAATTTTAGCAATTAATCATCTCTTTTTCCTTCAAGTAGGAAATATTGCGCGGGATGTTCATTCCAGGGCTAGGAAAAATTGTCCTTGGGTTGGTGATCTTTGGGTTCGATCTTTGCTTGCTTTGGAACGTTGCCTTGCACCTGAGAAAGAGATATCTATTGTAAGTTTCAGTTGTTACCCTTCATCTGTTGAGAATTATGAGAGATTGTTATAAGTCTTAGCTTAAGAGTAGTGAAGTTTCACAAACTTTAGTGTTGGAATTTCATTCTGCTCCTTTTATAAATATAGAGGTTTACTCTTGTTTTAAAAGATTTTTATATCATATTCAAGTCTTTGAGAAGTCCCTTCTATGCACTTTTTCGACCATTGAGGAGGTAAAGATATCTTTTCTCTAATTTGCAAGCTTGACTTACTACTCTTTGTAACTTGCTATTGTTTCATCTACGTTTTATGCATTAAAGATCTTTGTTAATTGGATCCTCTTTGTTTCAGTACCTAAACTTATCCTCACTCGAGTGGATGGTTTGAGACGAAGAATCCTTTTGCTTGGAGCAGAAGAGGATGCACTGAATTTTTCATTGATAAGGGAAACGTTTCAGGTTCGCATATGTGTACTGTTTATTTTTCCTTGTTAAAATTGTTTTTACTCGATGTCAAGAACTTGAAGCTTCTCAAAGACATTTGTAGATGCTCAATTCATGGTGAATTTTAGATGAAGAAAATGTGGACCTTGTAGCTAGTCTACTCTTTCAGGGTCCAGGCATAGATCTCTTACGAATGTGTGTCAAGTCCTTCTACCCTTAGACTCTGAAGAAAAGTCTTTTAATTTACTTCATTTAGTGTGCTGTTATAGTACCATTATGATCACTTTATGTAGAAGTTACGGTGCATAACTCTCGATACTCCAAGATGGCTTTTGCTAATTGCTAGATTGTTACCTTTGTTAATTGTTTTGTCATGGAATAATGTCCTTCACTAAAAAATGTCTCATTCAGCATTGAAGTTGCATGCATGGAAGATATCTTTATGGATCTATGAATTTATAAAATTTGCATGTCATATTCAACTAGTACATTGTTGTTGTATAATGGTTGTTTTCAATATTTGTGTTTATAAACAATTACCTGATGTCTCTTTAGTGTACCATCGAAATTGCAGGCCCGGTATGATTGGATGTGTTATATATACTTGAATACTTAATTGTGAAGTTTCTTCCTTTCAACGGGCGTCTGATTACTTATCTCAACAGTTGAAGAATAGAGATGGTTTGCTGCATTTGTACGCTTATTGGGCTCATTTGGAGCTAAATTTGGGAAAAGATCAAGTTGCAGCTTGGGGCTTTTGGGAGAGCCTGGTTTGGCCCATTTATCTTTTTCTCTTTCTTATCCTGTATAGTTCAATATGATTGATTTATGATTCATCTTTGTATTTTTTTCTGTATAACTTGCTTTTATGTCTGTGCAGTGGGTCAATGTTGGAAGCCTGGTTATATAGCTATGGAAATTGAATTGTGACATTTAAATGAAGCTAGGTCCATCTACAGGAGATGCTATAGTAAAAGATTTAGTGGGACAGGTTCAGAGGTATAATTCTTTTACATTACTTGCGTTCAATTATTCTAGATTGATTTATGGACAGGATTTGAATTTGAAAGTTTTTAAACTGGTTTTTTCCTCCTTCCTTCTCATTTTTTTTTTTTTTTTTGGAAAATTGTTGCTTTTAGTAGTATACGATGCAACTTTATTTAATCAATTCATATTTGTCATCTGCAATGCAAGCATTTCTATCTTTATTCTCTTTTTGTTGCTGATGGAAGTTGAAACCAAACAAATGGCTTAAGTCAAGGTTGTTAAAATGTTGTTTATCAAGGAAGGCAATTTATGGAGATCTTTTGAACTCTTAACATAGAATCATACTCTGCAGCTAAGAATATTTTTAGAAAGTAGCCTTGCAATAGGTCAACCTGTTATTCAACACCAGAATCACAATGGTTTAATATGTCATTTTGAATAATTTTTCCAAATCATACGTAAATGATAAATGACAGTATCTCTGGGGATCGTGCTAGTTGAAAATCCATGACATTTATTTTTTTAACTTCAAACTTTAGAGTTACTGATACTCTGATGAAATTGTGGCGTATATGAAGCAATCACATTTAAACCATAGGTAGCAAAGTAGTTTTTGAAACACAATAGGCTGATATGTTTTTCCATTTGGCTTATCTTTTCCAATATGTTTGAAGAAAAGTTTCTTAATTCAAGCTTTACTTTCCGAGTTTCATGTCAAAATATGCGATAGGTTAAATAAAACTTATTGAAGTAAATAATTTATATGACCTATCATAAAGTCATCTAAGTTCTCTATTTTCTATGATCAATTTAGGGTTTAGTTTGATAAAGTTAACCTTGTTATTTTCATCTTATCTTGATTGGCCTTACTATATTTAATCGGATTATTTCCTAACTCTCTGCCCCTGCTTCTGCTCCCGCTCCCATTCATATTATATGATCTCATTGATGATCTCACTACATCATCTAAAGTTACTGAAAATTCTTACTTCTTGATTTTATGATATTGAAAATATTGTTTTGGGTCCACAACTCCAGGGTGACTTTCTTCAATTGTTATGTATTGCCTTTTGGATTTGTTGATATATTCTTTTCCTAAAAAACCGAGTTATTCAGGACATATGCCACGATTGGGTTGCGTTTTGAGAAGGAATACGGGACACTTGAAGATTTTGACCACACTGCATAGAAGGTCCACATTCCTGCTGCAGTTTTAATTTATCTGTTTTAAGTGCCAATTAATCACGTATTTCTTTTTTCAGTCTAATGTGTATGATGCATTGGCATTGCTATTGAGAATTATTATGTATAGATTTATTAAAAAATAGTTGAAGTGTTTAACTAATGATATTTTAGCTGGTTGCGATGTCCACCTTATCTAGTAACCATATGTGTTTGACTAAAATATGCCACGTTAGCAATTGTCTTTGATGACCTCAAATGATGTGCTTGTAAATGAGTTGTGTTTATATGCCTCTGTACATATTATGAATTCTTTGATTCTCTCTTGTAAGAGCTTAAATACTATTGGTGGATCATTGCCTATCTGTTTAAATTTTTAGCTTAAGTGATAACTTAATAGAGTCTTGTAGCAAGGTGGTCCACATAGTCTTGTGTTTAAATCTCGCTATAGGATTTGGGCCAGTTTGGTTTGTGATTCAAAATTAATTTTGAAAAACTAAGTTACAATTAAAAATTTTAAAAGTTTTATCTCAATATTTTAAATATTTGAAAATATATTTGGTATTCAAAAATTGTTTTTGAAGTTAAAAACTATATAAAGACTGAGAAATTATATTTTTCTTGTTTTCTAATTTTACACAAATTTTTTAGGATTATATGCAAAAACATTATTTTGAAAACATTTCAACTTATTTTAATAAAAAACTTATTTTCATAAAATTCCTTATAGTCCTTGTTTTCGAAAATAAAACACTATTTAAAATTTATCTCAAATAGGCTCTTATTTAGATTATAAATTTGTATTTGTATTTATGTTATATTTATGGTTGTGATTGTTGGTGTTCAGTGCACGAGATTGTGTTAAATTTTAAGTATGGTTGTTGGATGCTTAACTATCAATTTAAGCTTTTAGGTCAAGTTGTTAAATAACATTGTTAAAGATGTCACTGAATTATGATACATCTGCTTAGTATTTATTGAATGTATGCAATCCTTGCTATTTTAACTCAATGCATAAAGATGCTTGTCTTTGTTCCCTTTCTCAGGTTACACCCCACTTGGAAGAGCTGCAATTTTTTAGGTTACAGCAGGAAGTCAAATCTGTTCCTGAACTAATAGATCAGAAAGAGAAGTCACATAAGAAAAGTGTTAATGGAAAGAGAAAAACATATTCGAACATGACTGACGAACAGTCTCCAACTAAGCTACAGAAAAATACTGCCCAAAACCCAAACAAAGTGCATGGGAGAGAAAAGGGACGAGCACAGAACTTAGCTGAAGAAAATGAAGTCGAAGCAAAACCCAAGTTTGAAGAGCATCCAAATGACCACACATCAAAGACTCCACCACTGGAAGAGCCAAAGGATACACTGACAAGTGTACTGCATTTTTATCAAACCTTAACTTCAGGGCAAGTAGAGATTCTCTCGCACTTCAGAGAGAGATTTTTTTTATTCTTTTTTAATGCTGATTAGGCAAATACAGAGAGATAATTCTGATGGTTTTAAATTTTTTTCAGGCAACTTTTGAAGATCTGAAAAAAATTCTTTATCAATATTGGTGGGGTTGAATGTGTTCGAATTCTGCGGGACAAGTTCACCGGAGAGTCAGGGGTATGATTCTGTTTCTCTCATTCATTATTTGTCAATGTTCTTTGTGCTTTATGCTTCAAATGAAAAAGGGGAAGCTATCCACTGGACCTTCCATGTGCACATCAGTCTTACAGTCAAATCCTTATTTAACATTGCCTGACCTTTAAACTTCGACATATGTATGCATAATGTGGACTGTACCACAGAAATTAGCCCTAAGAAACTAATTTTAATGAGACTAGGAGATCAGCATGAGTGATGCTTCAGAGAGATTCAAACAGCTAAATGTAGTGCGTTCTCTTTGATCAAATTTCTCAAGGGTGCTCACTAAAACTTCAATTTGATTTCTTCCTTTCACGTTGTCAAACAATCATTTAGTTCTTATGCTTTTGGTTTTAAGATGAATGTCCTTTCCAAAAACGATTACGCTGTCTCAAATAAACCTGCAGAAGGGTTGAATTCCATAATTATGGTAAAATTGCTTAAATTTCTAAGTATAAAGAGTCTAACTGTTTAAGAGCATATTTTTTCATTTTGATGGCAAATGATATGCTTAGAAGACTCAAGCAAGTGTAATGCAGTCTATAGACATTTGCATGTTTATGTTTCCCACTTCTACATTTTATTTTCTTACTCCTTTGGGTTAAATGGCAGCGCAAAGTAGTAATCAGACTTTCAGGGAGTCTAGAGCGCCACACTGTGCTGCTAATAAATGTAGTGATAACATTTAGCTGAAGGGGAGGAACACATTTGCAATGCCAAGGAATGTCAGACACTTGGTGTGCCCTTGACAAATCCAAAATCCAGGGAAGTGGAAGATGAGAATCTGAAGTCAAATAATGAGTTCAGAGAAATGTTCCTTAAGAAGTGAGGTTTGTTCTTGGGGTTACATGTTACATGTTAACTAGAATAGCACAATAATTGACAAACTTCTCTTTCTTATAAAAAACATAAGGTTTTGCCTTAATATGCTTTTGTAAACGCAATTATGACCCATGTTGACCTTTGACTTTGACTGGGTCAGTTTGACGTGTTTTATCCTTGACCGGGTCGATTTGACCTGTTGATCTGGTTTGACCGGGTCTCCTTTACCTGGTTTCTGCAACTTTTAAACCTATTTTCTGCAGTTTTGAACAGCCTGATTTTGGCCATTTTTTCGACGTTTTAGAGGGGAAACTTGAATGTGGACGTATGACCTATGTCGATGGCACCCCAAATGACATTTTCGTCCCAAATTAGTGTCATAAATGCCTACCAAAATTACCCTAACGATAATTTTAACCGAAATTTTAAACTACCATAACTTTGCAACCGTAACTCCGCTTTTGACAAATAATATATCATTGGAAAGATTTTTCAACAAAGATTCCAATGACACTAAAATTGAAAAAAGATTCTATTTATAATAAAAGTTATGCTTGATTTACAGTACGGGTTTTAATTGGAAAAATCCCAATTTTATGCAATATTCTCCAAATTTGCAACAAACAATTTAATGCTAGGCTGAAATTCAAATAAACGATCTGATACCAAATGTAAAACATTTATATTCCAACATGCATATGAAAGTTCATAATAGAATCAATTATAAATATGTTAAATACTCATGAAATATTGCAGAAGTAATTTACAGACGTCCAACCATAGCAATTGTTGTTTTAGTATTCTTGCTTCTGTCACTTCATAATACAAAGTCTTCACTGATAGCAATTTTCCAGAGCGATGGTTTTTGGGAATCAAATGAATTAATTGCATCGAAATGGGGAGCTGTAAACTTTCCCATTATAAATGCAGTTGTCTTTCCATCAAAGACAACTGCACAGGAGAAACAACCACATGTAACTGCTCAGCAGTTACCCATTTACTTTATAGTAAAAGTGTAAGACCAATCCAATTAAAGAATTCTAATATAATTAAAATTCTAACATTCTCCCACTTGGTCCAAACTTTCATTATATAATCACAACATAGGAGTTGTATATTCTATATGTTTAATCAGAAAAATAAAAATTACATGAATCATAGTGGTAAGTCCCTTTTAAACAAGTATTACCTTCCATGTATTACTATGCAATTTTTCTCTTTCTAAATAAACGCTTAAATGTGGAATATTATTTTATGAACAAACCTCAAATGTTTGTTCCAGGTCCTCTAGAATGTTTGTTTGTCTCCAACCAAAATTTATACAACTTAAAAGAGAAAACAAACCAAATTACAAAGTTTCAGAGAATGAAAGTAATACCTCTCATAGTGACAAAGCGGGACATAGTCCTATTTGAATTACATGATCCTTGAACGTCTTTGGTGGCATGCCTTTTGTTAGAGGATCAGCAATCATCTACTCGGTATGTATGTGTTCAATGACCACTTCTTTGGCTTTAATGTACTCCCTTATTGCTAGGTACTTAATGTCGATCTGTTTACTTCGACTTCCACTCTTACTATTTTTAGCAAAGAATATAGTAGCTGAATTGTCACAATACAACCTTATTGGCCTAGAGATAGACTCAACAACTCTAAGCCCATAAATGAAACTTCTCAACCAAATACCCTGTGTAGTGGCCTCAAAATGGGCAACAAACTTAGCTCCCATGGTAGAAGTGGCAACCAAAGATTGTTTGGCACTTCTCCAAGATATAGCAACTCCGCTAGCATAAAAACATATCTGGATGTTGATTTCTAGAAATCAACACAGCCAATGAAGTCTAAGCCTGAATATCCAATAACTTCTAAAATGTTGGACCGTCTATAAGTAAGCATGAAACTTTTAGTTCCTTGAAGATACCTTATGACCTTCTTTGCAGCTCTCCAATGATCCAAACCTGGATTACTTTGATATCTTCCTAACATGCCAACTACAAAAGCAATGTCAGGTCTAGTATAGCTTGAGCATACATTAGGCTTCCAACAGATGAAGCATAAGGAATAATTTTCATTTGTTCCTTTTCAATCTCAAGTGTTGGACATTGGTTAAGATTGAACCTGTCACCCTTAAAATGGGTTCAACACTGGGTGAACAATCCTTCATCCTAAATCTCTCAAGAATTTTATTACTATAGGCTTCCTGAGATAGTCCCAAAACATGTTGAGACCTATCCTTATGAATCTTAATGCCAATGACATAAGACGTCTCACCTCTATCCTTCATACTAAAATGTTGAGAGAGAAATTGTTTCACCTTATGCAGCAAACCCAAATCATTGGTTGCAACTAGAATATCATCTACATATAACACAAGAAAGATGATTATACTCCCACTGACCTTGTGGTATATACACTTATCCATGACATTCTCTACAAAATCAAATGAATAGATAACAGTGTGAAATCTTAAATACCACTGTCGGGAGGCTTGTTTAAGTCCATAAATGGACTTCTTAAGCTTGCAAAACAAATGCTCACCATCACTTGAAATGAACCCGTTAGGTTGTTTCATATAAACCTCTCCCTCCAAATCTCCATTGAGGAAAACTGTTTTCACATCCATTTGAGGTAAATCTAAATTGAAATGGGCAACTAATGCCATTATGATGCTGAAGGAATCCTTTTTAGAAACTGGAGAAAACGTTTCTTTATAACCTATCCCTTCCCTTTGCGTGAACCTTGGCAACAAGCCTAGCCTTGTATCTCTCAATGTTGCCTAATGAATCCCTTTTGGTTTTAAATACCCATTAACAACCAATATGTTTCTTTCCAGTAGGCAACTCAACAAGGACCCAAACTTTATTATTCGTCATAGAATTCATCTCGTAAATCATGGCATTATACCACAACTGAGATTTATTATTGTCCATAACTTGTAAAAACGTGTCTGAGTCATCCTCAACACCTATGTCACAGTCAGACTCTTGCATATACACCACATAATCAATAGGAATTGTTGATTTCTTTGTTCTAGTAGATCTCCTTAATGTTGTATCAATAGTCTCTTATTGAGACTGTGGCACAACTGGTTGCTCCTCCTGTAGCAGAGGTTGTTCAAAATGATATTCTAAAACAATCTCATCAGAACGTGTACTTTGATTGATTGGTTCTTCATTGTTCACCCTGTTTGGATGAACAACAAATCTTTTACTTGATGTAAGAGCATTAGCTGAAACATCAATTTTCTCAAGGACTAAGTCTCCGATTTGATCACTCCCATTGACCATGTCATTTTCAAAAAATTTGGCATTTCTTGATTCAACAATTCTACTGGAATGGTTCGGACAATAAAACTTATATCCCTTGGATTTTTTCGCATATTGTAACGCCCCACTTGAGGTACGTAGTTATTGTTTCTTCTTTTGCTCTTATTTGAGTTGGGTTCTTGGTAATATTAGTTGGTTGAAAATAGAAGAAGTTTAGTGTTTCAGTCTTCACCGGGGCGAAGATCACGGCGAAGATGTGTTGTAGCCACAGGGAAGTTGCTGGATAGTTTCACCGCGGCGACAGAGGATTCCTCGCCGCGGCGACGTGCCAATCAAATTTTTTGTTAAGTTTTAGATATTTTCTTCCCTAAGGGCATTTTGACCATTCTACCCCTAATTAGCAGGAAAAGTGGAGAGTAAATTGAAAAAGATTTTTCATGGAGAATATGTTGCTATGGGGATGTGTTTGTAATGAATCAAAGGATATAGATAGAATTCCCAAAGAAGAGTAAGGGCAAAATGGGAAGGCTTGTGTATAAGTTTCATTAAAAGAATTAAAGACATTTCAAAACCCCTCATTCTTCTTCTCCATCGCCACTCTCCTCTATTGCTTCCTCTCAATTTCTCTTTCTTTTGTTCAAGGAGTTTTGAAGGGCTTTTGGAGTGATTAAGGGTAGAAAATCAATCAAAGGCATCCTAAGGTAAGGATTTTTGCTTTGGTTTTGAAGCTTTGTGAGTTTTGATTATATTTGATTATTGAGGGTTTTTGTTCATTTGTCTAAGAGTAGAGAAAGTCAAGCAAACCAAGTGAAAGGAAGAGTTAGTGAAATCTCTCCATAACAAGGTAAGTAAACCCCCAACCCAAGTTAAGATTTGAGAATTTTCTTGATTAGGGTTTTGATAGCAATGATGTATGGATGTGTTATACAGGTTATATGCCATGTTATTGAGGCTTAAATAGAGATTTATAGTGCCTTGTAGTTGTTTATACATTGCAAATATAAGAAATGACATGTGCCTTGTAGTTGTTTATACATTGCAAATATAAGAAATGACATGTGGGTTGGAAAGGTAGTTTGAGATTGAATTAAAGGATATTGAGA
This sequence comes from Pistacia integerrima, assembly GCA_026225825.1. Taxonomy (NCBI): domain Eukaryota; kingdom Viridiplantae; phylum Streptophyta; class Magnoliopsida; order Sapindales; family Anacardiaceae; genus Pistacia; species Pistacia integerrima. The sequence continues at coordinate 41,842,321 of CM047749.1, forward strand.
AATCCTTTTTGGAAGTGTCTTTCTTTGGCAAGAATTGTGGCTATGTGAGGGGGATTCTCCCTATTTTGGATGGTTAGAGAAAGATTTAGAATTATTGTTATAGTGGAGTTTTATTATGCACTTGAGTTGTTTGATGAAATGCCTAATAGAGGTTTGAGTATGAGTAGTGAACCTTAATTCTTGCAACATTGCATATTGGCATCTCATAAGTGCATTAGTGGAGATGAACCATCCATAAGCATTAATTGTGCATTGAGAAGTGACCTAAGAAAGAGTAGGAAACTTTGTGTATGCACTTACTCTATGAGTAGAGAACTTGGTGGATGCAACTACTCTAAGAGTAGAGAGAATGAGAAGTGCTAGAATAGAATGAATGAGAAGAGCATTGGAAATGGGTTGATGCTTTGTGATCATCACCCGATAAGTAGTAGAAACGGGTGGATGCTTTGTGATTATCACCCGATTAGTTATTAGAAAGGGGTTGATGTTTTGTGATCATCACCCGACATTTATTAGAAAGGGGTTGATGCTTTGTGATCATCACCCGACATTTATTAGAAGTGGGTTGATGCTTTGTGATCATCACCCGACAGTGATTAGGAACGGGTTAATGCTTGGTGATCGTTACCCGAAAGTAATGAGGAACGGGTAGGTGTTATGTGGTCTCCACCCGATAGTTACGAAAACCGGGTAGGTGCTTTGTGAGCTCCACTCGATAATCACTAGGATAGGGTTGGTGCTATGTAAACTCCACCCGACAGTCATGAAGAGTGGGATGGTGCTGTGTGAACGACATCCGACCGTACCTTCGGTAAGATGAGGCCATGACGTTTAGTAGGAAACAACAGAAAGTGTGAGGAAAGAATTAAGAATAACACATACGGGGATAGACAGATAAAGGGTCTTACTTACTGAGCATTATTTTGTGCTCACCCCATTATTTTCCTTTGTGGATGCAGGATCTAGGTGATGATGCAGTCAGAGGGGCGTTGGCAAGCGAGGAGCAATAGCTACACTGTTTCCCCTGTTTTGTCTTTTTAAATGGCATTTTTGTAAATGACGTTCTTTGTGTATAAAAGACATATGACTTATAATGAAAAGAAAGTTTTTGGGCCCAATTTTCTATTGTTATTATTCATGCATTGTATTAGCTTACAATAGTTGTTACATTTAGCTAGCCTGATGGTACTCACCATGCTTCCCAAATGACTATAGCCCCTTGGTCTTGGGTTCGAGTGGTGGGGGAGGCGAAAGAAATCCTTTAAGGGGGGGGACAGTACCTAGTGAGTCACGTACCTATGTGGGCACCGCGAGGAACTCCTGTGTAGGGCCGCGGGCGTGACACATATCCAATAAAATATGCACTAATAGTCCTAGGATCTAACTTCCGTTCTTGTGGATTATAAACTCTAACTTCAACTCGGCAACCCCAAACGCGAAAATGACGTAAACTTGGTTTCCAACCTTTCCATAACTCGAATGGCATTTTGGGAACTGCCTTAGTTGGAACTCAGTTTAATATATATGTTGTCGTTTTGAGAGCTTCAATCCACAAAGAATGAGGAAGTTTGGAGTTACTCAGCATGCTCCATACCATACCCATTAATGTTCTATTTCTATGTTCTGCTACACCATTCTAAGATGGTGTGCCAAGCAAGGTGCATTGAGCCACAATACCTTGTTCTTGAAGAAATTTAGCAAATGGACCAAGTGCTTGTCCTATACCAGTGTATCTACCATAATATTCACCACCTCTATCAGATCTCATGATCTTAATTTGTTTTCCACATTGTTTCTCTAATTCTTCTTTATATATTTTGAAAGCATCCAACACTTCATCCTTGTGATAAAGCAAATAGAGATACATATATAGTGAGTGATCATCAATAAAGGTGATGACATATTTTTGACCACTAGAGCCCATGTCAGGGCAACAAATATCTGTGTGTATGATCTCTAAAAGTTCAGAACTCTTCCTAGCACCCTTCTTGGATTTGTTAGTCTGCTTTCCCTTAATGCAGTCTACACAAGTATCAAAGTCAGTAAAGTCAACAGTTTCAAGAACTCCAACATTTACCAACCTTTTAATCCTATCAATGGAGATGTGTCCTAATCTCCTATGCCACAAAAAAAGAAGAGTTTTCATTCATAACAATACGTTTAATACCAGTACTAGCATGTGAAATCATAAGACTATAAGGGAAATATATTTTTAATATCATTCTAAATTAAATCCAAACTTCAATAGAATATTTATTGAAATCTTATAATTTATAAATAAAAAAGGTAAAAAAAATTCCAATTGATGGATTGCATTTTGTTTGATCGACTGGATAATTTTGGATTCAGTTGAAAACCAGCTCAAAACTCAAACTTAAAAGCACCTGAAGGCTGAAGGTGGATTTACATATTAGCCTTCAAGGTGCTAAGTGAACAGTCTTCGAAATTATGAAGGTTGTTTATAAAATTTGTCAAAACATTTCTCTTTAATTAGTTTAATGCATTTGCATTTTACAACAAAAATGCAGTTACACAACCTCAAAACCGACCCTCAAAAAACACTCTTCATACATGGCTTTGAGATCACTTACACAACCTCACGTCTTCAAGCTCCAAAAATGAAGTTTCGTATTCTTTTGAAAAACCCCTAGAACGATCCTCACTTGCTAAATTCCTCAAAGAAAATTGTCGATCAGGTAGCTTTACTCTAAATTAAGCATTGTACTTTTTTTTATTACATGATTAATATGAAACCCATTTCTCCAATTTCATCATTCACTACTTTGTTTAGTGCACTAGCTAAGAAAAAGCATTATTATGAAGTGATTTTGCTTTACAAGTTGCTGAATTCAACTGGGTTGTCTCCGGATTTTATATCTTTGAATATTTTTATGAATTGATTTTGTAATATTGAAAGGGTTTCTGATGGTTATGCGATTTTTGGGGCGATTATGAAGTTGGGTTTTAGCCCAAATACCATGACATTTACTTGTTTGATTAAAGGTTTGTGTGTAGAGAGAAAGATTATGGAATCAATGGAATTGTTTAAGAAAAGGATTGTTGTTAGTTGTAGGCCTAATGTGATCACTTGCAACACTTTGATTGTTGAATTCTGTAAAACAAGGAAAATAAGTGTTGCCATTAAGTTTCATGAAGAGATGGTTAATGGGAATAAAGAATTTGGTGTTATTTGTAGGCCAGATGTTGTTACTTATAATACTATAACTGATGGTCTTTGTAAGGCTGGATTGGTTGAGAAGGCTAGACAACTATTATTAGAACATATGATTCAGAGAGGTATGGTTCATGACATTTATACTTATAGCATATTAATAAACGGTTATTGCTTGGCAGATAGAATTTGTGATGCAAGGGAGTTGTTTGATTTTATAACTAGAAATGGGTATAGGCCTAATGTTGCTTGCTACACTACTTTAATCAATTGGTGTTGCAAGAATAAAGAAGTCAATGAAGCTCTTAGTCTTTATCGAGAGATGATTTTAGAAGGAATTAGGCCTAATTTGATTACATATATCACCTTGTTAACTGGTTTTTTTCTTATAGCTAAGGCGAAAGATGCACGGAATTTAGTTGGTGAGATGCGACTTAACGATGGTTTTCCTAATTCTTAGACATATAGCATTTTCATTAATAGGCTTTGCAAGAACGGATGTGTTTTGGAAGCATTGGAAATGTTTAATGCTCTAGTAAATAATAAGATTGCAGTTAGCATTGAAGGTTTGAATTCCCTCATTGATGGATTATGTAAAACGGAGAGATTAGGAACTGACTTTTCCATTGATAAAGGAAATCTTTCAGGTTCGCATAGGTATACTATTCATTTTTCCTTGTTAATTAAAATTGTTTTTACTCGATGTCAAGAACTTGAAGCTTTTAAAGACATTTGTAGATGCTCTATTCATGGTGAATTTTGGATGAAGAAAATGTGGACCTTGTAGCTAGTCTACTCTTTCAAGGTCTAGGCATATATCTCTTATGAATGTGTATCAAGTGTTTCTACCCTTAGACTGTGAAGAAAATTCTATTAATTTACTTCATTTAGAGTGCTGTTATAGTACCATTATGACCACTTTATGTAGAAATTACGGTGCATAACTCTCGATACTCCAAGATGGCTTTTGCTAATTGCTAGATTGTTACCTTTGTTAATTGTTTTCTTTTGGAATAGTGTCCTTTGCTAAAAATTTTCTCAATCAGCATTAGAGTTGCATGCACAGAAGATATCTTTATGGATCTGTGAATTTATAAAATCGGCATGTCATTTTCAACTGGTACATCATTGTTGTGTAATGGCTGTCTTCAATATTTGTAACACCTGCTCTCTACTACTATTCTTATAGTTCATACTATGTAAATTATAGATATACGTAGTGTATGGAAGATAGTCGGCTCAAACTTTTCTTTACTCACAAAATATAATTCTTCACATATACAAAATACTCTGTATTAAAAACTTTCTACGTAATACAAAATATCATAAATGGTAGACAGTAGTGCCAGTACTCTCCGCTCCTCGACGTCCATCCGACCATTGTTCCTAATTCCTGCAAAACAAGGAAGAACAGTGGGGTAAGCACAACAATGCTCAGTAAGTAAATCCTCTACTACCTGTCCCCACAACCCACTCTTTGGTTCTTTCCTTACTCTACCTGCTCTCTATTACTATTCTTATAGTTCATACTATGTAAATTATAGATATACATAGCGTATGGAAGATAGTGGGCCCAAACTTTTCTTTACTCATAAAATATAATTCTTCACATATACAAAATACTCTGTATTAAAAACTTTTTACGTAATACAAAATATCATAAGCGGTAGCAGAGTGCGATTTCTCTCCTCGACGTCCATCCGACTGCTGTTCCTAATTCCTGCAAAACAAGGAAGAACAGTGGGGTAAGCACAACAATGCTCAGTAAGTAAATCCTCTACTACCTGTCCCCACAACTCACTCTTTGGTTCTTTCCTTACTCTACCGTTCTTATATTTCTAATTCTCACTGTTTTTCTCTTTCTTGCTAATACTTTTATTCTCCTTTAACTCTGTTCTGCTCTTTTTATTCTTTCTTTCTCTTTGTTCTTCTTCTCTTATTCTTACTCACCATGAAGGAAAATCATGGTTCTCTCTTATTCTCATCATACTCACCATGAAGGAAAATCATGGTTCTCTCTCTTATTCTTGTTATACTCTCACTAACCATGGAAGAAATCATGGTGCATGCATGTATGAGATGTATATGCAATTAATGCAAAAGAACTGAATGTTTCTTTTTTCTACTCTCTATTCTTACTAGCTCAACACCTCTCATTCTATCTCATTCTTTCTTAAGCTTTCTCAAGCTTTCTCATTCTTTAATTCTCTCTATTATCTCATTCCCATTTCTCATAATTCATTTCTACTAACTTGCTCTTTGAATGTCACGGCCCCATCTTACCGGAGGCACGGCCGGGACTTCTCCCGCTCTACGTGACTTCTACTGATTCTCTTTCTGTCTTTCTTTCTCATAACTCTTTCCTGTTAACTTCCTATTATAGGTCACGGCCTCATCTTACCAGAGGCACGGCTGGGTACTCATCCTACTCTTCGTAACCCTACTCATTGTCTCTCTTTATTCTTTCTCATGTTTGCTCATTCTTTCTCACTTGCATGTCACGGTCTCATCTTACCGGAGGCATGGCTGGGTGGAGATCACAAAGCACCAACCCACTCTTCGTGACTTCTACTCATTCTCTACCGATCGGACTTGGTCATTCATGGATTCAGAACCCTTGGCCACGTGAGTGTATTCTCTCTCTCTCTGAATGTCACGGCCCTATCTAATCGGAGGCACGACTGGAACCTCATGTTCCACTCTTCGTGATGGTCACGGCCCCATCTAACCGGAGGCACGACTGGGGATCACAAAGCACCCACTCTCGTGACTTTACTTATCACTCACGGGTTCCCCATCGCACAACCTACTCTATTCTCTTCTGTAGCACTTTTCTCTCTTTTATTCGCTAGTGCTCAATCTCTCTTTCTCTTTACTATTAGAGTGTTCTCATTCTCTGTAAACCCCGCGTTATCATTCCGATGCCCTAAGGTATGAAATTTACCTTTCAAGTAATTTTCTTTTTTTTGAATGGAAGGGTAAAATGGTCAATTTACATGTATTTCGAGATGTGGCCATTATAAAGTGTAAGGGGTGATGTCATTGAAGAGAAATGAGGGTAGAATGGTCATAAAGTTGATTGATATGGTTAAATGGTGTAAACGGTAACCAAGGGTATAATGGCCTTTTCATACGAATCCATATGTAATAAGTATCCATAAAAGTGCACCAAGGGTAAGTTAGTCATTTACCTAATGGGATTTCTTAATTGTTAAGTGTTTTAAAGAAGTCAAATGGCATTAAATGAGTGCTAATCTTTATGTTGTGGTGGAAATGACCAAAACACCCTTATATGAAAAATTTATGCCAAAGGACCCTTATATCTAACTTTTATTGACCAATCACATTAGGGCAACAAGGGAATAAATATTTACAAGGTTTAAAGAGAGAGTAGTTGGCCTTGTACACACCAAACATATCATCTTCTTCTTCATCTCTCAAATCCACCATAAAAGCCACTAATCCAAGCATTTTATTCTCAAATTTTCATAGGATTTCAAGTTGATTTTCAAAGGAGATCACCATCCACACTTAAAGACCTTCAATTTCAGGGTTTAAGGTGAGTTTCAAAACCCTAGTTTTTCTGATCTTTTAGTTAAAAGAGAAATTCATAAGTGGTTATGTGTGTAAGGTAGAAAGGGGGAACCTTTGGAGCTAAGGAGGAGTGTCCTTGTGCTTTGAATACTAAGGTAAGGAAAAAAAATCTCCCTTATGACTACAATTGATAACACCTAGGGTTTATGGAACTTACATTTATTTATGTTAATATGAGTGTGATGCTATGTTTTGGTTATGGATTGTTTAAATGGGTGTGTTGATTGGTGTATGTGTGCATATGGAGGATGATTATGCCAATTAAGAGATTTGTAGCTGGACAATGTTTTGGCACTTTTTGGTTCTGTAAAAAGGGAGGTTTTTATGGCCTTTTATACCTATAATGACATGGCAAATGATGTGAATGTGCAAATGAAGGTGACATGGTTAAAATGAATAGAATTCGGATTTGGCTTTTTAGGACTTATACTGTACATGCTTCACTGAATCGGTCATAACTGAAGTTATAGAAGTCCGATTGAGTTGATTCTTGAAGTGTTAAAAAATGGAGAAATATACCTAAAACTTTTATGTTTTAGTCAAAAGTCAATTCGAATTGGAAGATAAGGGAAAAATTGCTTGAAAAGTGACAAACTATATGGCATCCACCTTTTTCATGGAAATTCCCATTTGTTTCTAATTCTAATAAACCCCTGAATAATCTTACTACTGAAATTCCTTGTATTGTATCAGAAATTGAATGAATTAAGTTAATAAGTTTAGTAGGAGAATATAGTATGATTGAGCATGGGAGATGTTAGTCCATATGTTTGCATTCATAATGGTAATGCATATAGCTTATGTAGTTGTCTTATGAAAAATTGATGAAATGTTAAAGAATGAATTCCATGAGTCTCTTGAGGTATAAACCAAGATCAAAGGAATGGAATTCTTATGGAAACCATGAGTCCTTTGAGGTGACGACCAAGAACAAGGTAATGGTTCAAATGAATCCGATCAGATAACAAAGACTAATGAAACCATCAAGTATAAAGACAAAAGAAATAAGCATGCCATGTACATGAATATTTCATAAGTCATATATGTTCTATGTTATATTATGTATGGTTATGTTATGACTTATGTTTATGAGAGAAGTCCAAAGTATATGATATGTTTTATGAACTTGTTATGTCAAAGAATGAAGGCCATGTTTTGTAGGTAGGTAAGGTCCTAAGTAATATACTTGTATAATGAACCTTAATAGTTTATGAATGGCCATATTCCTTACTGAGTGATTAGCGCTCACCCCACGAAATTTTTTAAAATGTTTTGCAGGTAAGGATTAAGGCATGAAGCTGGGAGAGGATTCCGAGGGACGCTATGAGCATGAAGGGATGTTTTAATGATGACTATTGAATAGTTTTGCTAATATTTAGTGTAGTAATTATGTTCATATTTCATAATGTAGTAAATATGTCCATGTTCTATAATGGAGTAAATATGTTGTATTAATAAAGGAAATCAAATTACTAGTAAATTTTGTAAAAGTATATATGTTCTAGTAAGTATTACTATGGATTTCATAATTTACTCCAAGAAAGGAAGCTATATTCTTTTTTGACTTATACAATGAACTTATTATAGTTTAGAAACTGAATTAATAAATAAATAAAAATAAATATGTTTATAAACTACAAGTTTATTCTTTGAATAGGATTTTAAAATAAACTTCTTTCCTAGGCGTGCGTTTTCTAGGTTCTCAATGGCCAAGGGATACTTAGGAAATACCCGGCTAGGGAGGGGTTTTACATTCTCTTTACTCTTAGAGTTGCTATTCTCAACATTCTCTACTCTTTCTCACTCAAACTATTACTCATAATTTAGCTTATACTCAAAATTCTCTACTCTTGCTCAAGCTAATATTCATCTCTTCCTCAAGCTAGTACTCATAGTATAGCTTAGCTCTTAGAGTAGTCTATTCACAGAGTTCTCTACTCTTTCTTAAGCTACTTCTCAATGCACAATTAATGCATATGGATGGTTCATGCTCATTAATGCACTTATGAAATGCCAAATGCAATATTGCATCAAACAGTCATTCTGCGCAGGTCACACTCAAGAAGGGATAACTTGAGCTATACACTCGGATTGCTATGGTTTTTGTCTCGTTTTAAAGCTTAGAGACAGGGCTACAACTTTTATGTTTTGGTCTCAACCCAGTTCGATTTCTAAGATACCCAAAAATCACTCACAAAGTCACGGCTGTGACAAGGTAGTTTCTCACTTAGGCATTTCATCAAACAACTCATATGCATACCAAAGCTCTAATTATCTATAACTCTACTCTTCTCTTTAACCATCCAAAATGGGAGGAAAACTCCCTCATACACTCTATTTTCCTATCAAAGCAAAACACTCCCATAGGGTTTGCTCAAAACTCCCTTCAACTTCAATCAAACTCAACTCATCATCATGCAATCACAACACTCCTCATAACTCAATTAAATTAATATCAATATAGATAAATACTCATAACATCTCAATTTCTCAGCAAGCATAATACATACATATACATACACAATCTCTACTCAAATAAATTCTTAAATCTCAATTTAGTTTGGATATACTTACCTTGAATTTGAGCAACTCCAACACTATAGTCTCTCTTTGATAGAATTCTCTTTCCTCTTAAACCCTAAGCATATAAAACCATAAGAATTCAAAACTTTAAAATTTAATCTCACATCTTGATGCAAGAATCTTACCTTTGGATGCTTACACTCAAAAATGCCCAAAATCTATGAATTTCCTTGGAAATCTAGTGAAGAAATTTGAGAGAATTTGAGTAGAGAATGGCATGAATGGAGGGATAGAGTGGCTAGGGTTTCTACTCTTGAACTCTTATTACATAATATATATATATATATATATATATATATATATATATATATATTTAGTTTCCCATTTTGCCCTTGCTCTTTCTTAGAAATTTCATTTATGTCCCTTAGTCAATTACAACAATGCCCTCATTTTTATTACATTTTCCATGAAATTCTATCTCTTTTCACTCCCCAAGTTTTCAAATAATTTTGAGTGAAAAGACCATTTTACCCCTAATGAAAGTTTAAGGGATTTTCTTCACATTTTTCTCAAAATAACTTTAACAAAATTCAACTATGGGCCAACCAACCAAAAATAACAACATGCAAGCTCAAATGAGAACAAATCAATAAACATTCAATAAATGCAACAATAATTTAACTACATACCTCAAGTGGGGCGTTACAATTCTCCCCCCCTTAAAAGAATTTCGTCCCCGAAATTCAAATGAACAACTCCGAGTAATGGTTCTGCATACCTTGTTTTACCTCTCGTACTTTCACTAAAGGGAAATTCTTGTTTTAGAGCTCCTTGATCTCTCTGTCCAATATTTGAACTGGATGTCTCTCAAACTAGGATTCCCAATCTTCATACTCAATACTCAAAACATGGGAGGGATCACTTGTATACTTTCGAAGCATCGAAATATAAAAACACATTATATACTCTCGTCTATACTAGGGGGTAGTGTCAAGCACCTTTCCCACTCATTCTAATATCTCAAATGGACTTCTGCACCTCGGTGCTAACTTCCCTCTGCTATTAAACACGTTACTCGATTATAGGGGGAAAAGTCTTAAAAATACTCTACACCCACTCCGAAATCCATAACTTTTCTCTTCAAATCTATCGACTTTTCTATTTTGCTTGGGCTTGATTTATTCTATTTTTGATTCACTTTATCTCTTCTATCAATTCCTGAGTCATTTCTAGCCCAAGAACTGTATTTGATTCATCTTTCTTGCCCACACATCTCAGTACAATGGAGTTCAACATAGTCTACCATACCAAGTCTCGTAAAGAGCCCTCTTATTTGTAGACTGAATTCCTAACGTGGCAATCCTTGCTGACATGATCTCAATCTTCATACTTTTGAACTAGCTCTAACCATTTCTTCTGTCTCATACTCAACACATCCTTCTACGTAATCTATGGTCGATATAGCTCTTACTCTAGGCACCATAAAGGTAATGTCTCCGAAACTTCAGGGTAAAAACTACTATAAACTGAGCAAGACAATTAAGAAACACCCTGAAGATAACCCGACCTCTAATCACTCTTGGAAAATACTATGGTACTCCTTAACTGGTCTAAAGATCATCTGTCCATGGTAACAAGCATTTATTCTTCACTATTGGTTATTCATTTCTCTGTCATCAATACACATCCGTCATGACCCTTCTTTCTCCCCTACAACAAGATCGGAGCTCCCTAGGGAGAATGATTTGGTCGAATTAGACCTTTATCTAAGAACTCTTGGAGATTCTTCTTCAATTCTTGAAGTTTTGTTGGGGCCATTCGGTAAGGGGCTTTAGAAATCGGTGTTGTCCCCGATGCCAGTTCAACACTAAACTCAACTACTTTTCGGAGGTAAGCCCGATAACTCTTTCAGAAATACCCCCATAAATTCTCGGACTACTGGCACACTTTGAATCTCTGGTTATGGGACATCACTACTTAGCACCACATGAACTATCTGTTCAGAACACCCTTTTCTTAACATCTTTTTAACTTTCACACTACTACTCAACATACTGAACTAATGGCCCGCTGTAATTCTGGAAATGATATTATGATTGAATCTCACTCTTCCCTCGGTAATCAACCTCTACTCCATATCTCCCTTAGGGAATTCATGCCCCAACAACATCCAAGTAGGGCAAAGGATACTATCTAATCAATTGTTAACTCTTTAACTCTCTTTCATGGATCACTACGAACTTTCCTGAATAAGTCTTCCCTTCTCTCAAACTTCACTTTAAGCTCGAGGGGGTTCTATTCCCCCTGATTTTAGCCTATGGACCACTTGTCTTTTCTTAACTCTGGAGTACTCACTGTTCCAGGAACAAACCTTACAAGGGAGTTAACTCTCACTGCCTACTCTTCACTGTACTCAATCCTTACTAAAACTGATAAACTCTTGTACCTTCTTATGAACCTTGCCAACTATTCTCAACTTCAACCATCTTCTAAACTCTTCTCAAATCATGACAAAACCATCACCATTAATTCCCACAAAACTCGGGCAACCCTCTAAAACAAGAGACTCATATACCAGATCTTCTCCCGGTCCATCATAGGCACCAATGCCGTCATACACTTCAACGGATCTTATACCTTTAACCTCGGACGGCTGATGATGACTTGGGAGCCCATGAATCGACTCAATCTGATTCTGTACCATGTAACGACTCCATTCTTATAAAAAAAACATGCATAGCAAAAATATACGTAACCATAATATAAAAAGTTGGGCCCAAAATTTTTCTTTTATTAAACATATGCATTCTTTATACAAATATATACAAGTTTTGTGACATATGCAAAACTATCAAAATAGTGTGGACAGTGTAGCCATTTCTCTTCGTGTGCCAATGTCCATCTGACTATGTCCTCATCTAGAACCTGCAAAAACATAGGGAACAACTGGATGAGCACAAACAAGGCTCAGTAAGTAAACCTCTGAACTCAAATATCTCCGTAACTCTTTCTTTAATCACTATCTTATTACTCTTTCTCATAACTCCTCTATACTAACTTTCTTTCTAGTAAGTCACGGCCCCATCTGACCGGAGGCACGGCTGGGTCTCGCTCCCACTCCCTGTGACTTCTACTCATTCTAGTCGATCGGACTGGGTTATGCATGGATTCGGAACCTTTGGCCATGTGAGTGCATAGAATCTCTCGGGTAAACTCGGGTATAGCCCTCATCCGCATGTACACTACGGGCTACGCCACTTCTCTTTCTGATACTCTGGCCGCTTATTGATGCGGCGTACATGCGGGAATACTCTACCCGTACTCACAGGTTCCCCATCGCACAACCTACTCTATTCTCTTATTAAGCACTACTCTAGCTTTACTCTATAGTGCTCATTCTCTCTTTCTTTCTACTCTTAGAGTAGTCTAAACTCAAAAGTCTCTACTCTTTCTCTACTCTCTTTTCTAATGCATAAGTAAAGCATAATTAATACACATCAATGACTCATGCTCATTAAGGCATTTATGAAAAGTAACTATGACATGTAGCAACAATTAAGGCTTTCTACCCTTACATATGGTTCTCTTGAGCATTTCATCAAGCAACTCATGTGCATAAATAACTCTACTCTAACTCTAACTTTTCTGTTTTCTTTAATCAACCAAATGGGAGAAAACTCCCTCACAACAATCTAAATTCCCTGTCACAATAGAAACACTTCCATAAGCTTGCTCAAAACTTCCTCCAACTTCTATCAAACTCAACCCAACATCAAGCAATTAAAACACTTCTCATAACTCAATCATAACTACTAATCTCAACAATTAAAAGAATACACATATGTATATCAATCTACTCAAAAGAGTTCTTAAATCTCAACTTGGGTTGAGTTTACTTACTTTATGAGAAATTAGCTTCTTTAACACTTCTCTTTTCCTTTGAAAGCTTGCTTTTCCTCTACAACTTAACCAACAATCACAACATGAGATTCTAATCAAAACATAAGAAAACTCTCATCTAAAGCACAAATCCTTACCTTAGGAAGCTTTAGGTTAAAACCCTACTAAAAGTTTCTCAAAAAGGCTCTTGGAAATCCTTGAAAGATTGAAGGAAATTTGAGAGAGTTTAGAAGAATGAAGGAGGCGGTGGAAATGGGAAATGAAGAACTTTCAAAGGCTAAACCCTTTTTAATATCTCTTAATACTCATTCTTCCCATTTTGCCCCTTGCTCTTTTATGGAAATTCCATCCATATCCTTTGATTCCTTACTAACACACCCCCATACTAACATATTCTCCTTGAAATTTTCTTACAATTTACTCCCCACTTTTCCTGCTAATTAGGGGTAGAATGGTCAAATTGCCCTTAGTGAAGAGAATGTCTAAAACTTAGTAAACATATTGGTCGGATTGTCGCCGCGGCGAGGAAACTTCTGGCGCCGCGGCGAAACTGTCTAGAAAGTTTCCCGTGGTTTCAACACCTCTTCTGTCGCCGCGGCGAAACTGTCTAGAAAGTTTCCCGTGGTTTCAACACCTCTTCGCCGCGGCGAAGATTCTTCTTCGCCCCAGCGAAGCTTGGCACACTACACTTCTTCTATTTTTAACCAATTTCAAGGCAATTATTCAACACAACACTCATACTAATGTCAAACAAACAATATTACCACGACACCCTCTCAAATAAGAGCAAACGAAGGAACAATAACTACGTACCTCAAGTGGGGCGTTACATACCATCTAAGGTACCGACCTTTCTCTTTCTCTTCTAGTAGGCCACACTTGGACGAGGTTTCAATTAAATTCTTTCTAATTCAACTCGAGGAAATAAGTTTCCCTGCACTCATAGCCTTCCTACCACATACTCGAGTCTTGTATCGCATTGACAAGACAACCACATTAAACAACTCAGATAACACTTTAAGCAAGGAAAAACTTAACTAACAACGATCAGCTACGGAACGTCATGGCGGCGACAATGGCACATTGTCAAATCCCAAAATCTTTGCTCTGATACCAAAAATGTAACACCTGCTCTCTACTACTATTCTTATAGTTCATACTATGTAAATTATAGATATACATAGCGTATGGAAGATAGTGGGCTCAAACTTTTCTTTACTCATAAAATATAATTCTTCACATATACAAAATACTCTATATTAAAAAACTTTCTACGTAATACAAAATATCATAATTGGTAGACAGTAGTGCCAGTACTCTCCGCTCCTCGACGTCCATCCGATCGCTGTTCCTAATTCCTACAAAACAAGGAAGAACAGTGGGGTAAGCACAACAATGCTCAGTAAGTAAATCCTCTACTACTTGTCCCAACAACTCACTCTTCGGTTCTTTCCTTACTCTACCGTTCTTATATTTCTAATTCTCATTGTTTTTCTCTTTCTTGCTAATACTTTTATTCTCCTTTAACTCTGTTCTGCTCTTTTTATTCTTTCTTTCTCTTTGTTCTTCTTCTCTTATTCTTACTCACCATGAAGGAAAACCATGGTTCTCTCTTATTCTCATCATACTCACCATGAAGGAAAATCATGGTTCTCTCTTATTCTCATCATACTCACCATGAAGGAAAATCATGGTTTTCTCTCTTATTCTCATTATACTCTCACTAACCATGGAAGAAATCATGGTGCATGCATGTATGAGATGTATATGCAATTAATGCAAAAGAACTGCATGTTTCTTTCTTCTACTCTCTATTCTTACTAGCTCAACACCTCTTGTTCTATCTCATTCTTTCTTAAGCTTTCTCAAGCTTTCTCATTCTTTAATTCTCTCTATTATCTCATTCCCATTTCTCATAATTCATTTCTACTAACTCGCTTTTTGAATGTCACGGCCCCATCTTATCGGAGGCACGGCAGGGACTTCTCTCGCTTTACGTGACTTCTACTGATTCTCTTTCTGTCTCTCTTTCTCATAACTCTTTTCTGTTAACTTCCTGTTATAGGTCACGGCCTCATCTTACCGGAGCCACGGCTGGGTACTCATCCCACTCTTCGTAATCCTACTCATTGTCTCTCTTTATTCTTTCTCATGTTTGCTCATTCTTCCTCACTTGCATGTCACGGCCTCATCTTACCGGAGGCACGGCTGGGTGGAGATCAGAAAGCACCAACCCACTCTTGTGACTTCTACTCATTCTCTGTCGATCGGACTCGATCATTCATGGATTCGGAACCCTTGGCCACGTGAGTGTATTCTCTCTGTCTCTGAATGTCACGGCCCTATCTAACTGGAGGCATGGGTGGAACCTCATGTTCCACTCTTCGTGATGGTCACGGCCCCATCTAACCGGAGGCACGGCTGGGGATCACAAAGCACCCACTCTCGTGACTTTACTCATCACTCAGGGGTTCCCCATTGCACAACCTATTCTATTCTCTTCTGTAGCACTTTTCTGTCTTTTATTCGCTAGTGCTCAATCTCTCTTTCTCTTTACTATTAGAGTGTTCTCATTCTCTTTACTCTTAGAGTTGCTATTCTCAACATTCTCTACTCTTTCTCACTCAAACTATTACTCATAGTATAACTTATACTCAAAATTCTCTATTCTTGCTCAAGCTAATATTCATCTCTTCCTCAAGCTAGTACTCATAGTATAGCTTAACTCTTAGAGTAGTCTATTCACAAAGTTCTCTACTCTTTCTTAAGCTACTTCTCAATGCACAATTAATGCATACGGATGGTTCATGCTCATTAATGCACTTATGAAATGCCAAATGCAATATTGCATCAAACAGCCATTCTGCGCAGGTCACACTCAAGAAGGGATAACTTGAGCTATACACTTGGATTGCTATGGTTTTTGTCTCGTTTTAAAGCTTAGAGACAGGGCTTCAACTTTTATGTTTTGGTCTCAACCCAGTTCGATTTCTAAGATACCCAAAAATCACTCACAAAGTCACATGTGGACAGCGATTCTCACTTAGGCATTTCATCAAACAACACATGTGCATACCAAAGCTCTAATTATCTATAACTCTACTCTTCTCTTTAACCATCCAAAATGGGAGGAAAACTCCCTCACACACTCTAATTTCCTATCAAGGCAAAACACTCCCATAGGGTTTGCTCAAAACTCCTTTCAACTTCAATCAAACTCAACTCATCATCATGCAATCATAACACTCCTCATAACTCAATTAAATTAATATCAATATAGATAAATACTCATAACATCTCAATTTCTCAGCAAGCATAATACATACATATACATACACAATCTCTACTTAAATAAATTCTTAAATCTCAATTTAGTTTGGATTTACTTATCTTGAATTTGAGCAACTCCAACACTATAGTCTCTCTTTGATAGAATTCCCTTTCCTCTTAAACCCTAAGCATATAAAACCATAAGAATTCAAAACTTTAAAATTTAATCTCACATCTTGATGCACGAATCTTACCTTTAGATGCTTACACTCAAAAATGCCCAAAATCTATGAATTTCCTTGGAAATCTAGTGAAGAAATTTGAGAGAATTTGAGCAGAGAATGGCATGAATGGAGGGATAGAGTGGCTAGGGTTTCTACTCTTGAACTCTTATTACATAATATATATATATATATATATATATAGTTTCCCATTTTGCCCTTGCTCTTTCTTAGAAATTTCATCTATGTCCCTTAGTCAATTACAACAATGCCCTCATTTTTATTACATTCTCCATGAAATTCTATCTCTTTTCACTCCCCAAGTTTTCAACTAATTTTGAGTAAAAAGACCATTTTACCCCTAATGAAAGTTTAAGGGATTTTCTTCACATTTTTCTCAAAATAACTTTAACAAAATTCAACTAAGGGCCAACCAACCAAAAATAACAACATGCAAGCTCAAATGAGAACAAATCAATAAACATTCAATAAATGCAACAATAATTTAACTACATACCTCAAGTGGGGCGTTACAATATTTGCGTTTATAAACAATTAGACTGATGTCTCTTTAGTGTACCATCGAAATTATAGGCTCCGTATGATTGGATGTATTCTTGAATACTTAACTATGTAGTTTCTTCCTTTCAACACACATTAGATTACTTATCTCATACAGAACATGAATACAGATGGTCTACTGCATTTGTATGCTTATTGGGCTCGTTTGGAGCTAAATTTGGCTGCAGCTCTGGGTGTTTGGGAGAGCCTGGTTAAGATCTAGTTTGGCCCATTCATCCTTTTCTTTTTCTTATCCTGTATAGTTCAAGATGATATATTTATGATTCATCTTTGTATTTTTTCCGTATAACTTGCTTTTTGTCAATGTAGCAGGTCAATGTTGGAAGCCTAGCAAGGTTATATATCTATGGTAATTGAATTCGGACATTTAAATGAAGCTAGGCCCATCTACAGGAGATGTTACAGTAAAAGATTTAGTGGGACAACTTTAGGGTATAATTCATTTACATTACTTGCTTTCTATTATACTAGATTGATTTATGGACAGAATTTGAATTTGAATGTTTCTAAACTGGTTTTTTCCTAATTGTTTTGTCTTTTTTTTTTTTTTTTTTTTTTTTTTGAAAATTGTTGCTTTTAGTAGTATACGATGGAACTTTATTTAATCAATTGATATTTTTCATCTGCAATGCAAACATTTCTTTCTTTATTCGCTTTTTGCAGCTGATGGAAGTTGAAACCAGACAAATGGCTTAAGTCATGGTTGTTAAATGTTGTTTATCAAGTAGGGCAATTTATGGAGATCCTTTGAACTCTTAATATTGAATCATGCTCTGTAGCTGAGAATATTTTTAGAGAGTAGCCTTGCAATAGGTCAACCTCTTACTGGGGCACCAGAATCACAATGGTTTAATATGTCATTTTGAATATTTTTTCCAAATCATACGTAAATGATATATGACAGTATCTGTAGGGGTCATGCTAGTCGAAAATCCATGATGTTTATTTTTTTAACTTTAAACTTTGGAGTTACTGATACTCTAATGAAATTATGGCATATATGAAGCAATCACATTTAAACCATAGGTAGTGGAGTATTTTTTGAAACCCAATAGGCTAATATAAGGGTAGACTAGGACACCCTAGCTTTCCTTATTTACGAAAATTGTACCCATTGTTATTCAGAAATAAAAGTTTATTTTCTTTTAAGTGTGAAACTTGTCAACTTGCAAAATACACCAAGTCTATTTATCTAGCTTATAAATATAAGAGTTCTAGGCTTTTTTAATAATTCATAGTGCTATTTGGGGGTCATCTAGAGTTACAAATATTGTAGGGTCTAAGTGGTTCATTACGTTTATTGATGATCATAGTAGAGTATGTTGGGTATACTTGATGAAAAACAAGTTTGAAGCAAGTCAGTTGTTCAAAAGGACTGCCTAGACAGTTGTTTGTTAATCCAGTTTCCAAGCTGGGAATGATAAATATCTATTCACCGGCTTGAGGGGGAGTGTAGGATTTCTAGATTAGAATATGATCAATATAAGAGTTATCTAAATCTTATCTAGTTTAAGAGATTGAAATAAAAAGATTATCAAGATTTGTTTTCTCCTGATTTCATGTTTAAATCTCTCTATATGAGATTTGGGCCAGTTTGGTTTGTAATTCAAAAATAATTTTGAAAAACTAAGTTACAATTAAAAATTTTAAAGTTTAATCTCTAAATTTTAAATATTTGAAAATATATTTTGTATTTTAAATCTCTCTATGAGATTTGGGCCAGTTTGGTTTGTGATTCAAAAATAATTTTAAAAAACTAAGTTACAATTAAAAATTTAAAAAAGCTTTATCTCAATATTTTAAATATTTGAAAATATATCTAGTATTAAAAATTGTTTTTGAAGTTAAAAACTATATAAAGACTAAGAAATGATATTTTTCTTGTTTTCTAATTTTACACTAATTTTTAGGATTATATGCAAAAACATTGTTGTTTAAAACATTTCAACTTATTTTAATAAAAATTATTTTCATAAAATTCCTTATATTCCTTGTTTTCGAAAATAAAACACTATTAAAAATTTATAACAGATAGGCTCTTATTTAGATTATAAACTTTTATATATATTTATGTTATATTTATGGTTGTGATTATGGCTGTTCAGCTCACGAGATTGTGTTAAATTTTAAGTATGGTTGTTGGACGCTTAACTATCAATTTAAGCTTTTAAGTCAAGTTGTTACGTAACATTATTAAAGATGTTACTGAATTATGATACATCTACTTGGTATTTATTGAATGTATGCAATCCTTACTATTTTAACTCAATGCGTAAAGATGCTTGTCTTTGTTCCCTTTCTCAGATTACAACCTGCTGGAAGAGCTACAACTATTTAGATTACAACAGGAAGCCAAATTTGTTCCTGAGCTAATAGATCAGAAAGAGAAGTCGCATAAGAGAAGTATTAGTGGAAAGAGTAAAATAGATTCAAACATCACTGGCGAACAGTCTCCAGCTAAGCGGCAGAAAAATACTGCCCAAAACCCAAACAAAGTGCATAGGAAAGAAAAGGGACGAGCACAGAACTTAGCTGAAGAAAACGAAGTAGAAGAAGCAAAACCCAAGTTTGAAAAGCATCCAAATGACTAGCACATCAAAGACTCCACCATTGGAAGAGCCAAAGTATACATTGACGAGTGTACTGCATTTTTATCAAACCTTAACTTCAGGGCAAGTGGAGATTCTCGAGCACTTCAGAGAGAGATTGCTTTCTATTCTTTTTTAACGCTAGACAAGCAAATACTAAGAGATAATTCTAATGGTTTTAAATTTTTTTCAAGCAACTTCTGAAGATCTGAAAAAATTCTTTAGTGATGTTGGTGGGGTTGAATCTGTTCGAATTCTATCGGACAAGTTCACCAGAAAGTCAAAGGTATGACTCTCTTTCTCTCACTCATTATTTGTTAATGTTCTTTGTGCTTTATGCTTCAAATGAAAAAAGGGAAGCTATCCATTGAACCTTCCATGTGCACATCAGTCTTACAGTCAAATCCTTATTTAACATTGCCTAACCTTTAAACTTAAACATATGTATGCATAATGTGGACTGTACCACAGAAATTAGCCCTAAGAAACTAATTTTAATGCTTTAGGAAATAGAAACGGCTAATTGCAGTCCATTGCCTTTGATCAAATTTTTCAAGGGTGCTCACTAAAACTTTAATTGATTTCTTCCTTGCATGTAGTCAATAAATCATTTAGTTCTTACCCTTTTGGTTTTAAGATGAATGTCCTTTCCAGAGACGATTTTGTAGTCTAAAATAAACCTGCAGAAGTGTTGAATTCCATAATTATGGTAAAATTGTTTTATTTTCTAAGTATAAAGAGTCTAATTGTCTAAGAGCATAGTTTTTCATTTTGCTAGCAAGTGATATGCTTAGGAGACTCAACCATAGTCCCCATACAAATTTACCCATATTCCAACTTGCCTTTAAACTATAGAGCATCTGTATGGGACCGTTGCATACTAATTTATAATATCCTCTGATCAATTTTTGAAGGGTGTATCATATGTGGATTTTGCTGATGATGCACACCATGTTGTAGCTGTTGGAAAGAACAAAAAAAATTTTTCAGGAAGAAGATAAGCATTGCAAGATCAAATCCAAAGCAAACGAGAAAGGATTCTACTGGTCATGGGGCCTTTGGAGAACATGGTAGGCTAAGTGGAATTATGTTTTATCTTTGTTATTACTTGTGTGTGTTTGTTTGTGTGCAGTGCAGTCTATAGACGTTTGCATGTTTGTGTTTCCCACTTCTACCTTTTATTTTCTTACTCCTTTGGGTTAAATGGCAGTGCAAAGTAGTAATCAGACTTTCAGGGGGTCTAGAGTGCCACACTATACTGCTAATAAACATAGTGATAGCATTCAACTGAAGGGGAGGAACACATTTGCAATGCCAAGGAACATCAGACCACTTGTGTCCCCTTGACAAATCCAAAAGTCGGAGAAGTGGAAGATGAGAAGCCGAAGTCAAATAATGAGTTTAGAGAAATGTTCCTTAAGAAGTGAGGTTTGTTCCTGGGGTTATATGTTAACTAGAATAGCACAGTAATTGACAAACTTCTCTTTCTTATAAAAAACTAAGGTATTGCTTGCATGCACCTAGCAAAGCTCTCCATGTCATAGCCTTTGCTTCATATTCCATCTCATGTATTAACTTAGCTGCTTGATCCAGCTTCCTAGTCCTTCCAAGAAGATCAATTACACAGCCATAATGCTCATTTTCTGGTTCAATCCTATAAAGCTTTTTCATAGATTGGAAGTAATACAACCCATCTTTTACAAGCCCTGCATGGCTACAAGCAAATAGAACACCAAGAATTGTAATATAATTCAGGTCTAAACCTGAGGCTTTCATAAACTCAAACCATTTCAGCGCCATTCGGCTGTATCCGTTTTGGGCCAACCCTACAATCATGGTGCTCTAAGAAATCACATCCCTCTCTACCATCCTATCAAAAACAGACTTTGCATCTTCCAAGCTACCACACTTGCAATACATATCCAAAAATGCATTGTTAAGTATCAAATCTTGGTCATACTTCAATACATGAACATGGACTTTTGTCCCAATGCTAACAGCGCTAATCCAATGCACACCCTCAAAACACTCGTTAGCGTGGCCTGATCCGCCACAAAACTAGCCCTCTTCATTCTCTTAAAAAGATTCAAAGCCTCATCACCATCACTTTTCTGGGCAAACCCTCCAATGATTGAGTTCCAAACAACCAAATCTCCAGTCACCATCTCATTAAAAACACACAGTGCATTCTTCAACTCACCCCATTTGGCATAAACATCAATCAAAGCGCTCCTAGCAAACACATCAGAATCCAAACCAACTTTAATTATTCCACAATGAAGCTGCCTAAGATTGAGTAAAAAAACACAAGATCTCAAAATGGAAGAGTAGGTGTACATATTTGGTCTAACACCTTCTTTGAGCATCAAAATAAAGAACTCAAACACCTTACCATTCATCTTAGCATTACAATAAACCCATATCATTGTTGTCCAAGAAACAACGGTTCTCTTAGGCCTTTTATCGAACAATGTTTTTGTAACACCCAACATGGAGGTACATGATTTAAATTATATTGCATAGCCCTTAGTTAAATTTTGTTAGAATTATTTTAAGAGAATATGAAGAAAGTGCCTTAAACTTACATTAAGGGTAAAATAGTCTTTTCACTTAAAATTAGTTGAAGTTGTAGGAAGTGAAAAGTGTAACGCCCAACTTGCGGTATGTAGCTAATGTTTCTTATTTCGCTCTCATTTGAGTCGGTTTTTATGAATATTGGTTGGTTGGTCTTTGGTTGTATTGATATGTTGAGTATTTGCCTTGAAATGAGTCAAAATTAGAAGGTTTTTGTTGTTACAGGTTCGCTAGGGCGAAGAATAATCTTCGCCGCGGCGAAGAGGTGTTGAAGCCACGGGGAAGCTGCTGGAAAGTTTCGCCGCGGTGAAGAAAGCTTCTTCGCCGCGGCGACGTGCCAGTTGGAAAGTTTATTGAGTTTTAGATATTTTTTCCCTTAGGTGCTATTTGACCATTTTACCCCTAATTAGCAGGAAAAGTGGGGAGTAAAATGTAAGGAAATTTCATGGAGAATATGTTAGTATGGGGGTGTGTTTGTAAGGAATCAAAGGATATAGATGGAATTTCCAAGAAAGACAAGGGCAAAATGGGAAGAATGAGTTTGTTAGGAGATATTTAGGGGGGTTTAGTCTTTGAGAACCTTTCATTTCCCATTCCACCGCCTCCTCCATTCTCTAAATTCTCTCAAATTCCTTCAATCTTCCAAGGATTTCCAAGAGCTTTTTGAGTAACTTTTTAGTAGGGTTTTAATCTAAAGCATCCTAAGGTAAGGATTCTTGCTTTAGATGAGAGTTTTATTATGTTTTGATTAGAGTCTCATGTTGTTGTTGTTGTTGTTGGTTAAAGTTGTAAAAAGAAGGCAAGCTCCCAAAGGAAAGGAGAAGTGTTAAAGAAGCTATTTCCTCATAAAGTAAGTAAATTCAACCCAAGTTGAGATTTAAGAACTCTTTTGAGTAGAGAGTTATATATAAATGTGTATTCATTATGTTTGTTGAAATGAGAGGAATGAGATTAGTAGTTATTAAGGAGTAATACACATAAATTGAGTTATGAGAAGTGTGTTTATTTGCTTGATGTTGGGTTGAGTTTGGTTGAAGTTGGAGGAAGTTTTGAGCAAGCTTATTGAAGTGCTTTTCTTTTGACAGGAAATTTAGAATTTATAAGGGAGATTCCTCCCATTTGGATGATTAAAGAAAAGAGAAAAGTTAGAGTTAGAGTAGAGTTTTATATGCACATGAGTTGTATGATGAAATGCTCAAGAGAAGCATAAGTAAGAGTAGAAAGCCTTAATTTTTGCTACATAGCATAATTGCATCTCATAAATGCATTAAGGAGCATGAGTCATTTATGTGCATTAATTATGCACTAGAGAAGAGAGTAGAGAAAGAGTAGAGATTTTTGAGATTAAGCTACTCTAAGAGTAAAGAGAAAGAGAATAAGCACTATAGAGTAAAAGCTAGAGTAGTGCTAAACAAGAGAATAGAATGGGTTGTGCGATGGGGAACTTGTGAGTACGGGTAGAGTATTCCCACATGTACGCCGCATTGAGAGAGCGGTATGAGTATCAGAGAGAGAAGTGGTGTAGCCCGTAGAGTACATGTGGATGAGGGCTATACCCGAGTTTACCCGAGAGATTCTATGCACTCACATGGCCAAAGGTTCCGAATCCATGCATAACCAAGTGCGATCGGCTAGAATGAGTAGAAGGCATAGGGAGTGGGAGCGAGTCCCAGCCGTGCCTCCGGTCAGACGGGGCCGTGACTTACTAGAAAGAGAGTTAGTAGAAAAGAGTTATGAGAAAGAGTAAATAAAAATTATAGGGAAAGAATTAGAAAGAGAGTTACGGGGATAATTGAGTAGAGGGTTTACTTACTGAGCATTGTTTTGTGCTCATCCCGTTGTTCCCTATGTTTTTGCAGGTTCTAGATGAGGACATGGTCGGATGGACATCGGCACACGAAGAGAATTGGCTATACTATCCACCCTATTTTGATAGTTTTGGCATATGATACAAATCTTGTATATATTTGTATAAAGAATACATATGTTTAATAAAAGAAAATTTTGGGCCCAACTTTTTATGTACTTTTACTATGCATATTTTTATGAGAATGGAGTCGTTACAAAAAGAGGTAGAAAATCATAGAGAAAACATTAAAAGTGAGGGCATTTTGGTAATTGACTAAGGGACAAATATGGAATTTTTAAGAAAAAGTAAGGGCAAAATGGGAAAGTGAGTTTATAAACTAAAATGTTAAGGGTTTGAAACCCTTATTCCCTTCATTCCACAGCCACATTCCTTCTCCTTTTTCTCTCAAATTTTCATTCACTTCTCCAAGGAATTTGAGGGCTTTTGAGTAGATTTTCATAGGGTTTTGATTCTAGGCATCAAAAGGTAAGGATTCATGCCCTTTATCTATGTTTTATTTGTGTAAAAGTTGAATTCTTATGAAGTTTATGCTTAGGGTTAAGAGAAGATTTGAATCCAAAAAAGAGTAGGGAGCTTAGGAGAGACTACTCAAGCATAGGGTTTTGATGGATGATTATTTGTGCTTGTTGTTGGATATATGTAAATATGAGGAGAGTATGTGATGGTGTGATGATAGGGTTGAAATTGAAAGAATTGGAGAAGTATTGTGGGAGTGTTTGTGCCTTGGGGTTATGGTGATGATACAAGAGAGTTTTTCTCTCATGTTGGATGGTTTAGGAAACAAATTGAGTGATAATTAAATTAGGGTTTATTTATGCAAAATTATTGTTTGATGAAATGCCTGAGTGAAAACAGGTACCATGGTTGCCCTGTCACAACTGTGACCTTCTGAGTGATTTTTGGGCATCTTACTAATTGAACTGGGCTGAGACCTAAACATAAAAGTTGTAGCCCTGTCTCTAAGCTTTAAAACGAGACCAAGATCATAGCAATCCAATGAGATATGCCTTCTTGACTATAACCTATGCAGAATGACTACTTTTGATGCAACATTGCATTTGTGCATTTCATAAGTGCATTAAGTAAGAATTTTAAGCATGAGCCATCCATATGCATATAATTGGGTATGTGTAGAAATTTAAGAAAATATAAAGAATAAAGAATGAAGAATAAAGAATAAAGAAAGAAAGAATAAAACACTCTAAGAATAAAGAGAAAGGAAGAATAAGCATTAAAGAATTAAAGAGTGTTAAAAGAAAAGTAAAGAATAGGTTGGTGTGATGGGGAACTGTGAGTGTTAAGAAGAAATTTCCACATACACGCCACCTTAATTGAGTGGCATAAGAAGAAGAAAAATTGTACTGCCCGTAAGAGTGTATGTGGATGAGGGTTGTACCAAGAATTTCCTACATGTACGCCACCATTAAGGTTGAGTGCCCTAAGAAGAATTTGCAAGAGTGCATGTAGATGAGGGACCTCACATGTACGCCACCTTAATTGAGTGCCCTAAGAAGAAAGAAGAAAGAAGATTTTGTACGGTCTGCAAGAGTGCATGTAGATGAGGACTGTACTCACTCACACAGCCAAGGTTCTAAATCCATACATTAACCGAGTCCGATCGGCAAAGAATAAGAAAAGAAAGAATGAGAAAAGAAAGAATAAGAATAAGAGAGAATGAGAAGGCTTAAACAAGCCAAGAAAAGAAAAGAAAAGAATAGAAAGAAAAAGAAAAGAAAAGAAATAGAACAAGAAAACAGAAATAAGAAAGAAAAAGCATTTTGTGTATTATTGCATATGCATTTTATTCATGTATATTGCCATGAATTTCATCATGGTTAGAAAGAATAGAAAGAATAAGAAAGAAAGAACAGAGAGAAGTAGAAAGAAAGAAAAGAACAGTGAGAGTAAGAAATAGAGAAAGAAAAAGAAGAGAAAGAGCAGAGTAAGGAAAGAATTAAAGAGTGATGCACGGGGATAGCGGAGTAGAGGATTTACTTACTAAGCATTTTTGTGCTCACCCCGTTGCTTTCTATGTTTTCCCAGGTAATAGGTGAGGATGCGGTTGGATGGACGTCGGCAAGCGGAGAGAAATGGCTACAGTGTCCACCATTTTGATAGTTTTTGTATATGTTATTTTTGTACTGTGTAAAGAATGTATATATTAAGTAAAGAAAAATTTGGGCCCAACTACTTTTTAGTCAATATATATGTATTTTTATTAAGTATATTTTATGAGCATATTAGTAGAAAGAAGTCATTACAGTTTTATCATCCTCCAAGAGATTAAACTTCATGTACATATTAATCAAAATGTTAGTTAAAAACGTTTTGGATTTATACCCTTTTGAGAAGACGTAGTTGTGAATTAGTTTGCTTTCTCGAACAGCGCCATGGGCCAAGCAACATTTGATGAGCTCAGAGTAGGTGATGGAATCAGCATGAAGGCCATGGATTTGCATGGCATCCATAGCTTTGATGGCTCTTGGGAGGTCTCTTTGGTAGCAGAATCTGGTGAAATCATCAATCCAAGCTGATGGGTTGAGCGTTTTACTTGAAGAATCATTCGGTGTGGAAGAATAACATCTAGAAAGTGAAGTTCTTATGCATTTTAGCTTTGAAATGGCTTTCATGGCATTTCCCAGTTAAAGAACCAATATTTTCTTTTCCTTTTGCCGATTATAATTGAAACTTGGAACAACTGAACTGTCCTTTTATGTTCAACAAAAAACTCAAAGTGGGTATGTATATATATAATTCTTAAATTATTTGCCTAATGAGAAGGGGTTTTTTTTTTAAAGCCTCCATGTGTTTGGTTACTTTTGTGAGTGTCCGTTGGTTTTGGAAATGAGACCATAACCGCTGTATGTTTGGTCTTTTTTTAGTGAGCAGTTGCTAGTTTAAGATATACACCTTTAACCCCGTGTGTTTGACTTTTTTTTGTAGCGACCACCTTTTGGTTTTGAAAATGTCATCAATTCAACCTAAAACGTTATCAACAATTTCACCCCGGTTATGCTTCATGACCATAATGAGGTGAATGTCTATCCATTGTTTTGAGTTTTAACATTCAGTTGATTTTATAGTTTCTATGTGTCTATATGGGTTTTATTCATGAAAATGAAAAACCTTGTTTGGAATTGGGATCCCCTGCTTGAGTTTTGTCGGACACTGATATGGATAATTAACAGTTGTCTCTTGCTACCATAATATTGGACAAACTAAATTCAAGTAATACTTTACTACCATAGAATGTAAATTCTACCAATCGCGTCCTTGCTTGACTGTGATGGTATGCCTTGGGGCATCTTTTGCTCTGCGGTGTTTGCAAATTCAATCTCTCTCTTTTCTTTTCTTTTCTTCTCTTCCTAACTTGCTTTATGTGCTGCTAAACATGACATAGCCAACAAACCTATTTTTTGGGTGTGATAAATCTTAAGCCCAATATGCATGCCAAATGCTTGTGATCTGACGGCCTTATTTTCACCTTGTTGCAGTTTCTAAACCAAGCTAAAAACCTGAAAGAGATTGGCATTTACGAATCCATAATTAAAGCTTATGGATCTTATGTTCATCACACAAAGGAAGAAGTCTCAAGAGATAAGTTGTAATAAGCAACTAGCACAGTGCATTCCTAATTCTCTTAAGTCATCATGATCTTAGTTTCGACCTCGTTGTAACAGATGGGAGTTGAGGTCAATAAATGTCCCTTTGATGTATCAATAAATAAGGAAGCAATCTGGTATGAGGACCAATTGTATGTGTTAGTTACTGAATGAAATGGTGAAGGATTTTGCTTTTGCAACAACATACTAGTAATTGTTATATCATTTCTTATTCCAATCTGCATATAATATTCATTTGATGACCGAAACATGGTAGCATCATGAAAAAATTACATATTATTTATCATTTCTTCAATATGTGATTTATTGGCCACATTGTCAACTTCTTCGTGGCCACAAGGGTATGACTCTGTTTCTCTCATTCATTATTTGTCAATGTTCTTTGTGCTTTAAGCTTCAAATGAAAAAAGGGAAGCTATCCACTGGACCTTCCATGTGCACATCAGTCTTACAGTCAAATCCTTATTTAACATTGCTTGGCCTTTAAACTTTAACATATGTATGCATAATGTGGACTGTACCACAGAAATTAGCCCTATGAAACTAATTTTAATAGGATTGGGAGATTAGCATGGCTGATGCTTCAAGGAGATTGAAACTAGTAAATGGAGTATATTCTCTTTGATCAAATTTCTCAAGGGTGCTCACTGAAACTTCAATTTGATTTCTTCCTTTCACGTAGTCAATAAATCATTTAGTTCTTACGCTTTTGCTTTTAAGATGAATGTCCTTTCCAGAGACAATCATGCAGTCTCAAATAAACCTACAGAAGGGTTGAATTCCATAATTATGGTAAAATTGCTGAATTTTCTAAGTATAAAGAGTCTAATTGTCTAAGAGCATATTTTTTTCATTTTGATAGCAAGTGATATGCTTAGGAGACTCAACCATAGTCCCATATAGATTTACCCATATTCCAACTTGCCTTTAATTGTAGAGCATCTGTCTGGGACCGTTGCATACTAATTTATAATATCCTCTGATCGATTTTTGAAGGGCCTGACATATTTGGATTTTGCTGATGATGCACACCTTGCCGTAGCTGTAGGAATGAACAAACAAATGTTTCTTGGGAAGAAGATAAGCATTACAAGATCAAATCCGAAGCAAAAGAGAAAGAATTCTGCTAGTCATGGGGCCTCTAGAGAACGTGATAGGCTAAGTGGAATTATGTTTTATCTTTGTTATTACTTGTGTGTGATTGTTTGTGTCCAATGCAGTCTATAGACGTTTGTTATTACTTCTACATTTCATGTTTGTTATTACTTCTACATTTCATTTTCTTACTCTTCCAGGTTAAATGGCAGCTCAAAGTAGTAATCAGACTTCCAGGGAGTCTAGAGTGCCACACTCTGTTGCTAATAAAAGTAGTGATAACATTCACTTGAATGGGAGGAACACATTTACAATGCCAAGGAACGTCAAACCACTTGGTGTCCCCTCGACAAATTCAAAAGCTAGGGAAGTGGAGGATGGGAAGCCGAAGTCAAATAATGAGTTTAGAGAAATGATCCTTAAGAAGTGAGGTTTGTTTCTGTGGTTACATGTTACATGTTAACTAGAATAGCACAGTAATTGACAAACTTCTCTTTCTTATAAGGTTTTGCCTTAATATGTTTCTCTAAACACAATTATGACAAACAATACTTGTTTGAGGACGAAAAATATATATCAGCACCCTTCTTGTAAATTTTCTTCTAGATATGTCAAGTCTATACCCATTTTATTCAAAAAGGGTAAAGTTCTAATATGTTTTCGTGGAACACTTATTTCATCCAATTTGTGATGAGGATAGCCTCAATACCTTACCCCAAGATTTAGAGAAATTTTAGTCAATTAGATGGTGATCAAGTTCCTTTTTATGTGACAAGTGACCAATGGTATATGATCCAACAAGATCATGAAAACTATTATGGGTTGGTGGTCTATTCTTGGTCTAAAATAACATTGAATACTCACAGTGCAACTGTTAGGTTCTTTGCTTTTTTGTACCTATTGATTCTATTCTAGCGGAGAATCCATTTTACTATTTGTCATCGATGAAAATCCTAATGCAGAAAGATGGACCACTGCATCACTATTGAGTTTGTGTACTGAAACAGCAATGGCCTTGCATCTCATGCTTGTGGAAAATGTGAAAAAATGTCTTTGGTCTGGAAAATCTCTAAGGAAGAATATGAAGAATATCATCTGTATGCTCACCCAATTAAAATTTCCGCACACATATATTCATTTTTATTGTCTATTTTGAATGAATATCCATATCTCATATGATTATGTTTATCCATATCTCATATGATTATGTTTGTTTCACTTAGACTCTTCATGATTCTATTGGATGCTTTCATAAAATTTCTCGTTGAATCGAGAATGAGGTTTTCGCTTTGTACATGTTAGATCATGAATTAGTACAAATCTTCAAAAAAGATCTAATTGTTTCACTTTCTATTTTCGGAATGGAATATTTACATAATCCCCATGAATAGGATTAAACGTTATTACATGGTATTTGTATGATATTCTTTCTTAATTTTAAGCGAGTACTTGAGAGGGTTTAAGTGATCTATGAATTATGTTTCATTTTTCGTTTCTTTTATGTACTAAGTCACTAAGTGGGAGATTCCCCCCGGCGACCATTATTAACTTGTTCCCCCATGGGCTCTTTCCCATGTCACCTCCTGGAATCAGCTTGTCTTTTACCTTCACGCCCATGAGTCTCATATTTGGAATTTGCTAACCCCTTTCTCATATTTGGAAGGGGTATTTATACATGTTTGCAATAAAGGAATTAGAGAGAAATCCAAGATTGCCATCAGATTTGGCAAGCGATGTGGTGATTTTAGTGATTATGCGCTAGGATCGCGCAAATATTAATTCGTTCTTATCCCTCCGAGATGTTTGAGATAAGGCTTATCCCTTAGTCTGTCGAATAGCTGTATTAGATGGTAGCAACGAGGCTATGCTGAGTCAGACTTCAAGATTCCATGACCTTGAGATCATGTCAATCTACTGATTTCCGGGCCACTGAGACTTTTGAGCTTACGGCAAAAATCACACACAAAAGAATTTCTTGTGGTCTTTCTTACTTTTAATATAAGTAATCAGTTTATGCATTTTTAAAGTTAAATGTTTTGCACTTAAATAATATATTTATAAAGGAGATTAAATTAATAGTAATCATTTTGGTTAAGCATTATTGAAGTTATAAAAGTAGTTATGTTCTCGATTGATGTAAAAAAATTTTAATCAATAAGCAAACATTGATTATAAATGTTTAACATTAAAATTCATGGATTCCCTTGAAATTAACTTGGCTTCTATGAGTATCGTGATTAAACATTACTAAAATTATCTCATAAAATTTGTGATTCATAGGATTAACATAAAAACAAAGAGGAGAAGATGGAAACTTTAATCAATAAAAAACAAACGAATGTTAAATAAATACATAATGATCCATCCACTACCATTGAATAAGAGAAATTAATTGAAAGAATTAGCATGTCAAAACATTGAGTGAAAAGTTCAAGATTCTATCTCATATTTTATTAATTCTCTCGTAGAATATGATGTGTTGAAAAATTAGAATAGAAAAGTCTTATAGCTATAAATTTTTTCTCTTTTCTAATTGATTCCATCTATTATTGGAAGTATAGTCTCTAATGAACTTCAAATCTGACTTTGTAGCCTCGTGGCGCACCTCTAATAATAGTCTCTAATAAACAACATAAAAACTGATCTTATAAATGAGGAAGTTTTAACTAGAAATGGATATGGACCTAATGTTGTTTGCTACAATACTTTAATCAGATGATATTGCAAGAATAAAGAAGTCAAAGAAGTTCTTAATCTTTATCAAGAGAAGATTTTAGAAGGAATTAGGCCTAATGTGATTATAAATGACAATTTGTTAACTTGCATTTTCATTGATGGACTTTGTAAGAATGGATGTGTTTCAAAAGAAGTGGAAATGTTTCATACTTTAGTAAATAATATCGATTTTGGTATATTTAAAAGTTTGAAGAACAAATAGAATTTTTTTTTTTTATATATCATTGTAAATTAAATACAAAGTTCAATAACATGATTTATTTAAATCTTATAATTTTATTAAAAACAGGGTAAAATTGAATACATATATAAATTGGTTTATTTGATCAACTAGATAATTTTGGATTTAGTAGAAAACCACCTCAAACCGAAAAACACCTGAACGTGGATTTACATTTTTAACCTTCAATTTTCGAAATCATAAAGGTGGTTTGAATAGGAAAGATCGATACTTGATATAAGTTTGCAATTTTGAAAACCTTAAAGGTTGTTTGTGAAAATTGTCAAAACATTTCTCTTTAATGCATTTGCCTTTTGCAATGACCTTACTTCGGAAAAAACGACTTGCAAAAACACTCTTCAATTCATACATGGCTTTGAGATTCAGATCCCCATTTCGTTTGTCTTCAATCTCTCAAAACCCGTCTTCGATAGTTAATGTTTTATTTTTGTTAGCTCACTTACACAACCTCACATCTTCAGGCTCCAAAAATGAAGTTTCTTATTCTTTCAAAAAACCCCTTGAACGATCCTCACTTGCTAAATTCCTCGAAGAAAATTGTTGATCAGGTAGCTTTACTCTGAATAAAGCATTGAACTTTTTTTATTACATGATTAATTCGAAACCCCTTTCTCCAATTTCATCATTCACTACTTTGTTTAGTGCACTAGCTAAGAAGAAACATTATTCTGAAGTGATTTCGCTATATAAGCTGTTGAATTCAACTGGGTTGTCTCCAGATTTAATATCTTTGAATATTCTGATGAATTGCTTTTGTTTTATTAAAAGGGTTTGTGATGGTTATGTGGTTTTTGGGGCGATTTTGAAGTTGGGTTTTAGCCCAGATACCGTGACATTTACTTGTTTGATTAAAGGTCTGTGTGTAGAGAGAAAGATTATGGAATCAATGGAATTGTTTAAGAAATGATTGATGTTGGTTGTAGGCCTAATGTGATCACTTGCAACACTTTGATTGGTGGATTGTGTAAAACAAGGAAAATAAGTGTTGCTATTAAGTTTCATGAAGAGATGGTTAATGGGAATAAAGAATTTGGTGTTATTTGTAGGCCAAATGTTGTTACTTATAATACTATAATTGATGGTCTTTGTAAGGCCAGATTGGTTGAGAAGGCTAGACAACTATTGTTGGAATATATGATTCAGAGAGGTGCGGTTCCTAACATTCGTACTTACAACATTTTGATAAACGGTTATTGCTTGGCAGATAGAATTGGTGATGCAAGGGAGTTGTTTGATTCTATAACTAGAAAGGGATATAGGGCTAATGTTGTTTGCTACAGTACTTTAATCAATTGGTATTGTAAGAATAAAGAAGTCAATGAAGCTCTTAGTCTTTATCGACAGATGATTTCAAAAGGAATTAGGCCTGATGTGATTACATATAACACCTTGTTAATTGGCTTTTTTCTTATAGCTAAGGTGAAAGATGCACGGAATTTAGTTAGTGAGATGCGACTTAACGATGCTTTTCCTAATTCTTGGACATATAGCGTTTTCATTGATGGGCTTTGCAAGAACATATGTGTTTTGGAAGCATTGGAAATGTTTAATGCTCTAGTAAATAATAAGATTGCAGTTAGCATTGAAGGTTTGAGTTCCCTCATTGATGGATTATGTAAAACAGGGAGATTCGAAACTGCTTAGGACCTATTTTAGAAGTTTTGTCTTCATGGAAACTTGGTGCCAAATGTTGTAACATATAGGATATTGATCAATGGGCTGTGTAAAAATGGACAACTAGAAATGGCAAATGAGTTGTTGTCATATATGGAGGAAAATGGTTGTGCTCCAAATGTAGTCACATTTACTACGCTTATGTTTGGTTTCCTCAAGAATGATGAGATACCAAAAGTTGTTGAACTCCTTCATAAGATGGTGGAGAGAAATGCGAAGCCGATTGAATGTTCAATGTCCTTAGTCATGCAGTTACTAATGAAGGCCGAAAATTATAGTGAATGTTTGAACGAGCTTCCTCAATTTCCGATCCAAAACCGAAATTGATGTTTACGTGATAAAACTTTAGCGAGTATTAAACTTTTCTTCGGAGTAGAATCCTGCAAAAGTTCATCCAGCAGCCCAAAGGCTCTATATTGGTTGTGGTAAGCAGAAGGTTCAGTAAACTCTTTTATCTGTTCGAATTTGATAGGGTTGGTGATGGGGATGATTGAGAATGATAGTTTTCCTGATCAGACATACGATACGTAACCTCTCTGTTGTAAGTACATATATTGGAGGTGGCAGCATTGTAGGTTGCATTTGGATTTGCACATGTAGTAGATCTTAAGGGTTTGAGGATTATTTTTGGTGTAAATTTCAGTAAGCAAAAGTTGTATATGAGGAATTGTGGAATGGTTCTTACTTCAACTACGATAATAATGGTAGCCGCTTAAGTTCATCCATTCAAGCTGATCAGTTTACTGGATGATGGTATGTTGCAACTAATTAACTTCATTCATTGATATTCTCAAATATCCAGGCTTGGTAAATCTTGATTTATTTATAGTGTTTCACATGTTTCTGTTTCTCAATATATATTCTTTTATAGTTCAGATCTGATAAGACTAGAACTTAGCAGGTGTCTCTAATGTAGTTAATCTATTTTTTCAAGTGGCAATACATTTTGGAAGTTTTAATTGCATGTTGTCATCTTTTTCCTTACTTTTTGTGGAAAATTTAGTTCTTGCTACTTTCAGTTAGATTTTGCGTATATGTGGAATCAGGGGATAAAAACATTAATTTCTTCTTTGGAGTTCCTTTATCTAAGTAATTCTATAAAATTGAATGACTAGAACCTATTCTGATGCAGTCTGTCTCACTTTGGTTTGACTGCTTGAGATTTATGCAAGAATATGATCCATCGTACGTGAATTTTCACCGATGGTATTGCGAAGGCAAGAAATCTCTTCGAGCGTGCTATAACTGCTGCTGGTTTGCATGTTGTTGAAGGTAGTAAAATATGGGAAGCATACAGGGAATTTGAGCAAGCCATTCTCCATACCATAGATGAGATCAGCATTAAGGTGAGAATTTATAATATATATATATTAGAAACTTTTTAGAAAATGTGCCTGAAGGGGATGCATTCTATCAATCAATTTACTTGATTATTTAAAGTCTTATTCCATCCTACTGGTTTGGTATTATGGTTAATTATGCTTTTGTGGGTCTTCCTTTATATGTCCTAGAACCATGGCTCAAGTTGCATGCCCTGTTTATTTTAGAAACTGTTTTTCTTCTTTTTGTCATCCATGTATAGTTCATAAATTTTGTTCTTTCATTTCCTTATGAAGTGCTATGTACCAAGAAAAAGTATCTGTTTTCAAAATTTACATTTGGAAAATTGCTGCTCTTTTGTAGGAAAAAGAAAAACAGGTTCAGCGCATCCGAAGTATATTTCACCATAGTTGTCCGTTCCCCTTGCTAACTTAAGGTCAATCCTTCTTGCCTACAAGTCTTGGGAGGTGGAACTAGGGACTGCTCTAGATATTGAATAAGGTGATTTAGATGGGATTCCTTCTACTGTTGCCTCAACGTACTAATAAACCAGCAATACATAAGGTTTACAACCGTAAGGGGCATAATAGACATTAGAAAGGTTGTTAAGGTAGTAGGGTCCACAAAGTACAGGTGTCATGGATGAGAGTCTGTTTTGAGAATATGAATTGTGTGAGTAAGGGTAATTGTGTACCAAAAGGCATTGGAGATGTATAATGCTCGAGCTGATTTTGAAGAACATTGCAAAGTAGGATACATCTGACTCTGAAAAATTTCAACAATTCACGGTATATGGCATTTACTATCAGATATTGTTTTAGACAGCTAAATGATGATGTTGGGTTCTTATGTGATACCTTAAGAATTTAGGTTAAATGGTAACTTGATATGATATTAAAGTGTAGAGGTCATGGTTTGAGTCTCCCATCTATTACATCCTGTTATATTTGGGTTGGTCTTTTTGTCTGAATTTGGGCTTGGTTTATGTAACATGTGAAGTTGCCACATTACAAAGCTGAATATCATTGTTGTGCCCTCACCTTTTCAAGCTTAAGTCCCCATTGCTTATCAAGTCAAGCACCTTTATATCATTATTGTGCCCTTACCTTTTCAAGCTTAAGCTTTTAGGTCAATTTGTTTATCAACAAAGTTGCTGTTGAAATTTCATTATAATTTCAATTTCTTATGGTCTTTCTCGCTTCTAATATAAGTAATCAGTTTATGTAAACTTTAGATCTTCTCTTCTTCTTCTACTTTTCCTAAGGGTGGGGGGTTGTATAAGAACTTGCAATGTGGCAATAGGTTACCTTTTTTTTTTTTTCCTTCGTTAAAGTGTCAATGCTATTATTTTAATTTGAATTTTTTGCAGATCTACTTGAAGTTTGAACAATCTTCTGGAGATCCAGCCCGTGTTCAATGATGCGTGTTTCCTACAACATGCAATATGTAGCAAGTATACTAGTCGCACAAGTAATATACTGATGAGTAGAGTATCGTTCCCACGAGGATTGTAAGCAAAGCACTGAGTTTCCTAATGTTATCTAGTTGAAGCAATCGAATTCTTTAGATTGGTGGGAGCAAATTCTAATTAAAAATAACAAAATGAAATTTAAACTAAGATTAAATCTTAATTAAGAAGCAATATGAAAACACAGAATATCAATTCAAGTAAAAACGGGTAGGGTTTTGACTTCATTTGGATTTTTATAGGTTAAACCTAAAATTACACTACACTCACATTCATACGCAATGGTTGTAAATCGAACTCACTAGTATGTTACATACCCTCTCGGGCTATGCCTTCCTATTCTTCCTTATTAACCTTCCGCACCCAACAAATTGAAGATTAATAATTCCAAACTCATTAAGCAAAAGAATCCTATAATGATTTCATTAATTCTTGAATCTATCTCTAGCATCCAATACTATAATGGTGATTACCCAAGAAGCCTAACATGATTCATTTCTCAATCTCACCTTGTTCATCACATACAACATTAAAAATCAGAGTAACACACAACCAAAGCATATTCATATGAAAATAACACAATCAAACCCTTAACCCATTTAAAATCCAAACTACCATCAAAACCCTAACCCAAAATAGATTAGTTCATAACTAAATCACTAATACAAAAACGAAAATCGAAAATAAACATGTTCAACATAATGAAAATGAGAATAAAGAATAGAAATCTCCCCAAAAGATGAATCCTCTAGTTGGAAAACGAATCTTCTCCCTTTTACAAGCCAAATCGCTCAAAGTTCTTAGAAAATTGCACAAGTGGCTAAACCTAAAACAAAAACGAAGATCCTGGGCAAAAAGACTAAGTTTTTCTTTTATACTTCGTCCAAATAACCCAGCCAAACACGCACAGCACGAAACTGTGCATTTAACAAAAGCAAATAAGTGGATCAGCGCCGCAAGTAAGAAGAATTCTTCGCCGCGGCAAAGAATGAAGCAGACAAGCTCGTCCCTGGCTTACTTTGCCGCGGCGAAGACATTTCCTTCGCCGGGGCGAAGCTTCTTGAAGAGTTCTAAAATTACAGAATTACCACTTTGCTTGCTTCTTCATTTGATTCTTCGATTCTCAGTGCTCTCCCTTGGAAACAAGCTTCATCGTGCTTTATCCTGCTCCGGAACTCTCCTATCTTCTGAGATCCGCTAATTTCTGAGTCAAAAATATACAATTTTGTTCTTATTTGCTCAAAATGTCCATTTTAACCTGAAATACGAAAAGTAAAGAATTAAGTAACAATTCAGGTAAAAATGCACTAGAAAGTACCTGAAATCCGACAAAAAGGTATACTGAAAAGTGTATAATTCACGGATTATCATTCAACTTCTCTATGAACGTGCTATTACCGAGTTTCCTGTATCAAGTGATCTTTGGCTTGGTTATACTCGCTATTTGGATAAAACCTTGAAGGTTTCACTCATATTTTATCTTTTCAATTCTTTATGTTCTAGGTATTTGTAATTTTAGCAATTAATCATCTTGTTTTCCTTCAGGTAGGAAATGTTGTGCGAGATGTTCATTCCATGGCTAGGAAAAATTGTCCTTGGGTTGGTGATCTTTGGGTTCGATCTTTGCGTGCTTTGGAACATTGCCGTGCACCTGAGAAATAGATATCTACTGTAAGTTTCAGTTGTTACCCTTCATCTGTTGAGAGTTATGAGAGATTTTTATAAGTAGCTTAAGAGAAATGAAGTTTCACAAACTTCAGTGTTGGAATTTCATTCTACTCCTTTTACAAATATAGAGGTTTACTCTTGTTTAAAAAGATTTTTATATCATATACAGGTCTTTGAGAAGTCCCTTCTATGCACTTTTTCGACCATTAAGGAGGAAAATATATCTTTTCTCTAATTTGCAGGCTTGACTTACTACTCTTTGTAACTTGTTATTGTTTCATCTACGTTTTATGCATTAAAGATCTTTGTTAATTGGATCCTCTTTGTTTTAGTACCTAAACTTATTCCTCACTCGAGTGGATGGTTTGAGACGAAGAGTCTTTTTGCCCGGAGCAGAAGAGGATGCACTGAATTTTCCATTGATAAGGGAAACGTTTCAGGTTCGCATATGTATACTGTTCATTTTTCCTTGTTAAAATTGTTTTTACTCGATGTCAAGAACTTGAAGCTTCTCAAAGACATTTGTAGATGCTCTATTCATGGTGAATTTTAGATGAAGAAAATATGGACCTTGTAGCTAGTCTACTTTTTCAAGGTCCAGGCATAGATCTCTTACGAATGTGTATCAAGTGCTTCTACCCTTAGACTCTGAAGAAAAGTCTTTTAATTTACTTCATATAGTGTGCTGTTAATAGTACCATTATGACCACTTTATGTAGAAGTTACAGAGCATAACTCTTGATACTCCAAGATGGCTTTTGCTAATTGCTAGATTGTTACCTTTGTTAACTGTTTTGTCATGGAATAGTGTCTTTTACTAAAAAATTTCTCATTCAGCTTGCATGCATGGAAGATATCTTTATGCATCTGTGAATTTATAAAATTTGCATGTCATATTCAACTGGTACATTGTTGTTGTATAATGGTTGTTTTCAATAATTGTGTTTATAAACAATTAGCCTAATGTCTCTTTAGTGTACCATCAAAATTGTAGGCCTTGTGTGATTAGATGTATTATATATACTTGAATACTTAATTGTGAAGTTTCTTCCTTTCAGCGGGCGTCTGATTACTTATCTCAACAGATGGTTTGCTGCATTTGTACGCTTATTGGGCTCATTTGGAGCTAAATTTGGGAAAAGATCAGGCTGCAGCTTAGGGCTTTTGGGAGAGCCTGGTTTGGCCCATTCATCTTTTTCTCTTTCTTATCCTGTATAGTTCAATATGATTGATTTATGATTCATCTTTGTATTTTTTCCGTATAAGTTGCTTTTTGTCTGTGCAGCAGGTCAATGTTGGAAGCCTGGCAAGTTTGTATAGCTATGGAAATTGAATTGGGACATTTAAATGAAGCTAGCTCTATCTACCAGAGATGCTACAGTAAAATATTTAGTGGGACAGGTTCAGAGGTATAATTCTTTTACATTACTTGCTTTCAATTATTCTAGATTGATTTATGGACAGGATTTGAATTTGAAAGTTTTTAAACTGGTTTTTTCCTCCTTCCTTCTCATTTTTTTTTTTTGGGAAAATTGTTGGTTTTAGTAGTATACGATGCAGCTTTATTTAATCAATTGATATTTGTCATCTGTAATGCAAACATTTCTATCTTTATTCTCTTTTTGTTGCTGATGGAAGTTGAAACCAGACAAATGGCTTAAGTCAAGGTTGTTAAAATGATGTTTATCAAGGAGGGCAATTTATGGAGATCTTTTTAACTCTTAACATAGAATCATGCTCTGCAGATGAGAATATTTTTAGAGAGTAGCCTTGCAATAGGTCAACCTGTTACTTGGGCACTAGAATCACAATGGTTTAATATGTCATTTTGAATAATTTTTCCAAATCATACGTAAATGATATATGGTAGTATCTCTGGGGATCATGCTAGTTGAAAATCCATGACGTTTATTTTTTTAACTTCAAACTTTAGAGTTATTTATACTCTGATGAAATTGTGGCATATATAAAGCAATCACATTTAAACCATGGGTAGCAGAGTAGTTTTTGAAACACAATAGGCTTATATCTTTTTCCACTTGGCTTATTTTTTCCAAAATGTTTGAAGAAAAGTTTCTTAATTCAAGCTTTACTTTTCGAGTCTCATGTCAAAATATGCTATAGGTTAAATAAAACTTATTGATGTAAATAATTTATATGACCTATCATAAAGTCATCTAAGTTCTTTCTTTTCAATGATCAATTTAGGGTTTAGTTTGATAAAGTTAACCTTGTTATTTTCATCTTATCTTGATTGGCCTTCCTATATTTAATCGGATTGTTTCCCAACTCCCTGCTGCTGCTCCCGCTCCCATTCATATTATATGATCTCATTGATGATCTCATTACATCATCTGAAGTTACTGACGATTCTTGCTTCTTGATTTTATGATATTGAAAATATTGTTTTGGGTCCACAACTCCAGGGTGACTTTCTTCGATTGTTATGTATTGCCTTTTGGATTTGTTGATATATTCTTTTCCTAAAAAACAGAGTTATTCAGGACATATGCCACAACTGGTTGCGTTTTGAGAGGGAATATGGGACACTTGAAGATTTTAACCACCTGCACCGAAGGTACACATTCTTGTTGCAGTTTTAATTTATTTGTTTTAAGTGCCAATTAATCACGTATTTCTTTTTTCAGTCTAATGTGTATGATGCATTTGCATTGCTATTGAGAATTAGTATGTATAGATTTATTAAAAAACAATTGAAGTGTTTAACTAATGATATTTTAGCTAGTTGCAATGTCCACCTTATCTAGTAACCATATGTGTTTGATTAAAATGTGCCACATTAGCAGTTGTCTTTGATGACCTCAAATGATGTGCTTGTAAATGAGTTGTGTTTATGTGCCTCTGTACATATTATGAACTCTTTGCTTCTCTCTTGTCAGAGCTTAAATACTATTGGTGGATCATTGCCTATCTATTTAAATTTTTAGTTTAAGTGATAACTTAATAGAGTATTGTAGCAAGGTGATCCACACAGTCTTGTGTTTAAATCTCTCTATGAGATTTGGGCCAGTTTGGTTTGTGATTCAAAAATAATTTTGAAAAACTAAGTTACAATTAAAAATTTTAAAAGTTTTATCTCAATATTTTAAATATTTGAAAATACATTTGGTATTCAATTTTTTTTTTTTTTTAAAGTTAAAAACTATATAAAGACTGAGAAATGATATTTTTCTTGTTTTCTAATTCTACACTAATTTTTAGGATTATATGCAAAAACATTGTTTTGAAAACATTTCAACTTATTTTAATAAAAACGTATTTTCAAAAAATTACTTATAGTCCTTGTTTTTGAAAATAAAACACTATTTAAATTTTATATCAAATAGGCTCGTATTTAGATTATAAATTTGTACTTGTATTTATGTTATATTTATGGTTGTGATTGTGGGTGTTCAGCGCACGAGATTGTGTTAAATTTTAAGTATGGTTGTTCGATGCTTAACTATCAATTTAAGCTTTTAAGTCAAGTTGTTACGTAACATTGTTAAGGATGCCATTGAATTATGATACATCTGGTTAGTATTTATTGAATGTATGCAATCCTTGCTATTTTAACTCAATGCGTAAAGATGCTTATCTTTGTTCCCTTTCTCAGGTTACACCGCGCTTGGAAGAGCTGCAATTATTTAGGTTACAGTAGGAAGCCAAATCTGTTCCTGAACTAATAGATCGGAAAGAGAAGTCACATAAGAAAAGTGTTAACGGAAAGAGAAAAACATATTCGAACATGATTGACGAACAGTCTCCAACTAAGCGGCAGGAAAATACTGCCCAAAACCCAAACAAAGTGCATGGGAAAGAAAAGGGACGAGCACAGAACTTAGGCTAAAGAAAACAAAGTAGGAGCAAAACCCAAGTTTTAAGAGCATCCAAATGACTAGCACATCAAAGACTCCACCATTGGAAGAGCCAAAGGATACACTAACAAGTGTACTGCATTTTTATCAAACCTTAACTTCAGGGCAAGTAGAGATTCTCTCGCACTTTAGAGAGAGATTGCTTTTTATTCTTTTTTGATGCTGGATAGGCAAATATTGTAACATCTACTGAAAACTGTACAATGCATGCATAATAACAATAG
Source organism: Pistacia integerrima (assembly GCA_026225825.1). Classification (NCBI taxonomy): domain Eukaryota; kingdom Viridiplantae; phylum Streptophyta; class Magnoliopsida; order Sapindales; family Anacardiaceae; genus Pistacia; species Pistacia integerrima. The sequence goes on from CM047749.1 coordinate 41,884,542, forward strand.
AAAAGTTGGGCCCAAAGTTTTCTTTTCATTACAATTCATGTGTCTTTTATACAAAAGGAGTACTGTTTACAAAAAATGTATTTTAAAAGACAAAACAGGGGAAACAGCGTAGCTATTCCTCATTGCTTGCCGACGCCCCTCCGACCGCAACATCACCTAGAACCTGCATCCACAAAGGAAAATAACGGGGTGAGCACAAAATAATGCTCAGTAAGTAAAACTCTCTATCTGTCTGTCCCCGTATGAATAACTCTTAATTATTTCCTTATGCTATCTCTGATTCTATTTCTGTTTCTAATAACATCATGGCCTCATCTTACTGGAGGTACGGCCGGATGGCGTTCACACAGCACCATCTCACTCTCTATGGCTATCGGGTGGAATTCACACAGTACCAACCCGTTCTTAGTGACTACCGAGTGAGGATCACAAAGCACCAACTCGGTTCTTTTTAACTATCGGGTGGAGATCACCTAGCGCCTACCCGTTCCTCATGAATTTTGGGTAACGATCACCAAGCATTTACCCGTCTCTAGTCACTATCGGGTAATGGTCACAAAGCATTAACCCGTTTCTACTAAATGTCAGATGATGATCACAAAGCATCAACCTACTTATCTATCACTAACCGGGTAGCGGTCACAAAGCATCCACCCATTTCTACTACTCATCGGGTGACGATCACAAAGCATCGACCCATCACTCTAAGGGCTATTCGGATGATGATCACCAAGCATCAATCCGATTCCCATAACGGTCGGGTGATGATCACAAAGCATCATCCCAACTATACTACTCTTCTAATTCATTCTATTGTAGCATTTTTCAATGCTCTCTACCCTTAGAGTGATTTTACCCACTAAGCTCTCTACTCATAGGGTAATTGCATAAACCATTTTCTTACACTTTCTTAGGTCACTTTTCCATGTACAACTAGTGCCTATGGATGGTTCATCTTCACCAATGCACTTATGAGATGCCAACATGCAATGTTGCAAGAATTAAGGTTCATTACTCACACTCAAACCTCTATTAGGCATTTCATCAAACAACTCATGTGCACTATAAAACTCTATCATAGCCATGATTCTAAAACTTTTCTTAACCATCCAAAATGGGGAAAAACCCCTTCACAAAGCCACAAAACCTGCCATAGAAAACACTTCCAAAAAGGGGATCCATAATACCCCTTAAATTCCATCTCAACTACCTTACCAAACCAACAACCCATTTCTCAAATTTGCAAGGTATAAACAATCACAAAGCATAGAAATCTCTATTTAATCCTTCATACATGCTATATTACATGCACATCACATACATACATCATTTCTATCAAAACCCTAATCAAGAAAATTCATAAATCTCAACTTGGGTTGGGTTTTACTTACCTTGTTAAGGAGAGACTTCACAAACTCTTCCTTTCACTTGTTTAGCTTGACTTCTCCTCTAATCTTAACCAAAAGAATGAAAACCCTCAAACTTCAATATGGGTTAAAACTCCCAAATCACACAACTTAAGAATAAATCCTTACCTTAGGAAGCCTTAGGTTGCTTTTCTACTCCAAATCACTTCAAAAACCCCTTGAAAATCCTTGATCAAAAGAAAAGAGAAGTTGAGAGGAGAAGAATGAAGAGTCACGTTTGAGAAGAAGAAATGAGGGGTTTCTTTGATTCTAATTCCTTTTAATGAAATATAAACACACTCATTCCCATTTTGCCCTTACTCTTCTTTGGGAATTCCATCCAAATCCTTTGATTCATTACAAACTCACCCCTATCTCAACCTATTCTCCATGAAATATCCTTACAATTAACTCCCCACTTTTCCTGCTAATTAGGGGTAGAAAGGTCAAATTGTCCTTAAGGAAGAAAATATCTAAAACTCAATCAACCTTTTATTCGGCCTGTCGCCGCGGCGAAGAAACTTCTGTCGCCGCGACGAAACTGTCCAGCAGCTCCCCGTGGCTTCAACACCTCTTCGCCGTGGCGAAGATTCTTCTTCGCCCCGGCGAAGACCGAAATACTAACCTTCTTCTATTTTCAACCAATTTTTAGGGCAAACATTCAACAAACCATTTAAACAAACAATAAAAACGTACCTCAGGCGGGGCGTTACAAATATAGAGAGATAATTCTGATGGTTTTAAATTTTTTTCAAGCAACTTCTGAAGATCTGAAAAAATTCTTTAGCAATGTTGGTGGGGTTGAATGTGTTCGAATTTTGCAAGACAAGTTCACCGAAATGTCAAGGGTATGACTCTGTTTCTCTGATTCATTATTTGTCAATGTTCTTTGTGCTTTATGCTTCAAATGAAAAGGGGGAAGCTATCCACTGGACCTTCCATGTGTACATCAGTCTTACAATCAAATCCTTATTTAACATTGCCTGACCTTTAAACTTCAACATATGTATGCATAATATGGACTGTACCACATAAATTAGCCCTATGAAACTAATTTTAATGAGACTGGGAGATCAGCATGGCTAGTGCTTCGGGGAGATTGAAACTGCTAAATGCAGTACATTCTCTTTGATCAAATTTCTCAAGGGTGCTTACTAAAACTTCAATTTGATTTCTTCCTTTCATGCAACCAATAAATCATTTAGTTCTTACACTTTTGCTTTTAAGATGAATGTCTTTTCCAGAGATGATTATGCAGTCTCAAATAAACCTGTATAAGGGTTGAATTCCATAATTATGGTAAAATTGCTGAATTTTCTAAGTATAAAGGGTCTAACTATCTAAGAGCATATTTTTTTCATTTTGATAGCAATTGATATGCTTAGGAGACTCAACCATAGTCCCATATAGATTTACCCATATTCTAGCTTGCCTTTAACTGTAGAGCATCTGTCTGGGACAGTTACCTACTAATTTATAATATCCTCTGATCAATTTTTGAAGGGCCTGGCATATTTGGATTTTGTCGATGATGCACACCTTGCTGCAGCTGTAGGAAAGAACAAACAAATGTTTCTTGGGAAGAAGATAAGCATTGCAAGATCAAATCTGAAGCAAAAGAGAAAGGATTCTGCTAGTCATGGGGCCTCTGGAGAACATGGTAGGCTAGGTGGAATTATGTTTTATCTTTGTTATTACTTGTGTGTGTTTGTTTGTGTCCAATGCAGTCTATAGACGTTTGTTATTACTTCTACATTTCATTTTCTTACTCCTCTGGGTTAAATGGCAGTGCAAAGTAGTAATCAAACTTTGGGGGAGTCTAGAGCGCCACACTCTGCTGCTAATAAACATAGTGATAACATTCAGCTGAAGGGGAGGAACACATTTGTAATGCCAAGGAACATTAGGCCACTTGGTGTCCCCTCGACAAATTCCAAAGCTGGGGAAGTGGAAGATGGGAAGCCGAAGTCAAATAATGAGTTCAGAGAAATGATCCTTAAGAAGTGAGGTTTGTTCTTGAGGTTACATGTTACATGTTAACTTGATTAGCACAGTAATTGACAAACTTCTTTTTCTTATAAAAAACATAAGGTTTTGCCATAATATGTTTTTGTAAACACAATTATGACAAACGATACCTGTTTGAGGATGAAAAATATATATCAGTACCCTTCTTGTAAATTTTCTTCTGGATATGTCAAGTTTATACCCATTTTATTCAAAAAGGGTAAAGTTCTAATATGTTTCTTGTGGAGCACTTATTTCATCCAATTTGTGATGAGGATAGCCTCAATACCTTACCCCAAGATTTAGAGAAATTTTAGTCAATTAGATGGCGATCAAGTTCCTTTTTATGTGACAAATGACCAATGGTATAGGATCCAAAAAGATCATGAAAACTATTATGGGTTGGTGGTCTATTCTTGGTCTAAAATAACATTAAATACTCACACTGCAACTGTTAGGTTCTTTGCTTTTTTGTACCTATTGATTCTATTCTAGCGGAGAATCCATTTTACTATTTGTCATAGATGAAAATCCTAATGCAGAAAGATGGACCACTAGAGCACTATTGAGTTTGTGTACTGAGACAACAATGGCCTTGCATCGTATGCTTGTGGAAAATGTGAAAAAATGTCTTTGGTCTGGAAAATATCTAAGGAAAAATATGAAGAATATCATCTGTATGCTCTCCCAATTAAAATTTCCGCACACATATATTCATTTTTATTGTCTATTTTGAATGAATATCCATATCTCATATAATTATGTTTGTTTCACTTAGACACTTCATGATTCTATTGGATGCTTTCATAAAATTTCTCGTAGAATCGAGAATGGGGTTTTTGCTTTGTACATGTTAGATCATGAATTAGTACAAATCTTCAAAAAAGATCTAATTGCTTCACTTTCTATTTTTGGAATGGAATATTTACATAATCCCTATGAATAGGTTTAAAAGTTATTCCATGGTATTTGTATGATATTCTTTCTTAATTTTAAGCAAGTACTTGAGAGGGTTTAAGATCTATGAATATGTTTCATTTTTTGTTTCTTTTATGTACTAAGTCACGAAGTGGGAGATTCCCCCCGGTGACCATTATTAACTTGTTTCCCCATGGGCTCTTTCCCATGCCACCTCCTGGAATCAGCTTGTCTTCTAACTTCACGCCCATGAGTCTCATATTTGGAATTTGCTAACCCCTTTCTCATATTTGGAAGGGGTATTTATACAAGTTTACAATAAAGGAATTAGAGAGAAATTTGGGATTGCCATCAAATTTGGCAAGTGATTTTGTGATTTTAGTGATTGCGCACTAGGATTACGCAAATATTAATTCGTTCTTATCCCTCCCGAGATGTTCGAGATAAGGCTTATCCCTTAGTCTGTTGAACAGTTGTATTAGATGGTAGCGACGAGGTTATGCTGAGTGGGATTTCAAGATTCCATGACCTTAAGATCACGTCGATCTACTGATTTCTGGGCCACCGAGACTTTCGAGCTTACGGCAAAAATCACACACAAAAGAATTTCTTGTGGTCTTTATTAATTTTAATATAAGTAATCAGTTTATGCATGTTTAAAGTTAAATGTTTTACACTTAAATAATATATTTATAAAAGAGATTAAATTAATAGTAATCATTTTGATTAAGCATTATTGAAGTTATAAAAGTAGTTATGTTCTCGATTGACGTAAATTTTTTTTAATCAATAAGCAAACATTGATTATAAATGTTTAACATTAAAATTCATGGATTCCCTTGTAATTAACTTGGCTTTTATGAGTATCGTGATTAAACATTACTAAAATTATCTCATAAAATTTGTGATTCATAGGATTAACATAAAAACAAAGAGGAGAAGATGGAAACTTTAATCAATAAAAAAAAAAAGAATGTTAAATAAATACATAATAATCCATCTACTACCATTGAATAAGAGAAATTAATTGAAAGAATTAGCGTGTCAAAACATTGAGAGAAAAGTTCAAGATTTTGTCTCATATTTCATTAATTCTCTCGCATAATATAATGCATTGAAAAATTAAAATAGAAAAGTCTTATAGCTAGGCCTGCAATCGAACCGAACACAAACGAATAGCCCCGTTTGAAACTTGTTCGATTAGCATGTTCGATTGCTTGATTTCGTGTTCGAACTCGAACGAACACAGGATGACTGTTTGTGTTCATTCAATTAACAAAAGGCCAGTTCGTGTTCATTCGACTAACTCGTAAGTACCTGTTTGAATAACTCATTCGATAACTTGTAAATACATGTTTGAATAACTCGTTCGAATACCTATTCGAATAAAAAATATACACCAACTTGTTCGAATAAATGCTACATATATATTTTGTATCAACACGTATAAATTCATAGTGGTACGAGGGTTTATTGTAATATATGATCAATACAAATGTGTGATTAATTTAGGTTTAACTAAGCTATTATATTACTAAATTTTTCATGCTCTATATCACTTGATTGTACAATATATTATGTTCATAAATTTGTCATGTTATATTTAATTAAGCTATTATATTATTAAATTTGTCATGCTATATGTCACTTAATTATACAATATGTTACGTTCATAAATTTGTCATATTATATTTAATTAAGCTATTATATTATTAAATTTGTCATGCTATATTTCACTTAATTATAAAATATGTTATGTTCATCAATTTATCATATTATATTTAACTAAACTATTATATTATTAAATTTGTTATGCTATACATCACTTGATTATACAATATGCTATGTTCATCAATTTACCATATTATATTTATTATTTGTTAATTGAAATGCTATCTTATAATATTTAATTATTAATTACATTTGGAAAAATATGAAGCAATTATGTTGTTGGATTTACTATATTATATATCACTTGATTATACAATCTATTATGTTATTAGATTTGTAATAACACTATAGTTACAAAGAAATCTTACAAAGATTTTCACACAAAGTGAGGTGGCAAAAAATAAATAGAAGAGTGAAACAAAAAGTCAAACTCATTAAATTCACTCTTCCATTCATTTTTTGCCACATCACTTTGTATGAAGATTTTTGTAAAATCTCTTTATAAGTGTAGTATTACTCTTAAATTTGTCATGCTATTTATCATAATAATTTATTACTTTTTAATTAAAATGCTATATACTTATATATTTAATTATTGATGACATTTGGAAAAAAAAAATCCAAATATATTATATATATAAGAAAACCAAAAGTATCATAATATTTTATTATTGATTATCATTAAAAAAAAATTCATCCAAACTAAACCAAATATAATATAAAAAAGAAAAAAGAAAAATATAAATTATAATAATGCATACTATGTTTTTCGAACATAAACGAACGAACAATGGAACAGATTGTTCGTGAACGGATGGATCAGTCCAACGTATAATGTTCACTAACATAATCGAACGAACAGCTCATGTGTAAAACCCCTCCCCAGCCGGGTATTTCCTAAGTATCCATTGGCCATTGAGAACCTAGAAAACGCACACCTAGGAAAGAAGTTTATTTTAAAATCCTATTTAAAGGATAAACCTGTAGTTTAAAAGTATATATATTTTTAATTTAATTTAATTTTTAAACTATAATAAGTTCATTGTACAAGTCAAAAAAATATAGTTTCCTTTCTTGGAGTACATTTGAAATCTATAGTAGTACTTACAAGAACATAAACACTTTTACAAAATTTACTAGCAATTTGATTTCCTTTATTAACACAAACATATATACTCCATAATAACATGGACATATTTATAGCATTATGAGATATAAACATAATTACTACACTAAATACTAGCAAAACCATTCAATAGTCATAATTAAAACATCCCTTCATGCTCATAGCGTCCCTCAGAATCCTCTCCCAGCTTCATGCCTTAATCCTTACCTGCAAACATTTTAAAACATTTCATGGGGTGAGCACTAATCGCTCAGTAAGGAATATGTCCATTTATAAACTATTAAAGTTCATTATACAAGTATATTACTTGGGACCTTACCTACCTACAAAACATGACTTTCATTCTTTGACATAACAAGTTCATAAAACATATCATACACTTTGGACTTTTCTCATAAACATAAGTCACAACATAACCATACATAATATAACATAGAACATATATGACTTATGAAATATTCATGTACATGCTTGCTTATTTCTTTTGTCTTTATACTTTATGGTTTCATTAGTCTTTTTTTATCCAATCGGATTCATTTGAACCATTACCTTGTTCTTGGTCCTCACCTCAAAAAACTCATGGTTTCCATAAGAATTCCATTCCTCTGATCTTGGCTTATACCTCAAGAGACTAATGGAATTCATTCTTTAACATTTCATAAATTTTTCATAAGACAACTAAATAAGCTATATTCATTACCATTATGAATGCAAACATATGGACTAACATCTCTCATGCTCAATCATACTATATTCTCCTACTAAACTTCTTAACTTAATTCATTCAATTTCTCATACAATACAAGGAATTTCAGTAGTAAGATTATTCAGGGGTTTATTAGAATTAGAAACAAATGGGAATTTCCATTAAGAAGGTGGATGCCATATAGTTCGTCAGTTTTCAAGCAATTTTTCCCTTATCTTCCAATTCAAATTGATTTTTGGCTAAAACATAAAAGTTTTAGGTCTGTTTCTAAATCTTTTTAAAACTTCAAAAATGAACTCAATCAGACTTCTATAACTTTAGTTATGACTGATTCAATGAAGCATGTACAGTATAAGTCTCAAAAAGCCAAATCCGAATTCTATTCATTTTAACCATGTCACCTTCATTTTGACATTCATATCATTTGCCATGTCATTCTAAGTATAAAAGGCCATAAAAACCTCCCTTTTTATAGAACCAAAAAGTGCCAAAACATCGTCCAACTACAAATCTCTTAATTGGCATAATCATCCTCCATATGCACACATACACCAATCAACACACCCATTTAAACAATCCATAACCAAAACATAGCATCACACTCATATTAACATAAATAAATGTAAGTTCCATAAACCCTAGGTTTTATCAATTGTAGTCATAAGGGAGATTTTTTTCCTTACCTTAGTATTCAAAGCACAAAGACACTCTTCCTTAGCTCCAAAGGTTCACCCTTTCTACCTTATACACATAACCACTTATGAATTTCCCTTTTAACTAAAAGATCAGAACAACTAGGGTTTTGAAACTCACCTTAAACCCTGAAATTGAAGTTTTTTAAGTGTGGATGGTGATCTCCTTTGAAAATCAACTTGAAATCCTGTGAAAATTTGAGAATAAAGTGCTTGGATTAGTGGCTTTTATGGTGGATTTGAGAGATGAAGAAGAAGATGATATGTTTGGGGTGTACAAGGCCGGCTACTCTTTCTTTAAACCTTTAAATATTTATTCCATTGTTACTCTAATGTGATTGGTCAATAAAAGTTAGATATAAGGGTCATTTGGCATAACTTTTTCATATAAGGGCGTTTTGGTCATTTCTACCACAACATAAAGATTAGCACTCATTTAATGCCATTTGACTTCTTTAAAACACTTAACAATTAAGAAATCCCATTAGGTAAATGACTAACTTACCCTTGGTGCACTTTTATGGATACTTATTTCATATGGATTTGTATGAAAAGACCATTATACCATTGGTTACCGTTTACGCCATTTAACCATATCAATCAACTTTATGACCATTCTACCCTCATTTCTCTTCAATGACATCACCCTTTACACTTTATAATGGCCACATCTCGAAATACATGTAAATTGACCATTTTACCCTTCCATTCAAAAAAAAGAAAATTACTTAGAAGGTAAATTTTATACCTTAGGGCATTCGAATAATAACGCGGGGTTTACAATCATCCCCCCTTATAAGAATTTCGTCCTCGAAATTCAGTTGAAGAGGTCTGGATATCTTTCCTTCATATCTTGCTCAACCTCCCATGTCTCTTCTTCTACATTATGATTCCTCCACAGTATTTTAACAAGTGGTACTTTCTTATTTCGAAGCTTTTTCATTCTTCTATCCAGAATTTGAACTGGATGTTCTTCATAAATTAGTTCATCTTTTAACTCCACTTCATTTGCTTGTAATATATGCGAAGGATCACTAACATAATTTCGCAACAAGGAAACATGGAAAACATTATGGATCCGGTCCATACTAGCTGGTAAGGCAAGTCTGTAAGCTACTTTGCCGCTTTCTCTAATACCTCATATGGACCGATATATCTAGGGGCAAGCTTCCCTTTTCTTCCAAACCTCATCACCCTCTTATAAGGAGAGATTTTCACAAACATTTTGTCTCCTACTTGGAACTCTATATCCTTTCTTTTTGGGTCTGCATAGCTCTTCTGTCTATCTTGGGCTTGCTTCATTCTCTCTCGGATTAACTTTACATCTTCTCTACCTCATATTCAATTCTTTCTGGGTGAAAAAGTATTTTAGACTTTTGTGATCTGTGTAGATATTACATTTCACCCCAAAGAGATAATGTCTCCAAATCTTCAAAGCAAAAACGACAGCTGCTAATTCAAGATCATGAGTGGGATACCTCTTTTCATAGTCTTTCAGATGATGAGAGGCATAAGCAATCACCTTGCCTTTTTGCATCAATACCGCCCCCAAACCATTATGAGAAGTATCTGTATAAATATCATAATCTACTCCATCCTCTGGAAGGGCTAAAATAGGAGCAGTAGTTAATCTTCTTTTCAATTCTTGGAAACTTTTCTCACAGGCTTTAGTCTATCTAAACAGGGCTTCTTTTTTTGTCAGAGTTGTGAGTGGAGAAGTTAATTTAGCAAAGCCTTTCACAAATCTCCTGTAATATCCTGCTAAACCAAGAAAACTTCTAACTTCTTTTACAGTCTTTGGTCTTGGCCATTCAATCACTACTTCAATCTTACTAGGGTCCACTGAAATACCCTTTTGTGAAACAACATGTCCCAAGAATGCTACTTGATCCAACCAAAACTCACATTTGGAGAACTTAGCATATAACTTTTTCTCCTTAGTCTTTGTAACACAAATCTCAAATGCTCTTCATGATCGTCGTTTGTTTTGGAATAGACCAGGATATCATCTATAAAAATTACTAGAAATTTATCCAAACAATCATGGAAAATCCTATTCATCAAATCCACAAAGACCGCTGGTGCATTAGTCAATCCAAATGGCATCACTATAAATTCATAATGCCCATATCTAGTTCGAAATGCAGTCTTAGGAATATCCTTGTTAGCGACCCTCACTTGATGGTAGCCTGACCGAAGATCAATCTTGGAAAACACTGAAGCTTCCTTTAACTGATCAAACAAGTCATCAATTCTTGGCAATGGATACTTGTTTTTCACTGTCACCTTATTGAGCTCCCTGTAATCAATACACATTCTCATTGAACCATCTTTTTTCTTGACAAATAAAATAGGAGCTCCCCATGGAGAATGACTAGGTCGAATGAAACCTTTATCTAACAACTCCTAAAGCTGCTTCTTTAACTCTTGTAACTCCGATGGAGTCATTCTATACGGGGTTTTAGATATTGGTGCCGTCCCAGGAGCTAATTCTATACAAAACTCCACTTCCCTTTCTAGAGGAAGTCCTGGCAAATCTTCTGGAAATACATTTTTGAATTCTCGTACTATGGGTACATCCCGAACACTGAAGTCTGGAAACTTTTCTTTATTCACCACATTAGCTATGTACCCTGTACAACCCTTCCTTATCATCTTCATTGCCTTTACTGCACTTATCATCAGGCTATGTAGATGACCTTCCCCAAAGGTAAAACTATCTCCAGCATCTAAGTTAAACTTGGCCTTCTTCTTTTGACAATCTATCAATACTCCATATTTGCTTAGGAAGTCCATTCCCAAAATCATATCAAAATCATGCATATAAAAAACAATCAAATCAACATTCAACTAATGCCCATCAATCACTATAGTTTCCCCCACCAACAACTTATTAGCAAAATAATTCTCCCCATTAGGCATCTCTATTTTAACAGCATGTTCCACTTTACAAGGCTCTAAACCTAATCTTTTTATAATACCATATGAGATAAAAGAATGGGTAGCCCCAGAATCAATCAGTACATATAAAGAGGTAGGGTGGAATTGTAACTGACCAGTAACTATAGATGGATTGGCTTCGGCTTCTTTCTAAGCCACTAAGTAAACTCTGGCAGTCGAACCTCCAACAGTCTGAAGGGAAGTAACCTGAGTAACTTTATAGTCCTTTGCCATGTGTCCCGGTTGTTTACATTTGAAACACACATTAGTCCCTAATAGACAATTCCCTTTATGCTGCCTCCCACATTTTTGACAATGGGAAAGATAATTCCTTCTCTGTTGTTGCTGCGGAGTCCTCTTATTCTTGCCACCCTTCTTTTGAAATCCTTGCTGAAACTTTCTTTTACCTTTATCCTCCGGGGCTTGAGTAGAATTCCCCACTTCAGCTTTTTGAACTGCTATCTGGCCTGAACTAGAACTACCAATCACCAACTTGGCGTTCTCTATCCGCCTCTCCTTATTCACATAAATCTCTGCTCTAAATGCCCGTCCCAGGGCCTTACTATAAGTCTAGGGAGGCTGACCACTTGCTATAACAATCTGGGCAATTTTTGGGTGTAGTCCATTAATAAATCTCTCTAACCGGCACTGTTGAGTACTCACCATAGTAGGAGTAAAACAGGCTAAGGAGTTGAACATTGTAGCATACTCTCTAGCAGTCATATTACCTTGCTTCAATTCCATGAACTCTTGAGTCTTTATGGATAACATGTCTATCCACCGATATTCTGCTTCAAATAGCCTTTTAAATTCATTCCAAGAAAGAGCACTCGTCACATATGTATGGTCCATTAGCTTCCACCATACCTAGGCATCTCCTCTCAACAAATAGGAGGCATAATGGACTTTTTCCTGGTCACTCATGGGAAACAAGGCCATTGCCCGTTCGACAATCTCTAGCCACTCCTCTATCACCGTTGGATCGTTTGAACCATTAAACTCTGGAGGTTGGTGCTTTTGAGAAAGATTATAGATTTGTTCCACTTGTCCAGAAGGTGTAGCACCCATTGGCATAACTGGTCCGGTTAGTAGGAGGTGGAGCTGGTATTTGGAGCTGAGGCTGAACTACTGGAGAGGGATTTGTGTTCACTTGGTTACTTATACTCTCTGGGATAACCCCCCTCAAGGCCTCAGTAATGGCTATCTGAATCATCTTGTTGATTGTAGCCTCATCCAAAATAGAAGCATTTTGGGTAGACGCAGCTGGTCCACTATTAGGAGGCGCATTGGTAGTAGGTGGTACTGGCTCACTAGTGCCTGCTTCATTAACATTCTCTTCGCCCCTCCTATTAACCTTTCGTGGACGCCTCATAGCCATACCATTTACTCACACAAATTTCAATCAACATTAGCTAATTCTATTCACTAAGCAAGTAAAGAAAATACTTACAGCAATTAGCTAGAGAGAGTATCTTGGGGACGCATGAGGAATGACACTTCCATTACTTACAAACACCATTTCCATCATCAATTAAATATAAAATAACTATAACAATTAAATCAAAACATCATTTCAAACACCCAAAACCGTGCTCTGATACCAAATGTAAAACCCCTCCCTAGCCTGGTATTTCCTAAGTATCCCTTGGCCATTGAGAACCTAGAAAACGCACACCTAGGAAAGAAGTTTATTTTAAAATCCTATTTAAAGGATAAACCTGTAGTTTAAAAGTATATATATTTTTAATTTAATTTAATTTCTAAACTATAATAAGTTCATTGTACAAGTCAAAAAAATATAGTTTCCTTTCTTGGAGTACATTATGAAATCCATAGTAGTACTTACGAGAACATACACACTTTTACAAAATTTACTAGCAATTTGATTTCCTTTATTAACACAAACATATATACTCCATAATAACATGGACATATTTACAGCATTATGAGATATAAACATAATTACTACACTAAATACTAGCAAAACCATTCAATAGTCATAATTAAAACACCCTTTCATGCTCATAGTGTCCCTCAGAATCCTCTCCCAGCTTCATGCCTGAATCCTTACCTGTAAACATTTTAAAATATTTCGTGGGGTGAGCGCTAATCACTCAGTAAGGAATATGATCATTCATAAACTATTAAGGTTCATTATACAAGTATATTACTTAGGACGTTACCTACCTACAAAACATGACCTTCATTCTTTGACATAACAAGTTCATAAAACATATCATACACTTTGGACTTTTCTCATAAACATAAGTCACAACATAACCATATATAATATAACATAGAACATATATGACTTATGAAATATTCATGTACATGGCATGCTTATTTCTTTTGTCTTTATACTTTATGGTTTCATTAGTCTTTTTTTATCCAATCGGATTCATTTGAACCGTTACCTTGTTCTTGGTCCTCACCTCAAAGGACTCATGGTTTCCATAAGAATTCCATTCCTGTGATCTTGGTTTATACCTCAAGAGACTCATGGAATTCATTCTTTAACATTTCATAAATTTTTCATAAGACAACTAAATAAGCTATATGCATTACTATTATGAATGCAAACATATGGACTAACATCTGTCATGCTCAATCATACTATATTCTCTTACAAAACTTCTTAACTTAATTCATTCAATTTCTCATACAATACAAGTAATTTCAGTAGTAAGATTATTCAGGGGTTTATTAGAATTAGAAACAAATGGGAATTTCCATTAAGAAAGTGGATGCCATTTAGTTCATCACTTTTCAAGCAATTTTTCCCTTATCTTCCATTTCGAATTGATTTTTGGCTAAAACATAAAAGTTTTTTCTCAATTTTTTAACACTTAAAGAATCAACTCAATCAGACTTCTATAACTTCCGTTATGACTGATTCAGTGAAGCATGTACAGTATAAGTCTCAAAAAGCCAAATCCGAATTCTATTCATTTTAACCATGTCACCTTCATTTGCACATTCATATCATTTGCCATGTCATTCTAAGTATAAAAGGCCATAAAAACCTCCCTTTTTACAGAACCAAAAAGCACCAAAACATTGTCCAACTTATGAATTTCCCTTTTAACTAAAAGATCAGAACAACTAGGGTTTTGAAACTCATCTTAAACCCTGAAATTGAAGTTCTTTAAGTGTGGATGGTGATCTCCTTTGAAAATCAACTTGAAATCCTGTGAAAATTTGAGAATAAAATGCTTGGATTAGTGGCTTTTATGGTGGATTTGAGAGATGAAGTTCTTTAAGTGTGGATGGTGATCTCCTTTGAAAATCAACTTGAAATCCTGTGAAAATTTGAGAATAAAATGCTTGGATTAGTGGCTTTTATGGTGGATTTGAGAGATGAAGAAGAAGATGATATGTTTGGGGTGTACAAGGCCGACTACTCTTTCTTTAAACCTTTAAATATTTATTCCATTGTTACTCTAATGTGATTGGTCAATAAAAGTTAGATATAAGGGTCATTTGGCATAACTTTTTCATATAAGGGCGTTTTGGTCATTTCCACCACAACATAAAGATTAGCACTTATTTAATGCCATTTGACTTCTTTAAAACACTTAACAATTAAGAAATCCCATTAGGTAAATAACTAACTTACCCTTGGTGCACTTTTATGGATACTTATTTCATATGGATTTGTATGAAAAGACCATTATACCCTTGGTTACCGTTTACGCCATTTAACCATATCAATCAACTTTATGACCATTCTACCCTCATTTCTCTTCAATGACATCACCCCTTACACTTTATATCGGCCACATCTCGAAATACATGTAAATTGACTATTTTACCCTTCCATTCAAAAAAAAGAAAATTACTTGAAAGGTAAATTTTATACCTTAGGGCATCAGAATAGTAATGTGGGGTTTACATCATGTTCGAACTCGATTGAACATATTATCGAACGAACATTGAATTGTTCGCGAACAATGTCAAACAGTTATCGAACGAACATCAAGTTGTTCACGAACTGTTCGGTTCATTTGCAACCCTACTTATAGCTATAAATTTTTTCTCTATTGTAATTGATTCCATCTATTATTGGAAGTATAGTCTCTAATGAACTTCAAATCTGACTTCACTGCCTCATGGCATACCTCTAATAGTAGTCTCTAATAAACAACATAAAAACTGATCTTATAAATGAAGAAGTTTTAACTAGAAAGGGATATGGACCTAATGTTGTTTGCTACAATACTTTAATCAAATGGTATTGCAAGAATAAAGAAGTCAACGAAGTTCAAGAGAAGATTTTAGAAAGAATTAGGCCTAATGTGATTATAAATGACAATCTGTTAACTTGCATTTTCATTGATGGACTTTGCAAGAATGGATGTGTTTGGGAAGAAGTGGAAATGTTTCAAACTTTAGTAAATAATTTTGATTTTGGTATATTTAAAAGTTTGAAGAACGAATAGAAAAAAAAAAAAATTATATATCATTGTAAATTAAATACAAAGTTCAATAGCATGATTTATTTAAATCTTATAATTTTATTTAAAAAAAGGTAAAATTGAATACTTATATAAATTGGTTTGTTTGATCAACCGGATAATTTTGGATGTAGTATAAAACCACCTCAAACCAAAAAACACCTAAACGTGGATTTACATTTTTAACCTTCAATTTTGAAAATCATAAAGGTGGTTTGAATAGAAAAGATCGATACTTGACATAAGTTTGCAATTTTGAAAACCTTAAAGGTTGTTTGTGAAATTTGTCAAAACATTTCTCTTTAATTCATTTGCCTTTTGCGATGACCTTACTTCGGAAAAAATGACCCACAAAAACGGGGCAGTTTATTAAAAGGCCATCTGAAGTTTGCATTTAATTAAAAGGCTATCAAGTTTTAAATTGTTAACTAAATAGCCATATTATAGATTAAGGGTAATTAGTGCTTAATTAGGATTGATGAAGTATTATGTAATCTTTTCAAAATTATACTATATTCCCAAAAACCCAAAATTGTTGCAAACAAACCCAAACACCTTCTTCTTCCTCCTGCCATTAACGCATCTCTACCTCTGCATCTTCTTCTCTTCTTCTTAGCTTCGTCTACATCTTCTTCTTCTTCCTCCTTCCTCTACATCTTCTTCTTCCTTATTCCTCTATATCTTCTTGTTCCTCTGCCATTAACACTTTCTTCTTCCTCCACTATTAACATCTTCTCCGCCAAAGATCCTCCTCCTCCTCCTCCTCCTCCTGACATTTCGTCTAAGTATGTGTATCTCCTTTTTACATTTTATATTTAGATTTACAAAGATTTAATAATGGATGGGGTTTGGGTTATGATTTTGATTTAGTTGTTTAGGTTGTTGGGTTGTATTTGATGTAATGCAAGTTGAAAGGAGTGAAATTTGTTGAAAATTTGTTCTGGGTATGTGTTCTGGGTATGATGGATCGATTGTAGGTGGAGATGACTAAAAATGTGTTCTGGGTATGATGGATCTGGTAAGTCTGGTGATGCAACTGATAGATCGTTTAAGCGATCAGGTATGCAGCAGATAGATTGCTTAAGCGATCTGGTAAAATTTTGGTGTATAGGAGCAGATTGCTTAAGTGATCAGTAAATGGCATAAAATCGCTTAAGAGTATCGCTTAAGCGATCCAGTATAAATAACCATGATCGCTTAAGCGATACAGCAAACCATATAAGCGACTGTGCAGATTCTTTTTAAAAATATTGAACCCTTAGTACAGCATTTAAGATTTTTTTTTCTTGCATTACAGGTAGTTGGCTATTATTACACATGGGACAAGTTGTTTTAGGTGTTGAATATTTTGGTGAGTGGGTGGAGGAAGAAAGTAGTTAGAAGTGGATTGGGAAGAGCAAAGAAGTTATACCAATTGTTGTGAGCACAGATGTTAGTTTTGATGAGTTGATTGATGAAAGTAATTAGAAGAGGTAATTTGAGTTGCTTGCGGAGTGATATAGTTATGAAGTATGTTTTAAGCAGATTCCTGAACATTATAAAGAACCTCCTGCTATATTAAAGTCGGATGAAAGTGTGAAGTTATATATGATTGATGTGGCTGATAATGGTTCGAGGTCGATTTTAAGGGTTTCTCTTATAGAAAAACCATTGGAAGTTGGTTCAAATGAAGGGGATAACGAGGAAATAGGTGGAGATTTGCCTGGTTTTAATTTGAACTACGAGGCCATTGATTTGTTAGTTGAAAAATCAAGAGTAGACGGTGAATTGGGTTGTGAGGAGGACACTGTAGAAGAGGTTGGTGATAGGGGGCAGAATGAAAATGTTGAGGAGGAGGACCCCATAGATGTTCCCACAAATGTAGAGATTCATTTAAATACAGATTATGCAGAAGACGTAGATTGTGAGGAAGAGAACACTATGGTCGTTTATGCAGGTTCAGAGAGGGCAATTGGAGGTAGTAGTGAATCAGCTCATGTTTTTACGGATGGATCGGAGTTGCACATAGGGTATTTATTTGACAACAAAGAGGAAGTGGTGAGGAAGCTAAAACCTGTTGCCGTGAGAGGTAATTTTGAGTTCATCACCAAAAAGTCAAATTCATTGGTTGTGACAGTTGCATGTCGTGACCGAAAGTGCAAGTGGCGGATTTATTGTAGAAGGTTGGCAGACTTAGAAAAATTTATTCTTTGCACATATACCCCTGAGCACACTTATGGTTTGGGACATATTTCAGGTGAGCATCAACAAGCATCCGCTGATGTTATTGGACAATTTGTCAAAAGTCGGTTTGTTGAAGGGAAAGGTCTATCTCCTAAAGACATTCAAAGACTTGTGCGAACAGAGTTGGGATGTGCTGTTAGTTACTGGAAATGCTGGAAAGGGAGACAACATGCACAAGATTTTGTGATGGGCACACCGCAGCATGGGTACGCAGTATTAGAAGCGTACCGTTATATGCTTGAGTTGACAAACCAAGGTAGCAAGACAACTTTGAAGTGGGACAGGAATATGATGTTTAAATATTTTATTGTTTCTTACGGTTCTGCTATAGGGGGTTTTGTAAACATGAGAAAGGTGTTGGCTGTTGATGGTTGCTTTCTGATGGGAAAGTATGGAGGTACATTATTGGTGGCCATTGCACAGGACAGCGAGAATCACACATATCCTGTTGCATGGTGTGTGGTTGACTCTAAGAATGACGAGTCGTGGACTTGGTTTTTTCAGCAGTTACGTACGATAGTGCTTGACACTGATGAGTTGTACATAATATCCGATAGACACAACTCTATAAAGAAGGGGATTGCCACTATTTAACGTCAAGCACATCATGGATTCTGTATGAGGCACCTTGGTGAGAACATAAAACAAAAGTTTAAGTGTGCTGGCCTCCTTCAGACATACTACATGGCAACAAAAGCTTATCGGGTTGATGAGTTCGAGGAGCACTTCCAGCAAATCCGAATCAAGGATGATAGAGTTACTAAGTATCTTGAGCATGATGTTGGTTTCGAGCGATGAAATAGAGCTTACTTTCCTGAAAGAAGGTTTGATGTCATGACCACGAACATAGCCGAGTCCATAAATTCAAAGTTGTTAATAGATAGAGAGTTTCCAATAGTTGCACTTTTTGATGCAATCCAAAGGACATTGTCGCAGTGGTTCCATGAGCATCGTACGGAGTCAGATAATTTTACTACAACACTTGTTTCGTCAGCTAAAAAATTATTGCAAGAACGTATGGAACTATCAAATGCACTGTTTGCCTATCTTCTTAATGCTCAAGAGTTCATTGTGCGCGGCTATGGTCCGGATGCTCTAGATAACCTTGTTAGAAAAACTTGCAGCTGTAAAGTGTTTGACATTCAACGTTTACCTTGTCCTCATGCACTAACAGCACTGAAACACCAACGGAAGCCAGATTTTGGTTCAAGAATTTACATGGAACTTTGCTCCCCTCTCTATATGACAGATCACTACATGCTAGCTTATTCAGAAACGATATATCTAGTGCCTCCAGAAGAGCAGTGGGTAGTGCCGCCAGAGATGGCTAACATTATCATCCACCCGCCATTCAAAAAGATAGCAAAGGGGAGAAAAAGAGTTAAGCGTATTCTATCAGCCTTTGAGGTTCCCCGGAAGATGAATAAGTGCTCAATTTGCAAGCAGCATGGCCACAAGAAAAGCAGTTGCTAAAAGCAATCACATGCAGATCTAGAAAATTAGGTTCGAAGAAGGATGAAATTCAGGGAGTTGCCAAGGCCAACCATTGATGAGTTATTGTTTTCAATTATTGATGTTATAAATTTTATTGTTACCTTTAATAAATCATTCTTTATATTTCTCGTTACATAGCCTAAATATTTCTTGGTGATTTTAGTTTGGAATTAGGTTGTCAAATTGAGGAGAAAGTATGGAATTAATACGTGTTGGTAATTTTAGTTTGTCAAAATTCAGGAGAAAAGTAGGAAAAGTATATATTGCCCATGATCACTTAAGCGACTAAGTATATTGCTTAAGAGACAAAGGGTTTTTCAAACAGGATAACTTAAGCGATATCACGGATCGCTTAATCGACCAAGACAGAAAGACAAGAATTGCTTAAGCGATATCACGGATCACTTAATCGACCAAGACAAAAAGACAAGAATCGCTTAAGCGATATTACAGATCGCTTAATCGACCAGGACAAAAAGACAAGAATCGCTTAAGCGATATCTCGGATAGCTTAAGGGATCATGCACCTAGGCAAATTTGATTCTGTCAATCACATGATCGCTTAAGTGATCCACGATCACTTAATCGACCAAGTGAAAAAGAAAAGAATCGCTTAAGCAATATCTACGATCGCTTAAGCAACCCTGTGTAAACGAAGTTCCTTTTAGTACGATCGCTTAATCGACCAATGAAAGATTTAAAAATTTAACAAATACACCCCCACCTACCTAACTATCACTTAAGCGACCAAGTGAAAAAGAAAAGAATCGCTTAAGCAATATCTACAATCGCTTAAGCTACCCTGTGTAAATGAAGTTCCTTTTAGTACGATCGCTTAATCGACCAATGAAAGATTTCAAAATTTAACAAATACACCCCCACCTACCTAACTTCCCAGATTCTGGCCACCCCCACTGGAATCCTACCGGGAAAGGGTGTTCTAATGCATAGCGGTCGGATCAGGCTGATAAGGCGTCGATATGGCCGAAAAAGGCCAGATCACAGCCAGATCGGCCATCGACAAATAGAAAAGGTGATATATGGCCGTCTACAATGGCCAAATATATGACCGTTGTTTTTGGTCAATGATGCCCAAGATTTGGCCGTCGTTGACCGTCAATGTCAGCCATTTCTTTTGAAAGTCGATGATGGCCTGATGTGGCCTTTTCCAGCCAGATCCACAGTGAATCTGGCTGGAAAATGTCACATTTGTGAATTATCGGCCATTTTCGGTCATTTGTAGCCATCGGTGGTGCTGGAATTTGGGAAGTTGGGTGGGTGGGGGTGTTATTGTTACTTTTTAAACTTTTTCAGGCGGTATTAATGAAATTAATTCAGTTAATGGGTCTAAAATTTATTGAAAAAATACTAATATTTCCTAAATAATTAAACAAAGAAATATTATAGGAATAGGATTTAGAATATTTATAGGAATATTCAACCAAACGCACCCTTTATGTTCTAAACAAAGAAGAATCATAAACCCTATATGTTTAGCATAGACGTAAACATTCAACACCTTATATGTTTCATACATTTGTAAAAGAACTATATGTTTAATATAAATATAACAACGGTCATAGTCCATTGAACGAATCGTAAACCCTATATGTTTAGCATAGACGTAAACATTCAACACTTTATATGTTTCATACATTTGTAAAAGAACTATATGTATAATATCTGAGCAGATACGTAAACCCCATATGTTTAGCATAGACGTAAACATTCAACACTTTATATGTTTCATACATTTGTAAAAGAACTATATGTATAATATATATATAATAACGGTCATAGTCCACTGAACGAATCGTAAACCCTATATGTTTAGCATAGATGTAAACATTCAACACCTTATATGTTTCATACATTTGTAAAAGAACTATATGTTTAATATAAATATAATAACGGTCATAGTCCACTGAACGAATCGTAAACCCTATATGTTTAGCATAGACATAAACATTCAACACTTTATATGTTTCATACATTTGTAAAAGAACTATATGTTTAATATAAATATAATAACGGTCATAGTCCACTGAACGAATCGTAAACCCTATATGTTTAGCATAGACGTAAACATTCTACACCTTATATGTTTCATACATTTGTAGAAGAACTATATGTTTAATATAAATATAATAACGGTCATAGTCCACTGAACGAATCGTAAACCCTATATGTTTAGCATAGGGTTAATCGCTAAACCGATGCTCTAAAATACAATAAATAATATTCGAATACATAGGAATACTTAAGCGATCCTCTGTACTTACATAGTCGATTAAGAGATCCGTCTATATCGCTTAAGCGATTCTTTGCTTTTACTCCTGGTCGCTTAAGCGATCGATAATCACTTAAGCGATCTAGTTCGTGGCAGATGCCCAGATCGAAAATCGATTAAGCTATCCATTTGTATCGCTTAAGCGATTTTCGTAAAACACTTTTGATCACTTAAGCGATCTCAAATCGCTTAAGCGATCTTGGCCAAGGCAGAATGAATCTGCCCAGATCTATGATCGCTTAAGCGATCTTATGTATCGCTTAAGCGATTCATTGCTTTTACTCCTGGTCGCTTAAGCAATCGGTAATCGTTTAAGTAATCTAGCTCGCGGCAGATGCCCAGATCGAAAATCTCTTAAGCTATCCATTTGTATCGCTTAAGCAATTTTCGTAAAACACTCTTGATCGCTTAAGCGATCTTGGCCAAGGCAGAATGAATCTGCCCAGATCTATGATCGCTTAAGTGATCTTATGTATCCCTTAAGCGATGCTTCCTAATCGAGTCTTTATCGCTTAAGCAATCTTTGTCAAGGTAGAATGAACATCTGCCCAGATGGGTAATCACTTAAGCGATCTGATAGATCGCTTAAGCGATGCTTCGTAATAGACTCTTGGCCGCTTAAGCGATTTAAGATTGCTTAAGCGATCATAACTGGAAAAGTCTTGGTCATTTGGGAAACATTTGTACATCACTCATTTCCCTCCCAAATTCGAAAAGAATTTGTATCAATCAAATTCATCTCAAATCAAAATATAAGAGATATCAATGTAATCGAAATAGAAAATAAAAAATAGGCATGGGATGCGGCAAATATCGAAATATATGGACAAGCTAACCATTTGCCCCAACTTGGGTGAATCAAATAATCACACCTGTACATCACACGTTGTAGTGATACACAAAATGAAACAAAACGCTAAAAAACCATTATCCGACTTGGGTGAAGCAAATGATCACACCATACATAGTAAATTCAACCTGCTAATAAGATATCTTATATGGACAGAAAAAAATTATCTCCCAAATGTCAGATCCAATTCTTTACAAAAATTTCCTATACACTACCGCAAGAAGAGCCACAGCACAAGAATTTCCTATACACTGCCTTTAGTTTACTTTTTGATGCCAAAGAGTTTAATGTCACTAACAACTTTGCACAATCGCTTTACTGCAGATGCCTTCTCCTGCCAACCAGCCTTTGAGAAGTTTTCGAATTTTGTTTGCCAGCAACCTCTTTGAGATCATTGTTTTGTACCATGCCTTCCCAGCAACCTTTATTGCAGATGCCTCCTCTCCTTTTGCCAACCAGCCTTTGTTTGAGAAGTTTCCTCTCATTGTTTGCCAGGAACCTACAGACATGTCAACTTTTGTAAATAAAAAAAAAAACACGTAAATAAGTTATAGTGTGGGTAGGTGAGAAGTTCGCTCAATCCATGTCTTTCGGTAAAGCTCCATATAAGCATGACACCTGCAGCATCAGCACCACAACCCAAGTATCAACATAACATCACATAAACTACAAAATTCAAAGTCCAACTTTCATACCTTTTTATTGGGTTCTGCTCACTCAAAATCGATCTATCTACCCATGAAAGCAGTCGACAGCCCAGCCCTCCCGACAGTTTCTCATTGTTTCGTCATTCAACCCATCCATCGAGGTGTTGGTCATGTCGAACTCAATAAATTTAGGGTATATGCCCCACATTCAGCACTACAATAGGAAGAAGACATTAGCATTAGAATAAACTTATAGAACAATGGTATTATATAAGTTAGTTTTATACAAAAGTTACCTTGACTCATTTATTGGGCCGGTAGAGCGCCTAATTGGCCACTTTTCGATTAGTACTTGATCACCCAAGTGCCCAAACATCCCGCTGTCACGCAACAGCTGTGGGAACAACGTGGACAGTGGCTCCAACTCGACCTCTAACTGCTTGTCTCGACAAATAGTGGGGTTGTAGTCAAGGATCTTCAACAACCCCTCCTCGAGATGCACAATGATTGCTATCCAATGCATCTCTTTGACGAGGATGATGCAGTACACTCTTTTAACAAATGCCTAACTGTGGCCATATTTGGGCTGATCCCCCCATATATACTGCATAATTCTGTCATCAAAATGAAAATCATCAGGGATGCGGAATCCAAGTATCTTGGGGCCAATCTTTTTCGCTTCGGTCCTTTTGTTGCACCATTAGCAACAACATTTTTAATTAAAGTGCGATATGCCAAAACAAGCCTTTGGCCAAACGCCACATCGGTGATGGCACAGTCGGGATACAACAAATCACCATCAGTAGTCTGTCGTAGCCTCATCAGTGCCAATATCTCATCGATGTGCTGCATCAAATAAAAACAACAAGATAAGTATGGAAAACATAGGCAAAAATAAGGAAAATTAAGCGAAAATAACTCACCGAGTCCTCAAGCCACGTTCCCATCGTCAACAACTTCCTAAACCATTCTCAGGGATAGTCCTCTGTCTTACACTTTATATGGCCATTACTTCTTGATCCATTGTAATAGGCATAGAAGAGTTTTTTCTTTTCCTCTATTGGCCTATACAAATCGACATTTGAGTGTAATTTCCCTTGCCCACTTCCTCCCGCTTCCTCCATTTTTACATCCCCGCTTCTTTCGCCTCCCACCTTGCCCTCCTCTATTATCACCGCCCCACTTCCTCCACCAACCTCCTTAACCTCCTCTATTTCTGGTTCTTCCTCCATTTGTTTCTTAATTTTCTTCTTCTTTACTTGTGTCACTACTATGTAAGGCGATTTCACAAACTTGCTCTTCCGGCTCTCTCTTTTGAAGCTAGTTTGCACTTCAACTACCTTTAATTCTCCACCAACTACCTCCTCCATTGTACCAACTTCGTCCTCCATTTTACCAACTTCCTTCTCCACTGTACCAACTTTCTCTCCCAGCTTATCCACTTTCTCCTCCACCCTTTTCATGCACTCTTCCATCTTGTCAAACCTTGCATAAACGGTTGTTGTAAAACTCTCAAACAAGCCGTTTATGAGGTCAACAACCTCATTCTCCCGACGCTGATGTCTTGGGAAAGTGGTACTTGTTGTACCGGTTTGCTGAGGCATATAAACCTCTTCCTCCTTCTTCTCCTCCTCCTCCTCGAACCTTCGACTGATTGGAGCTTCATCCTCCTCGACATCAACCACATTGTAAAGCAGTGGCCCCACAACTACCATCACATGCATGACCCCTTTTAGGTCCCACATCAACCGATCTATCCATTCATCACTTGCATCCTCTAGTGCTTTAAAAGATTTGACATAGTCCTCTTCTGTTTCAGCCCCAGTAGCGGTGAGAAAGGGATGGATGACTGCCTACAATACGAAAAAAAAATCAATCAGATTGAAGCAATATTTTAAAGCAACTGCATATTCAAAAGCTTAGTCCCTTAATCTTACCCCAGCCACTTGAATCTCAACATCTATTTGCTAGTAACTCGAATGGGTGTACCTCTGGACATGCCACCGCAACATCCTAGGAAATTATTGTTGCACATCCAAACTGTTGCTCCGCCCTCACCTCATCCCCCAGCGAAGACATGGATGGCCTTGTACATCCAAGCCTACATTATTAAAAAAAAAAAAAAATCAGTCCATATCATAATTCAAACACATATGTTACAAAAAATATAACAAAAAGCTATTAATATTTACCTGCATTGCCCATGGGAAGCCAAACAAATTGTACATGCTTGGTTTATCCTTCCCCTCCCATCGGGACTGCTTTAACGCCATGTCCACTTTTTTCAGGCTGTCGATGGTTCGCTCATATGATTTCAGTCCCCATGGATAAGAATAAAGAACTTCAAGTTGCTTGCAAACAACAACCAATCTTTCTCAACAGCTTTTGTTGAGTCACCAGCTAATAAGATCGAATGTAAAAACAAAACCAAGCACGCTTTTATCTTCTCTATATCAGTAAATTCAATTGTTTCTAGCCTATTCTCTAATACCTGTGTTGCAATAGACTTATCCCCCTACAAAACCTTATTATAAAACTGTTTGGCTCCCTGACTATTCTTTACTGCCTCTACCTTCTTTACTGCCTCTGCCTTCTTATCTGGCACTTCCCCATATCCTACCGTCGCCAGGGCATATTCCATCATGCCAAAACGTAATGGCTTTTCGCCCACCACAAACCACATTTCTTTTTTTTTTTTTTTTTTTGCATCTTACTGAGTGCAGCAACATGTAATGCACTCCTTGCCCCCAAAATGCCTTTTTCCAATGATTTCCGAGTCCTAAAAATCGACCGAAACAAGTGCGACTGAAATCTCTTTTACCATGCGTAATTCCATCTAAAATGTCCTGTATTCTGTCAAAAACTTCCCAACTTGACCTGACCGTCACCCTTGCAGGGAAGTAGGGCACCTTATCGCTTATAAGGTCCAACTCGTAGTCTGTATAGTTTACAGTCCGCACAATCTGCACAATCGATAAAAACAAAATGTCGGGAACAAAAAATAAACCAAAACAACTAATAAACAAAATATCAGCAACAAAAAATTACCACTGTGGTCGCTTAAGCGATTTCAGATCGCTTAAGAGATCTTGACTCTGCCTCGTGCAAGATCGCTTAAGCGACCAAGAGTAAACTGAAAGAATTTCTTAAGCAACAAAAACGATCACTTAAGCGATCTTATATCTATGATTCTTCCTAGAAAAAAAAATCACTTAAGCGACCAAGAGTCAACTTAATCAATCGCTTAAGCGATCTTAGATCTGGGCAGATGGAGTAAAAGAGGTTAATCGCTTAAGCAATACAAATGATCGCTTAAGCGACAGTTTAGACCGTAACCTTTCTTTGGTGGCCTGCTCGTTCTCGCCGGCCTCCTCCTCATCGCCTGAATCCTCGGAAGACTCCTCCTAGCCTGAATTCTCGCTAGACTCCCCCTCCTGCCCTGAATTCTCGCTGGAATCCTCCCTACTGGCCTGAATTCTCGTCTGACTCCTTGTCTTTAGAACCGTTTGCTGATTCTTCCCTCTATTCTTGTGCCGGTGGCGTCTCCTTTGCCTGTCGACCACCTTCACTAATCGGATGATCCACCGAAGCAGCCATTGAACTGCTTGCGCCACCGGAATCTAAGATTCGAAGTGGCATTGGGTTTTCCTTGTCATTGTGAGTGTCAGCCATGGTTTTGGATTGAATTTGGTGTGAAAATTTGTAGTTTGGATCGGAAATATGGGTCGTATCGCCGGAAATCACGCAGATTCCATTTAGGGTTCAAGAAATCGATCAAAAATCGTGACTTATCATCGGAAATCGTGACTATATTCCGTTTAGGGTTCAAGAAATTGAGTTTACGATTGAATATGGTGTGGAAATTTGCGAGTTCGATCGAAAATCGCACTGTCTCCCTTTGGTTCAAGAAATCACTTTTTGCCCTAATGAATTTCGATCAAGCGAGGTGAATAGTTAGTGGGCCTTGTTTTGAGAAATTTCAAATTTTAAAAACTTTTATTATTTGTGATTTGGCCCACATATTTTTAATCTTTTCATTTTAACCCACTTTACATGTTTAGTTAATCCTAACTATGCCACGTCATCCTCTCTAAATTAAAAAAAAAAATGAAAAATAGTTTCAAAGCAATTTTCTTAAATGAAAGCTTGGGATGGCCGGGCAGCTAAATTTTCTCCACAAAAACACTCTTCAATTCGTACATGGCTTTGAGATTCAGATCCTATTTCGTTCTTCTTCAATCTCTCAAAACCTGTCTTTGAAAGTTAATGTTTTATTTTTGTTAGCTCACTTACACAAACTCACATCTTCAAGCTCCAAAAATGAAGTTTTGTATTCTTTCAAAAAACCCCTTAAACGATCCTCACTTGCTAAATTCCTCGAAGAAAATTTTCGATCAGGCTTTACTCTGAATGAAGCATTGTACTTTTTTTATTACATGATTAATTCGAAACCCATTTCTCCAATTTCACCATTCACTACTTTGTTTAGTGCACTAGCTAAGAAGAAGCATTATTATGAAGTGATTTCGCTATATAGCTATCCTCCATGGTAAGAGAAAGTTTAACTCGCCGGCCATCCCAAGTTTCCATTTAACAAAATGGCCTTGAAAATGAGAAGCTGACGTGGCACAGTTAGGATTCATTAAACATCTAAAATGGGTTAAAATGAAAAGATTAAAACATGTGAGGGCAAAATACAGTTAATGAAATTTTTAAAAAATTAAAATTAAAAAAAGAGCCCCACCCATTCAAAACGCTTAATCGAAACTGATTAGGGCAAAAATCAATTTCTTGAACCCTAAACGGAGACTGTGCGATTTTCGATCGAAACTGCAAGTTTTCACACCATATTCAATCCTAAAATCGATTTGTTGAACCCTAAACGGAATCTCTGTGATTTTCGATGATACAGTCCAGATTTTCAATCGATTTCTTGAACCCTAAAATCGATTTCTTGAACGCTAAATGGAATCCCTACGATTTCCATTGATACAGTCTAGATTTCTTATCGAAAGTGCAAAATTTCACACCAAATTCAATCCCAAAATCAATTTCTTGAACCCTAAATGGAATCTCTACGATTTTCGATGATACAGTCCAGATTTTCGATCGAAACTGCAAATTTTTATACCAAATTCAATCCTAAAATCGATTTCTTAAACCCTAAATGAAATCTCTGCGATTTCTGGCGATACAATCCACACTCACAATCGAAACTCTAAATTTTCACACCAAATTCAATCCTAAACCATGGCTGACATTGACAATGAGGAGGAAAACCCAATGCCACTTGGAATCCTGGAGTCTAGTGGCGCAAGCAATTCAATGGCTGCTCCGGTGGATCATCCGATAAGTGAAGGTGGTCCATAGGCAAAGGAGACGACAGCGGCACAACAATAGAGAGAAGAATCATAAAATGGTTTTGAAGAGGAGGAGGCCAGCAAGAATTCAGGGGAGGAGGAGGAGTCTAGTGAGGAGGAGGAGGCTGGTGAGAATACAGGCGACAATGAGGCAGGTGAAGAAAGGGTACATATTTGTTTTGGGAGTATTGCTCTATACTATCGCTTAAGCGATCATTTGTATCGCTTAAGTGATTCATCTCTTTTACTCATGGTCGCTTAAGCAATTCCAGATCGCTTAAGCGATCTTGTCTGAGGCAGAATCAACATTTGCCCAGATCTAAGATCACTTAAACGATCATTTGTATCGCTTAAGCGATTCATCTCTTTTACTCATGGTCGCTTAAGCAATCTTGTCCGAGGCAAAATCATCTGCCCAAATCTAAGATCGCTTAAGCGATTCATCTTTACTCTTGGTCGCTTAAGCGATTCCAGATCGCTTAAGCGATCTTGTCCGAGGCAGATTACCTGCCCAGATCTAAAATCGCTTAAGCGATCTTTTTTATTGCTTAAGTGATTCATCTTTACTGTTGGTCACTTAAGTGATTCCAAATCACTTAAGCGATCTTGTCCGAGGTAGAATCATCTGCCCAGATCTAAGACCGCTTAAGCGATTCATTCAGTTTATTCTTGGTCGCTTAAGCGATTTCAGATCGCTTAAAAGATCTTGCACGAGGCAGAATCAAGATCTCTTAAGTGATCCAAAATTGCTTAAGTGACCATAGAGGCAATTTTTTGTTGCTTATATATTGTTTATTAGTTGTTTTGGTTTATTTTTGTTGCTGATATTTTGTTTATATCGATTGTGTAGATTGTGCGGACCGTAAACTATAAAGACTACGGGTTGGACATTGTAAGCGATAATGTACCGTACTTCCCTGTAAGGGTGACAGTCAGGTCGAGTTGGGATGTTTTTGAGAGAATAAAGGGGATTTTAGATGGATTGAGGAATGGTGAATGACGATTCAAAGAGACTTGTTTCGGTCAGTTTTTGAAAATCGGAACAAATTGGAAAAAGGCGTTCTGGGCGCAGGGAGTGCATTATATGTTGCTGAACTCAGTAAAATGCAAAAAAAAAAAGCAAGAAATGTTGTTCGTGGTAGATGGAAAGCCACTACATTTTGGGATGATGGAATATGCCTTGGTGACTGGCTTAGGATGTGGGAAAATGCCAGACGAGGATGAGGCAAAGGCAATAAAGGAGAGTGGGGCAGCCGTAAGGTTGGCTGACAAGGTTTTTTAGGGGAAAACGTCTATTATAGGATGCGATTTAGAGTAGATGATAGGAAGAGTTTGGTTTACCGATTCAGAGAAGTTCAAACTATGCTTGGTATTGTTCTTACCTTCGATCCTAATGACTGGTGGCTCAATAAAAGTCGTTGATATGGATTGGGTGAGGTTTGCAAGTAACTTGGACTTCTTTAATTCTTATCCGTGGGGATGGGTATCATTTAAGCGAACCATGGACTTCCTGCAAGGGAAAGACATGGCGTTAAAGCAGTCCTAATAGGTCAGGAAGGATAAACCGAGCATGTACAATTTGTTTGGCTTCCCATAGGCAATGCAGGTAAATATTAATAGATATTTTTTGTAATATATGTGTTTGAACTATGATATGGACTATTTTTTTTATAATGTCGGCTTGGATGTATGAGGCCGTCCTTGTCTTCGCTAAGGCAGGTGATGCGTGTTTCCTACAACATGCAATATGTAGCAAGTATACTAATCGCACAAGTAATATAATGATGAATAAAGATCGTTCCCACGAGGATTGTTAGCTAACCACTAAGTATTCTACTGTTCTCACATTGGAGCAATCGATATCTTTGGATTGATAGGAGCTAATTATAACTAAACTGAACAATAACTTTTAAACTAGAATTTAACAAAAAATGCAAGATGAAAACACAGAAAATCAATTCAAGTAAAATGGGTAGGGTTTTGACTTCATTCGGATTTTATGGGTTAAACCTAAAAATTACACTACATTCACATTCATATGCATTGATTGTAAACCGAACTCACTAAGGTGTTAAACATACCTTCTCAAGCTATGTTTTCGTATTCTTCCTTTTTAACCTTCCGCACCCAACAATTCCAAACTCATTAAGCATAAGAATCCTACAATGATTTCATTAATTCTTGAATCTATTTCTAGCATCCAATACTATAACGGTGATTACCCAAGAAGCCTAACATGATTCATTTCTCAATCTCATCATGTTCATCACATAAAGCATTAAAATTCAGAGTAAACACACAATCAAAACATAGTCATATGAATATAACATGATCAATAATTAACCCATTAGAAATCCAAATTACAATCAAAACCCTAACCCAAAATGGGTTAGTTCATAGCTAAATTAACACTACAATTAAGAAAAACGAAAATAATCAAGTTCAACATAATGAAAAGTAAGAGAGAGGACAAGAAATCTCCCCAATTGATGAATCCTTTGGTTCAAAATCAAATCTTCACCCTTTCAATTGCTAAAAATCTCTAAACTTAATCCAAAACAATGCAAAAGTTGCTAACCCTACTTCCTGCACGACCCTGGGCAAAAAGGTTAAGTTTTTCTTTTATACCTTGCCCTATATTTCTGAGAAAAACACGCACAAAGTAAAACTGTGCGTTTTAGAAAACTGGAAATTATGACTATCGCCGCGGCGAAGAAGCTTGCGCGGCAGAAGAAAGCCTCGAGACTTGTTCGTGTGCATGAGTGCTTGCTGCGGCGAAAGACAAATCTTCACCGGGGCGAAGCTACTTGAAAGGTTCTGAATTTACAGAACTGCCACTCTGCTTACTTCTTCGCTTTCTTCTTCGATTCTTGGTGCTCTCCCTTTGGAACAAGCCTCATTGTGCTTTATCCTTCTTCAGAACTCTCCTAACTTCTGAGATCCGCTAACTTCTGCGTCGAAAACTTCCTATTTTGTCCTTATTTGCTCAAAATGTCCATTTTAACCTGAAACAAAAAATGTAAAGAATTCAACAACAATTCGGGTCAAAATGCACCAAAAAGTACCTGAAATCCGAATAAAAAGACTTATGAAAACTTTATAATCTACGGATTATCAGTAGGGAGGAGAGGGAAGAGTTCGGATGTGCGACAGCAATTTCCTAAGATGTTGCGGTGGCATGTCGAGAAGTGTACCCATTGGGATTACGACAAATAGACATTGAAATTGAAACGGCTGGGGTAAGATTAAAGGATTAAGCTTTTGAATATGCAGTTGCTTTAAAATGTCAGTTCAATCTGATTGATTTTTTTTCTTATTGTAGGGATTCGTTCGTCCCTTTCTCACCACTGCTAGGGGTGAAGAAGGACAGGAGATTGTCACATCTTTCAAACCACTGGAGGATGAAAGGGATGAACAGATAGACCGCCTGATGCGAGACCTAGCAAGGGTCACGCATGTGATGGCAGTTACATGGCCATTGCTTGAGAATATGGTTGACGTTGAGGATGATGAAGCTCCAGTCAGCAGGAGGGAGGAGGAGGAGGAGGAGGAGGAGAGGGAGGAAGAGGTTCGTATGCCTCAGTAAACTGGTACATCAAGTACCACTTTACCTAGACGTCGGCGTCAGGAGAATGAGGTGGTTGACCTCATAAACGGCCTGTTTGAGAGTTTTACAACAGCCATTTATGACAGGTTTGACAAGATAGAAGAGCAAATGAAAAGGGTGGAGGAGAAAGTGGATAAGGTGGTAGAGAAAGTTGGTACAGTGGAAGAGGAAGTTGGTAGAGTATTAAAGGCAGTTGAAGTGCAACCTAGGCTAAAAAGAGAGCCGAAAGAGCAAGTTTGTCAAATCACCTTACACGGTAGTAACACATGGAAAGAAGAAGAAAATTAAGAAACAAATGGAGGAAGAAGCAAAAATGGAGGAGGTTAAGGAGGTTGGCGGGGATGTACAAATGAAGGGGGAGGAAGTGGGCATGCAAAAATGGACTCAAAGGTCGATTTGTATAGGCCAATAGAGGAGGAAAAGAAAAAACTCTTCTATGCCTATTACAATGAATCAGGAAGTGATGCCCATGTAGAGTGTAAGACAGGGGATTATCGTCAGGAATGGTTTAAATAGTTGTTGATGATGGGTAGGTGGCTTGAGGACTTGGTGAGTTATTTTCGCTTAATTTTCCTTATTTTTGCTTTTGTTTTCTATACTTATCATGTTGTTTTTATTTGATGCAACACATCAATGAGGTATTGGCACTGATAAGGCTACGACAGACTAGTAATGGTGATCTATTGTATCTCGATTGTGCCATCACCAATGTGGCATTTGGCCAAATGCTTGTTTCGACATATAGCAATTTAATTCAAAAGGCCGTTGATAGAGGTACAGCAAAAAAAGCCAAGCGAAAAAGATTGGGCCCAGAAGACTTGGACTGCATCCTTGATGATTTTAAGTTTGATGACAGGATTATGCAGTATGTACGGGGGGAAAGGCCCAAATATGGCCACAGTTGGGCAAAGGTTAAAAGAGTCTACTGCATCATCAACATCAGAGATATGCACTGGATAGCAACCGTTGTGCATCTAAAGGAGGGTTTACTGAAGATCCTTGACTGCAACCAACTATTTGTCGAGACAAGCAGTTGGAGGTCGAGTTGGAGCCACTGTCCATGTTGTTCCCGCGGCTGTTACATGACAGCGGGATGTTTGAGCACTTCAATGCTCAAGTACTGATCAGAAAATGGCCACTGCAGCGCTGTCCCTAAGAAACGATTCAAGGTAAATTTTGTATAAAACTAACTTACATAATACAATTGTTCTATAAGTTGATTCTAATGCTAATGTCTTCTTCCTATTGTAATGTTGATTGTGGGGCATATACCCTAAAATTTATTCAGTTTGACATGACCAACACCCCAATAGACAGCTTGAATGACGAAACAATGAGCAATTGTCAGGAGCATTAGGCTGTTGAGTGCTTCCATAGGCATATGGATCCGTTTTGAGTGACCAGAACCCAATAAAAGGTATGGAAGTTAGACTTTGAATTTTGTAGTTCATGTGATGTTGATGTTGATGTTCATACTTGGGTTGTGATATTGATGCTGCAGGTGTCATGCTTGTACAGAGCTTTACCAAAAGATACGAACTTAGTGAACTTCTCAATCTTGCACTCCATAACTTTTTGGATTTTTTTTTTAATTTACAAAAGTTGACATTGCTGCAGGTGTGAGAGACAATGAGAGGAAACTTCTAAAAGGGTGGTTGGCAGGAGGAGACATCTGCAATCAAGGCTGCTAGCAAGGCATGGTACCAAACAATGATCTCAAACGGGTTCCTAGCAAACAGAATTCAAAAACTTCTCAAAGGCTGGTTAGCAGGAGGAGGCATCTGCAATCAAGGCTGCTGGCAAGGCATGGTACCAAACAATGTTCTCAGACAGTGATTATATAGAATTCGAAAACTTCTCAGATGCTGGTTGCCAAGAGGAGGCATCTGCAATCAAGGCTATTGGCAAGGCATGGTACCAAACAATGATCTCAGACAGTGATTATATAGGATTCAAAAACTTCTCAAAGGTTGGTTGCCAGGTCACATGAGGGAAATGAGAATGTATAGAAGGGAAATGAGACGAAAAATGGTACTTGGAATTGGGTTCTTCTTTGCAATTGTTTGGGTGGAGGAAATTTTATTACAATTAGAACTATAGTTAAATTTCTTAGGAATTATTGTGTTTCGGCACTATTATGGATGATTTTAAGTTTGTAATTTCAATTACATTGATGTCTTTAAACTTTCAATTACATTGATTTCTCTTATATTTTGATTTGTGATGAATTAGATTGATATAAATTACTTAATTTTGCAACAAATTATTTTCAGATTTGGGAGGGAAATGAGTGAGGTAGAAAGGTATCCCAATCACAGTCATTTCGAAATTAATTAACTTAAAGATAGGCATGGTACCAAACAATTACGTATATGAGTGACCACATATATCTCTTAAACGACCAAGAGTTTTCCAGAAATGATCGCTTAAGTGATCTAAAATCGCTTAAGCCACTAAGAGTTCTTTTCGCTTAACCGATATATAAGATCGCTTAAGCGATCATAGATCTGGGAAGATGTTGATTCCGTCTCGGACAAGATCACTTAAGCGATCTGAAATCACTTAAGCGATGAAGAGTCTTTTACGAAGAATCACTTGAGCGATACAATGGGATTGCTTAAGCGATCATAGATCTGGGTAAAAGATTTTGCCTGGAGCAAGATCGATTAAGCGATCTGAAATTGCTTAAGCGACTGAGAGTAAAAGCTAAGAATCGCATAAGTGATATGTAAGGATCGCTTAAGCAATCATAGATCTAGGCAGATGTTGATTCTGCCGCGGACAAGATCGGTTAAGCGATCTAAAATCGCTTAAGTGACCAAGAGTAAAAGCTAGGAATCTCTTAAGCGATCGTTCGTATGGGCACTTATGTATTCTTTGCTCATGATCGCTTAAGCGATCTTAAATCGCTTAAGCGACCAAGTGTAAAAGGTTAGGATTGGTTAAGTGATATCATAAATACCACCGGATCTCTTAAGCGACTAAGTCTAAATACACAAGATCACTTAAGCGGTATAGTAAATCGCTTAAGCGATCTTGTGTATTCGGATTTTATTTATTGTATTTTAGTAGATCGGTTAAGTGATTAATGCTATCTTAAACATATAAGGTGTACGATTCGTTCTCAGTAGATCATGACCGTTATTATATTTATATTAAACATATAGTTATTTTACGTCTATATCAAACATATAAGGTGTAGAATGTTTACGTCTATGCTAAACATATAGGGTTTACGATTTGTTCAGTGGACCATGACTGTTATTATATTTATATTAAACATATAGTTCTTTTACGTCTATATCAAACATATAAGGTGTAGAATGTTTACGTCTATGCTAAACATATAGGGTTTATGATTCGTTCAGTGGACTATAACTGTTATTATATTTATATTAAATATATAGTTCTTTCATGTCTATATCAAACATATAAGGTGTAGAATGTTTATGTCTATGCTAAACATATAGGGTTTACGATTCGTTCAGTGGACCATGACCGTTATTATATTTATATTAAACATATAGTTCTTTTACATCTATATCAAACATATATGGTGTAGAATGTTTACGTCTATGCTAAACATATAGGGTTTACGATTCGTTCAGTGGACCATGACCGTTATTATATTTATATTTAACATATAGTTCTTTTACATCTATATCAAACATATAAGGTGTTGAATGTTTACGTCTATGCTAAACGTATAGGGTTTACGATTCGTTCAGGGGACCATGACCGTTATTATATTTATATTAAACATATAGTTTTTTTCTGTTTATATCAAACATATATGGTATAGAATGTTTACGTCTATATTAAACATATGTACATAAACTTGGGAGATAAATATTGAAGTAAATTACCCTTAATCAGTTAAGCGATCCTGTCTATTTAGCCTTAGTCTTTTTAGAAGGTTACAATAGTTGTGCTGAAAAACTTATTGTGATAAGAGAAGCGAGCCGTTGTTCATAGTGAAAAAGTTTCTGAAAAATTCTGGCACTCTGTTGGTCTACAAAGCGTAGAGCATATGGTTACATAGTTCAATTTTATATTTTTTATATACTACTTTCTTGCCAAAAACTAACAAAAATAATAGAATAACAATAAGTGAGACATTAAATCGCTTAAGCGATCAAGTGAATTTCTTCTTCTTATTTCTTCATAACATAAAGGGTGCGTTTGGTTGAATATTCCTATCTATGTTCCTAATCCTATTCTCAAAATATTTGTTTGTTTAATTATTTAGGAAATATTAGTATGTTTTTTTAATTTTTAGATTCCTTAAGTTTATTAATTTCATTAAATACCCCCAAAAAAAAGAGTTTAAAAATTAACAGAAACACCCCCGCCCACCCTCCCATACTTGCCAGATTCCGGCAACCAATATCGGTCGTCACCGGAATCTGTCATAACGGCCTACAAATGATCGAAACTAGGCTGGTAATTCCCGATGTGGCCTTTTCCGGCCATATCCACAGTGGATCTGGCCGGAAAAGACCAAATGTTGCTGTCATGGACCGCCAAATAAATGGTCGTCGTTGACCGTCAACGATGGCCAGATCTGCACTTTTGCGGTCGTCAATGGCCAGATTTTCGGCTAGATCCGTGGTCGATGTGACCATAAAAGGCCATATCGACACCCTACCCGCCAGATCCGATCAGTCTGCTTCGTAACACCTTATTCCGGCCCGATTCCAATGGTGGTGGCTGGAATCTAGTACCTAGGTGGGGGTGTTTTTTTTTTTTTTTTTAAACTTTTTTCTGGGGGTATTTATGAAATTAATTAACTTAAGGGGACTAAAATAATTATTTAGGAAACATGACATACACATGTTTCCTAAATAATTAAACAAACAATCATTTTGGCAAAAAAATAGTATATTATTGTATAGTACAAAGGAAATTAGGATATCAGTTAAGCAAATCATGGCTTATGTATAATGTCCCGCTTAGCACTAAAAGATCTATTATTATTCTATTATTTTTTGTTAGTTCTTGGCAAGAAAATAATATATAAAAAATATAATAATAATATAAAATTGAACTCTATAACCATATGCTCTCCAATCTGTAGACCAAGAGGGTGCCAGAACTCTGTAACCATGGAGTAAACGAAGTTTGAATGACTAATCAACAGATTGTTTGTACAGATAGTTTTGCATAGTTACAGCTCCGTACGACAATCTGTTCAGTAATCAATAAATATTAAATAATAAAAGAACTAACAACAATAATATAATAAGTGTAGATAATTTAATTTTATGTACGGAGTTATAACTGTGCAAAACCATTTGAACAAACAATCTGTTCAGTAGTCATTCAAAAGTCTAAATACAGAGGGTCGCTTAAGAGATTTTAGATCGCTTAAGCGATCAAGTCCGAGGCAGAATCAATATTTGCCCAGGTGCATGATCGCCTAAGCAATCCGTAATGTCACTTAAGCGATTCTTCTCTTTTTCACTTGGTCGATTAAGCGATCATAGATCGCTTAAATGATCATGTGATGGGCAGAATCAATATCTGCCTAGGTGCATGATCACCCAAGCAATCCGTGATATCGCTTAAGCGATTCTTCTCTTTTTTCACTTGGTCGATTAAGCAATTGTAGATCGCTTAAGCGATCATGTGATAGGCAAAATCAATATCTGCCTAGGTGCACGATCGCCTAAACGATCCGTGATATCGCTTAAGCAATTCTTCTCTTTTTTCACTTGGTCGATTAAGCGATCATAAGTGATCCTTTATGAAAAAACCTTTGTCGCTTAAGCGATCATGGGCAATACATACTTTTCCCCCGAATTTTAAAAAACTAAAATTACCAACACATATTAATTCCATACTTTCTCCTCAATTTGACAACCTAATTCCAAACTAAAATCACCAACAAATATTTATGCCATGTAACAAGAAAACTAAATATAAAGAATGATTTATTCAAGGTAACAATAAAATTTAAAAAATCAATAATTGAAAACAATAACTCATCAATAGTTGGCCTTGGCAACTCCCTGAATTTCATCCTTCTTCGAACCTAATTTTTGGATCTACATGTGATTACTTCTGGTAACTGCTTCTCTTGTGGCCAAGTTGTTTGCAAATTGAGCACTTATTCATCTTCCGGGGAACCTCAAAGGCTGATGGAATATGCTTAACTCTTTTTCTCCCCTTTACTGTCTTCTTGAATGGCGGATGGATGATAATGTGAGCCAGGTGCAGACTACCCACGCTCTTACGGAGGTCTTTGGATATGTCGTTTCTGAACAAGCTAGCATGTAGTGATTTGCCATATAGAGAGGGGACCAAAGTTCCATGTAAATTCTTGAACCAAAATCTAGCTTCTGTTGGTGTTTCAGTGCTGCTAGTGCATGAGGACAAGGTAAACATTGAATGTCAAGCACTTTACAAGTGCAAGTTTTACTAACAAGGTTAACTAGGGCGTCCGGACCATAGCCGCGCACAATGAACTCTTGAGCATTAAAAGGATAGGCAAACAGTGATAGTTCCATACGTTCTCACAATAATTTTTTTAGCTGACGGAACAAAGGTTGTAGTAAAATTATTTGACTCCGTACGACGCTCATGGAACCACTGTGGCAATGTCCTCTGGATTGCATCAAAAAGTGCAACTATTGGAAACTCTCTTTCTATTAACAACATCGAATTTATGGACTTGGCTATGTTCGTGGTCATGACATCAAACCTTCTTCCAGGAAAGTAAGCTCTACTCTGTCACTTGAAACCAACATCATGCTCAAGATACTTAGCAACTCTATCATCCTTGATTTGGATTTGCTGGTAGTGCTCCTTAAACTCATCAACCCGATAAGCTTTTGCTGCCATGTAATATGTTTGAATGAGGCCAGCACACTTAAACTTTTGTTTTATGTTCTCACCAAGGTGCCTCATACAGAATCCATGATGTGCTTGAGGATAAATAGTGGCAATCCCCTTCTTTATAAAGTTGTGCCTATCAGATATTATGCACAACTCATCACTGTCAGGCACTTGTCATTCTCAGAGTCAACCACACACCATGCAACAGGATATGTGTGATTCTCGTTGTCTTGAGTAATGGCCACCAACAATGTACCTCCATACTTTCCCATCAAAAGCAATGATCAACAGCCAACACCTTTCTCATGTTTACAAAACCCCTTATAGCAAAACCGTAAGCAACAATAAAAGATTTAAACATCATATTCTTGTCCTACTTCAAAGCTGTTTTGCTACCTTGGTTTGTCAACTCAAGCATATAACAGTACGCTTCTAATACTGCGTACTCATGCTCTGGCATGCCCCTCACAAAATCTTGTGCATGTTGTCTCCCTTTCTAGCATTTCCAGTAACTAATAGCACATCCCAACTCTGTGGCACAAGTCTCTGAATGTCTTTAGGAGGACCTTTCCCTTCAACGAACTGACTTTTGACAAATTGTCCAATAACATCAGCAGAGGCTTGTCGATGCTCACCTGAAATATGTCCTAACCCACATGTGTGCTTACGGGTATATGTGCTAAGAATAAATTTTTCCGACTCCGCCAACCTTCTACAATAAACCCACTAGTTGCACTTTCGATCACGACATGCAATCGTCACAGCTAATGAATTTGAGTTTTTGGTGATGAACTCAAAATTACCTCTCACGGCAACAAGTTTTAGCTTCCTCACCACTTCATCTTTGTTGTCAAATAAATACCCTATGCGCAACTCTGATCCATCCATAAAAACATGAGCTAATTCACCACTACCTACAATTGCCCCCTCTGAACCTACATAAATGTGTTAGAGTAGATGCCCTAGAGCCAATCAATTATTATAGAATTGACTCTTTGTAATAATGTTCATTAATCAATAAAAGGCATTTTATTCTATATCGCGTAAATCATTATTATTGCAATATGTATTGATATATGTCCTTTAGAATGGTAGAGCCGTGACGAGGGTATCAAGTGTTTCAAATCTTGATAGTGAGAACCCTATGAGCACATATGGTGGCCATTCTAGAAACGTCCGTAGCCCCGTATTATTCGAACTAAGGGCACGATAATACGGTAAGGCTATCATAGTGTTGAAACGACCTGTCGAAAGGCGGTGGCGATCTCACTTGTCAAGGTTGTTTGGTGACAACCTGGTGCAACACATGGGTGTTTGTTGTAGGCGATTACACCATAGCAAGTTCACTGGACAGACCCACCAGAGGATTCCATATGGATGGTAACCCCAGTGTCTATGGAACAAATCCTCTAACGAATGGTGGTGCATGTGATCCTTAGACTTGAGATCACCGGAGCGCCTTGTGCACCGATTGGTGTAGTTTGACACTAGCCTAACGCAGTTCTTTTGTGTCAATACGATGGTGATTGGCGCATCAAGGAGTGTATCAAGACTATGGTGGATTGACGAGGATTTATCACTCCCGGTGCGGGAGAAAGTTATCTCACGGCGCAATTCGGTATATGGCAATGACACTAAAACGTGGCCACAGGTGGGATTGAGTTGTTGCTCTATCCGGTTTATAATACGGGTCATTGGTCCGAAGCCGAATAAATAATATCGAGTAACCGAAGGTTGACACTATTTCTATGCCTTCGTCTCGTTGAGATAACGTATGATGAAAGGATCGAATTGCACGGTAACCATATCGTTGAGGTAGCTACTTTCTTTGAATCCGAATCTATCGGGTGGCCATGATGCCTTGCTAGGGGCCAATCTTGGTACGTGTATTAGTGAGACGATTAATTGGTGTTAATCGCAATACTATACACTGCCGATATGATGAGGAGCCTAAGGGTCACACACATAGAAGACAATTTAAGATGTAAGAAGAAAGAAGGTCGTTTTCGTCTTTTAAGGCGAAAGGGTATTTTGGTAATTTCACGGTGCAATTAAATTTCTTGAGGTCGTAGCCTTTATTTAATTTGTTAGAAAAATTAAATAAGTGAAATTACGTTTAAATATGTGTTCACACATATTTAAATATATTATCATTATTGTTAAATGTTAATATATATATATATATATATATATATATATATATATATATATATATATATATATATATATTAATTGATTTTAATTAATGATGGAAATTAAAATAAATCAAATTAGGAGTGTTTGGCAACATGGGGCGTTTGGGTTGGAGCCCAAGCCTATTCCGTATGGGATTATGGCAAATTGTTTTTAAATATAAAAGGAAAAGTGTGTGTGATTTTAACAAATGATTTTCTTTGTAAAACCAAAACACACAGCAGCCCTTTTTGCTTCTCCCACGGCAGTAACACTTTTGAGCCTAAAATCAATTCAATTGATTTTGTTTTTCTTCTGAATCTTGAAGCCAAAGAGGATCTAGCAAATCCCTTTTTGGTTCTTTTGAGATTGTCTTCGTGTGGACTACACAGGTTCGATCCTACACTTGGATCGGTAGCAAAACATTCGTCGACAAATTTGGAGGAGCCTTCAACGTGCGTTTGTTTCTCTTAACTCATGTTGAATATTTATGCAGATTTTATTTAATATAAATTGTTAAAATCATACCCTTGATCTTGGCTCATGTAAAAGATCCTGTTATATTATATTTTTCGTTTCCGCTGCGTATACGGGACCATTTACTAACAAAATGGCCAATGTGTTCTCTTCCTCACAAACTATACCTTTTGCATAATCTGTATTTAAAGGAATCTCTACATCTGTAGGAAATGTACGGGGTCCTCCTCCTCAACATTTTCATTCTGCCCCCCATGACCAACCTTTTCTACAGTGTCCTCCTCACCACCCAATTCACCGTCTACTCTTGATTTTTCAACTAACAAATCATTGCCGTCCTTGTAGTTCAAATTAAAACCAAGCAAACCTCTGCCAACTTCCTCGTTATCCCCTTCCTTTGAACCAACTTCCAACGGTTTTTCTACAAAAGAAACCCTTAAAATCGGCCTCAAACCATTATCAGCCACATCAATCATATATCGTTATCCCCTTCCTTTGAACCAACTTCCAACGGTTTTTCTACAAAAGAAACCCTTAAAATCGGCCTCAAACCATTATCAGCCACATCAATCATATATAACTTCACACTTTCATCCGACTTTAATATAGCAGGAGGTACCTTATAATATTGAGGAACTCCACTTAAAACATACTTCACAACTATATCATTACGTAAGCAACTCAATTCACCTCTTCTAATTATTTCATCAATCAACTCATCAAAACTAACCTCTGTGCTCACATCAATTGGTATAACTTCTTTGCTCTTCCCAATCCATTTCCAGCTACTTTCTTCCTCCGCCCATTCACTAAAATATTCAATACCCAAAACAACTTGTCCCATGTCTTATAATAGCCAAGTACCTATAATGCAAGAAAAAAACTATTCTTAGCTGATGTACTGAGGGTTGAAATATTTTAAAAACTATCTGCACAGTCGCTTGAGAGATCTGGTGTATTGGTTAAGCGATCTGGTATATCGTTTACTGGATCGCTTAAGTGATCCAGTATAAATAAGCATGATCGCTTAAGCGATCTTATGCCATTTACTAATCGCTTAAGAGATATGCTACTGTACACCAGACTTTTAGCAGATCACTTAAGCGATCTTATGCCATATACCTGATCGCTTAAGCGATCTATCTACTGTATTACCAGCGTACCAGATCGTTTAAGTGACACACCAGATCGCTTAAGCGATCCATCATATCCAAAACACATTTTCAGTCTCTCGGCCTACAATTGGTGCTACCACCCTCAACTACCCACAATGCAAGACATTTTTCAACAAATTTCACTCCTTTCAAATTCCATTACATCAAACTCAACCTAAACAACTAAATCAAAATCATAACCCAAACCCAATCCATCATTAAGTCTTTGTAAATCAAAATATAAAATTGA
The DNA here is from genome assembly GCA_026225825.1 of Pistacia integerrima. NCBI lineage: Eukaryota > Viridiplantae > Streptophyta > Magnoliopsida > Sapindales > Anacardiaceae > Pistacia > Pistacia integerrima. Next base: position 41,927,823 of record CM047749.1, read on the forward strand.
AAGGGGAGATACACATACCTGGATGAACTGTCATGAGGAGGAGGAAGAGGACAATGACGACAACGATCTGTGCTAGAGAAGATGTTAATGGTGGAGGAATGCGTTAATGTCGTGGGAGGAAGAAGAAGCACTACAAGAAAAACTACATTCTGCAACCAATTTTTTAGCAACTAACCAGAATTAGTTGCAAAAAGGCTATATTTACAACTAAATTGTAATTAGTCGGGCAAAGAGCAACTCAATTTTGAGGTCCACATGTTCCAACTTTTGCGTCTAAAGTTAATGTTCTGCGACTATTTTGTTAGTTGCAGAACAAACTGCTTTAGTGACTAATAAATTTAGTTGCAATTTTTGGTGGGCCATTTTTCCCTCCATAATTTGACAATTTGCATCTAAAATTTTTTATTTTGCATCTACATTATTAGTTACAAAAAAACATTTTTTTGCAACTACCCGTTAGTAGCTAAATTGGTTGCGAATAATTAAGAATGTATTAGTAACTATTATGATTAGTTACAGAAAAATTAAATTACCAAAATATCCCAGATTTGGACAATAATTACAAGGGCCCCAAGGTATTTTTAGTAACAAATGTTTGTGTTCATATTAACAATGGTTGCAAAAAATTACATACAACAACTAAATTCGGTTTAGTTGTCAATTTAAGTTGAAAAATTCATCTTCCCCCCAAATTATTTGTTCCCGCCAGACTTGCAACTATAACTAATTCTTTCCTAACTAAAAATTTAGCGCAAATTGATTTGTTTGCAAAATATAATTATATTTAAAAAATTAAACAACTAATTAAAAGCCTTATTTTTTTAAATTTATTTACATAAAACCCTAACCTATATAAAGCAAGCCTTTCCCCAAATTCCCAATCTTCTCTACGCAAATCCCTATACCTATTTCCCCAAATTCCCAATCTTCTCCACGCAAATCCCTACCTATTTCCCCAAATTCACAATCTCATAACCTTACCTACCTCTTCTCTTCTCCACGCAAATCCCTCCCTGTTTCCCCAAATTCCTAAGTTCTTCTTCATGCAAATCCGTGGCGATCGATTACCGCAATAGAAGAAGTTTGAGTTGGTGCGAATTTGATGGATTGATGAACCACGTCCGACTTGGTATGTATTGTGTTAGGAAGCGGTAATGTACAATTATAGGTGATTTTGAGAAAGATGATGTTCCTCCTTATACCATTTTCTTGTTTACAGTAATTTGTGTTGTTGATTAGTAAATTATATTTTCATATTTGATGGAATATATTTGATTTCTGATGGAAAACCCACCCTGTTTTGACAGAATATTTGGAGTCTCTCAATCTATATTGAAGCAGTTGCCATCTTGCCCCATCTGGTATCGCTGCAAAGGTCAAGCTATATTGACAACCTAAGACTTTGTTTTCCTTCTTGGGTAAGCCATTACATGTTCCCAAAGCTGCAAATATGGTTTACACATCTGGTATAAGCTTTCCTTGTGTACCTTCAGTCTACAAGTCCACTCAATCAAGCTGCTACTTCAATGGTGATCGCTGGAGTTCAAGTCTCTCTTTCTTCTTGAAGAAGAACTCACTTTCACTTACTCTCTCTCGCTCATTTCTTCATTTTATCCCCACTCTGTTGATTAAATTTTTTGTTCGATTTTTCTCTTTCAATGTAGAAATTGATGTTTTTGTATTCTTTTTAGTTCTATAAACAATGATTGTAAATCCTCTATGTTTGTATGATTGCATAAAACTCGGATACTGAATCAAAGATTATTGGAATGAGTATTTATGGTGGAGTAAGCTCATTGTCGGTTTGATATGTTGAAATTATATCAATCTGTTAACTTGAACTTATTTCGCTTTTGAATTTTCTTCCTTAGGAGGATAATTAGAAGTCTTTTGATTGGTTGTTTCCATGGATCATTTGATATGTTAGTTGAAAATTGATCCCACTAGCAAGCATATTTTGGTGGATCAAATTTATATTCTCAATATCTCACCATGTGAATGGAATTATGTGATACGGAATACAAAGTAATTTGTGTTGAGAATTCGTATTTTTTGTCGACTTGTAAAGCTAATTTGCGTTTGGTTTGTAGGGAAGATCCTTGTGGAAAGCCTTCAAAAGATTATGATGCCTCATCTTTGAGATTCTTGCATCGATAAAGTCCTTGTGCTGGCGGGCAAGGGTGATGGTACTTCATTATTCACGATCAACGGAAACTGAGATACTATATCGGAAGAACAAGAGGTTTTTGATGTTCTTTAACCTATTACAAATGTTGGTTATCAATTAAAGGTTTTACATTTTGATTAATCTATTAATGAAGATAATATTTGCATTTATATATGAAGGAAAATAATGACCAAAAGGTGTACTAAAATGATTTTGACTTGTCCATTCGGTACCTTCGTGATATTGTGATGGTTTGGTTAGTTCTTTGGCGATAATGCATTTTTTTCTCTCTCTTATTTAAAGCATATTGAGTATGCTATGTAACCACTCCAACCAAAAATTTTACTTCTAACATGTTCTGTCATGTGCAAGGCATGTAAATGAAACATAAATGCAATATATTGTAATTTAATCAAATACCATTTCGGATTCAAACACAAAATCACTCAATGAACTTGGTTTGATACCGTATTAATTCAAAAGCTTAAGGTGATAGAGAAGTACTGAATAATAAATAGTATTTAAGTATTCCATCAATATGTACAAACATATGATATACTAACACAGTACAATATTAAGATGATGTGCTTGTACAAAAGTGTCATGTTTAAAGACATTAAGATATAAGAAAATTGAAATATTAATTTCTTCAGATACCCATCACTTTTGCTGAAATCCCAAAACCCATAAAGTTTTACCATTATTCTTGCCTCGCAAAATTTTCTAGTAATGGCATAACTTGACCGCTTCATAAGGTGAGAAAGCTTATAATAAGCGCATACACCTATTGAGTACTTGTTGTAAGTAGGGAGCCATGCTTATTGTAGGCCTCACTAGACTAGAATAACCATCATTCAAGTGTCATGACAGGTATTCTATCATTGCTTATCTTATATTTGAACAATACACATTTTTATCTGTTTTCTGAATATTCCTAGGCTAATTTTCTGCTGAGAGCTTATTTTAACATTGTTGCTTCTTGCACCTTTATGCTCTTGTTTTAGGCACTTCATGATGTACATTGTCTTAAATGGAAGATGAAGAGAAGGTCGAGATTGAAGAGACAGTGTCTGCTTCCACGTTTGTAGAGCCATCTTTTCCTTTACAAGAGAAAGTAAGTACTGAAGAAAGTGAAACTAAAACTCAAGTTAGAACAGGGTCCATTCCTCCACCTGGTAGGGAGCAGAGAATATATGAGAAAGATCTAACTTTGACAGGTTTTCGTTAACATCTTCATCACAGGTGAGATAATATTTTATTTTGTTACACAATGAACACTAAGAGTTTGTTTGAATGACTCAATGACTTGGGGTCTAAAAGGAATATGATTTAATGAGTGATTCTGATAACAACTTCTGATGGTATGCTTGTATGATTATATGTACTCTTTACTATTTTCTGAATGTGTAAATATAGTTAATGATCTAATGTTGTGAGATTAATTGTATAAATTGACTTATATCTTACCTAGTACATTTTCTCTTATGTTGATGTTTGCATAGAAGATGGCTCCTGGTAGAAGAAGGACCCTAGCTAGACGTGCAAATGTTGTTCAAGAGAATCACAGTCCTGTACCGACACCTGAAATTGCTACAATCACTGGTAAAGTTATGATATTGGTCCATATAAGCATACTGAAATATATACTTGGATTTTAGATATCAAGTACAATGTTTGTTTAAAATTTAAGAATCCATTTTACTTTACCAACATGTAAACCGTCCTTGTGATAACATAGTATTAACTGTTGATACATTATTTTGATTTTGTAGAGAATATAGTGGCGAAGAACGTGAGAGGGAAGAGTAGAGGAGTTGGATGTGAAAGACTCCTACAAACAGCGCAATCAAAGTTGCATGTAGACTTTCAGAAAGAAGATGGAGTACCTACTTGAGTAAATGCATCAAAGTTGAGTACAGAGGTAGGAATAGTTGCGAGGAACTATGCCCCCGTAAGAGTGCTCACTTGGAAGAAAGTTCCGTACGATGTCGAAAAACAAATGATTGCTCGGATCACGGTAATGTAGTTTAATATCATTATCCATATTGTCATACTTCCTAACGAAAAAAATATATAATACCCATATAAGTTTAATGCATGTACATTATTGATGAATTTAGACCAAGTTTGACATTGATGTCACGGAGCCCCATATACTGAAATGGCTGAAGCACAGATTGTGTAAGAGATTCAACAGCTTCCGGAGTGCCCTACACAAGAAATTCAAAGCATATGCTACTAAGGAGGAAGCATTACAGAATAGACCAGAAGAAATTAAAGATCCTGATGATTGGATATATCTTTGTGACCTTTTTTCGAGTGAAAAGTATCAGGTAAGGTCAACATGGCTTTTAATGTTGTTATATATGTATTGTATTTTAATTTCCTGATTTTGTGGTGTTAGGCACGGTCAAAAACTTACACCGAGAACCGAAGATGAGGTGTAACCACCGCGGTGGTTCCAAGAACTTTATCCAAAGACAAAAAGGAAAAGGTATTTAATATGATTCACCTATACAAATATACAACATTGTTGTCCTGTTGACTAAATTTATTTCAATTTATGGTCAATAACGATATGAACTGTTAAGGCGCAACAAGTTGAGGAATCTGTCGGTCCTATACAATTATTTCATGACACTCGTTGGAGCGCGGAGAAAGGGTGGATTAATGAACAAGCAAGAGAGCTATATGTAAGTTTATCATTTTTTGTAACTGTTCCATATTGCCATGCTGGATTTGTTGTTATTTGAGACTCATTGCATTTCTCTGTCATCTTTTGATCACCTGTAATTATGTTGTTGCTTATGTATTTGTTTGATATTGGCATTTAGTTTTCCTGAGTGTTACCAAACTTTTATAACTTTGCTGTGGTTGGCTAGTAGGAAAACCTATTTAATGGTTTATAATCTGTTTGGATTGAACTTGACAGTCTGGATTTAATGATGTAGATAAATTAGAGCAAAAAATAAATTAAATAAGGTTCAGAGTAGACTGGTTTTATCTAATAAATCATTTGGGTGGAATTTTGTATATTCTAGACTTGAAAGATGATGAAGATACTTAACATCCCTTCTGCCTCAAATAGAGAACATCATCTAGATGATATGAAAGAGGAACATAAAGCATGAAATCTAGAACCATCAGGGTATTTTACTTTGAACATACTTTATTTGGTCAATCAATGATGCTTCTTGCTATAAGTTCCAATTTTAGAGCTTAGAAGGAAGGCAAAAGTTTCATCTAAAGTTCAACTTCTGTCTTGGCTATTAACTCATGAAGAAGCTCAATACAATAGATGTGATTCAATCAAGATGGCTTCTGTTTTATATATCTTTCTCCAAACTGAAGTGTTTAAGTGTAGGAAGGAAGTAGGAAACTATAATCTTTTGTTTTTTCAATATTCTGTACAAATTGAAACTCCTATCCTATGTGGTTATAAAAATCATTTCTTGGCATCTTTATGTGCATATGTACAGATTTATAATTATGTACAAATTTATACAATTGATGAGTAGTACAGATTTAAAACACTTTGAAAATGGGAAATGCATATGTACAAATTCATACATATGGCTTTGTTTTGCCTCTTGCAGAATTATGTGTTAGAGAAAATGCAACAGCCTTTATCTTTCCAATTACTTAGCATGTTTATGCATGGATATGTGAATGTAAATCTATTGCTTATATGTGTATAAGAAAAACTTTATGTCAGAAATTTCCTTTTAGTATTAGATTGATAATGTTTGAGATACTTGCTTCTCTACTCCATCAGACTTATTTTTGTTTGCTGCTGTAGTATTCTTTTATGTTGCTATTTAGTTTGTTGGTTGACTTATTGATTATGCATTCAATTGATGGTAGGAAAAAATGATAGAGCAAAAGGAAACACAAGCGGGGAAAGTGAAAAAAGCAGTGAGATATGTGAGGAAGTTAAGGGTAAAGCTTCGGATTTAACAAGAATTTTGCATTTTCACATATTGAGCATCAATCCACGCAGCCCGAGTTAAGGTGCATTGTGCAACAACAAGAAAATAAGATTAAACAGTTGGAAGACCGATTAATCTTATTTGATCAACAAAAAGAGAAAATAGAAAGCCTTGAACACCAACAATTCATCTGTTAGAGATGATGAAGCACTAACTATAGCCCTTGAACTAGAGAAATCGATAAAGCTCTAACTCGACAAAGACTTGCCTTCTCGGGCGATGAAGACTCGTCCTCATCAGGTACAACTATTTCAAATACCGGAACTGGTGACACTTGACATGCTAACGGACTCGATGGTTATTTTTGTGTTGTATGGACAAAAGATATTTTGACATGGGGGTAGAACCATCTTTATAGGATTGTTTGCATATATGTGTTAGATGATGTACATGGGTGGGCATTTTTTTTGTTAGTTATGCACAGATAGATAGGTAGAGAAAGGAAAATGTGGGTGCATGCTGTTCTTTTGGGTTATGCACATGAGATAGTGCATTTTGGATTTTTATTGCTCATCATGCATAAAAATCATGTATGGACTATATATATATATATATATGCATGAAAATATGATTTTTGATTTAGTGATCAGATTTTTATATTGTGTCCATTATTTTGTTCATGTTGAATGTATAATATAGGTCAATACGAAATGCTCTAAAAAAAAAAAACATATTCTGCAACTAAGTTTTCAGTAGCAAAAAGTCATTTAGCATAATTGCATTCCGTTGGAAGTCAATATGAAATGCTCTAAAAAAACACATTCTGCAACTAATGTTTTAGTAGTAAAAAGTAATTTAAGTATAATTGATTCCATATTCAGCGTCTAAAAAATAGTCGTGATAACATTTGAGATTTCACATTCAGCGTCTAAAATGATAACAATTAATCACTAAATTTTTGTCACTAAAAGATACATTCGGTCACTAATAAATTAGTCACAAAAACTTATTGGATTCCACATTCAGCGTCTAAAATGACTATAATTAACTACTAAATTTTAGTCACCAAAAGATATATTCAGCCACTAATAAAATAGTCGCGAAAACCTATTGGATTCCATATTCAGCGTCTAAAATGCACTATAATTAACATGATAATTAACTACTAAATTTTTGTCACCAAAAGATACATTCGGCCACTAATAAAATAGTCGCGAAAACCTATTGGATTCACATTCAGCGTCTAAAATGACTATAATTAACTACTAAATTTTAGTCACCAAAAGATACATTCGGCCACTAATAAAATAGTCGCGAAAACCTATTGGATTCCACATTCAGCGTCTAAAATGACTATAATTAATTACTAAATTTTAGTCACCAAAAGATACATTCGGCCACTAATAAAATAGTTGCGAAAGCCTTTGACGAAATTACCCTTACACCTTTGGCGACTAATTTGCGTGGGATTCGCGACAAATTATTAGACACTGAAACCGACACTTTGCAACTAATTGATTAGCCGCTATACAATTTTACCAAATTACCCTTCAACTTTTAGCGTCTAAGTTGGGGGACTATTTTGAACAACATTTGCCGACTATTTTGATAGTCGCAAAAAAAAAACCTTTTGCGTCTAAACCACAATATAGACGCGCTATGAATCTGCGACCATCCTACTGCAACTAAGGGGGCGACTACCGAATTTAGACGCTAAAAATGTTTAGCGTCTAAATGTGACTTTCTGCGTCTAATTTTGCTAGACGCAGAAAGTCAGTTTTCTTGTAGTGAAGGTATTTGGGTTTGTTTGCAAGAATTTTGACTCTTTGGGGACATATCATAATTTTTAAAAGATTACACAATTATTCATTATTCGTAATTAACCCCTAATCAAGTTTAATTAAGCTTAATAAAAAACATGGCTATTTAGTTAAATTTTACAAATTGTATAGCCTTTTAATTAAATTTTAACTCTTAATGGTCTTTAATAAAATTCAACCCATGTTAAAAACAATACACCCTCTAAATAATTTCAGCAAAAATATAATTACATTTGAACCCTACAGGTTTTATATAAGTACGTTTTATCCCACTCTCATTTCCAATGAGATGCATTATTTAACCCTCAACATCCAAAATTTTAAGCCAGTTTGAACCCTCGACAGACAATCCACAAACGGTGCTATTGATATGATGCTCAAAAGCTTGATTTGTCGTTTTTTTTCTTCTCCTTCTTCATCCACAAAAGCAGGTAAAGTGACTACAACTATACCACAAGATTTAGTACTTAAAGTAACCCAGCTTTAGAAATTCCTTCAAAAAGATTGTAAAGAAGGTAACATCACTCTTGGTGAAGCATGCTATTTCTTTTGTTTAATGATTCATATGCAACCCAAACCACCGATTTCATCATTCAACCAGTTGTTTGGAGCTCTTGCTAAGAAGAAGTTTTATAAAGATGTTATTTTGCTGTACAAACACTGGGTTCGATGGGGTTGTTATCTGATTTAATTACTTTGAATATTTTGATTAATTGTTTTTGTAAAGTGGGTCGAGTTTGTGATGGTTTTACTATTTTTTGGAGGATTTTGAGGTTGGGTTTTAACCCAGACGTTGCAACTTTCAATTCTTTGATTAAAGGTTTGTTTTTGGAGAATAGGAGTTTGGAGGCTATGGAGTTGTTCAAGAAAATGGATGTGTTTGGTGTCAGGCTTGATATTGTTTCTTACGGTAGTATATCAATGGTCTTTGCAAAGATGGGTTGGTAGATAAGGCGAAAGAATTGTTTTTGGAAATGAAGAGTGGAGGAATTAAGCCAAATGTGGTTGTTTGTACCACTCTAATTTACGGTTGTTGTTTTGTAAGAAATTTGGAGAGGGCTAAGGCTTGTTTTTTGAGATGGTGGATCAAGGTTTGCAGCCTAATTTACTGACGGATAATACAATGATAAGTGGGTTTTGCAAGGATGGGAAGATAGAGGAACCTAATGGGTTGATGGAAATGATGATTCAAAGAGGTTTGCAGCCTAATGTGGTGACTTTTAATTCAATGATAAATGGGCTTTGCAAGGAGGGGAAGATGGAGGAAGCTAATGGGTTGTGGGAATTGATGATTCAAAAAGGTTTGCAGCCTAATGTGGTTACGTTTACTATAATGATAAGTGTGCTTTGCAAGAAGGGGAAGACGGAGGAAGCTAATGGGTTTTTAGAATTAATGATTCAAAGAGGTTTGCAGCCTAATGTGGTTACATTTACAACAATGATAAATAGGCTTTGCAAGAAGGGGAAGACGGAGGATGCTAATGAGTTATTGGAATTAATGAGTCTAAGAGGCTCGCAACCTAATGTGGTGACTTTTAATACAATGATAAATGGGTTTTGCAAGGAGGGGAAGATTGAGGAAGCTAATGGGTTGTTGGAATTGATGAGTCAAAGAGGTTTGGAGCCTAATGTGGTGACATTTACTACAATGATAAATTGGCTTTGCAAGGAGGGGAAGATGGAGGAAGCTAATGGGTTGTTGGAATTGATAAGTCAACGAGGTTTGTAGCCTAATGTGGTGACTCTTAATACTATGATAAGTGGGCTTTGCAAGGAGGGGAAAATGGTGGAAGCTAATGAGTTGATGGAATTGACGATTCAAAGAGGTTTGTAGTCTGATGTAGTGACGTTTAATTCTATGATAAATGGGCTTTGTAAGGAGGGGAAGGTGGTGGAAGCTAACGGGTTGTTGGAATTGATGAGTCAAAGAGGTTTGCAGCCTAATCTAGTGACGTTTAATCCAATGATTAGTGGGCTTTGCAAAGAGGGGAAGATTGAGGAAGCTAATGGGTTGATGGAATTGATGATTCAAAGAGGTTTGCAGCCTAATGTGATGACTTTCAATTCAATGATAGATGGGCTTTGCAAGGAGGGGAAGATGAAGGAAGCTAATAGTTTGTTGGAATTGATGAGTCAAAGAGGTTTGTAGCCTAATGTGGTGACTTTTAATACAATGATAAATGGGCTTTGTAAGAAGGGGAAGATGGAGGAAGCTAATGGGATGATGGAATTGATGATTCAAAGAGGATTGCAGCCTAATGTGTTGACTTTTAATTTAATGATAAATGGGTTTTGCAAGGAAGGGGAGACGAAGGAAGCTAATGGGATGATGGAATTGATGATTCAAAGAGGTTTGCAACCTGATGTGGTGATGTTTAATACAATGATAAATGGACTTTGCAAGGAAGGGGAGATTGATGAAGCTAATGGGTTATTTGAATTGATGAATCAAGGACGCTTGCAGCCTGATGTGGTGACTTTTACTACAATGATAAATGGGCTTTGCAAGGAGGGGAAGATGGAGGAAGCAAATGCATACTTGAAATTGATGATCCAAAGAGGTTGGAATCCTAATGTGGTGACTTTTACTGCAATGATAAGGAGGCTTTGCAAGGAGGGGAAAATGGAGGAAGCTAATGGGTTGTTGGAATTGATGAGTCAAAGAGGTTTGGAGCCTAATGTGGTGTCTTTTACTGCCATGATAAATAGGCTTTGCAAGGAGGGCAAGATGAGGGAAGCTAATGGGTTGTTGGAATTGATGAGTCAAAGAGGTTTGCAGCCTATGGTTTGATCTTCTAGTCTTGACCTTTATAAGGACCCATAGGCTGATTTGGTATCTTTATATGTTGCATCATTCGATCATTTGTCTTGACATATACCCCTTTATATTATTATTAAGGGTTTTTTTTTTTTTTTGGCTTATTTCAATTTGTTGTTGCTCACCTGAATTCTCACTCTAATTGTTTTAATTTTTCTTTTTGCAATGAGTTCTGGATATGCTGAGAATATATACCATGAGGCAAAGATGGCACTTGATAATTTTTGCAAATATCTGCCACTTGGTGTCTATCCATGAAGGAAAATTTTAAGATAGCCATTGAGGAAGTAGACTTTTTTTTCCTTTTTTTGAATGCTGTTTTACCAAAGTTCTCTCAAAGCATGAAGCTAGAAGTCCAACATCCAATGATTATTTTTGCCTTTATGGAAGTTGTCCAACTTTTTGTCTACTCAAATACTATTGTATCATTTTTCTTCCACAGTGCATGGCTTGACAAGTTAGATATATCTGTGGCATACTCTTTTACTTAAGTTCTATAGTGGTGAATGTATACTTCCATAGGTATGATTTTCCTTTCCCAAATGAAGTTGTATTTTAGTTTTTCATTATCAAGAATGTAAATTTGCACATATCATGTATTTCAGGGATTCATTCCTCACTTTGTATGATAAGGTAGTATAGGAATCTCATCGCGTCTTGTTTTACATCAGGCGAATTCTTCTTTCTTGTATGACTGTCAATATCTTGGAATATGGTAGAATTTTTTATATAATTTTAGAACTACTATCGTTTTAATCCTTTTCCTATTTTTCAAAGTCGATTGTTGATTTATGTTCCAAGCATTCAGAGCCTGTTTAAGATTTCTGATGCCATAAAATTTATAGGATTCTGCAATGAAGATATCTGAAGTAGTATGGTAGGATAATTTGATAATTACATGCCAAAGATCTCAAGGAATTGAAATTATCTTGATCCAACCAAAGGTAAATGTGTTTTGATAAGTTTAACATTGACCAAGGGTTATCAAGAATATCCATCAATCAAAAGAAAGCAACATTAGAACTAATTACTATTCCAAGAGTTGATTTCTAAAGATTTGATCTCAATTTCACTGAAGCTTTGTTATATGATTCCGGTGTGAAGCATCTAAGCATGGTGTTTTAGTTGATGAAAGGGCAGAGGCTAAGAGATATATATTGAAGAGAAACAGCATTTTAGGTTGAAGTGAGTACTGAGTACAATTTGGAAAATCTTTTAGTTCAACCAGGCTGCAAATTTTTGGTTGAAATTGGTATGTTTGGTGTGGAAGAAGCATCTGAGCAGGGTGTTTTAGTTTATGAAAGAACGGTTGCTGTGAAGAGACTAGGAGATATATTCTGAGGAAAAGAAACATTAAGAAACATTTTAGGCTGAAGTGAGTACAATTTGGAAACTCTTTTACATGAACTAGTCTGTTGTGGTGGAAGATAGAAACATGAGACTGGCAATGGATTCAATAGTCAAGGCTCTTTCAGAATCAGAAGCTAAACTGAAATCAATTGTGTGGAAAATTAGTACCTGCAATATTTGAGCTATAAATTTATTTTCTGTTTTTGGTTTGCTTTTGTTTGAAGGATTACCAGGATGAGCAGTTTGATCATATAAAAGATTAATCACAGTTACTTTGTGCTTTGTTAATCATAGTTAAGAGTTCCTAAACCTTATGGATTTGCTTTTAAGCTTTACATGAAAATCCTTTACTCGAAAGACGTTTACTTAGTTAAGATGATCCAAGGTTTATAAACTAGTTCGAACACTCGGTTGCCAATAATGCAAGGTATGTCAATTTAAGGAGCTACATATTTCATTGCAAAATTACATGAACAAAAAAAAGAAAAAGGAACAACAAAATAGTTTTTATTGTTCTTCATTATATCATAATCATATGATCTATCCAAAAGGCTACAGAAATAGCTATCCATGTCAAGTACAATACACCCTCTAAATAATTTCAGAAAAAATGTAATCCCCAAAGCTTTAAAAACAACAAAATCAACCCTAGAAAAGTAGAAAGTTGAAAGTACAAACGTATCATAAGAGTAATTTCTCTTGTTTCTGAATCTGATGGGGTTTACTTTAACCATCAAATCCATAAGTCTCCACAAATAACTATCCATGGATAACTAAAAGACTCTCACACTTATCTCAAAATACACAAGTGGGTTTATACTGTAGAAAGAAACAAACTAATTACATCACAATTGTAATATCCCACTTGAGGTACGTACTTAAGATTTGCTGTATTAGTTAAAAGTTTACTGTTTCAGTTTCAATTGAGTTTGTTTGTAGTCATGGTTAGTTGGTATGTTGAGTTGATTGAATGGTTACCTTGAAATGGGTTGAATTTTGGTGAAGTTTGGAAATCCAATCTTCGCCGGGGTGAAGAAGAAGCTTCGCCGCGGCGAGGGAGGAGCTGCACCCCCCGGGTAGATTCTGGCCTGTTTCGCCGGGGCGACGGAAAGTTCTTCGCGCGGCGACGAGCCTAATACAAAGTTTCTTGAGTTTTCTAGAGAATTCTTCTTTTGGGGCACAATGACCATTCTACCCCTAATTAGTAGGAAAAGTGGGGAGTAAAATGAAAGGAAATTTAGTAGAGATTGTGTTTGGATTGGGGTGTATTTGTAAAGAACCAAAGGATATAGATGGAATTTCCAAGGAAGAGCAAGGGCAAAATGGGAAAGGATGCTTATAATAAGAACTAAAAAAGGGTTAAGTGTAGAGAAACCCTTTATTTCTTCATTCCACAGCCTCTTCCGTTTGCCTAAGCTCTCTCAATTTCTCCATCCAATCTTCCAAGATTTCTAAGGGTTTTAAGAGGGTTTTTGAGTAGAGATTTCATCTAAAGCATCCTAAGGTAAGGATTCATGCTTTAGATGTGAATTTTCTTATAATTATAGTGAAGTCTTATTTGGTTGCTATTGTTCTTGTTGTGGTTTTGAGTTGTAGAGAGGAGACAAGATAACAAAGGGAAGGAAAAGTGCTAAAAAGTCATCTTTGACAAGGTAAGTAAATCCAACCAACTTGAGTTTTGAATAAGCTTTTGAGTGGAGATGTATGCATGATCAGTATGTAGTATGATTGATGAGAAAATTGAGGTGAGATGAGTAGCTATTTTGTAGTTGTTGGATAGATTCCATGTATGAGAAGTGTTTTAATGTGTATTGAGAAATGAAATTTGAGATGAAGTTGAGAGATGTTGTGTAAACAGATTTTGAAGTGCTTTTCTTGACAGGGATTATGAGTATTTGAGGGAGTTTTTCCCCAATTTGGATGGCTAGAGAATGAAGTATAGTATTAATTTGAGTAGAGTGTTTATATGCACATGAGTTGCTTGATGAAATGCCTAGGAGAAATCTGCCCTGTCACTGCCGTAACTTTCTAAGTAATTTTTGGGTATCTTACGGACTGAACTGGGCTGAGACCAAAACATCAAAGTTTTAGCCCTGTTTCTAAGCTTTAAAACGAGACCAAAACCGTAGTAATCCGAGGTGTATAACGCAAGTTATGGCCGTTTTAGTGGGACCTGTGCAGAATGATGGTTTTGAGGAAATCTTGTAGTTGGCATTTCATTAGTGCATTAGGGAGCATGAGCTAGCTCTACACTTTTGTTTATACATTTGAGAAGTAGCTTGATATTTAGTAAAGAATTTGAGTATAAGCTACTTTAAGAGTTAAGAGAAAGAGAATAGAGTAGGTTATGCGATGGGGAACCCGTGAGTAATGGGTAGAGTATTCCCGCATGTACGCCGCATTGAGAGAGCGGCACGAGTATCAGAGTGAGAAGTGGTGTAGCCTGTGAGTGTGCATGCGGATGAGGGCTATACCCGAGTACCCGAGAGAGAGATTATACACTCACATGGCCAAGGGTTCCGAATCCATGCATAACTGAGTCCGATCGGCTAGAATGAGTAGAGGTCACGTAGAGTGGGAGCGAGTCCCGGCCGTGCCCCCGGTAAGATGGGGCTGTGACTTACTAAAGAGAGTTACTAGAAAAGAGTTTTAAGAGAAAGAGAAACAAAGAGAGAGAAGTACCAAAGAGAAATTGAATGAGAAGTTGTAAGGAAAGAATTAGAGAAAGAGTTACGGGGATAGATGAGTAGAGGATTTACTTACTAAGCATTGTTTTAGTGCTCACCCCGTTGTTTTCCTATGTTTTGCAGGATCCAGGTGAGGATGCAGTCGGATGGATGTCGACACGCGAGGGGAAGCGGTTACACTGTCCACCATGTTTTAATAGTTTTGTACACATTATAAGTTTGTGTAAAAATGTATATGTTTGTAAAGAATATATGTACATATTTAATAAAAAGAAAATTTTGGGCCCAATTTCATTATATTATTTTATATGTATTTTATTATGAGAATTTGAGTAGTAGTGGCTATTACAACAATCATATGATATTATGGATATGTAAATACATAAACACTCTATAGTTATGAAAAAATCAATAAATCCCCTAAAGTTTAAAACTAACACAAAATGAACCTAGAGCACAAATATTTTACCCACCATCGGAGCCACTGATTTTGCTTAAAACAACTGGATTAAGTCATCGATTGAGACATGAGCAAATAACATAAAGAAATGGCAAAGTGGTCTCATCACATTAAAGAGAGAAATGAGAGAGGGACTGAAAGGCTCAAATTTTATTATAATTTTGCTTCTTTTAACATACCAACATTGCATGGATAATTACATGTACCCTACAGGTTTCACATAAATACATTTCATCTCACGCTCATTTCCCATGAGATTGTATTATTTAAACCACAAAAGGCTTAGCCAGTCTGAACCCTAGATAATCCACAAATGTCGCTTTTTAAATGGCGTTCAAAACCTTTCTTCGTCGTTGTTCTTCTTCTTCTGAAACCAAAATCTCATCTTTGTTCAAAAATAAAGTGACTACAACTATACCACCAGATTCAGTACATAACGTTGAAGAGGTAGTAAGGCTTGATAAGTTCATTCAAAAGGATTGTAAACAAGGTAATATCACTCTTGATGAAGCACGCTATTTCTTTTTTTTAATGATTGATATGCAACCCAAACCATCGATTTCATCATTCAACCGATTGTTTGGAGCTCTTACTAAGAAGAAGTTTTATGAAGACGTTATTTTGCTTTACAAGCGAGTGGATTCAATAGGGTTGATGCCAGATCTTTCTACATTAAATGTTTTGATTAATTGTTTTTGTAGCGTGGGTCGAGTTTGTGATGGTTTTGTTGTTTTCGAGAGGATTTTGAAGCGGGGTTTTAGCCTAGATGTTGTGACTTTGACTTCTTTGATTAAAGGTTTTTGTTTGGAGAATAGGGGAACGAAAGCTAATGAGTTGTTCGAATTGATGAGTCAAAGAGGTTTGCAGCCTAATTTGGTGACTTTTAAGACATTGATAAATGGGCTGTGCAAGGTGAAGAAGACGGAGGCTGTTAATGGGTTTTTGGAATTGATGAGTAAAACAGGTTTGTAGCCTGATGTGGTGACATTTACTACAATGATAAGTGGGCTTTTGCCAAGAGGGGAAGATGGAGGAAGCTAATGGGTTGATGGAATTGATGAGTCAAAGAGGTTTGCAGCTTGATGTGGTGACATTTAATTCAATGATTAAGGGGCTTTGCAAAGAGGGGAAGATGGAGGAAGCTAATCGATTGATGGAATTGATGAGTTAAAGAGGTTTGCAGCCTAATGTGGTGTCGTTTAATACAATGATAAATGGGCTTTGCAGGGAGGGGAAGATGGAGGAAGCTAATAGGTTGCTGGAATTGATGATTCAAAGAGGTTTGTAGCCTAATGTGGTGACTTTTAGTTCAATGATAGATAGGCTTTGCAAGGAGGGGAAGATAGAGGAAGCTAATGGGTTGATGGAATTGATGAGTGAAAGAGGTTTGCAGCCTGATGTGGTGACGTTTAATTCAATGATTAATGGGCTTTCCAAGGAGGGGAAGATGGAGGAAGCTAATGGGTTGATGGAATTAATGAGTCAAAGAGGTTTGCAGCCTAATGTGGTGACTTTTAATAATGATAAACAGGCTTTGCGAGGTGGGGAAGATGGAGGAAGCTAATAGGTAGATGGAATTGATGAGTGAAAGAGGTTTGCAGCCTGATGTGGTGACGTTTAATTCAATGATTAATGGGCTTTGCAAAGAGGGGAAGATGGAGGAAGCTAATGGGTTGATGGAATTGATGAGTCAAAGAGGTTTGTAGCCTGATGTGGTGACGTTTAATTCAATGATTAATGGGCTTTGCAAAGAGGGGAAGATGGAGGAAGCTAATGGGTTGATGGAATTGATGAGTCAAGGAGGTTTGTAGCCTAATGTGGTGACTTTTAATAATGATAAATGGGCTTTGCAAGATGTGGAAGATGGAGGAAGCTAATAGGTTGTTTGAATTGATGAATCAAAGAGGTTTGCAACCTAAGGTGGTGACGTTCACTATAATGATAAGTGGGCTTTGCGAGGTGGGGAAGATGGAAGAGGCTAATGGTTTGATGGAATTGATGAGTGAAAAAGGTTTGCAGCCTGATGTGGTGATGTTTAATTCAATGATTAATGGGCTTTGCAAAGAGGGGAAGATTGTAATAGTCGCTTTCTACTCAAATACTCATAAGGAAAATACATATAAGATAATATAAAGAAATTGGGCCCAAAATTTTTCTTTGTATTAAATATATATATATATTCTTTACAAACATATACATTTTTACACAAACTTATAATGTATACAAAAGATATTAAAACATGGTGGACAGTGTAACCACTTCCTCTCGCGTGTCGACGTCCATCCGACTGCGTCCTCACCTGGATCCTGCAAAACATAGGAAAACAACGGGGTGAGCACTAAAATAATGCTCAGTAAGTAAATCCTCTACTCATCTATCCCCATAACTCTCTGTCTAATTCTTTCCTTACTACTTCTCATTCAACTTCTCTTTGGTACTTCTCTCTCTATTTCTCTTTCTCTTTCTTAGAACTCTTTTCTATTACCTCTCTTTAGTAAGTCACGACCCCATCTTACCGGGGGCACGGCCGGGACTCGCTCCCACTCTGCGTGACCTTTACTCATTCTAGCCGATCGGACTCAGTTATGCATGGATTCGGAACCCTTGGCCATGTGAGTGTATAATCTCTCTCTCGGGTACTCGAGTATAGCCCTCATCCGCATGCACTCTCACGGGCTACACCACTTCTCTATCTCATACTCATGCCGCTCTCTCAATGCGGCGTACATGTGGGAATACTCTACCCATAACTCACGGGTTCCCCATCGCACAACCTACTCTATTCTCTCTTTTTCTTAGCTCTTAAAATAGCTTATACTCAAAATTCTCCACTATGTCTCAAGCTGCTACTTAAGTGCATAAAAATACATGTGGGTAGCTCATACTCACTAATGCACCTATGGAATGCCAAATACAAGATTTCCTCAAAGCAGTCATTCCGCACAGGCCACACTAAAAAGGCCATAACTTGCGTTATACACCTCGGATTGCTACGGTTTTGGTCTCGTTTTAAAGCTTAGAAACAGGGATATAACTTCTATGTTTTGGTCTCAGCCCATTTCAATCCGTAAGATGTCAAAAAATTACTTAGAAAGTCACGGCTGTGACAGGGCAGATTCACCTAGGCATTTCTTCAAACAACTCATGTGTATACCCAAGCTCTACTTATCTATAACTCTACTCTACTCTTTAATCATCTAAAATGGGAGGAAAACTCCCTCATACAATCATAGTTCCTGCCAAAGAAAATACTCCCAAAATAATCATACACAACTCTTCCAACTTCAACTCAATTTCCATTCCTCATCACACATCCAAAGCACTTCTCATATTCAACTCAACTCAATTCTCAACAACATAACATACTTATACAAGTATACATCTCTACTCAATCTCTAATTCTCTACTCAAAAGCTTATTCAAAACTCAACTTGGTTGGATTTACTTACCTTGTGAAAAGGTGACTTCTTTAGCACTTTTCCTTTCCTTTGTTGTCTTGTCTCTTCTCTACAACTCAAAACAACAACAAGAACAATAACAACCAAATAAGACTTCACTACAACTATAAGAAAACTCACATCTAAAGCATGAATCCTTACCTTAGGATGCTTTAGATGTAATCTCTACTCAAAATTATTCAAAAGCTCCCTTAAATCCCTTAGAAATCTTGGAAGATTGGATGAAGAAATTGAGAGAAATTAGACAAATGGAAGAGCCGGTAGAATGGATGGACTAAAGGGTTTCTCTACACTTAACTCTTTTTAGCTCATAAAATATCCATCATTTCCCATTTTGCCCTTGCTCTTCCTTAGAAATTCCATCTATATCCTTTGATTATTTTCAACTACACCCCCATCCAAACCAAATCTCTACTAAATTTCCTTACATTTTACTCCACACTTTTCCTACTAATTAGGGGTAGAATGGTCATTATGCCCCAAAAGAAGAATTCTCTAGAAAACTCAAGAAACTTTGTATTAGGCTCGTCGCCGCAGCAAAGCACTTTCCGTCGCCTCGGCGAAACAGGCAGAACCTACCCGTGGGTGCAACTCCTCCTCTTCACCGCGACGAAGCTTCTTCTTCGCCTCGGCGAAGATTGGATTTCCAAACTTCACCAAAATTCAATCAATTCAAGGCAACCATTCAACCAACTCAACATGGCAACAAACAAATTCAATTGAAACTGAAACAGTAAACTTTTAACTAATACAGCAAATCTTAAGTACGTACCTCAAGTGGGATATTACAAAGATGGAGGAAGCTAATGGGTTGATGGAATTGATGAGTCAAAGAAGTTTGCAGCCTGATGTGGTGACATTTAATTCAATGATCAATGGGCTTTGCAAAGAGGGGAAGATGGAGGAAGCTAATGGGTTGATGGAATTGATGAGTCAAAAAGGGTTTTAGCCTAATGTGGTGACTTTTAATACAATGATAAATGGGCTTTGCAAGATGGGGAAGATGGAGGAAGCTAATGGGTGTTTTGAATTGATGAATCAAAGAGGTTTGCAGCCTAATGTGGTGACGTTCACTATAATGATAAGTGGGCTTTCTGAGGTGGGAAAGATGGAGGAAGCTAATTGGTTGTTGGAATTGATGAGTCAAAGAGGTTTATCAAGAATATCCATCAATCAAAAGAAAAATGCAACACTAGAACTAATTACTGATTATTGTTCCAAGAGTTGATTTCTAAGGATTTGATCTCAATTTTACTAAAGCTTTGCTTATACAATTTCCAGTGTGCAGCATCTAAGCAGGGTGTTTTAGTTGCTGAAATGACGGTCGTTGTGACGACTAGGAGATACATATTGAGGAGATGAAGCATTTTAGGTTGAAGTGAGTACAATTTGCAAACTCTTTCACATGACCCAGGCTGCAAAATTGTTGTTGAAATTTGCATGTCTTGTGTGGAAGAAGATAGAAACATGAGAGCAGTAATGGATTCAAAAGTCAAGGCTCTTTCAGAATGAGAAGCTGAAACTGAAGTCAACTGTGTGGAAAATTGATAGTTGTAATAGTTGAGGTATAAATTTGTTTTCTGTTTTTGGTATGTTTTTGTTTTAAGGATTTCCAAGATGAACATTTTGATTATATGAAGGATTAACTCATGGGATTTGCAAATGTATCATAGGAAGAGTGTAATGTTTATGCAATATATTTGTGTAAGGTTTAGAAAAATGATTTTGTGTTTTCTATTAGTTTGTGAGAGGACAATAGACCTTCCTAAATGAAGAAGAAGGTGTTTAAGGGTTGTTTTGTATTTGCATAAAATAGTTTATGTTAGTAATCAGAACCATCGAAGTCAGCTAAATTTGAGGATAAATTTCTTAATGTAAAAAAGTTTAATAAATTGTTAGCAGACCCTTAAACATTATATTATTACAAAGGTAGTAAATATTATATCCAAGTGCATAAAAAATTATTAAGAAGAAACTAAAAAGATCACAAGATACAACACAGTTTAGATTATGAAATGATGACTAATAGATTTGATATAACATTATGGCAAGATTCTTTCTCTTATTTTTCAGTCTCAATAATGAATAACACTGGCAAAGTTGAATTATCAAACATTTCAGATTGACATATGCTCAAATACAAAACCAGACTCAACTTAATTTGTCTATAAGTTACAATAAAGATGAAATGTTAGAGAGATTAGTATCTTCAGAAAACTCATCTAAAAGTTGGAGAAGATTCAAGTATTATCTCTAAATAATTTAAGCTAAATATAATCCCCGTAGTTTTAAAAATAACAAAATCCACCCTAGAAAGTTGAAAGTACAAACATATCGTAAGAGTAATTTCTCTTGTTTCTGAAACTGATGAGGTTTATTTAACGATCCATAACCACCATCAAATCATATGATTAAAATCCAAAAGACTCCACAACTAAGAAATCCCTCAAATTATCTCAAAAACCAATAAAACCCTTAAAAGTTAAAAAATAACACAAACCACCCCAAAAAGTACAAATATTTCACATTTCATTCAGCTAACACCAAGGCGAAGGAATTCAATTAAATAATAGGTTCAACACACACAAGTGGGTTTATGCAGTAGAAAGAAGCAAACTAGTTATATCACAATCATATGATCTTAACCCAAAAGGTAAATAAATAAACACTCTATAGTTATCCAAAAATCAATAAAACCCCTAAAGTTTAAAAACTATCATAAAATACACCTAGAGTACAAATGTTTTAGAGGTCCATTCTAAACATTTCACCCATCACCAAAGCCACTGAGTTTACTTAAACAACTGGATCAAGTCACACACAAGTGGGTTTATGTTAATACAGCAAAAGAAACTTGAAAAGAAAATAGAAGAAAAATGTACCTTTAAGTTGTTAGAGGAGGTGTTGGGGCTGAGAGGAGGATTCATTGAGACTTTACTAATCCTTGAAATTTCATATCACTAATTAACAAATACTTAAAGAAAATCATTAAAATGTTACCAAATACAACAGTACTTATATGCAAATTATACCTGAATTGGAGCCTATTGTATATATATTCCTGCAAATTACGTAATAATTAGTTTACAATCAGGCAGATCAAATAATTAATTACTGAAAAAGTTAATTCTCAACTCTATGTGGAGGCTGAGAAACTTGAGAAAAAAAAAATATGTATTTTCAGTACATATATATTCCTTGAGCTGTATTCCTCAAATTTCTCAACGACAAAAACATATTTCGCAAAACTAAAACCACATATCTTTCAACCACCATATCAACATTGCTTAAAAAACGGAAGGAAAAATAACATAAAACTCCAAGTTCCATTTTTCTTTCCTTGGTAGTCGATTTTCTCTGAGATCAAACAGAATCGAAAAAAACTAAAATGAATTATTCACTTTCAGCTTCATCAGTTTCTCTAGGGAATGTAATCTTCTATCCATTTTGCATACCCTTCTCAACTACTGATTCCAATTCCTTCTTCTCTTGAACAACCTTCTCATCCTTACACGTTGTGCAGTGATCCTTGTCGCTAATAGTTTCTCCAGCCCAATTGATCCATCCTTCTTCACTAAACTCTTCCTAGGTTCCAGTACCCGCAAATAAAGCAATCACACATAAATTAACAAATCATAAAGACAATGCCTGGTTGAATAAAGCTACTATTTTTATATTATAACTGACCTTGTAAGGGTACCAAGTCCCCACCAGTGGTCTCAAAATTGATAAATCTATGCCTTTACAAAAATTAAAGACAACCCATCAAAGACCAAATGTGAAATCAATAGTAGAAATTAAAAATAAACCCATTAGGAACATACAAACCATTATACAAAAAAAACTAAACACAACCATAAAAAGTAAACAACTTCTTGGCATGATTCCAGCACAAGGTGAATGTGAAGGGACTAATGTGTGCTATTATTACGAATAAAAAACAATTTCATATGAACAAAGTTTTTTTGAGACCTTTGGAATGCCACTATTTAATTGTTATTAATATTTAGGTGAATGTGAAGGGACTAACATGAATCTATATATCTTTTATTTAGACATTTGGATGCCAAATATGTGCTATTAATACTAATAAATAGCAATTTACATATAAACAAAGTTTTCTTGAGACTTTTGGGATACCATTATTTAATTTTTATTAATATTTAGGTGAATGTGAAGGGACTAACATGAATTTTCCTACATAGCAATCATATATTAATAGAGCTCCTAAGATCCTATGTGGCATCCTATGTGGATTCCAAATAGCGATCAATAGAGAGGGTGAGCTTTAGGATTATATAGATATATAGACTGTAGAAATTGATAATTAAATTTTACTTAATGGGAATTATTATTTGATTTGATCGTTCAGAAAATAATTGGTCATTAGTAAGTTATAAATTAATCCCATTCACGTGGGATGAACATGGCATTTGTGGGTTCAGAATTTATATCCATATCAGTATTGATTTTTTTTCTAATGATTGGAGCGTTTCGACAATTTGTGCATATCTCAACTATTGTTTATGTATTTTGAAAATTATCGATCGAATAAGAGTTTTAGTAGCCACCAGTATTAACAACCTTAGAGACTTGAACTCGAGAGACAAAACTATCGGCCAAATAAGGTAGTAATTTATGTGTTGCTAATAGGGGTGACCACTGAGAGGATTTATCTTATTGTCAACTTCAGGGGCCCAAGTGATTAGTTGAGATGTGCGCAAGCTGGGCCTGACACTCCAATCACCAAAAAAAAAAAAAAAAAAACAACAACAAATAAATTTATTTGTCAGTTCTCTCTTTACTTTTGTCATGGATCACAATTCATATCACATGGCCTAATTTTAGGTTGCCGGGTATTACATGGTTTGTCCATTTTTGAGCAAATTTCTGATTTTGGCTTGACTTGTTGGGGGATAAGTTGATGGGATATATAATAAAAATCATAAACTTTGTTGAAAATTGATTAAAAAACATTGTTTCAGCATTCAAGTTGTCTGCGTTGTACCTATGCAAGCATGTTGATAATGGACAAATATGCATAATTTTAAATATTATGTGTATCAACTAAAAACAAAATAAGTGTGTAAAATGTAAATTTAGTTACAAATAACCCACTCTTTTGTTTAGTTTTAAAAATTTGGTGTTAGAATTTAGAAATAAGGCTTGTTTGCACCGTACCTATGTAAGCATGTTGATAATGGACATATGTAGAATTTTAAATATTATGTCTACAAACTTAAAGCAAAATAAGTGTGTGAAATGTAAATTTAGTTACAAATGACTGTTCCTTATTTATGAATGACCATTCATTTAGTTTGTTCCTTCATAAGGAACGGCTATTCCTTCCATGAGGAACGACCATTCCTTCATAAAGAACAGTTGTTACTTATGAAGAAACAACCGTTTCTTTGGTCTAGTTAAAGTTATTTTGACGTAACAATGCTAACTCAGTTGCCACCTAATTGGGTTGTAAGAAAAGTTTGTGAGAAAAAAGTTATTGGCGTAGCATTACTCTACCTTATAATGGTTGTATAAACAATCGACTAATCAAAAGATGTCACGTCAAAGCTTGGGTGCTAGTTTACAACTTTATGAATCAGACTGTCATAGATATATAGGGGTAAACCAGAAGAAGAAAAAAAACTTTGTAATTTCAATTGTACATACAGCAAACCAATCGAAAGAAAACAAAATTTATTCATAATTGATTGTACATACAATCATCAATAAATTTTATTTAACTTTTTTCTTGATAGACAGTTTATACAACCGAAGAAACCAAATATATAATTAATAAATAATAAAAATTGAAAACTAAAAACAAATATTGTATGTTGAAAACATGAGCAAATAGCATAAAGAAAATGAGTAATGCTACAGTTACCGAAGGGAGCGCACCGAATGACGTGACAAAATCTTAACCGTTGATTCATTATAAGTTAATATTAATCAATGGTCAGTATTTTGCCACGTCATTCGATGCATGAATTCGGTGTATAACTTTCGATAACTCTATCATTTTCCTAAAGAAAAGGGAGAAAATGGCAATGTTTAATATAATATAGCAAATATGGTTTAAAAATAAGATGAAGAGTAAAGATGAACACGTGTCATTAGATTAAAGATACAATGAGAGGGAGTGATAGGTTTCAGATAAATACTTGCAAACTTTCATTTCCAGTGAGATTTTATTATTTAAATGTAAATCCACAAAAGACTAAGGCAGTTTGAACCCTTGATAATCCACAAACGCCGCTACTCAAATGGCCTCCAAAACCTTTCTTTGTCGTTGTTATTCTTCTTCTGAAAGGGTTAATGAAACCAAAATCTCATCTTTATTGACAAATTCATGAAAAGTGACTACAACTATACCAAAAGATTCAGTACATAACGTTGAAGGGGTAGCGAGGCTTGATAAATTCCTTCAAAAAGATTGTAAAGAAGGTATTATCACTCTTGATGAAGCACGTTATTTCTTTTGTTTAATGACTCATATGCAACCCAAACCATCGATTTCTTCATTCAACCAGTTGTTTGGAGCTCTTGCTAAGAAAAAGTTTTATAAAGACATTATTTTGTTGTACAAGAGAGCGGGTTCAATTGGGTTGTTACCGGATTTGATTACTTTGAATATTTTAATTAATTGTTTTTGTAATGTGGGTAAAGTATGTGATGGTTTTTATATTTTTGGGAGGATTTTGAGGTGGGGTTTTAACCCAAATGTTGTGACCTTTGACTTCTTTGATTAAAGGATTGTGTTTGGAGAATAAGAGTTCGGAGGCTACGAGGTTGTACAAGAAAATGGCTATGTTTGGGGTTATGCCTAACGTGATTATGTATGTGACTTTGATTAACGAGTTGTGTCAGACAGGGAAGGTAGAGGAAGCTAATGGGTTGATGGGATTGATGATTCAAAGAGGTTTGCAGGCTAATGTGGTGACATTTAATACAATGATAAATGGGCTTTGTAGGGAGGGGAAGATGGAGGAAGCTTATAGGTTGTTCGAATTGATGAATCAAAGAGGTTTACAGCCTGATTTGGTGACTTTTAATACAATGATAAATGGGCTTTCCAAGAAGGGGAAGATGGAGGAAGCCTATGGGTTGTTGGAATTGATGAGTCAAAGAGGTTTGCAGCCTGATGTGGGGACATTTAATATAATGATAAGTGGGTTTCACAAGGACGGGAAGATGGCGGAAGCTAATGGGTTGTTGGAATTGATGAGTCAAAGAGGTTTGCAGCCTATAATCTGATCTTCTAGTCTTGACCTTATAAGTACCCATAGGCTGATTTTGTATCTTTATATGTTGCAACCTTCGATCATAAGTCTTGACATATATAACCGTTTATATTATTTTTTAAGTTTTTGCTTATTTCAATTTGATATTGCTCACCTGAATTCTGACTCCTCTAATTATTTTGACTCTTATTTTTGCAACGAGTTCTGAATATTCTGAGAGTATAATGCCATGAAGGAAAGATAGCACTTGATCGTTTTTTCAAATATCTACCGCTAGGTGTTTAACTGTGAAGGAAAATTTTAAGATATCCATTTAGTAAATAGACATTTTTTATTTGTTTAAATGCTCGTTTACCAAAGTTCTCTAAAAGCATGAAGCTAGAACTCCAAAATCCAATGGTTATTTTTGCTTTTATGGAACTTGTCCAACCTTGTGTTTGCTCAAATACTATTTTATTATCATGACTTGGTTCTTCTTTCTCTATTTTTTTAAGTATACTACTTCTCCTAACCGTATTAAATAGAACTTCTTCATGTAAAACCTGCTTGATTTAGATTGGGAGAATCCTATAGTTTTATGAAAGCATGTGCTATGGTTCGAATCTGTAGTCAATCCTATTTATAGGAGCAGTTGACAATTGAATCCAATTTTTCCTATTAATTTTGTATCCATAATAGTGTGAAAGGAAGGCTAGTCTCTGAGTTGTTTAAGAATAGAGGCGCTGAGTTCATTATTTCACTAATTGCTGATGGGGGACCTGGGCTTCATTGACTTCATTGCTCATTTGCTTGAAGTGAATATTAGGACATGCCTTTCTGCATCTGAGGCTCTGAAGCACCCATGGCAATCATAGCCTTAAAAGTTTCAACCCATACCAGCTCACACAATCTGTATTCGCCCAAATTAAATTCATGTTGTTGGTGACATATGAACTATGATTTTCCTTTCTCATACATAGATGTATTTCAGTTTTCAAGAATGTAAATTTTCACGTATCATGTATTTCAAGGATTCATTCCTCGCTTTGTTTTATAAGGTAGTATCAGAATCTCATTACAGTGTTGTTGTACATCAGGAGAATTCTTCTTTCTTGTTTGAGGAAATATACTTTCAGTATCTTTGACTACATTAGAATTTTTTATATAATTTTGGAACTTCTATCTTTTTAATCTTTTTCCCATTTCTCATAGTCCATTACTGGTTTATGTTCTAATCAATTACTAAACACTATTCCAAGAGTAGATTTATAATGATATGATCTCAATTTCACTAAAGCTTTGCTTATATGATTCTAGTGTGAAGCAGATAAGCAGGGTGTTTTAGTTGATGAAAGAGCAGGGTGTTTTAGTTGATGAAAAGGCAGTCGCTATGCATAGTCTAGGAGATATATATTGAAGAGAAGAAGCATTTTAGACTGAAGTGAGTACAATTTTCAAACTCTTTTACATGAAATAAGCTACAACATTTTTGTTGAAATTTTCTCTATGTGGGGGTTTGACGATAGTGTTGACAAGCTACATGTGTGGCCGTGTAGCATTGTTTGATTGGTTAGGGGAACTGTATTGGTGGCTTGTTGTTAGCAAGCTGGATAACTTAATCTTCAAAGAATCAATCAAAGCTTCCATATATTTGCAGTCTAAGAGCCAGAGGGCACTCATCACTACATATATAGTTAATTAACTTAATTTACTCAAACAGCTCGTCTGCACGAATAGCTTTGTATTTGTACTGGGCCTGTTCTCTGTTGTTTTACGTGGTTTCCAAGTTTAAATGTGGGCAATGGGGGGTCATGCATTATTGCAAATCTACTACTGGTACTACTACATTCAATGTAGATTATGTCAAGACTATACGGCTGAATGTGTATCTTTGCTGTACGATCGTTAATCACCCCCACGTATTAGCTTCAATAAGCCCAAAGATAAGGCCCACCAATCCCCCATCTTTTAAGAATTATATTGATCTTTGAGGAATTCAATTTATGGGGTTAATTTGGTGACATATCATTTCATCTTTATTTCAATTCGGCTGAGACTTATTGGTCAACGATGGCCAAGATATGACCGTCGTCAACTGCTAGATCTTTGGCTATAGATTTAATCGAAAACGACAAAATCAGTGCAAGATCCACCAAATTCAGTTGGTCATACGCCATTCCGACAACTTCCGACCATCGTTCGGCAGTGGCGCTAGTTGCCAACAATCAGTTGGGTGAGTGGGGGTGTTTCTGTTAATTTATAAACTTTTATTGTAGAGGTGTTTAGCTAAATTAACAAATATAATCATAATCATATCTTATTTAACTAAATTATATCCTATCCTACTTAGAATAGAATAGAATAATATTAAAAAAAATGTAACAAACTATTTTGTGTGATGTACGTTCATTCAACTAATTATTGAGAGTCTATATGTCACATGTGTTAATGTTGACGTTTTCGATTGGATGGATAAACGTTGCAAAAATGTATATATATTTTCAAGGTGTCATGTTACGTATGCTCAAACTTATTGTTAGTTTGACATATAAATATAGTTGTGTTTGTGTAACGACTCCGTTCTAATAAAATATGCATAGTAAAAGTACATGTAAAATAACATAAAAAGTTGGGCCCAAAAATTTTCTTTTATTAAACATATGTATTCTTTATACAACTATATACAAGATTTGTTTCATATGCAAAACTATCAAAATAGGGTGGACAGTGTAGCCATTTCTCTTCGTGTGCCGATGTCCATCCGACTATGTCCTCATCTAGAACCTGCAAAAACATAGGGAACAACGGGATGAGCACAAAACAATGCTCAGCAAGTAAACCCTCTACTCAAATATCCTCGAAACTCTCTCTCTAATTCTTTCCCTACCATTTTTATTGACTCTTTCTCTTATACAACTCTCTGTTTTCTCTTTCTCATAACTCTTTTCTACTAACTCTCTTTCTAGTAAGTCACGGCCCCATCTGACCGGAGGCACGGCTAGGACTCGCTCCCACTCCCTGTGACTTCTACTCATTCTAGCCGATCGGACTTGGTTATGCATGGATTCGGAACCTTTGGCCATGTGAGTGCATAGAAACTCTCGGGTAAACTCGGGCATAGCCCTCATCTGCATGTGCTCTACGGGCTACACCACTTCTCTCTCTGATACTCATGCCGCTCTCTCTATGCGGCGTACATGCGGGAATACTCTACCCGTACTCACAGGTTCCCCATCGCGCAACCTACTTTATTCTCTTGTTTAGCACTACTCTAGCTTTTACTCTAAAGTGCTTATTCTCTCTTTCTCTTTACTCTTAGAGTAGTCTAAACTCAAAAGTCTCTACTTTTTCTCTACTCTCTTTTCTAGTGCATAAATAAAGCATAGTTAATGCACATAAATGACTCATACTTATTAATGCATTTATGAAAAGCAACTATGACATGTAGCAACAATCAAGGCTTTCTACTCTTACTTATGCTTCTCTTGAGCATTTCATTATACAACTCATGTGCATATAAAACTCTACTCTAACTCTAACTTTTCTCTTTTCTTTAATCATCCAAATGGGAGGAAACTCCCTCATAAACTCTAAATTTCCTGTCAAAAGAAAGACACTTCCATAAGCTTGCTCAAAACTTCTTCCAACTTCAATCAAACTCAACCCAACATCAAGCAAATAAAACACTTCTCATAACTCAATTTATGTGTATTACTCATTCATAACTACTAATCTCATTCATCTCATTTCAACAAACCTAATGAATACACACATATATATATATATAACTCTACTCAAAAGAGTTCTTAAATCTCAACTTAGGTTGAATTTACTTACCTTATGAGGAAATAGCTTCTTCAACACTTCTCCTTTCCTTGGGGAGCTTGCCTTTTCTCTACAACTTTAACCAACAACAACAACATGAGACTCTAATCAAAACATAATAAAACTCTCATCTAAAGCAAGAATCCTTACCTTAGGATGCTTTAGATTAAAACCCTACTAAAAGTTACTCAAAAAGCTCTTGGAAATCCTTGGAAGATTGAAGGAATTTGAGAGAAATTTGGAGAATGAAGGAGGCGGTGGAATGGAAAAATGAAAAGTTCTCAAAGACTAAACCCCCTTAAATATCTCCTAACAAACTCATTCTTCCCATTTTGCCCTTGCTCTTTCTTGAAAATTCCATCCGTATCCTTTGATTCCTTACAAACACACCCCCATACTAACATATTCTCCATGAAATTTCCTTACATTTTACTCCCCACTTTTCCTACTAATTAGGGGTAAAATGGTCAAATAGTACCCAAGGGAAAAAAATATCTAAAACTCAATAAACTTTTCAACCGGCACATCGCCGCAGCGAAGAAGCCTTCGGGCCGCGGAGAAACGTCAGCCACTTCCCTTCCCCGTGGCTTCAACACCTGTTCGTCGCGGCGAAGACTATCCTTCGCCCCGGCGAGCCCTGTATCAGCAAAAACCTTGTAATTTGACTCAATTCAAGGCAATTACTCAACATATCAACACAACCAAAGACCAACCAACCACTATTCATAAAAACCGACTCAAATAAGAGCGAAATGAGAAACATTAGCAACGTACCTCAAGTGGGGCGTTACAATTCTTCCCCCTTAAAAGAATTTCGTCCCCGAAATTCATACGAACAACTCTAGGAAGCGATTCTGCATGTCTTGTTCTACTTCCCATGTGGCCTCCTCTACCTTGTGATTTCTCCAAAGAACCTTCACTAGCGGCATGCTCTTGTTCCGAAGCTCTTTAATCCTTTTATCCAGAATCTGTACTGGCTGTTCTTCATACACAAGGTTCTCTGCTAGCTCAACATCCTCAACACTCAGGATATGGGAGGGATCACTTACATATTTCTGCAACATCGAGACATGAAAAACCTCATGTACCTTATCCATATTAGGGGGTAGTGCTAATCTGTAGGCAACCTTCCCTACTCATTGAAGAATCTCAAATGGACCAATGAATCTCGGCGCCAACTTCCCTTTGTTCCCGAAGCGCATCACTCGCTTATAAGGGGAAACTCTCAGAAATACTTTATCACCCACTTGAAATTCGACCTCTTTTCTCTTCAAGTCGGCATAGCTCTTTTGTTGATCTTGGGCTTGCTTCATCCTGTTTCTGATCAATCTCACATCTTCTATCAGTTTCTGAGTCACCTCTGGCCCAAGAGCGGTACTCAACTCATCCTTTTCACCTATCTCATCCCAATGGAGTGGAGACCTACATTGTCTACCATACAAAGCCTCGTAAGGCGCCATCTTAATTGTAGACTGATAACTATTATTATAGGCAAACTCCACCAAGGGTAACATTTCATGCCTAGATGCTCTATAATCCATACAGCAGGCTCTCAACATATCCTCAAGCACCTGATTCGTCCTCTCGGTTTGGCCATCCGTCTGAGGATGATAGGCAGTACTAAACGCCAATCTAGTACCCAAATTCCTCTGTAAACTCATCCAGGAGGCTGAGACAAATCTGGAATCTCTATCTGACACTATTGTCTTGGGCACACCATGTAACCTAACTATCTCCTTAATGTAGATCTGAGCCAACTGATCTGCCGAGGTGCTTTCCTTTACTGGAAGAAAATGGGCTGATTTGGTTAACCTATCCACAATCACCCATATAGCATTATACCCTCTCTGGACTCTAGGGAGACCGGTGATGAAATCCATCGAAATACTCTCCCATTTCCACTCTGGAATACTAAGTGGTTGAAGCAACCCTGACGGCCATTGGTGTTCTACTTTCACCCGTTGACAAGTCAAACATTTAGCTACGAACTCTACAATGTCTTTCTTCATACCTGTCCACCAATAGCTTTTCTTTACATCCTGATACATCTTAGTTGCTCTAGGATGAGCAGTGTATGGTGTGTCATGAGCCTCCATAAGAATTCTTTGTCTCAACTCATCGTTCGGAGGAATACACAATCGATTTCTAAAATAGAGAACACCATCTTTCACACAGAACTCTGATGTCTTGCCCTCAAGCACTTGCTGAACTATTTTCTGACAACACTCATCGGCCACTTGCTTTTCTTTCACTTCCCCTAGTAAAGTAGTCTGAATCTCTAACCTTGTAATCCTTCCCGAAATCACTTCGATTTGCTCTCTACATAACTCTTCTATCAACTCTTTTTGCTTAGTGAGTCGGGATAAATAGGCTTTTCTACTCAGGGCATCGGCTACTACATTGGCTTTCCTTGGTTGATACTTGATCTCGCATTCATAATCTTTAACTAGCTCTAACCATCTTCTCTGCCTCATATTCAACTCCTTCTGAGTAAAGAAATACTTTAAACTCTTATGATCAGTGTAGATGTTGCTCTTTGCACCATAGAGGTAATGCCTCCAAATCTTTAAAGCAAAGACCACGACTGCCAACTCTAAATCATGCGTAGGGTATCTCATTTCATACTCTTTTAATTGCCGAGAGGCATATGCTATCACCCTACCTAATTGCATTAACACCGCACCAAGTTCTCACAAAGAGGCATCTGTATAAATGTCATAATCTACACCCTCCTGTGGCAACACTAACACTGGAGCTGTTGTTAACCTCTTCTTCAATTCTTGGAAACATTCCTCACAAGCTTCTGACCATACGAATGGAGTCTTGTAAGGTAAGTACATCCAATGGAAACACCAAGCTGGGTGAATCCTTCAACAGAATATGCACGAATAACTGTCAAGCCTAAGAAACTTCTGACCTCCTTTACTGTCCTCGACCTCTACCACTCAAGGATTGCTTGCACTTTATTCGAATCTACGGAGATCCCTTCCTTCGATACAGTATGGCCCAAAAATATTACTTGATCGAGCCAAAACTCACATTTCAAAAACTTAGCATACAACTGTTTTTCTCTCAACAGTTGCAGCACTAGTCTTAAATGTTCCTCATGCTCTTCTCTTGACTTAGAGTAAACCAGGATATCATCTATGAAAACCACTATAAATTGATCCAAACAATCATGGAATACCCGGTTCATCAAGTCCATAAAAATTGTTGGGGCATTAGTCAAACCAAACGGCATCACTACAAACTCATAATGCCCATACCTTGAACGGAAAGCAGGCTTAGCTACATCTTGCTCAGCCACTCTTACCTGATGGTACCCTGACCTCAAATCAATCTTGGAGAATACTGCTGCCCCCTTCAACTGATCAAACAAATCATCTATTCGTGGTAGCAGGTACTTATTCTTCACTGTCACCTTATTCAGCTATCTGTAATCAATACACATCCGTAGTGATCCGTCTTTCTTCTTTACAAACAAAATTGGGGCTCCCCAGGGAGAATGACTTGGTCGGATAAAACCTTTATCCAAAAGCTCTTGGAGTTGCTTCTTTAATTCCTGAAGCTCTGCAGGGGCCATTTGGTAAGGGGCTTTAGATATTGGTACTGTCCTTGGTGCTAGTTCGATGCTAAATTCAACCTCTCTTTCCGGTGGTAAACCTGGTAAATCATCCGGAAACACATCTAAAAACTCTCGAACTATCGGCACCTTCTAAATCTCTGGTTGTGGAACAACACCACCCTGCACCACATGGGCAATATATCTAGAACACCCCTTTCTCAACATCTTTCTAGCCTTCACACTACTAATTAACATACTCAACTGATGGCCCTCTCCAAAACTAAATTTATCTCCACTATCGAGATTAAATCTCGCTTTCTTCTTTCGACAATCGATCTCCACTCCATACCTCCCTAGGAAATCCATGCCCAAAATCACATCAATGTCGGGCATATCAAAGACTATTAAATCGACTGCTAACTCTCGACCATGGATCACTATGGACTCTCCTAACAACAGCTCCTAAATCAACACACTCACCCCATCAGGTAACTCAATCTTAATAGGTTGACTCACTCTGTTAGGTTTCAAACCTAATCTCTCAATCATCCCATGCGATACAAAAGAATGGGTAGCCCCATAATCAATTAAAGCATATAAAGAAACAGCATGGAATAACAACTGACCAATTACAACTGATGGACTGGCCTCAGCTTCACCCTGTGCCACCGTAAAAACTCTGACATTAGTACCTCTTGAACTCTGAGCTGCGGGTGGAAAAGGAGCTTTACAATCCTTCTTCGATGATGCCATGTACATCGGACACATGGCACACATTTCTATCCCTCAAACATTCTCCTTAATGGTTCCTCCCATATTTAGCACAAAAGGGCAACCCTTCGGTCCTCGGCCGCTTGTTCTGCCAATCTCTCATGTTACTCTTGGGTTGAAACTTCTTCTTGGCCCTTACTTCTCTATTCCTTGATGTATCCACTCTCTCCCTCTGCAAGGTAGTGGATGGTTCACTGAGTACTGGTAAAGATGACCCTTCTGCAATATGCTTATTTACATAAATCTCTGGCCTTAACACCCTTGTCAAAGCCTCACTGTAGGTATGAGGAGGCTCAGCTCCAGTCATCACATCTCGGGCAATATCGGATCTCGACCCCTGTACAAATTTATCCCTCCTTAACACTAGAGTGTACACTATCCCGGGTGCAAAGCGGGCTACCGAATACTCCTTCGCCGTACTAGTCCCCTGTTTCAAATTAATGAACTCTTGGACTTTCTCATGCACTCGATCTTCCGTTCGATACTCGGCCTCAATAAATCTCTTAAATTCTTCCCAAGTCATTGGAGCCAAGTCATGAGTCTCTTCCATTAGTTCCCACCAAATTCGGGCATCTCCCTGAAACAAGAAACTAGCATATCTGATTCTCTCTCTGTCGTTCATGGGAAACAAGGCCACTATCCGCTCTACGGACTTAAACCACTCTTCCGCTTCTAATGGATCCCTTGTACCCCTAAACTCTGACAGATGGTGTTGGCTTGCAAGCCCCTGAATCGGATCAACTCGATTCGGTACTACCTGAGGTACCGGCCCCTCTCGCTCTTGTCTTGCGGGCCATCCTCTACTAGGAGTCTCAGTTCTTTCCAGTACAACTCTCCCCTGACTCTCTGCTAACACCTCTTGAACAATATTCCGGATCAATGTCGCATCCAGAGTAGGGGGAGTTGGTTATGGTGGGTTAGAAGGTTCTCCCTCGTTCATCACACTCTTACCCTTATTTCGGTTACTACGCCTCATCTACAAAACGACCACACTTGATCAATTCAAGAGAACACTTAACGTAAGGAAAGAATTAACTTACACAGTCGGCTCTTGGACATCGTAGCGACGAGAATGGTACACTGTCAAATCCCAAAATCTCTACTCTGATACCAAAAATGTAACTACTCCGTTCTAATAAAATATGCATAGTAAAAGTACATGTAAAATAACATAAAAAGTTGGGCCCAAAAATTTTCTTTTATTAAACATATGTATTCTTTATACAACTATATACAAGATTTTTTTTCATATGCAAAACTATCAAAATAGGGTGGACAGTGTAGCCATTTCTCTTCGTGTGCTGATGTCCATCCGACTATGTCCTGATCTAGAACCTATAAAAACATAAGGAACAACGGGATGAGCACAAAACAATGCTCAGTAAGTAAACCCTCTACTCAAATATCCCCGAAACTCTCTCTCTAATTCTTTCCCTACCATTTTTATTGACTCTTTCTCTTATACAACTCTCTGTTTTCTCTTTCTCATAACTCTTTTCTACTAACTCTCTTTCTAGTAAGTCACGGCCCCATCTGACCAGAGGCACGGCTGGGACTCGCTCCCACTCCCTGTGACTTTTACTCATTCTAGCCGATCGGACTTGGTTATGCATGGATTCGGAACCTTTGGCCATGTGAGTGCATAGAAACTCTCGGGTAAACTCTGGTATAGCCCTCATCTGCATGTACTCTACGGGCTACACCACTTCTCTCTGATACTCATGCCGCTCTCTCTATGCGGTGTACATGCAGGAATACTCTACCTGTACTCACAGGTTCCCCATCGCACAACCTACTTTATTCTCTTGTTTAGCACTACTCTAGCTTTTACTCTAAAGTGCTTATTCTCTCTTTCTCTTTACTCTTAGAGTAGTCTAAACTCAAAAGTCTCTACTCTTTCTCTACTCTCTTTTCTAGTGCATAAATAAAGCATAGTTAATGCACATAAATGACTCATACTCATTAATGCATTTATGAAAAGCAACTATGACATGTAGCAACAATTAAGGCTTTCTACTCTTACTTATGCTTCTCTTGAGCATTTCATCATACAACTCATGTGCATATAAAACTCTACTCTAACTCTAACTTTTCTCTTTTCTTTAATCATCCAAATGGGAGGAAACTCCCTCATAAACTCTAAATTTCCTGTCAAAAGAAAGACACTTCCATAAGCTTGCTCAAAACTTCCTCCAACTTCAATCAAACTCAACCCAACATCAAGCAAATAAAACACTTCTCATAACTCAATTTATGTGTATTACTCATTCATAACTACTAATCTCATTCATCTCATTTCAACAAACCTAATGAATGCACATATATATATATAACTCTACTCAAAAGAGTTCTTAAATCTCAACTTAGGTTGAATTTACTTACCTTATGAGGAAATAGCTTCTTCAACACTTCTCCTTTCCTTGGGGAGCTTGCCTTTTCTCTACAACTTTAACCAACAACAACAACAACATGAGACTCTAATCAAAACATAATAAAACTCTCATCTAAAGCAAGAATCCTTACCTTAGGATGCTTTAGATTAAAACCCTACTAAAAGTTATTCAAAAAGCTCTTGGAAATCCTTGGAAGATTGAAGGAATTTAAGAGATTTGGAGAATGAAGGAGGCGGTGGAATGGAAAAATGAAAAGTTCTCAAAGACTAAACCCCCTTAAATATCTCCTAACAAACTCATTCTTCCCATTTTGCCCTTGCTCTTTCTTGAAAATTCCATCTGTATCCTTTGATTCCTTACAAACACACCCCCATACTAACATATTCTCCATGAAATTTCCTTACATTTTACTCCCCACTTTTCCTACTAATTAGGGGTAAAATGGTCAAATAGTACCCAAGGGAAAAAAAATCTAAAACTCAATAAACTTTTCAACCGGCACGTCACCGCGGCGAAGAAGCTTCCTTCGCCGCGGCGAAACTGTCCAGTAGCTTCCTCGTGGCTTCAACACCTCTTCGTCGCGGCGAAGACTATCCTTCGCCCCGACGAGCCCTGTAACAGCAAAAACCTTCTAATTTGACTCAATTCAAGGCAATTACTCAACATATCAACACACCAAAGACCAACCAACCACTATTCATAAAAACCGACTCAAATAAGAGCGAATTAGCAACGTACCTCAAGTGGGGCATTACAGTTTGTTTCCTTATTCCTATCATATCCTATTCAAAATGCATGTTTGTTTCACTGTTCCCAAAATCCAATCCTATTCTATTCAACTCAAAATATTTGAATTTTTTAACCTCTTAGGTTTGTTAATTTAACTAAACACCCCCAACAATAAAAAATTATAAATTGACAAAAACACCTCCACTCACCCACATATTCCTGACAGAGTCGGCCACCACCGCTAGCATTTAATGGGTGGGTGGGTGTGTTTTTCTTAATTTTAAAACTTTTATTGTATGGGATGTTTAACTAAATTAACAAATATAGGGGATTAAAAAATAATCTTACCAAACACATTTTCAAATTCAAATCTTATCCTCGTAATAATAACTCAACTTAATTTTTTCAAAAATACTACTCAAAATAATAAAACAAACACACTCTAGATATTCTTTTAGAAGCAAAGTTGATTAATTTAGTAAAGACCAGCTCACAACTCATGCTTACAAACTTTCTCTCACAACCCCGATGTAGTAGTTTGTAATTGATCAGCTCATAATTGGGTAGGCGAGATCCACTACAAGCAAGCGGGACCCATTTACGAGCAGACCAATTACGAGCTATCACGTTAGGATTGTGAGAGAAAGTCTGTGAGATTGAGTTGTAAATGTAGTATTGTCTGATTAATTGTATCATGTATATTCTTTTTTAATTTCAAAATTTCTTCAAAAAAGAATGAAAAACCTCGTTAAACGCATTTAAGCAAAAGTACTTACATAATTTGGATATGGATTATGAATTCATAAATAGATATATAAAATACTATATCATTTGAAATCATGAATGTTTTTGCCTTTTGAGTGAAGGTAGATTTGAGTTCAATATTGAATTTGACCTAATCCATAATTAGGTTGGATTGCATTTAATACAATTTATCTATTTGAAGCTGTCAGGCAAGGTGAGGCCAACCGCTCGTGAGTAGTTCGAGCACTCTCTGCCAGTAATCCAAGATATGTCAATTCAAATAGCTACATGAACAAACTTTGAAGCCAGGTCTGCAACATATCATAATCATATGATCTATCCACTATTAGCTATCCTCCAGAAAATAGCTATCCTCCATGTTAAAAACAATACACCCTCTGAATAATTTCAGTACACCCTCTGAATAATTTCAGCAAAAATATGATTACATTGTAACGCCCACATGGAGGTACATAATTTAATTTATGTTCTTATACCTTAAGTTGTTTTTTGTTAAAGTTATTTTGAGAAATTGTGAAGAAAATGCCTTAAAATTTCATTAAGGGTAAAATGGTCTTTTCACTCAAAATTAGTTGAAATTGTGGGGAGTGAAGATAGATAGAATTTCATGGAGAATGCAATAAAAATTAGGGCATTATAGTAATTGACTAAGGGACATAGATGAAATTTTAAAGAATGTGCAAGGGCAAAATGGGAAACTACATATAATATTATGTTATATCAAGGATTGAAGAGTGAAACCCTAGCCACTCTTCACCCATTTTCACGCCACCTTCACCTCCATATTCTCTTAATTTCTTCAATTCTTCTTCAAAGGAAATTCATAGATTTTAGGTACTTCTAAGTGAATTTTCAATCCCAAGCATCTTTAGGTAAGATCCTTGCACCAAGAAGTAAGTTTTAATTTTTAAAGTGTTGAATTTTGATGATTTGTATTCATAGGAGTTAAGAGAAAGAGAGTTGGATCAAAGAAGATTATTAGGGTGTTGGATTGCTCACACATAAGGTAAGTAAATCCTACCCTAAGTATGATTTAAGTTATGTTGTGCAGAGAATTTCTTTTATGCATATATATGTTTTATATGTAGAATTGTTGATGGATTTGGTGTTGAATGATGATTATAACTTATCCATGAGAAGTTGTGTTAGTGCATTTGAAGTTTGATGAATGTTTGGATGAAATTTGGAAGAATTGGATTGGAAATGAGAAGTTGTGTTGCTGTATTTGATGTTTGATGAATGTTTGGATGAAATTTGGAAGAATTGGAGTGGAAATTTTGGAGTGTATATTTTGGGCAGAATTGGCATTAAATATGGAGGGTTTTATTCCCAATTTTTGGTGGCTTAGAAAAGAGATAGAAGTATAGCCAAAATAGAGTTGCTTTATGCACATAAGTTGTTTGATGAAATGTCAAAGAGAAGTGTTTATATGAGTATGATTATGTGTTAGAATGAGATGAGTTTGTAGATGGTAGAGAATGACATGTTTGCATTCCATATTGCATAATTGCATTTAAACATGTGAATTTAGAAAGAATTATAAGCATGAAACCATCTACATGCATACATATTCATAAGAGCATGAAAAAGCACTAAAGAGTAAATAAAAAGAAATGAGAATATTAAAGAAGTTCAAATCTAAATTTTATTTAAAGAAGTGTAAAAAGATAAAAAGAAGAAAAGGTTGTTGCGATGGGGAATCGTGAGTGACAAGAAGAATTTTCCCCACATGCACGCCGCCTTTAGTGAGCAGCATAAGAAAAAGAAAGAAGAATTGGTACAGTCTGTAAGAGTGCATGTGGATGAGGGCTGTACCCAAGAAAGAAGAATACACTCACACGGCCAAGGTTCCAAATCCATGCCTCAACCGAGTCTGATCGGCAAAAGAATAAGAAAAGAAAAGAAAAGAAAAGAATGAGAAAGAAAAGAAAAGAATAAGAAAGAAAAGAAAGAATAGAAAGAAAGAAAAGAAAGACTAGAAAAGGAAGCAAAGAAAGAAATACAGAGAAAAGAAACAGAAAAGAAAGAAGAATAGAAAAGAAAATGCATATTTTATACATCTGTGCATTTGCATTATATATATGCATAATACCATGCCTATTATTTGAGTAGTGGGAAATTAGAATAGAGAAAGAACAGAGAGAAAAACAGAGTAAGAGTAGAGAAAGAATAAAGAAGAATGGGGAAATGTAAAGTAGGGAAAGAAATTCAGAATTTAAGCAACGGAAAGAAAAGGGTAGCATAGCGGGTTTACTTATTGAGCAATTAGTGCTCACCCCATTGTTTTCAATGTTTTTGCAAGTAACTGGTGAAATGTGGTCACTTGGAACATCACACAGCGGAAGGGTTGGGCAAAACTATCAAGTTAATATTTCGTGACTTTATATATTATGTAAAGTTTTGTGTATAAAGAAAATGAAATATGGGTCCATACTTTTATACTTGTTTATATGTATATATTTTCGTATATATATTTAATGAGTTTTACTGTTATTTTATGAGTATACTAGCTAGAAAGAGAGTCATTACAACATCAGAACCCTACAGGTTTCAAATAAATACGTTTTATCCCACTCTCTTTTCCAGTGAGATGTATTATTTAACCCTCAACACCCAAAAGCTTAAGCCAGTTTGAACCCTCGATCGATAATCCACAAACGACGCTATTAAAATGATGCTCAAAAGCTTGATTCGTCATTTTTCTTCTTCTCCGTCTTCATTCGCAAAAGCAGGTAAAGTGACTACAACTATACTACAAGATTTAGTACTTAAAGTAACCCAACTTCATAATTTCCTTCAAAAAGATTGCAAAGAAGGTAACATCACTCTTGGTGAAGCAGGCTATTTCTTTTGTTTAATGACTCATATGCAACCCAAACCACTGATTTCATCATTCAATCGGTTGTTTGGAGCTCTTGCTAGGAAGAAGTTTTATAAGGACGTTATTTTCCTGTACAAACGACTGAGTACGATGGGGTTGCTACCTGATTTAATTACTTTGAATATTTTGATTAATTGTTTTTGTAATGTGGGTCAAGTTTGTGATGTTTTTGCTGTTTTTTGAGGATTTTGAGGTGGGGTTTTAACCCAGACGTTGTGACTTTTAATTCTTTGATTAAAGGTTTGTGTTTGGAGAATAGGAGTTTGGAGGCTATGGAGTTGTTCAAGAAAATGGTTGTGTTTGGGGTTAGGCCTGATATCGTTTCTTATGGTAGTATTGTCAATGGTCTTTGCAAAGATGGGTTGGTAGATAAGACGAAAGAATTGTTTTTGGAAATGAAGAGTGGAGGAATTAAGCCAAATGTGGTTGTTTGTACCACTCTAATTTATGGTTGTTGTTTTGTGAGAAATTTGGAGGGGGCTAAAGTCTTGTTTTTTGAGATGCTGGATCAAGGTTTGCAGCCTAATTTATTGACGTATAATACAATGATAAGTGGGTTTTGCAAGGAGGGGAAGATAGAGAAAGCTAATGGGTTGATGGAAATGATGATTCAAAGAGGTTTGCAACCTAATGTGGTGACTTTTAATTCAATGATAAATGGGCTTTGCAAGGAGGGGAAGATCGAGGAAGCTAATGGGTTGTTGGAATTGATGATTCAAAGAGGTTTCCATCCTAATGTGGTTACGTTTACTACAATGTTAAGTGTGCTTTGCAAGGACGGGAAGATGAAGGAAGCTAATGGGTTTTTGGAATTAATGATTCAAAGAGGTTTGCAGCCTAATGTGGTTACGTTTACAACAATGATAAATGGGCTTTGCTAGAAGGGGAAGACGGAGGAAGCTAATGAGTTGTTAGAATTAATGAGTCAGAGAGACTTGCAACCTAATGTGGTGACTTTTAATACAATGATAAATCGGTTTTGCAAGGAGGGGAAGATGGGGGAATCTAATGGGTTGTTGGAATTGATGAGTCAAAGAGGTTTGGAGCCTATTGTGGTGACATTTATTACAATGATAAATTGGTTTTGCAAGAAGGGGAAGATGGAAGAAGCTAATGGGTTGTTGGAATTAATAAGCCAACGAGGTTTGCAGCCTAACGTGGTGACTTTTAATACTATGACAAGTGGGCTTTGCAATGAGGGGAAAATGTTGGAAGCTAATGGGTTGATGGAATTGATGATTCAAAGAGGTTTGCAGTCTGATGTGGTGACGTTTAATTCAATGATAAATAAGCTTTGCAAGGAGGGGAAGGTGGAGGAATCTAACGGGTTGTTGGAATTGATGAGTCAAAGAGGTTTGCAGCCTAATCTAGTGACGTTTGATCTCAGAGAAAATTGACTACCAAGGAAAGAAAAATGGAACTTGGAGTTTTATGTTATTTTTCCTTCCGTTTTTTAAGCAATGTTGATATGGCGGTTGAAAGATATGAGGTTTCAGTTTTGCGAAATAAGTTTTTGTCGTCGAGAAATTTGAGGAATACAGCTCAAGGAATATATATGTACTGAAAATACATATTTTTTTTTCTCAAGTTTCTCAGCCTTTACATAGAGTTGAGAATTAACTTTTTTAGTAATTAATTATTTGATCTGCTTGATTGTAAACTAATTATTACGTAATTTGCAAGAATATGTATACAATAGGCTCCAATTCAAGTATAATTTGCATATAAGTATTGTTGTATTTGGTAACATTTTAATGATTTTCTTTAAGTATTCGTTTATTAGTGATATGAAATTTCAAGGATTAGTAAAGTCTGAATGGATCCTTCCTCTAATAGCTTAAAGGTACATTTTTCTTCTCTTTTCTTTTCAAGTTTCTTCTGCTGCATTAACATAAACCCACTTGTGTGTGACTTGATCTAGTTGTTTAAGTAAACTCAATGGCTCTGGTGATGGGTGAAATGTTTAGAATGGACCTCTAAAACATTTGTATTATGGGTGTATTTTATGGTAGTTTTTAAACTTTAGGGGTTTTATTGATTTTTGGATAACTGCAGAGTATTTTTTTATTTACCTTTTGAATTAAGATCATATGATTGTGATATAACTAGTTTGCTTCTTTCTACTGCATAAACCCACTTGTGTGTGTTGAACCAGTTATTTAACTGAATTCCGTCGCCTTGGTGTTAGGTGAATGAAATGTGAAATATTTGTACTTTTTGGGGTGGTTTGTGTTATTTTTTAACTTTTAAGGGTTTTATTGGTTTTTGAGATAATTTGACGGATTTTTTAGTTGTGAAGTCTTTTGGATTTTAATCATATGATTTGATGGTGGTTATGGATCCTTAAATAAACGTCATCAGTTTCAGAAACAAGAGAAATTACTCTTACAATATGTTTGTACTTTCAAATTTCTAGGGTGGATTTTGTTATTTTTAAAACTATGGGTATTATATTTAGCTTACATTATTTAGAGATAATACTTGAATCGTCTCCAACTTTTAGATGAGTTTTCTGAAGATACTAATCTCTCTAACATTTGATCTTTATTGTAACTTATAGACAAATTAAGCTGAATCTGGTTTTGTATTTGAGCATGTGTCAATCTGAAATGTTTGATAATTCAACTTTGCCAGTGTTATTCATTATTAAGACTGAAAAATAAGAGAAAGAATCTTGCCATAATGTTATATCAAATCCATTAGTCATCATTTCATAATCTAAATTGTGTTGTATCAAATCCATTAGTCAT
This sequence comes from Pistacia integerrima, assembly GCA_026225825.1. Taxonomy (NCBI): domain Eukaryota; kingdom Viridiplantae; phylum Streptophyta; class Magnoliopsida; order Sapindales; family Anacardiaceae; genus Pistacia; species Pistacia integerrima. The sequence continues at coordinate 41,971,414 of CM047749.1, forward strand.
CATTGTGATCTTTTCAGTTTCTTCTTAATAATTTTTTATGTACTTGGATATAATGTTTACTACCGCTAACAATTCATTAAACTTTCTTACATTAAGAAATTCATCCCCAAATTTAGCTGACTTTGATGGTTCTGATTACTAACACAAACTATTTTATGCAAATACAAAACAACCCTTAAACACCTTCTTCTTCATTTAGGAAGGTATATTGTCCTTCACAAAATAATAGAAAACACAAAATCATTTTTCTAAACCTTACACAAATATATTTGTAACGCCCCACTTGAGGTACGTAGTTAAATTATTGTTGCATTGCTTGAATGTTTATTGATTTATTCTCAATTGAGCTTGTATATTGTTGATATTGGTTGGTTGGCCCTTAATTGAATTTTGTTGAAGTTATTTTGAGAAAAATGTGAAGAAAATCCCTTAAACTTGCATTAGGGGTAAAATGGTCTTTTCACTCAAAATTAGTTGAAATTGTGGGGAGTGAAAAGAGATAGAATTTCATGGAGAATGCAATAAAAATGAGGGCATTATGGTAATTGACTAAGGGACATAGATGGAATTTTAGCGAAAGTGCAAGGGCAAAATGGGAAAGTGTGTTATAAATTAAAGTATTAAGGGTTTGAAACCCTTATTTTCGTTCATTCCACCCCCTACACTCCTCCTCCTTTTTTCTCTCAAATTTTCATTCACTTCTCCAAGGAATTTGAGGGCTTTTGAGTAGATTTTCATAGGGTTTTGATTCAAGACATCAAAAGGTAAGGATTCAAGCTCTTTATCTATGATTTATTTGTGTAAAGGTTGAGTTCTTATGAAGTTTATGATTAGGGTTAAGAGAAGATTAGAATCCAACAAGAGTAGAGAGCTTAGGAGAGACTACTCAAGCACAAGGTAAGTAAAACCAACCAAGTTGAGATTTGAGAAATCTTTTGAGTAGAGATTTAGTAGAGATTTATATATGCATGAGTATGTTATGCTTGCTGAGAAATTGAGTTGAGATGAGAATTTATTCTAGTGTTGTTGGATATACTTTAATTATGAGAAGTGTTTGATGTGTGAAGAGAGATTGAAATTGAGTTGAAGTTGGAGGAGTTTTGTATGAATATTTTTGGGAGTGTTTTCCTTGGCAGGAATTATGACTACATGAGGGAGTTTTCCTCCCATTTTGGATGGTTAAAGAGAAGAGTAGAGTTATAGATAAGTAGAGCTTTGGTATGCACATGAGTTGTTTGAGGAAATGCCTAGGTGAGAAACTGCCCTGTCACAGCTGTAACCTTCTGAGTGATTTTTGGGCATTCTACGGATTGAACTGGGTTTAGACCAAAACATCAAAGTTGTATCCCTGTCTCTAAGCTTTAAAACGAGACCAAAATTGTAGCAATATTAGGTGTATAACTCAAGTTATGCCTTCTTGAGTGTGATCTGCGCAGAATGACTGTTTTGATGCAATATTGCATTTGGCATTTCATAAGTGCATTAATGAGCATAAACCATTCATATGCATTAATTGTGCATTGAGAAGTAGCTTGAGAAAGAGTAGAGAATGTTGAGTATGAGCTACATTATGAGTAATAGCTTGAGATAGAGTGGAGAACTTTGTGAATAAAATACTCTAAGAGTATAGCTTGAGAAAGAGTAAGGAACTTTGTGAATGAACTACTCTAAAAGTAAAGAGAAAAACAAAAGAAGAGAATATAGTAGGTTGTGCGATGGGGAACCCGTGAGTAATGAGTAAAATCACGAGAGTGGGTGCTTTGTGATCCCCAGCTGTGCCTCCGGTAAGATAGGGCCGTGACCATCACGAGAGTGGGTGCTTTGTGATCCCCAACAGTGCCCCCGGTAAGAAGGGTCGTGACATTCGAGAGATAGAGAGAAAGAATATACACTCACATGGTCAAGGGTTCCGAATCCATGCATAACCGAGTCCGATCGGTAAAGAAATGAGTAAAAGTCACGCAGGGTGGTAGCGCCCACCTGCTGCCTCCGGTCAGATGAGGCCGTGACATTCAAATGAGTAAGAATGAGAAAACAGAGAAATAGAAAGAATAGAAAGAGAAAATGAGTAGAGTCACGAAGAGTGGGATGAGTCCCCAACCGTGCCTCCGGTAAGGTGAGGCCGTGACATACACCAGAGAGTGTATAACAAAGAGCATGAGAAAGAGAGACAGAAAGAGAATCAGTAGAAGTCACGTAGAGCGGGAGAAGTCCCGACTGTGCCTCCGGTAAGATAGGGCCGTGACTGTCACGAAGAGTGGAATATGAGGTTCCAGCCATGCCTCCGGTAAGATGGGACTGTGACATTTAAAGAAAGAGCTAGTAGAAAAGAATTATGAGAAATGAGAAAGAGATAATAAAGAGAATTAAAGGATGAGAAAGAATGAGATGGAATGAGAGGTTTTGAGCTAGTAAGAATAGAGAGTAGAAGAAAGAAACATGCAGTTCTTTTGCATTAATTGCATATACATCTCATACATGCATACACCATGATTTCTTCCATGGTTAGTGAGAGTATGATGAGCATAAGAGAGAACCATGATTTTCCTTCATGGTGAGTAAGCATAAGAGAAGAAGAAAAGAGAATGAGAACAGAGAGAAAGAAAGAATAAAAAAGAGCAGAATATAGTTAAAGGAGAATAAAAGTATTAGCAAGAAAGAGAAAAACAGTGAGAATTAGAAATAGAAGAACGGTAGAGTAAGGAAAGAACCAAAGAGTGAGTTGTGGGGACAGATAGTAGAGGATTTACTTACTGAGCATTGTTGTGCTCACCCCACTGTTCTTCCTTGTTTTGCAGGAATTAGGAGCAGCGGTCGGATGGACGTCGAGAAGCAGAGAGTATTGGCACTACTGTCCACCAGTTATGATATTTTGTATATGTAACGAATTATATTTTATGAGTAAAGAAAAGTTTGAACCCACTATCTTCCATACGCTATGTATATCTATAATTTGCATAGTATGCATTATATGAATAGTAGTAGAGAGCAGGTGTTACAATATTGCATAAACATTACACTCTTCCTATGACACATTTGCCAATCCCATGAGTTAATCCTTCATATAATCAAAATGTTCATCTTAGAAATCCTTAAAACAAAAACATACCAAAAACAGAAAACAAATTTATACCTCAAATATTGCAGATATTAATTTTCCACACGTTGACTTGATTTGGGCATTCTCATTCTAAAAGAGCATTGGCTTTTGAATCCATTGCTGGTCTCATGTTTCTATCTTCTTCCACACTAGACATGCAAATTTCAACAACAATTTTGCAACCTGGTTCATGTGAAAGAGTTTGCAAATTGTACTCACTTCAGCCTAAAATGCTTCCTCTCCTCAATATATATCTCCTAGTCTCTTCACAACGACAGTCATTTCAGCAACTAAAACACCCTGCTTAGATGTCATACACTGAAATTGTATAAGCAAAGCTTCAGTAAAATTGAGATCAAATCCTTAGAAATCAACTCTTGGAATAGTAATTAGTAATGAGTTCTAGTGTTTCATTTTTCTTTTGATTGATGTATATTCTTGATAAACCCCTTTGACTCATCAATTCCAACAACCAATTAGCTTCCTCCATCTTCCCCACCTCGCAAAGCCCACTTATCATTATAGTGAACGTCACCATATTAGGCTGCAAACCTCTTTGATTCATCAATTCAAAAAACCCATTAGCTTCCTCCATCTTCCCCATCTTGCAAAGCCCATTTATCATTGTATTAAAAGTCACCACATCAGGCTGCAAACCTCTTTGACTCATCAATTCCATCAACCCATTAGCTTCCTCCATCTTCCCCTCTTTGCAAAGCCCATTAATCATTGAATTAAACGTCACCACATCAGGCTGCAAACCTCTTTCACTCATCAATTCCATCAACCCATTAGCTTCCTCCATCTTCCTCTCCTTGCGAAGCCCATCTATCATTGAATTAAAAGTCACCACATCAGGCTGCAAACCTCTTTGCATCATCAATTCAAACAACCCATTAGCTTCCTCCATCTTCCCTATCTTGCAAAGCCCTATTTATAATTGTATTAAAAGTCACCACATTAGGCTGCAAACCTCTTTGACTCATCAATTCCATCAACCCATTAGCTTCCTCCATCTTCCCCTCTTTGCAAAGCCAATTTATCATTGAATTAAACGTCACCACATCAGGCTGCAAACCTCATTGACTCATCAATTCCATCAACTCATTAGCTTCCTCCATCTTCCCCTCTTTGCAAAGCCCATTAATCATTGAATTAAACGTCACCACATCAGGCTGCAAACCTCTTTGACTCATCAATTCCATCAACCCATTAGCTTCCTCCATCTTCCCCTCTTTGCAAAGCCCCTTAATCATTGAATTAAATGTCACCACATCAAGCTGCAAACCTCTTTGGCTCATCAATTCCATCAACCCATTAGCTTCCTCCAACTTCCCCTCTTGGCAAAGCCCACTTATCATTGTAGTAAATGTCACCACATAAGGCTGCAAACATGTTTTACCCATCAATTCCAAAAACCCATTAGCTGCCTCCGTCTTCCCCACCTTGCACCGCCCATTTATCATTGTATTAAAAGTCACCAAATTAGGCTGCAAACCTCTTTGATTCATCAATTCCAACAATCCATTAGCTTCCTTCGTCTTCCCTTCCTTGCAAAGCCCATTTATCAATGTATTAAAAGTCACAAATTACGCTGCAAACCTCTCTGTCTCATTAATTCGAACAACTCATTAGCCTCCGTGCCCCTATTCTCCAAACACAAACCTTTAATCAAAGAAGTCAAAGTCACAACATCTGGGATAAAACCCCGATTCAAAATCCTCCCGAAAACAACAAAACCACACAAACTCAACCCACGCTAGAAAAGACATTAATCAAAACATTTAATGTAAAAAGATCTGGAATCAACCCCATTGAATCCGCTCTTTTGTAAAGCAAAATAACGTCTTCATAAAACTTCTTCTTAGCAAGAGCTCCAAACAATCAGTTGAATGATGAAATCGGTGGTTTGGGTTGCATATGAATCATTAAACAAAAGAAATAGCGTGCTTCATCAAGAGTGATATTACCTTGTTTACAATCCTTTTGAATGAAGTTATGAAGCCTTGCTACCTCTTCAACGTTATGTACTGAATCTGGTGATATAGTTGTAGTCACTTTACATGTATTTGTGAACAAAGATGAGATTTTGGTTTCAGAAGAAGAAGAACAGCAACGAAGAAAGGGTTTGAACGTCATTTGAGTAGCGGCGTTTGCGGATTATCTAGTGTTCAAACTGGCTAAGTCTTTTGTGGTTTAAATAATACAATCTCACGGAAAATGAGAATGGGATGAAATGTATTTATGTGAAACCTGTAGGGTACACATGTAATTATCCAGGCAACGGTGGTCTGTCAAAAGAAGCAAAATTTTAATAAAATTGGAGCCTTTCAGTCCTTCTCTCATTTCTCTCTTTAATGTAATGAGACCACTTTGCCATTTCTTTATGTTATTTGCTCATGTCTCAATCGATGGCTTGATCAAATTGTTTTAAGTAAAATCAATGGCTCCGGTGGTGGGTAAAATATTTGTGCTCTAGGTTCATTTAGTGTTAGTTTTGAACTTTAAGGGATTTATTGATTTTTGGATAACTGTAGAGTGTTTATGTATTTACCGATCCATAAGATCATATGATTGTGATATAACTAGTTTGCTTCTTTCTACAGTATAAACCCACTTATGTATTTTGAGATAAGTGTGAGAGTTTTTTAGCTATCCATGGATAGTTATTTGTGGAGACTTATGGATTTGATGGTTAAAGTAAACGCCATCAGATTTCGAAACAAGAGAAATTACTCTTATGATACGTTTGTACTTTCAACTTTCTACTTTTCTAGGGTGGATTTTGTTGTTTTTAAAACTTTGGGGATTACATTTTTTCTGAAATTATTTATAGGGTGTATTGTACTTGACATGGATAGCTATTTCTGCAGCCTTTTGGATAGATCATATGATTATGATATGATGAAGAACAACAAAAACTATTTTGTTGTTCTTTTTTTAATGTTGTAGGCCAAGCATCAAATTTTGTTCATGTAATTTTGCAATGAAATATGTAGCTCCTTAAATTGACATACCTTGCATTATTGGCAACTGAGTGTTTGAACTAGTTTATAAACCTTGGATCATCTGAACTAAGTAAACGTGTTTCGAGCGAAGGATGTTCATGTAAAGCTTAAAAGCAAATCCATAAGGTTTAGGAACTCTTAATTGTGATTAACAAAGCACAAAGTAACTATGATTAATCTTTTATATGATCAAACTATTCATCCTGGTAATCCTTCAAACAAAAACAAACCAAAAACAGAAAATAAATTTATAGCTCAAATATTGCAGGTACTAATTTTCCACACAATTGATTTTAGTTTAGCTTATGATTCTAAAAGTGCCCTGACTATTGAATCCATTGCCAATCTCATGTTTCTATCTTCCACCACAACAGACTGGTTCATGTAAAAGAGTTTCCAAATTGTACTCACTTCAGCCTAAAATGTTTCTTCTCCTCAAAATATATCTCCTAGTCTCTTCACGGCAACCGCTCTTTCATCAACTAAAACACCCTGCTCAGATGCTTCTTCCACACTAGACATGCCAATTTCAACCAAAAATTTGCAGCCTGGTTCCTCTAAAAGATTTTCCAAATTGTACTCAGTGCTCACTTCGGCCTAAAATGCTTCTTCTCTTCAATATATATCTCCTAGCCTCTGCCCTTTCATCAACTAAAACACCATGCTTAGATGTTCACACCGGAATCATATAAGCAAAGCTTTAGTGAAATTGAGATCAAATCTTTAGAAATCAACTCTTGGAACAATAATTAGTAATTAGTTCTAATGTTGCTTTCTTTTGATTGATGGATGTTCTTGATAACCCTTGGTCAATGTTAAACTGATCAAAACACATTTACCTTTGGTTGGATCAAGAAAATTTCAATGCTTTGAGATCTTTGGCACGTCATTATCAAATTATCCTACCATACTGCTTCAGATATCTTCGTTGCAGAATCCTATAAATTTTATGGCATCAGAAATCTTAAACAGGCTCTGAATGCTTGGTACATAAATCAGCAATCGACTTTGAAAAATAGGAAAAGGATTAAAACGATAGTAGCTCTAAAATTATATAAAAAATTCTACCATATTCCAAGATACTGAAAGTCATACAAGAAAGAAGAATTCTCCTTATGTAAAACAAGACGCGATGAGATTCCTATACTACCTTATCATACAAAGTGAGGAACGAATCCCTAAAATACATGATATGTGCAAATTTACATTCTTGATAATGAAAAACTGAAATACAACTTCGTTTGGGAAAGGAAAATCATACCTACGGAAGTATACATTCACCATTAAAGAACTTAAGTAAACAGAGTATGTCACAGATATATCTAACTTGTCAAGCCATGCACTGTGGAAGAAAAATGATACAATAGTATTTGAGTAGACAAAAAGTTGGACAACGTCCATAAAGGCAAAAATAATCATTGGATGTTAGACTTCTAGCTTCATGCTTTGAGAGAACTTTGGTAAAATAGCATTTAAAAAAAGGGAAAAAAAAAAGTCTATTTCCTCAATGGCTATCTTAAAATTTTCCTTCACGGTCAGACACCAAGTGGCAGATATTTGCAGAAAGTATCAAGTGCCATCTTTGCCTCATGGTATATACTTTCAGAATATCCAGAACTCATTGCAAAAAGAAAAGTTAAAACAATTAGAGTGAGAATTCAGGTGAGCAACAACAAATTGAAATAAGCAAAAAATAAAACTAAAAAATAATATAAAGGGGTATATGTCAAGACATATGATCGAAGGATGCAACATATAAAGATACCAAATCAGCCTATGGGCCCTGATAAAGGTCAAGACTAGAAGATCAGATCATAGGCTGCAAACCTCTTTGACTCATCAATTCCAACAACCCATTAGCTTCCTCCATCTTGCCCTCCTTGCAAAGCCCATTTATCATTGTAGTAAAACACACCACATTAGGTTCCAAACCTCTTTGACTCATCAATTCCAACAACCCATTAGCTTCCTCCATCTTCCCCTCCTTGAAACACCTACTTATCATTGTAGTAAAAGTCAAAACATTAGGCTGCCAACCCCTTTGGATCATCAATTTCAAGTATGTATTAGCCTTCTCCGTCTTCCCCTCCTTGCAAAGCCCCTTTATCATTGTAGTAAGTATCACCACATCAAGCCACAAACCTCTCTGACTCATCAATTCAAACAACCCATTAGCTTCCTCAATCTTCCCCTCCTTGCAAAGCCCATTTATCATTGTATTAAACGTCACCATATCAGGCTACAAACCTCTTTGAATCATCAATTCCATCATCCCATTAGCTTCCTCCATCTCCCCCTCCTTGCAAAACCCATTTATCATTGAATTAAAAGTCAACACATTAGGCTGCAATCCTCTTTGAATATTTAATTCCATCATCCCATTAGCTTCCTCCATCTTCCACTCCTTACAAAGCCCATTTATCATTGTATTAAAAGTCACCACATTAGGCTACAAACCTCTTTGACTCATTAATTCCAAAAAACTATTAGCTTCCTCCATCTTCCCCTCCTTGCAAAGCCCATCTATCATTGAATTAAAAGTCATCACATTAGGCTACAAACCTCTTTGAATCATCAATTCCATTAACCCATTAGCTTCCTTAATCTTCCCCTCTTTGCAAAGCCACTAATCATTGGATTGAATGTCACCAGATTAGGCTGAAAACCTCTTTGACTCATCAATTCCAACAACCCGTTAGCTTCCTCCACCTTCCCCTCCTTGCAAAGCCCATTTATCATTAAATTAAATGTCACCACATCATACTGCAAACCTCTTTGAATCATCAATTCCATCAACCCATTAGTTTCCACCATTTTCCCCTCATTGCAAAGCCCACTTTTCATAGTATTAAAAGTCACCACATTAGGCTGCAAACCTCGTTGACTCATCAATTTCAACAACCCATTAGCTTCCTCCGTCTTCCCCTCCTCGCAAAGCCAATTTATCATTGTAGTAAATGTCACCATATTAGGCTCCAAACCTCTTTGACTCATCAATTCCAACAACCCATTAGCTTCCTGCATCTTCCCCTTCTTGCAAAACCCATTTATCACTGTACTAAAAGTCACCACATTAGGTTGCAAGCCTCTCTGACTCATTAATTCCAACAACTCATTAGCTTCCTCCGTCTCACCCTTCTTGCAAAGCCCATTTATCATTGTTGTAAATGTAACCACATTAGGCTGCAAACCTCTTTGAATCATTAATTCCAAAAACCCATTAGCTTCTTTTGTCTTCCCATCCTTGCAAAGCACACTTATCATTGTAGTAAACGTAACCACATTAGGTTGCAAACCTCTTTGGATCATCAATTCCAACAACCTATTAGCTTCCTCCATCTTCCCCTCCTTGCAAAGCCCATTTATCATTGAATTAAAAGTCACGATATTAGGTTGCAAACCTTTTTGAATCATCATTTCCATCAACCCATTAGCTTTCTCTATCTTCCCCTCCTTGCAAAACCCACTTATCATTGTATTATACGTTAGTAAATTAGGCTGCAAACCTTGATCTAGCATCTCAAAAAACAACCGTAAATTAGAGTGGTACAAACAACCACATTTGGCTTAATTCCTCCACTCTTCATTTCCAAAAAACAATTCTTTCGTCTTATCTACCAACCCATCTTTGCAGAGACCATTGACAATACTACCATAAGAAACAATATCAAACCTGACCCCAAACATAGCCATTTTCTTGAACAACTCCATAGCCTCCAAACTCCTATTCTCCAAACACAAACCTTTAATCAAAGAATTAAAAGTCGCAATGTCTGGGTTAAAACCCCATCTCAAAATCCTCCAAAAAACCGCAAAACCATCACAAACTCGACCCACATTACAAAAACAATTAATCAAAATATTCAAAGTAATTAAATCAGGTAACAACCCCATCAAACCCAATCGTTTGTACAGCAAAATAAAGTCTTTATAAAACTTCTTCTTATCAAGAGCTCCAAACAACCAATTGAATGATGAAATCGTTGGTTTGGTTTGCATATGAATCATTAAACAAAAGAAATAGCGTGCTTCACCAAGAGTGATGTTACCTTCTTTACAATATTTTTGAAGGAATTTCTAAAGCTGGGTTACTTTAAGTACTAAATCTTGTGGTATAGTTGTAGTCATTTTACCTGCTTTTGCGAATGAAGAAGGAGAGGAAGAAAAACGACGAATCAAGCTTTTGAGCATCATTTCAGTAGCGCCATTTGTGGATTATGTATCGAGGGTTCAAACTGGCTTAAGGTTTTGGGTGTTGAGGGTTAAATAATACATCTCACTGAAAAAAAGAGTGGGATAAAATGTATTTATCTGAAACCTGTAGGGTTCAGATTTTGTAATGACTCTCTTTCTAGCTAGTATACTCATAAAATAACAGTAAAACTCATTAAATATATATACGAAAATATATACATATAAACAAGTATAAAAGTATGGGCCCATATTTCATTTTCTTTATACACAAAACTTTACATAATATATAAAGTCTCAAAATATTAACTTGATAGTTTTGCCCAACCCTGCCGCTGCGTGATGTTCCAAGTGACCGCATTTCACCTGTTACCTGCAAAAACATTGAAAACAATGGGGTGAGCACTAATTGCTCAGTAAGTAAACCCGTTATGCTGCCCTTTTCTTTCCATTGCTTAAATTCTGAATTTCTTTCCTTACTTTACATTTCCCCATTCTTCTCTATTCTTTCTCTACTTTTACTCTGTTTTTCTCTCTGTTCTTTTTCTATTCTAATTTCCCACTACTCAGATAATGGACATGGTATTATGCATATATATAATGCAAATGCACAAATGTATAAAATATGCATTTTCTTTTCTATTCTTCTTTCTTTGCTTCCTTTTCTAGTCTTTCTTTCTTTTTATTCTTTCTTTTCTTTCTTTCTATTCTTTCTATTCTTTCTTATTCTTTTCTTTTCTTTCTCATTCTTTTCTTATTCTTTTGCCGATCGAACTCGGTTGAGGCATGGATTTGGAACCTTGGCCGTGTGAGTGTATTCTTCTTTCTTGGGTATAGCCCTCCTCCACATGCACTCTTACGGACTGTACCAATTCTTCTTTCTTCTTGTTAGGCCGCTCACTGAAGGCAGCATGCATGTGGGGAAAATTCTTCTTGTCACTCATGGTTCCTCATCGCAACAACCTTTCCTTCTTTTTATCTTTGTACACTTCTTTAAATAAAATTCATATTTGAACTTCTTTAATATTCTCATTTCTTTCTATTTACTCTTTAACCTTCTTTAGTGTTTTTTCATGCTCTTATGAATATGTATGCATGTAGATGGTTTCATGCTTATAATTCTTTCTAAATTCACATGTTTAAATGCAATTATGCAATATTGAATGCAAACATGTCATTCTCTACCATCTACAAACTCATCTCAATATAACACATAATCATACACATATAAACACTTCTCTTTGACATTTCATCAAACAACTTATGTGCACAAAGCAACTCTAATTTGCCTACATTTCTATCTCTTTTCTAAGCCATCAAAAATTGGGAATAAAACCGTCCATATTTAATGCCAAATTTGCCCAAAATATACACTCCAAAATTTCCACTCCAATTCTTCCAAATTTCATCCAAACATTCATCAAACATCAAATACACCAACACAACTTCTTATGGATAAGTTATAATCATCATTCAACACCAAATCCATCAACAATTCTACATATAAAACATATATATGCATAAAAGAAATTATCTACACAACATAACTTAAATCATACTTAGGGTAGGATTTACTTACCTTATATGTGAGCAATCCAGCACCCTAATAATCTTCTTTGATCCAACTCTCTTTCCCTTAACTTCTATGAACACAAATCATCAAAATTCAACACTTTAAAAATTAAAACTCACTTCTTGGTGCAAGGATCTTACCTAAAGATGCTTGGGATTGAAAATCCACTCAAAAGTACCCAAAATCTATGAATTTCCTTTGAAGAAGAATTGAAGAAATTGAGAGAATATGGAGGTGAAGGTGGCTTGAAAATGGGTGAAGAGTGGCTAGGAGTTCACTCTTCAATCCTTGATGTAACAAAATATTATATATTAGTTTCCCATTTTGCCCTTGCACTTTCTTTAAAATTTCATTTATGTCTCTTAGTCAATTACCATAATGCCCTCATTTTTATTGCATTCTCCATGAAATTCTATCTCTTTTCACTCCCCACAATTTCAACTAATTTTGAGTGAAAGAACCATTTTACCCTTAATGAAATTTTAAGGCATTTTCTCAAAATGACTTTAACAAAAACCAACTAAACGTATAAGAGCATAAATTAAATTATGTACCTCTATGTGGGCGTTACAATATAATTATATTTTTGCTGAAATTATTTAGAGGGCGTATTGTTTTTAACATGGAGGATAGCTATTTTCTGCAGAATAGTGGATAGATCATATGATTATGATATGTTGCAGACCTGGCTTCAAAGTTTGTTCATGTAGCTACTTGAATTTTCATATCTCGGATTACTGGCAGAGAGTGGTCGAACCACTCACGAGCGGCTGACCTCGCCTAGCCTAACAGCTTCAAATAGGTAAATTGTATTAAATGCAATCCAACCTAATTATGGATTAGGTCAAATTCAATATTCAACTCAAATCTGCCTTTACTCAAAAGGCAAAAACATTCATGATTTCAAATGGTATAGTATTTTATATATCTATTTATGAATTCATAATCCATATCCAAATTATGTAAGGACTTTTGCTCAAATGCTTTTAACGAGGTTTTTCATTCTTTTTTGAAGAAATTTTGAAATTAAAAAAGAATATACATGATACAATTAATCAAACAATACTACACTTACAACTCAATCTCACAGACTTTCTCTCACAATCCTGCCGTGATAGCTCATAATTGGTCCGCTCGCAAATGGGTCCCACCTGCTTGCAGTGGATCTTGCCTACCCAATTATGAATTGATCAATTACAAACTACTACATCGGAGTTGTGAGAGAAAGTTTGTAAGTATGAGTTGTGAGCCGGTCTTTACTAAATTAATCAACTTTGCTTCTAAAAGAATATCTAAAGTGTGTTTGTTTTATTATTTTGAGTAGTATTTTTGAAAAAATTAAGTTGAGTTATTATTACGAGGATAAGATTTGAATTTGAAAATGTGTTTGGTAAGATTATTTTTTAATCACCTATACTTGTTAATTTAGTTAAACATCACATACAATAAAAGTTTTAAAATTAAGAAAAACACCCCCACCCACCCATTAAATGCTAGCAGTGGTGGCTGAATCTATCAAGAATATGTGGGTGAATGGAGGTGTTTTTGTCAATTTATAATTTTTTATTATTGGGGGTGTTTAGTTAAATTAACAAGCCTAGGAGGTTAAAAAATTTAAATATTTTGAGTTGAATAGAATAGGGTTTGATTTTGGGAACAGTGAAACAAACATGCATTTTGAATAGGATATGATAGGAATAAGGAAACAAACACAACTATGTTTACATGTCAAACTAACAATAAGTTTGAGCATACGTAACATGGCACCTTGAAAATATATATACATTTTTGCAATGTTTATCCATGCAATCGAAAACGTCAACATTAACACATGTGACATATAGACTCTCAATAATTAATTCAATGAACGTACATCACACAAAAGAGTTTGTTACATTTTTTTTAATATAATTCTATTATAAATAGGATAGGATATGATTTAATCAAATAAGATATGATTATGATTATATTTGTTAATTTAGCTAAACCCCTCCACAATAAAAGTTTATAAATTAAAAAAAAAACACCCCCACTCACCCAACTGATTGTTGGCAACCAGCCGCCACCTCCGAACGATGGTCGAAGTTGCTCTGTTAATGGCGTACTCACCAACTGAATTTGGTCGCTTCCTTGCTAAATCTATAGCCAAAGATATACCTCGAGCGATGGTCAGAAGTTGTCGGAATGGCGTACGACCAACTGAATTTGGTCGATCTTGCACTAATTTTGTCGTTTCCGGTTAAATCTATAGCCAAAGATATGGCAATTGACGATGGTCATATCTTGGCCATCGTTGACCTATAAGTCTCAGCCGAATTGAAATAAAGATGAAATAATAACATGTCACCAAATTAACCCCATAAATTGAATTCCTCAAAGATCAATATAATTCTCAAAAGATGGGGGATTGGTGGGCCTTATCCTTTAGCTTTATGAAGCTAATACGTGGGGGTGATTAACGATCATACAACAAAGATATGCATTCAGCCGTATAGGCTTGACATAATCTACATTGAATGTAGTAGTACCAATAGTAGATTTGCAATAATGCATGCCCCCCTATTGCCCACATTTAAACTTGGAAACCGCGTAAAACAACAGAGAACAGGCCCAATACAAATACAAAGCTATTCGTGCAGACGAGCTGTTTGAGTAAATTAAGTTAATTAACTATATATATAGTGATGAGAGCCCTTTGGCTCTTAGACTGCAAATATATGGAAGCTTTGATTGATTCTTTGACGATTAAGTTATCCAGCCTGCTAACAACAAACCACCAATATAGTTCCCCCAACCAATCAACCAATGCTACACGGCCACACATGTAGCTTGTCACCACTACCATCAAACCCCACATAGAGAAAATTTCAACAAAAATCTTGCAGCTTATTTCATGTAAAAGAGTTTGAAAATTGTACTCACTTCAGTCTAAAATGCTTCTTCTCTTCAATATATATCTCTTAGACTATGCACAGCAACTGCCCTTTCATCAACTAAAACACCCTACTTAAATGCTTCACACCAGAATCTTATAAGCAAAGCTTCAGTGAAATTGAGATCATATCATTATAAATCTACTCTTGGAATAGTATTTAGTAATTGATTAGGACATGAACCAGTAATGGACTATGAGAAATAGGAAAAAGACTAAAAAGATAGAAGTTCTAAAATTATATAAAAAATTCTAATATAGTCAAAGATACTGAAAGTATATTTCCTGAAAAAAGAAAGAAGAATTCTTCCGATGTACAACAAGGCGGTAATGAGATTCTGATACTACCTTATAAATCAAAGCGAGGAATGAATCCTTGAAATACATGATACGTGCAAATTTACATTCTTGAAAACTGAAATACAACTATGTATGAGAAAGGAAAATCATGCTTCATATGTCACCAACAACATGAATTTAATTTGAGCAAATACAGATTGTGTGAGCTAGTATGGGTTGAAACTTCTAAGGCTATGATTGCCATGGGTGCTTCAGAGCCTCGGATGCAGAAAGGCATGTCCTAATATTCACTTCAAGCAAACGAGCAACGAAGTCAACGAAGCCCTGGTCCCCCATCAGCAATTAGTGAAATAGTGAACTCAACGCCTCTATTGTTAAACAACTCAGAGACGAGCCTTCCTTTCGCACTATTATGGATAAAAAATTAATAGGAAAAATTGGATTCAATTGTCAACTGCTCCTATAAATAGGATTGACGACAGATTCAAACCATAGCACATGCTTTCTTAAAACTGTAGGATTCTCCCAATCTAAATCAAGCAGGTTTTATATGAAGAAGTTCTATTCGATATGGTTAGGAGAAGTAGTATACTTAAAAAAATAGAGAAAGAAGAACCAAGTCATGATAATATAATAGTATTTGAGCAAACACAAGGTTGGACAAGTTCCATAAAAGCAAAAATAACCATTGGATTTTGGAGTTCTAGCTTCATGCTTTTAGAGAACTTTGGTAAAAGAGCATTTAAACATAGAAAAAATGTCTATTTACTAAATGGCTATCTTAAAATTTTCCTTCACGGTTAAACACCTAGTAGCTGATATTTGAAAAAACAATCAAGTGCCATCTTTCCCTCATGGCATTATACTCTTAGAATATTTAGAACTCATTGCAAAAATAAGAGTTAAAATAATTAGAGGAGTCAGAATTCAGGTGAGCAATAACAAATTGAAACAAGCTAAAAACTTAAAAAATAATATAAAGGGTTATATATGTTAAGACTTATGATCGAAGGTTGCAACATATAAAGATACCAAATCAGCCTATGGGTACTTATAAAGGTCAAGACTAGAAGATCAAATTATAGGCTGCAAACCTCATTGACTCATCAATTCCAACAACCCATTAGCTTCCGTCGTCTTCCTGTCCTTGCGAAGCCCACTTATCATTGTAGTAAATGTGCTGCCTTCCTGTCCTTGCGAAGCCCACTTATCATTGTAGTAAATGTGACCACATCAGGCTACAAACTTCTCTAACTCATCAATTCCAACAACCCATAGGCTTCCTCCATCTTCCCCTCCTTGGAAAGCCCATTTATCATTGTATTAAAAGTCACCAAATCAGGCCGCAAACCTCTTTGATTCATCAATTCGAACAACCTATAAGCTTCCTCCATCTTCCCCTCCCTGCAAAGCCCATTTATCATTGTATTAAATGTCACCATATTAGGCTGCAAACCTCTTTGAATCATCAATCCCATCAACCCATTAGCTTCTCTACCTTCCTTGTTTGACACAACCCGTTAATCAAAGTCACATACGTAATGACGTTAGGCATAACCCCAAACACAGCCATTTTCTTGTACAACCTCGTAGCCTCTGAACTCCTATTCTCCAAACACAATCCTTTAATCAAAGAAGTCAAAAGTCACAACATTTGGGTTAAAACCTCACCTCAAAATCCTCCCAAAAAAACAAAGCCATCACATACTTTACCCACATTACAAAAACAATTAATTAAAATATTCAAAGTAATCAAATCCGGCAACAACCCAATTGAACCCACTCTCTTGTACAACAAAATAACGTCTTTATAAAACTTTTTCTTAGCAAGAGCTCCGAACAACTGGTTAAATGAAGAAATCGGTGGTTTCGGTTGCATATGAGTCATTAAACAAAAGAAATAGCGTGCTTCATCAAGAGTGATAATACCTTCTTTACAATCTTTTTGAAGCGATTTATCAAGCCTCACTACCCCTTCAACGTTATGTACTGAGTCTTTTGGTATAGTTGTAGTCACTTTACATGAATTTGTCAATAAAGATGAGATTTTGGTTTCAGTAACCCTTTCAGAAGAAGAATAACAACGACGAAGAAAGTTTTTGGAGGCCATTTGAGTAGCAGCTTTTGTGGATTACTAGGGTTCAAACTGGCTTAGTCTTTTGTGGATTTACATTTAAATAATACAATCTCACCGGAAATGAAAGTTTGCAAGTATTTATCTGAAACCTATCACTCCCTCTCATTGTATCTTTAATGTAATGGCACATGTTCATCTTTACTCTTCATCTTATTTTTAAACCTATTTGCTATATTATATTACAACATTACCATTTTCTCTCCTTTCTTTATGCTATTTGCTCATGTTTTCAACATACAATATTTGTTTTTAGTTTTCAATTTTTATTATTTATTAATTATATATTTGGTTTCTTCGGTTGTATAAACTGTCAATCAAGAAAAAAGTTAAAAAAATTTATTGATAGATTGTATGTACAATCAATTATGAATAAATTTTGTTTTCTTTCAATTGGTTTACTATACGTACAATTGAAATTACAAAGTTTTTCTTCTTCTCCTGGTTTACCCCTATATATCTATGACACGGTCTGATTCATAAAGTTGTAAACTAGCACCCGAGCTTTGACGTGACATCTTTTGATTAGTCTATTGTTTATACAACCATTATAAGGTAGAGTAATGCTACGCCAATAACCTTTTTCTCACAAACTTCTCTTACAACCCAATTAGTTGGCAACTGAGTTAGCGTTGTTATGTCAAAATAACTTTAACTAGACTAAAGAAACGGTCATTCCTTCATAAGTAACAACCGTTCTTTATAAAAGAATGATTGTTCCTCACGGAAGGAAAGGCCGTTCCCTATGAATGAACAAACTAAATGAATGATCATTCATAAATAAGGAACAGTCATTTGTAACTAAATTTACATTTTACACACTTATTTTGCTTTAAGTTTGTAGACATAATATTTAAAATTCTGCATGTTTGTCCATTATCAACATGTTGACATAGGTACGGTGCAAACAACCCTTATTTCTAAATTCTAACACCAAATTTTCAAGGTAAAACAAAAGAGTGGGTTATTTGTAACCAAATTTACATTTTACACACTTATTTTGTTTTAAGTTGATAGACATAATATTTAAAATTATGCATATTTATCCATTATCAACATGCTTGCATAGGTACAACGTAGACAACCCTGAATGCTGAAACAGTGTTTTTTAATCAATTTTCAACAAAGTTTATGATTTTTATTATGTATCCCATCAACTTATCCCCAACAAGTCACGCCAAAACCCGAAATTTGCTCAAAAATGGACAAACCATGTAATACACGGCAACCTAAAATCAGGCCATGTGATATGAATTGAATTGTGATCCATGACAAAAACTGTAAAGAGAGAACTGGCACATAAATTTATTTGTTGTTTTTTTTTTTTTTTTTTTTTTTTTTTTTGGTGATTGGAGTGTCCGGGCCAACTTGCGCACACCTTAACTAATCACTTGGGCCCCTGAAGTTGACAATCAGATAAATCCCCTCAGTGATCACCTCTATTAGCAACACATAAATTACTACCTTATTTGGCCGATAGTTTTTTCTCTTGAGTTCGAGTCTCTAAGGTTGTTAATATTGGTGGCTACTAGAACTCTTATTTAGCCGATAATTTTCAAAATACCTAAACAATAGTTGAGATGTGCCCAAATTGTCGAAATGCTCCAATCATTAGGAAAAAAAATATATATATATATATATATATATATATATTGATATGGATATAAATTCCGAACCCGCAAATGCCATGTTCATCCCATGTGAATGGGATTAATTTATAATTTACTAATGACCATTTATTTTCTCAATGATCAAATCAAATAATAATTCTCATTACGTAAAATTTAATTATCAATTTCTACAATCTATATATCTATATAATCCTAAAGCTCACCCTCTCTATTGATCACTATTTGGAATCCACGTAGGAATGCCACATATGATCTTAGGAGCTCTATTAATATATGATTGCTATATAGGAAAATTCATGTTAGTCCATTCACAATCACCTAAATATTAATAAAAATTAAATAATGGCATCCCAAAAGTCTCAAGAAAACTTTGCTTATATGTAAATTGTTATTTATTAGTATTAATAGCACATATTTGGCATCCAAATGTCTAATTAAAAGATATATAGATTCATGTTAGTCTCTTCACATTCACCAAAATATTAATAACAATTAAATAGTGGCATTCCAAATGTCTCAAAAAAACTTTGTTTATATGAAATTGCTTTTTATTAGTAATAATAGCACACATTAGTCCCTTCACATTCACCTTGTGCCAGAATCATGCCAAGAAGTTGTTTACTTTTTATGGTTGTGTTTAGTTTTTTTTGTATAATGATTTGTATGTTCCTAATGGGTTTGTCTTTAGTTTCTACTATTGATTTCACATTTGGTCTTTGATGGGTTGTCTTTAATTTTTGTGAAGGCATAGATTTATCAATTTTGAGACCATTGGCGGGGACTTGGTACACTTACAGGGTCAGTTATAATATAAAAATAGAAGATTTATTCAACCAGACATTGTCTTTGTGATTTGTTAATTTATGTGTGATTGCTTTATTTGCGGGTACTAGAACCTAGGACGAGTTTAGTGAAGAAGGATGGATCAATTGGGCTGGAGAAACTATTAGCGACAAGGATCGCTGCACAATGTGTAAAGATGAGAAGGTTGTTCAAGAGAAGAAGGAATTGGAATCAGTAGTTGAGAAGGGTATGCAAAATGGACAGAAGATTACATTCCCTGGAGAAACTAATGAAGCTGTAAGTGAATAATTCATTTTAGTTTTTTTAGATTATGTTTGATCTCAGAGAAAATTGACTACCAAGGAAAGAAAAATGGAACTTGGAGTTTTATGTTATTTTTCCTTCCGTTTTTTAAGCAATGTTGATATGGCGGTTGAAAGATATGAGGTTTCAGTTTTACAAAATATGTTTTTGTCGTCGAGAAATTTGAGAAATACAGCTCAAGGAATATATATGTACTGAAAATACATATTTTTTTATCTCAAGTTTCTCAGCCTCCACATAAAGTTCAGAATTAACTTTTTCAGTAATTAATTATTTGATCTGTTTGATTGTAAACTAATTATTACGTAATTTGCTGGAATATGTATACAATAGGCTCCAATTCAGGTATAATTTACATATAAGTATTGTTGTATTTGGTAACATTTTAATGATTTTCTTTAAGTATTTGTTAATTAGTGATATGAAATTTCAAGGATTAGTAAAGTCTCAATGGATCCTCCTCTCAGCCCCAACACCTACTCTAACAGCTTAAAGGTACATTTTTCTTCTCTTTTCTTTTCAAGTTTCTTCTACTGCATTACCATAAACCCACTTGTGTGTGACTTGATCCAGTTGTTTAAGTAAACTCAGTGGCTCTAGTGATGGGTGAAATGTTTAGAATGGACCTCTAAAACATTTGTACTCTAGGTGTATTTTATGGTAGTTTTTAAACTTTAGGGGTTTTATTGATTTTTGGATAACTGCAGTGTTTATTTATTTACCTTTTGGGTTGAGATCATATGATTGTGATATAACTAGTTTGCTTCTTTCTACTAGAGGTGGGCAGGGACCGGTCCCTAGCAGGCCCAAGCCTGGGCCTGTTTGGGACTGAGACCGGTCCTAAGCCCATAAGAAAAATTAGGACCCAGACCAAGCTTTAGGCTTGGTAGGGCTGGTCCTATAGGCCTAGGATTGGTCTTAGGACCAGTCCCATGGGGCTTGGATAATCAACTTTTCCCCCCTCAATTTTTTTATATTTTAGGGGCAAAATGAAATGTTATGGGGGGTTTTTAGTATTTTTTAGGGGTAAAATTTATAAAAAATTTTAAATTTTTTAGACCTGGAAGATTTTTTTTTTTAATAAATTTTGTAAAATTTTATTTTAGCCCTCTAATTTATATTTATTTTAAGGGAGTTTTATGTAATTTGGTAGAGACTATATTGAAAAAATACAAATTTTTTTGGGCCTAGGCCTGGGACCGGTCCCAGGCCCGAGCCTTGGAGGAGGGCCCTCAGGGCCTTCCTCCAGGAAACCTCCTAGGTCCTGGCCTCTCAAGGACCGACCTGGGGCCAGGGACCAGGGCTGAGCCGAGCTTTTGGGCCCCGTCCCAAATGCCCTCTACTTTCTACTACATAAACCCACTTGTGTGTGTTGAACTAGTTATTTAACTTAATTTCGTCACCTTGGTGTTAGCTGAATGAAATGTGAAATATTTGTACTTTTTGGGGTGGTTTGTGTTATTTTTTAACTTTTAAGGGTTTTATTGGTTTTTGAGATAATTTGACGGATTTTTCAGTTGTGGAGTCTTTTGGATTTTAATCATATGATTTGATGGTGGTTATGGATCCTTAAATAAACTTCATCACTTTCAGAAACAAGAGAAATTACTCTTACAATATGTTTGTACTTTCAAATTTCTAGGGTGGATTTTGTTACTTTTAAAACTATGGGGATTACATTAGCTTAAATTATTTAGAGATACTACTTGAATCTTCTCCAACTTTTAGATGATTTTTCTGGAACATTTGATCTTTATTGTAACTTATAGACAAATTAAGTTGAATCTGGTTTTGTATTTGAGCATGTCAATCTGAAATGTTTGATAATTCAACTTTGCCAGTGTTATTCATTATTAAGACTGAAAAATAAGAGAAAGAATCTTGCCATAATGTTATATCAAATCCATTAGTCATCATTTCATAATCTAAACTATGTTGTATCTTGTGAACTTTTCAGTTTCTTCTTAATAAATTTTTATGTACTTGGATATAATGTTTACTACCTTTGTAATAATATAATGTTTAAGGGTCCGCTAACAATTCATTAAACTTTTTTACATTAAGAAATTCATCCTCAATTTTAGCTGACTGTGATGGTTCTGATTACTAACACAAACTATTTTATGCAAATACAAAACAACCCTTAAACACCTTCTTCTTCATTTAGGAAGGTCTATTATCCTCTCACAAACTAATAGAAAACACAAAATCATTTTTCAAAACCTTACACAAATATATTGCATAAACATTACTCTTCCTATGATACATTTGCAAATCCCGTGAGTTAATCCTTCATATAATCAAAATGTCATCTTGGAAATCCTTAAAACAAAAACATACCAAAAACAGAAAACAAATTTATACCTCAAATATTGCAGCTATTAATTTTCCACACAGTTGATTTCAGTTTCAGCTTCTCATTCTGAAAGAGCCTTGACATTTGAATCCATTGCTGGTCTCATGTTTCTATCTTCTTCCACACCAGACATGCAAATTTCAACAACAATTTTGCAGCCTGGTTCATGTGAAAGAGTTTGCAAATTGTACTCACTTCAGCCTAAAACGCTTCTTCTCCTCAATATATATCTCCTAGTCTCTTCACAACGACCGTCATTTCAGCAACTAAAACACCCTGCTTAGATGCTGCACACCGGAAATTTTATAAGCAAAGCTTCAGTAAAATTAAGATCAAATCCTTAGAACTCAACTCTTGGAACAGTAATTAGTTATTAGTTCTAGTGTTGCATTTTTCTTTTGATTGATGGATATTCTTGATAAACCTCTTTGACTCATCAATTCCAACAACCAATTAGCTTCCTCCATCTTCCCCACCTCGCAAAGCCCACTTATCATTATAGTGAACGTCACCACATTAGGCTGCAAACCTCTTTGATTCATCAATTCAAAACACCCATTAGCTTCCTCCATCTTCCCCATCTTGCAAAGCCCATTTATCATTGTATTAAAAGTCACCACATTAGGCTGCAAACCTCTTTCACTCATCAATTCCATCAACCCATTAGCTTCCTCCATCTTCCCCTCTTTGCAAAGCCCATTAATCATTGAATTAAACGTCACCACATCAGGCTGCAAACCTCTTTCACTCATCAATTCCATCAACCCATTAGCTTCCTCCATCTTCCCCTCTTTCCACCATGCAAACCTCTTTCATCCAATTCCTCCATCTTCCCCTCCTTGCAAAGCCCATCTATCATTGAATTAAAAGTCACCACATCAGGCTGCAAACGTCTTTGAATCATCAATTCCAGCAACCTATTAGCTTCCTCCATCTTCCCCTCCCTGCAAAACCCATTTATCATTGTATTAAACGTCACCACATTAGACTGCAAACCTCTTTGACTCATCAATTCCATCAACCCATAAGCTTCCTCTGTCTTCCCCACCTTGCACAGCCCATTTATCATTGTATTAAACGTCACCACATTAGGCTGCAAACCTCTTTGACTCATCAATTCCATCAACCCATTAGCTTCCTCCATCTTCCCCTCTTTGCAAAGCCCCTTAATCATTGAACTAAATGTCACCACATCAGGCTGCAAACCTCTTTGACTCAACAATTCCATCAACCCATTAGCTTCCTCCATCTTCCCCTCTTGGCAAAGCCCACTTATCATTGTAGTAAATGTCACCACATTAGGCTGCAAACCTCTTTGATTCATCAATTCAAACAACCCATTAGCTTCCTCCATCTTCCCCATCTTGCAAAGCCCATTTATCAATGTGTTAAAAGTCACCAAATTAGGCTGCAAACCTCTCTGACTCATCAATTCGAACAACTCATTAGCCTCGGTACCCCTATTCTCCAAACAC
Organism: Pistacia integerrima; assembly: GCA_026225825.1. Taxonomy (NCBI): domain Eukaryota; kingdom Viridiplantae; phylum Streptophyta; class Magnoliopsida; order Sapindales; family Anacardiaceae; genus Pistacia; species Pistacia integerrima. Next base: position 41,995,221 of record CM047749.1, read on the forward strand.
AAACCTTTGATCAAAGAAGTCAAAGTCACAACATCTGGGCTAAAACCCCGCTTCAAAATCCTCCCGAAAACAACAAAACCATCACAAACTCGACCCACGCTACAAAAACAATTAATCAAAACATTTAATGTAAAAAGATCTGGAATCAACCCCATTGAATCCGCTCTCTTGTAAAGCAAAATAACGTCTTCATAAAACTTCTTCTTAGCAAGAGCTCCAAACAATCGGTTGAATGATGAAATCGGTGGTTTGGGTTGCATATGAATCATTAAACAAAAGAAATAGCGTGCTTCATCAAGAGTGATATTACCTTGTTTACAATCCTTTTGAATGAATTTATCAAGCCTCGCTACCTCTTCAACGTTATGTACTGAATCTGGTGGTATGGTTGTAGTCACTTTACATGTATTTGTGAACATAGATGAGATTTCGGTTTCAGAAGAAGAAGAAGAAGAACAACGACGAAGAAAGGTTTTGAACGCCATCTGAGTAGCGGCGTTTGCGGATTATCTAGGGTTCAAACTGGCTTAGTCTTTTGTGGTTTAAATAATACAATCTCACGGGAAATGAGAATGGGATGAAATGTATTTATGTGAAACCTGTAGGGTACACATGTAATTATCCAGGCAACGGTGGTCTGTCAAAAGGAGCAAAATTATAATAAAATGGGAGCCTTTCAGTCCCTCTCTCATTTCTCTCTTTAATGTAATGAGACCACTTTGCCATTTCTTTATGTTATTTGCTCATGTCTCAGTCGATGGCTTGATCAGATTGTTTTAAGTAAAATCAGTGGCTCCGGTGGTGGGTAAAATATTTGTGCTCTAGGTTCATTTCGGGTTACTTTTAAACTTTAAGGGATTTATTGATTTTTGGATACCTGTAGAGTGTTTATGTATTTACCGATCCATAAGATCATATGATTGTGATATAACTAGTTTGCTTCTTTCTACAGTATAAACCCACTTATGTATTTTGAGATAAGTGTGAGAGTTTTTTAGTTATCCATGGATAGTTATTTGTGGACACTTATGGATTTGATGGTTAAAGTAAACCCCATCAGATTCAGAAACAAGAGAAATTACTCTTATGATACGTTTGTACTTTCAACTTTCTACTTTCTTAGGGTGGATTTTGTTGTTTTTAAAACTTTGGGGATTACATTTTTTCTGAAATTATTTAGAGGGTGTATTGTACTTGACATGGATAGCTATTTCTGCATCCTTTTGGATAGATCATATGATTATGATATGATGAAGAACAACAAAAACTATTTTGTTGTTCTTTTTTTAATGTTGTAGGCCAAGCATCAAATTTTGATCATGTAATTTTGAAATGAAATATGTAGCTCCTTAAATTGACATACCTTGCATTACTAGCAACTGAGTGTTCGAACTAGTTTATAAACCTTGGATCATCTGAACTAAGTAAACGTGTTTCGAGCGAAGGATGTTCATGTAAAGCTTAAAAGCAAATCCATAAGGTTTAGGAACTCTTTAACTGTGATTAAAAAGCACAAAGTAATTATGATTAATCTTTTATATGATCAAACTGTTTATCCTGGTAATCCTTCAAACAAAAACAAACCAAAAAAAGAAAATAAATTTATAGCTCAAATATTGCAGGTACTAATTTTCCACACAATTGATTTCAGTTTAGCTTCTGATTCTGAAAGTGCCTTGACTATTGAATCCATTGCCAGTCTCATGTTTCTATCTTCCACCACAAGACTGGTTCATGTAAAAGAGTTTCCAAATTGTACTCACTTCAGCCTAAAATGTTTCTTCTCCTCAGAATATATCTCCTAGTCTCTTCACGGCAACCGCTCTTTTATCCACTAAAACACCCTACTCAGATGCTTCTTCCACAACAGACATGCCAATTTCAACCAAAAATTTGCAGTCTGGTTCAACTAAAAGATTTTCTAAATTGTACTCAGTACTCACTTCAGCCTAAAATGCTTATTCTCTTCAATATATATCTCCTAGCCTCTGCCCTTTCATCAACTAAAACACCATGCTTAGATGTTCACACCAGAATCATCTAAGCGAAGCTTCAGTGAAAATTAGATCAAATCTTTAGAAATCAACTCTTGGAACAATAATTAGTAATTAGTTCTAATGTTGCTTCCTTTTGATTGATGGATATTCTTGATAACCCTTGGTCAATGTTAAACTGATCAAAACATATTTACCTTTGGTTGGATCAAGAAAATTTCAATGCCTTCAGATCTTTGGCACGTCATTATCAAATTATCCTACCATACTACTTCAGATATCTTCATTGCAGAATCCTATAAATTTTATGGCATCAGAAATCTTAAACAGGCTCTGAATGCTTGGAACATAAATCAGCAATTGACTTTGAAAAATAGGAAAATGATTAAAACGATAGTAGCTATAAAATTATATAAAAAAATTCTACCATATTCCAAGATACTGAAAGTCATACAAGAAAGAAGAATTCTCCTGATGTAAAACAAGACGTGATGAGATTCCTAAACTACCTTATCATACAAAGCGAGGAACGAATCCCTGAAATACATGATATGTGCAAATTTACATTCTTGATAATGAAAAACTGAAATACAAATTCGTTTGGGAAAGGAAAATCATACATACAGAAGTATACATTCACCACTAAAGAACTTAAGTAAACAGAGTATGCCACAGACATATCTAACTTGTCAAGCCATGCACTGTGGAAGAAAAATGATACAATAGTATTTGAGAAAACAAAAAGTTGGACAACGTCCATAAAGGAAAAAATAACCATTGGATGTTGAACTTCTAGCTTCATGCTTTGAGAGAACTTTGGTAAAACAACATTTAAAAAAAGGAAAAAAAAGTCTATTTCCTCAATGGCTATCTTAAAATTTTCCTTCACGGTTAGACACCAAGTGGCAGATATTTGCAAAAAGTATCAAGTGCCATCTTTGCCTCATGGTATATACTCTCAGAATATCCAAAACTCATTGCAAAAAGAAGAGTTAAAACAATTAGAGTGAGAATTCAGGTGAGCAACAACAAATTGAAATAAGCAAAAAATAAAACTTAAAAATAATATAAAGGGGTGTATGTCAAGACATATGATCGAAGGATGCAACATATAAAGATACCAAGTCAGCCTATGGGTCCTGATAAAGGTCAAGACTAGAAGATCAGATCATAGGCTGCAAACCTCTTTAACTCATATATTCCAACAACCCATTAGCTTCCTCCATCTTCCCCTTCTTGCAAAACCCATTTATCATTGTATTAAAAGTCACCACATTAGGTTGCAAGCCTCTTTGACTCATTAATTCCAACAACTCATTAGCTTCCTCCGTCTTCCCCTTCTTGCAAAGCCCATTTATCATTATTGTAAACGTAACCACATTAGGCTGGAAACCTCTTTGAATCATCAATTCCAAAAACCCATTAGCTTCCTTTGTCTTCCTGTCCTTGCAAAGCACACTTATCATTGTAGTAAACATAACCATATTAGGCTGCAAACCTCTTTGGATCATCAATTCCAACAACCCATTAGCTTCCTCCAACTTCCCTTCCTTGCAAAGCCTATTTATCATTAAATTAAAGTCACCACATTAGGCTGCAAACCTCTTTGAATCATCATTTCCATCAACCCATTAGCTTCCTTTATCTTCCCCTCCTTGCAAAACCCACTTATCATTGTATTATACGTCAGTAAATTAGGCTACAAACCTTGATCCAGCATCTCAAAAAACAAGCCTTTAGCCCCCTCCAAATTTCTCACGAAACAACAACCGTAAATTAGAGTGGTACAAACAACCACATTTGGCTTAATTCCTCCACTCTTCATTTCCAAAAACAATTCTTTCGTCTTATCTACCAACCCATCTTTGCAAAGACCATTGACAATACTACCATAAGAAACAATATCAGGCCTGACCCCAAACACAGCCATTTTTTTAAACAACTCCATAGCCTCCTAACTCCTATTCTCCAAACACAAACCTTTAATCAAAGAATTAAAAGTCGCAACGTCTGGGTTGAAATCCCACCTCAAAATCCTCCAAAAAAACAGCAAAACCATCACAAACTCGACCCATATTACAAAACAATTAATCAAAATATTCAAAGTAATTAAATCAGGTAACAACCCCCTCAAACCCAGTCGTTTGTACAGCAAAATAACGTCTTTATAAAACTTCTTCTTAGCAAGAGCTCCAAACAACCGGTTGAATGATGAAATCGGTGGTTTGGGTCGCATATGAATCATTAAACAAAAGAAATAGTGTGCTTCACCAAGAGTGGTGTTACCTTGTTTACAATCTTTTTGAAGGAATTTTTGAAGTTGGGTTACTTTAAGTACTAAATCTTGTGGTATAGTTGTAGTCACTTTACCAGTTTTTGCAAATGAAGAAGGAGAAGAAGAAAAATGACGAATCAAGCTTTTGAGCATCATTTCAGTAGCGTCGTTTGTGGATTATCTATCGAGGGTTCAAACTGGCTTAAACTTTTGGGTGTTAAGGGTTAAATAATACATCTCACTGGAAATGAGAGTGGGATAAAACGTATTTATCTGAAACCTGTAGGGTTCAGATGTAATTATATTTTTGCTGAAATTATTTAGAGGGTGTATTGTTTTTAACATGGAGGATAGCTATTTTCTGTAGAATAGTGAATAGATCATATGATTATGATATATTGCAGACCTGGCTTCAAAGTTTTTTCATGCTGCTACTTGAATTGACATATCTCAGATTACTGGCAGAGAGTGTTCAAACTACTCACAAGCAGCTGGCCTCGCCTCGCCTAACAGTGTCAAATAGATAAATTTTATTAAATGCAATCCAACCTAATTGTGGATTAGGTCAAATTCAATATTGAACTCAAATCTGCCTTTACTCAAAAGGCAAAAACATTCATGATTTCAAATGATATAGTATTTTATATATCTATTTATGAATTCATAATCCATATCCAAATTATATAAGGACTTTTGCTCAAATGCTTTTAACGAGGTTTTTTATTCTTTTTTGAGGAAATTTTGAAATCAAAAAAGAATATACATGATACAATTAATCAGAAATTACTACACTTACAACTCAATCTCACAAACTTTCTCTCACAATCCTTACGTGATAGCTCGTAATTGGTTCGCTTGCAAATGGGTCTCGCCTGCTTGCAGTGGATCTCGCCTACCTAATTATGAGTTGATCAATTACGAACTACTACATCGGGGCTATGCGAGAAAGTTTGTAAATATGAGTTGTGAGTTGGTCTTTACTAAATTAATCAACTTGCTTCTAAAAGAATATCTAGAGTGTGTTTGTTTTATTATTTTAAGTAGTATTTTTTAAAATATTAAGTTGAGTTATTATTATGAGGATAAGATTTGAATTTAAAAATATGTTTGGTAAGATTATTTTTTAATCCCCTATATTTGTTAATTTAGTTAAACATCTCATACAATAAAAGTTTTAAAATTAAGAAAAACACCCCCACCCACCCATTAAATGCTAGCAGTGGTGGCCGACTCTGTCAAGAATATGTGGGTGAGTGGAGGTGGTTTTGTCAATTTATAATTTTTTATTGTTGGGAGTGTTTAGTTAAATTAACGAACCTAAGAGGTTAAAAAATTTAAATATTTTGAGTTGAATAGAATAGGATTGGATTTTGGGAATAGTGAAACAAACATGCATTTTGAATAGGATATGATAGGAATAAGGAAACAAACACAACTATGTTTACATGTCAAACTAACAATAAGTTTGAGCATACGTAACATGGCACCTTGAAAATATATATACATTTTTGCAATGTTTATCCATGCAATCGAAAATGTCAACATTAACACATGTGACATATAGACTCTCAATAATTAATTCAATGAACGTACATCACACAAAAGAGTTTGTTACATTTTTTTGAATATTATTCTATTATAAATAGGATAGGATATGATTTAATCAAATAAGATATGATTATGATTATATTTGTTAATTTAGCTAAACACCTCCACAATAAAAGTTTATAAATTAACAAAAACACACCCACTCACCCAACTGATTGTTGGCAACCGGCCGCCACCACCGGACGATGGCCGAAAGTTGTCGGAATGGCGTACGACCAACTAAATTCGGTCAATCTGGCACTGATTTTGTCATTTCCGGTTAGATCTATAGCCAAAGATCTAGCAGTTGACGATGGTCACATCTTGGCCATCATTGACCAATAAGTCTCAACCGAATTGAAATAATAACATGTCACCAAATTAACCCAATAAATTGAATTCCTCAAAAGATCAATATAATTCTCAAAAGATGGGGGATTTGTGGGCCTTATCCTTTAGCTTTATGAAGCTAATACGTGGGGGTGATTAACAATCATACAACAAAGATACGCATTCAGCCGTATAGTCTTGAAATAATCTACATTGAATGTAATAGTACTAGTAGCAGATTTGCAATAATGCATGCCCCCCCATTGGCCACATTTCAACTTGGAAATCACATAAAACAACAGAGAACAGGCCTAGTACAAATACAAAGCTACTCGTGCAGACGAGCTGTTTGAGTAAATTAAGTTAATTAACTATATATATAGTAATGAGAGCCTTCTGGCTCTTAGACTGCAAATATATGGAAGCTTTGATTGATTCTTTGAAGATCAAGTTATCCAGCCTGCTAACAACAAACCACCAATACAGTTCCCCCAACCAATCAACCAATGCTACACGGCAACACATGTAGCTTGTCACCACTACCGTCAAACCCCCACATAGAGAAAATTTCAACAAAAATCTTGCAGCTTATTTCATGTAAAAGAGTTTGAAAATTGTACTCACTTCAGTCTAAAATGCTTCTTCTCTTCAATATATATCTCTTAGACTATGCACAGTGACTGCCCTTTCATCAACTAAAACACCCTGCTCTTTCATCAACTGAAACACCCTGCTTAAATGCTTCACACCAGAATCTTATTAGCAAAGCTTCAGTGAAATTGAGATCATATCATTATAAATCTACTCTTGGAGCAGTATTTAGTAATTGATTAGAACATGAACCAGTAATGGACTATGAGAAATAGGAAAAAGATTAAAAAGATAGAAGTTCTAAAATTATATAAAAAATTCTAATATAGTCAAAGATACTAAAAGTATATTTCCTGAAACAAGAAAGAAGAATTCTCCTGATGTACAACAAGATTGTAATGAGGGAATGAATCCTTGAAATACATGATACGTGCAAATTTACATTCTTGAAAACTGAAATACAACTATGTATGAGAAAGGAAAATCATACTTCATATGTCACCAACAACATGAATTTAATTTGGGCGAATACAGATTGTGTAACCTGGTATGGGTTGAAACTTCTAAGCCTATGATTGCCATGGGTGCTTCAGAGCCTCAGATGCAGAAAGGCATGTCCTAATATTCACTTCAGGCAAATGAGCAATGAAGCTAATGAAGCCATTTTCCCCTATCAGCAATTAGTGAAATAATGAACTCAACGCCTCTATTCTTAAACAACTCAGAGACGAGCCTTACTTTCGCACTATTATGGATACAAAATTAATAGGAAAAATTGGATTCAATTGTCAACTGCTCCTATAAATAGGATTCACTACGGATTCAAACCATATCACATGCTTTCATAAAATTGTAGGATTCTCCCAATCTAAATCAAGCAGGTTTTACATGAAGAAGTTCTATTCAATATGGTTAGGAGAAGCAATATACTTAAAAAAATAGAGAAAGAAGAACCAAGTCATGATAATATAACAGTATTTGAGCAAAAACAAGCTTGGACAAGTTCCATAAAAGCAAAAATACCCATTGGATTTCAGAGTTCTAGCTTCATACTTTTAGAGAACTTTGGTAAACGAGCATTTAAACAAAGAACAAATGTCTATTTACTAAATAGCTATCTTAAAATTTTCCTTCACGGTTAAACACCTAGCGGCAGATATTTGAAAAAACAATCAAGTGCCACCTTTCCCTCGGCATTATACTCTCAGAATATTTAGAACTCATTGCAAAAATAAGAGTTAAAATAATTAGAGGAGTCAGAATTCAGGTGAGCAATAGCAAATTGAAATAATCTAAAAACTTAAAAAATAATATAAAGGGTTATATATGTCAAGATTTATGATCGAAGGTTGCAACATATAAAGATACCAAATCAGCCAATGGGTACTTATAAAGGTCAAGAATAGAAGATCAGATTATAGGCTGCAAGCCTCTTTGACTCATCAATTCCAACAACCCATTAGCTTCCGCCATCTTCCCGTCCTTGCGAAGCCCACTCATCATTGTAGTAAATGTCACCACATCAGGCTGCAAACCTCTCTGACTCATCAATTCCAACAACCCATAGGCTTCCTCCATCTTCCCCTCCTTGGAAAGCCCATTTATCATTGTATTAAAAGTCACCAAATTAGGATGCAAACCTCTTTGATTCATCTATTTGAACAACCCATTAGCTTCCTCCATCTTCCCCTCCATGCAAAACCCATTTATCATTGTAGTAAAAGTCACCAAATTAGGCTGCAAACCTTCTTGATTCATCAATTCCAACAACCCATTAGCTTCCTCCGTTTTCCCCTCCTTGCAAAGCCCATTTATCATTGTAGTAAATGTCACCACATCAGGCTGCAAACCTATTTGACTCATCAATTCCAACAACCCATTAACTTCCTCTATCTTCCCCTCCTTGCAAAGCCCATTTATCATTGTAGTAAATGTCAACACATCAGGCTGCAAACCTCTTTGACTCATCAATTCCAACAACCCATTAACTTCCATTATCTTCCCCTCCTTGCAAAGCCCACTTATCATTGTAGTAAATGTCGCCACATCAGGCTGCAAACCTTTCTAACTCATCAATTCCAACAACCCATAGGCTTCCTCCATCTTCCCCTCCTTGGAAAGCCCATTTATCATTGTATTAAAAGTCACCAAATCAGGATGCAAACCTCATTGATTCATCTATTTGAACAACCCATTAGCTTCCTCCATCTTCCCCTCCATGCAAAGCCCATTTATCATTGTAGTAAAAGTCACCAAATTAGGCTACAAACCTTCTTGATTCATCAATTCCAACAACCCATTAGCTTCCTTCGTCTTCCCCTCCTTGCAAAGCCCATTTATCATTGTAGTAAATGTCACCACATCAGGCTGCAAACCTATTTGACTCATCAATTCCAACAACCCATTAACTTCCTCTATCTTCCCCTCCTTGCAAAGCCCATTTATCATTGAAGTAAAAGTCACCACATCATGTTGCAACCCTGTTTGATTCATCAATTCAAAGAACCCATTAGCTTCCTCCCTCTTCTCTACCTTGCAAAGCCAACTTATCATTGTAGTGAACGTCACCACATTAGGTTGCAAACCTCTTTGACTCATCAATTCCATCAAGCCATTAGCTTCCTCCATCTTCCCCTCCTTGCAAAGCCCACTTATCATTGTATTAAACGTCACCACATCATGCTGCAAACCTCTTTGACTCATCAATTCTAGCAACCTATAAGCTTCCTCCATCTTCCCCTCCTTGCAAAGCCCACTTATCATTGTATTAAACATCACCACATCAGGCTGCAAACCTCTCTGACTCATCAATTCCAACAACCTATAAGCTTCCTCCATCTTCCCCTCCCTGTAAAGCCCATTTATCATTGTATTAAATGTCACCACATTAGGTTGCAAACCTCTTTGAATCATCAATCCCATCAACCTATTAGCTTCCTTTACCTTCCCTGTCTGACACAACCCGTTAATCAAAGTACATACATAATCACGTCAGGCATAACCCCAAACACAACCACTTTCTTGTACAACCTCGTAGCCTCCGAACTCCTATTCTCCAAACATAATCCTTTAATCAAAGAAGTCGAAGTCACAACGTTTGGGCTAAATCCCTACCTCAAAATCCTCCCAAAAACAAGAAGACCATCACATATTCTACCCACATTATGAAAACAATTAATGAAAATATTCAAAGTAATCAAATCCGACAACAACCCAATGTACAGCAAAATAACGTCTTCATAAAACCTTTTCTTACCAAGAGCTCCAAACAACTGGTTGAAAGAAGAAATCGGTGGTTTGGGTTGCATATGAGTCACTAAACAAAAGAAATAGTGTGCTTCATCAAGAGTAATAGTACCTTCTTTACAATCTTTTTGAAGGAATTTATCAAGCCTCGCTACCTCTTCAACATTATGTACTGAATCTTTTGGTATACTTGTAGTCACTTTACATGAATTTGTCAATAAAGATGAGATTTTGGTTTCAGTAACCGTTTCCGAAGAAGAATAACAACGACAGAGAAAGGTTTTGTAGGCCATTTGAGTAGCAGCATTTGTGTATTATCTAGGGCTCAAATTGCCTTAGTCTTTTGTGGGTTTAAGGTTAAATAATACAATCTCAAGGGAAATGAGAGCGGGATAAAATGTATTTATCTGAAACCTGTAGGGTTCTCATGTAATTATCCAGACACCGAGGGCATGTTAAACGAAGCAAAAATTATTGAGCCTTTCACTCCCTCTCTCATTGTCTCTTTAATGTAATGACACGTATTCTTCTTTACTCCTTATCTTATTTTTAAACCATATTTACTATATTATATTACAACATTGCCATTTTCTCTCTTTTCTTTATGCTATTTGCTCATGTTTTCAACGTACAGTATTTGTTTTTATTTTTCAATTTTTATTATTTATTAATTATATATTCAATAATGCTACCTTTACACCACCCTTTACACCATTTTTTTTTACTCCATGATATGGCATTCTATGTGGCATATGACACCTCAGCTCCCACTGTTCGAAAATGATCCAGTTACGCAGCGAAAAAACAAAACATTTACAACAATGGATCGTTCCTTAGAACCAAGATCAAGGTACAAAAATTACAGTTTATACATATTAAATAAGAATCTGTAGATTTTAGTTTAGAGGTTTAAGAAATCATATGCTCGTTTGGAGGCTCCTCCAACTTGTCTCTGAACGTATTACGCTACCGACCCAAGTGTAGGATTGAACCGGAGTAGTCCACACGAAAATAACCTCAAGAAACTAAAGAGGAATTTCCTAGATCCTCTTTAGCCTTTAAGAACCAAGAAGAAATCAAGTGTATTTGATTTTTAGCAAAAAGGAAAAACTGGCGTGAGAGTGTTTAAGGGGCTGGAATTTTTCAATTCATTGAATGAAATGAGTGAATAATCAAAATCTATTATTTTCACAAAAACTTACACTTATATAGTGCAAGTGTAATTGCCCTATTCCCTTATGGAATAGACTTGGGCTCCAACCCAAACACCCCTTGTATCTAAACATTCCCATTTAGATATTTTAATTTTAATATATCATTATCTAAATTAATATATATTTATAATATATATTAACATTTAACAATAATGATAATTTATTTAAATATATGCGAACACATATTTAACGTAATCTCACTTATTTAATTTTAATATCAAATTAAATAAAGGCTACGACCTCAGCAAATTTAATTGCACTGTGAAATTACCAAAATACCTTTCACCTAAAAAGACGAAAACGCCATTCTTCTAAACTGGTTCTTAAATTATCTTCTATGTGTGTAACCCGTGGCCTCCCCATCATACCAAGTGTGTAGTATCCCAATTAACATCAATTAATGTCTCACTATACACAGACCAAGATTGGCCCTTAGCAAGGCATCATGACCACCCAATAGATTCTGATTCAGAGAAATAGCTACCTGTCAACGATATGGTTACTATACAATTCAATCCTTTCATCATCCGTTATCTCGACGAGACCGAGGCATAGAAATAGTGTCAACCTTCGGTTACTCTCAATATTGTGTATTCAGTTACTAGACCAATGACCTGTATTATAAACTAGATAGAGCAGCAACTCAATCCCACTGTGACCACAGTTTTAGTGTCATTGTCATTTACTGAATTGCGTCGTGAGATAACTTCTCCCGTACCCGGGAGTGATAAATCCTCTGTCTATCTACCATAGTCCTGATTCACTCCTTGATGCAGCCAATCACTGCCATATTGACAGCTCTAAATAGAACTGTATTAGGCTAGTGTGAAACTACACCAATCGATGTACAAGGCGCTCTGGTGATCTCAAGTCTAAGGATCACATGCACCACCATTCGTTGGAGGATTTGTTCCATAGACATTGGGGTTACCATTCATATGGAATCCTCTAGTGGGTCAGTCCAGTGAACTTGCCTACAGCAAGCACCCATGTGTTGTACCAGGTTGTCACCAAACAACCTTGACAAGTGAGATCAGTCACTGCCTTTTAACAGGGTCATTCAACACTATGATAGCCTTACTGTATTATCTGTGCCATTTACTTCGGAATAATATTGGGGCTACAAACGTTTCTAGAATGGCCACCATATGTTCTCATAGGGTTCTCACTATCAAGATTTGAAACACTTGATATCCTCATCATAGTTCTACCATTCTAAGAACATATATTAATACATACAATGATGAATTACGCGATATAGTATAAAATAGGACATATATTAATACATACAATGATGAATTACGCGATATAGTATAAAATATCTTTTATTGATCAATGAACATTATTACAAAGAGTTAATTCTACAATAATTGATTGGCTTTAAGGCATCTACTCTAACAATCTCCCACTTGCACTATAGCCAATCATTCATGTATTTAATACCAAATGATCTCAAGTGCCTTTCATGCTTCTGCTGTGATAGAGGCTTTGTCAGTGGATCTGCAAGATTGTCGTCCGTATGCACTTTACTGATCTGCACATCTTTCCTCTCAACTATCTCTCTGATAAGATGGAATTTTCTAAGTATGTGTCTGGACTTCTGATGAGATCGTGGTTCCCTGGCTTGAGCGATTGCTCCATTGTTGTCACAATAGATGTCTATTAGATCAACAATCGTGGGAACCAAACCAAGTTCAGGAACGAACTTCTTAATCCAAATTGCCTCCTTGGCTGTGTCTGCTAATGCAATATACTCAGCCTCCATTGTAGAGTCTGCTATAGTGCTTTGCTTGGAGCTCTTCCAGCTCACTACACCCTCATTAAGACAAAATACAAACCCTGATTGCGATCGATAATCATCTTTGTCCGTTTGGAAACTAGCATCATTGTTTCCTCTTACAGTGAGCTCATCTTCCCCTCCATAAACCAAGAACATATCCTTAGTCCTCTTTAAGTACTTAAGAATATTCTTGAGAGCCATCCAATGACGCTCACTTGGATCCGATTGATATCTACTACAAGTGCTCAAAGCACATAAGACGTCAATCCGAGTACATAGCATGGCATACATGATGGATCCAATTGCTGATGCATATGGGATCCTCTTCAACCTATCTCTCTCATCTTGTGTTTTAGGACACAATTCCTTAGAGAGATAAACACCATGTGACATCGAAAGAAATCCCTTCTTGGATTCCTCCATACTGAATCTTTTTAGTACTTTCTCAATATATGCACTCTAACTTAGGCCAAGCAACCTACGCTATCTATCACGATAGATCTTTATTCCAAAGATGTAGGCTGCTTCCCCTAAGTCCTTCATGAAGAAGCACTTGGATAACCAAGTCTTTACTGACTGCAAGTTCGATATATCATTTCTGATCAGAAGTATGTCATCGACATACAACACTAAGAATGTTACTGCGCTCCCACTCACTTTCTTGTAAACACAAGGCTCATCTTCTTTTTTGATAAAACCAAATTCTTTTACGGCTTCATCAAAACGGATGTTCCAACTCCTTGAAGCTTGCTTGAGTCCATATATAGATCTCTGTAACTTGCATACCCTATTAGCTTGCCCATCAAAAACAAAACCATTAGGTTGTGTCATATACACATCCTCTTGAAGGTTTCCGTTCAAGAAAGCTATTTTGACATCCATTTGCCAAATCTCATACTCATGATATGCAGCAATCGCAAGCATAATCTGGATGGATTTAATCATGGCAATCGGCGAAAAGGTTTCTTCATAGTCAATTCCATGAATTTGTTTGAAACCTTTGGCAACCAGTCATGCCTTATAAGTATGCACCTTGCCATCCATGTCAGGCTTCTTCTTGAAGACCAATTTACACCCTATGGGTTTTACCCCTTTAGGTGGTTCCACCAGAGACCATACTTGGTTCTGGTACATGGAGGCCATATTAGATTTCATGGCTTCAAGCCATTTAACGGAATATGGATCCAATATAGCGTCTTCGTAGGTTCTGGGTTCATTGTCTTGGTAGACTAGTATGTCACCATGTTGAGTCACGAGATAACCATATCTCTCGAGCCCATGGTATACTCTCCCAAATCTACGTAGCTCATGTGCTACCTGAGGTGGTTCACTTTGATCCACAAGTTGTGGAGTAACCTCCTCTTGATGTTCAACCACCTTCTGTGGCACATCATCCCGTTCTTTGTCTAGTATGTTTTGTGGTTCTAGAACTTCATTGAGTTCTACTTTTCTCCCACTAGTACTTCTTAGAAAAAAATTCATTTTCTAGGAAAACACCAGAACTAGCAACAAAAATTTTGCACTTTTCTGGGTGATAGAAATAGTATCCTTTGGTCTCTTTTGGATACCCCACAAATATACATTTACAAGATTTTAGGCCCAGCTTGTTCGAAGTCAATTTCTTAACATAAGCTTCGCAACCCCAAATCCTTAGATAAGACAAGTTAGGCTTTCGCCCACTCCATAGCTCATATGGAGTCTTATTTATAGACTTTGATGACACACGGTTCAAAACGTGAGTCGCAGTTTCTAGGGCATAACCCCAGAACGATGCAGGTAAATCAGTAAAACTCATCATGGACTTAACCATATCAAGTAAGGTCCTATTCCTCCTTTTAGACACTCTATTGTGTTGGGGTGTATACGAAAGGGTGAGTTATGATACTATCCCACATTCCTTCAAGTATTCAGAAAACCCTGAGCTTAAGTATTCACCTCCTCAATCCTACCGAAGAGCTTTAATACTCTTGCCCAATATATTCTGTACTTCATTTCTGAATTCCTTGAATTTATCAAAGGCTTCAAATTTAAGTCTCATAAGGTAGACATAACCATATCTACTGAAATCATCAGTAAATGTGATGAAGTATGAATATCCACCTCTGGCTTCAACTATTAATGGACCACATACATCACTATGGATGATGCCTAACAGCCCAATAACCCTTTCACCTTTTCCTGTGAAAAGAGACTTGGTCATCTTGCCTAATAGGCATGACCCGCTTACCTCAAATGACTGAAAGTCAAAAGAGTCCAAAACTCCATCCCTTTGAAGTTTTGCAATGCAGGTCTTATTAACATGACCTGATCTACAGTGCCGAGGTATGTTTGGTTTTGATCGCTATGTTTAGCTTTCTTGGTTTCAACATTGAGAATATCTTTATTGTTTAAATCAAGAACATATAATCTATTATATAACCTTGCAATTCCAAATAGAATACCATTCAAACTAAAGGACAACAATCCATTAGATATCTCAAAATGATACCCCATATTATCCAAAGCGGATACTGAAATAATATTTCTAGAAATAGAAGGTACGTGATAATAGTTATGTAGTTCCAACAACAAGCCCATAGACAAACATCAACAGTAAGTCCCAATAGCCAATGCAGCCACATGTGCTCTATTTCCAACTCGTAGGTCCACTTCTCCCTTGGCGAGCACTTTACTTTGCCTTAGTCCCTACACATCAGTACAAATGTGAGTACCACATCCTGTGTCAATGACCCAAGATGTTGAGGGAGAGAAGTTAATCTCAATCATAAACATACCTGAAGTCGTAGCATCTGACTTCTTCTTGCTTACGAGGAAAGCCTTACAGTGTTTCCTCTAGTGGCCAGGCTTGCCACAAAAGAAGCAGACTACTTTGCCCTTCCCTATGCCACTCTTAGGCCCAAGAGCAACTTGTCCTTTAGGCTTGGGCTTGGGTTTGGGCTTAGGTTTGGCCTTCGCCTTACCCTTGCCGTTATCTTTTCCTTTACTGGCAATAACCAGTAAAATAGGCTTGGATTTCTTCAAGTTCTGCTCTGCAATCCTTAGCATGTTCAAAAGTTCCGACAGGGTTTTCACCATCGTGTTCATATTGAAATTCATTATGAATAGTGCATAAGAGTTAGGCAAGGATTGCAGAATCAAATCCATTTGTAATTCTGCATCCAAGTCAAATCCCAAAGTCTCAAGCCTCTCTATGTGCTCGATCATCTTGAGCACATGAAGACCAACTTAAGGGCTCCCTCAGTCAGATGACTCCCAAACAGTGCTTTCGATACCTGTACCTCTCATGTCGAGCATTTCCTTTGAAAAGCTCCTTAAGGTGTAGAATGATGGAAGCATCGTCCATATTCTCATGCTACTTTTGCAGCACTGGTGTCATCGATGCTAACATCAAGCATTGAACGCCATCAGCATCATCAAGGAACTTTTGATAAATATCCTTTACTTCCTAAGCGGCATCAGGATCAGGCTCAGCCATGTATGGTTTTTCAAGGATATACAATTTCTTTTCTGACTTGAGTATAATCCAAAGATTACGATACCAATCTGAGAAATTTGATCCATTCAACCTGTTTTCTTTCTTGATTATCGGTCTCAGGTTCATTGTGCTCATTTTGGTGAATCTATAATTGCAAAAAAAAAGTAAAGTCATTATAAAGTTCATTATTATTTAATATGATCTTTTATTAAACGATGCTCCCACTATTTTACTCAAGTAAATAGCCCTCACTATTAACTCGGGAAAGCCCGTTGACTTTCCTAGTGGACTAAGATCCCATCTTGCCCATTTCAAACCTTCGCTTTGGCGAACAAAGGTAAGCCAACAAACTTAATCCACACCAATTGATAACTCCTACTATCAACCTCAAATGTGAAGAAGCCAACAAGCCAATCACACAATCTAATGGCTCCAACCATTGTCCTCAAGTGTGATTCTCAATATCAGGAGAGTGGATACTACATGCCACCATGTACACACAATTTGTGTACTTCTCTACTATGCCTATGACGCGTTTATCAACTTCGCTTTGGCAAACAAGCAAAACCGTCATTTTAAGTCGACCCATCACCATTAAGGAAAACTCCAATGCATTTTAACCTCCCACTGGTAGAAATGTACCCTTCGCTTTGGCGAACAAGGTTTCAACGATCAGTGGTTTGATTAAGACCATGGCGATGGAAGGCTTACGTGATTTAATATCCTTTAATTAAGGGTTTGTTATTTAATGTCTCACTAGATTATTATCTTTGTTAGAATGACATTGTTTGGCATGTTATTGAACATTCAACCTTAGCATGCATTCTAAACAAAATATTAAAACGTGCCGGTATATGGCCCAACTAAAAACCGATTTCCTCGAGCCTAGAGGAATTAGTAGGTCACCTAGGGGTCCTGTAATAAAATCTTGAGTCTTCAAGTATGGTCGTCATTTCCTTGATCCATTCTTCAAGTATATTGCAAAACATCATTCTAAATTTACAATAAAATTAATCTTAAACTAATTTTACATCAACAAATTTAGAAACCTCGATTTACATTCAAGGGGAATGAGATGAGAAGAGAATGTACATTGAGAGGCGGAGAAAGGCAGGACATGCAGGCCCTATTTAATAAATTACAATCATACATACCCAAAAATTTTAAAACATTCACCATAGGTATAAGGTTTATGTACCAAGCACCATACAATATACAAACAAGTACATGGCATTAATTCAGAAGTAATCAATTTTGAATTGGGTGGGTGAATTATTAATTACCCCCTGAAATCTACAGATCTGCATTCGGTCCAAAAGTTTTGAAACTTTACAATCTGGCCCTGCATACTCGAAAGTGCACTCGCTGCGGCGATAAGTTAGATCGTTGCAGCGTCGCTAATTATCGTTGCGCTCATGCTAAACGTGCGCTTGCCGTGGCAATGGGTTATATCGCTACGGCGAGTGTTGATTGCAAACAGTGTTCATCCTAAGGACAATTGCTGCGGCAAGCGCTAATTTTTGCAATCAGCGTGAACACTAACAGCACATGCCGCGGCGATGGGTTATATCATCGCGAAAGCGTGCACTGATCTGTAGCAACAGTCAGTTCAACCAGCCAACAAAATACGCCAATCGGATTTTGCAATCAATCTACTGATTTCAACAAAAATCCATAACCAAATGTTCCAAACTTGCAGATCATCAACAAATTAAAATTAATCAATCAATTGATTTCTTAAAACATGCTCTCATGGCAGATTTGTGCAGATTCATCAAGGCAACGTGTTATTAATCAAATACATGTAATCAACCATCCACATAAAAACTGTAAAATCCGGTACCCTAGGCTCTGATACCACTGTTAGAAAACGATCTAGCTATGCAGTGGAAAAACAAAACATTTACAATAATGGATCATTCCTTAGAACCAAGATCAAGGTACAAAAATTACAGTTTATACATATTAAATAAGAATCTGCAGATTTTAGTTTAGAGGTTTAAGAAATCATACACTCGTTTGGAGGCTCCTCCAACTTGTCTCTGAACGTATTTCGCTACCGACCCAAGTGTAGGACCGAACCGAAGTAGTCTACACGAAAATAACCTCAAGGAACTAAAGAGGAATTTGCTAGATCCTCTTTAGCCTTTAAGAACCAAGAAGAAATCAAGTGTATTTGATTTTTAGCAAAAAGGTAAAACTAGCATGAGAGTGTTTAAGGGGCTGGAATTTTTCAATTCATTGAATGAAATGAGTGAATAATCAAAATCTATTATTTTCACAAAAACTTACACTTATATAGTGCAAGTGTAATTGCCCTACTCCCTTATGGAATAGGCTTGGGCTCCAACCCAATCAACCCTTGTATCCAAACATTCCCATTTAGATATTTTAATTTTAATTTATCATTATCTCAATTCAATTCAATTAATATATATTTATAATATATGTTAACATTTAACAATAATGATACTCTCAATATTGTGTATTCAGTTACTGGACCGATTACCTGTATTATAAACTAGATAAAGCAGCAACTCAATCCCACTATGGCCATAGTTTTAGTGTCATTGCCATTTACTGAATTGCGCTGTGAGATAACTTCTCCTGTACCTAGGAGTGATGAATCCTCTGTCTATCCACCATAGTCTTGATACACTCCTTGATGTAGCCAATCACTACCATATTGACAATCACTACCATATTGACAACTCTGAATAGAACTGCGTTAGGCTAGTGTCAAACTACACCAATCGATGCACAAGACGCTCCGGTGATCTCAAGTCTAAGGATCACATGCACCACCATTCGTTAGAGGATTTGTTCCATAGACACTGGGGTTATCATTCATATGGAATCCTCTAGTAGGTCATTCTAGTGAACTGTAACAACTGCTTTATACTAAAATACTTATAGAAATACATATAATAAAATACATGTACATTAGCAAAAATAATTGGGCCCAAATTTTTCTTTTATTAAATATACATATTCTTTACACAAAATTAGTATCATGTACATAAGTCATCAAAAATGTGGTGGACAGTGTAGCTATTGCTCCTCGCTTGCCGACGTCTATCCGACTGCATCCTCACCTAGATCCTGTAAAACCACAGAAAACAATGGGTTGAGCATAAAAAGGCTCAGTAAGTAAATCCTCTACTTGTCTATCCCCATAACTCTTTCTCTTAATTATTTCCTTACATTACTCTCTCATTTTTCTATTTGTTTCTCTTCTCACATTTCTTTTCTACTAACTCTCTCTCTACGGATGTCACGGCCCCATCTTACCGAAGGCATGGCTGGGAACTTATCCCACTCTTCGTGACTTTTACTCATTCTCTGCCGATCGGACTCGGTTATGCATGGATTCGGAACCCTTAGCCACATGAGTACATATTCTCTCTCTCTTGAATGTCACGGCCCCGTCTTACCAGAGGCACAGCCGGAACCTCATGTTCCACTCTTCGTGATTGTCACGGCCCCATCTTACCGGAGGCACGGTTGGACCCTGGTGTTCCACTCTTCATGACTTCTACTCCTCACTCACAAGTTCCCCATCGCACAACCTACTCTATTCTCTTCTTTAGCACTACTCTCTTTTTGTGTTGTAGTGCTCATTCTCTCTTTCTCTTTAATCTTAAAGTAGCTTATACTCACAATTCTCAACTCTTTCTCAAGCTACTTCTCAAATGCACAATTAATACATATGTTATGCTCATGCTCATTAATGCACTCATGAAATGCGATTATGCAATGCTACAAGAATTAAGGTTCTCTACTCATGCTTATACTTCTCTTAGGCATTCCATCAAATAACTAATGTGCACACAAAAACTCTACTTTATCTATAGTTCTATTTCTTTCTTGGACCATCCATATTTGGAGTAAAACTCCTCTATAATAATTCTAAACCTGTCAAGGAAAGACATTTCAAAATCTTTACTCAACTTCTTCTCAAATTCGGCCAAACTTCATTTGGCCATCCCAATCTTGACTCTACTTCTCTTGGCTCAAAGAACCATGTATCAACCCATCAACTCATCAACAATTACAATCTCAGCAATCAATCTCACAATTATAAGTATATAAATACATATCAAATCATTTGATTGCTTAAATCTTAACTTGGGTTAGATTTACTTACTTTTTTCTTTAGTTCTTGCACAAAAGCTCTCTAACTTGTTGGACTTGCTTCTTCTTTTAATTCCTAAGCATAAATTTAATAAGAACACAAAACTTGTTCAACTTAAATTATACTAGAGCATGAATCCTTACCTCTTGATGCTTAGGAACAAGTCTCTACCAAGATCCAACTAAAAGCCCTCAAAAATCCTTGAAAGATTTAAGTGAAAAGTTGAGAGAAAATGGTGAAATGAAGGGTTTACTAAGACTAAACCCTTATTAGCTCATATTATACACATCCTTTCCCATTTCGCCCTTGCTGTTTCTTAGAAATTCCATCTTTATCCTTTAATTCATTACACTTACACCCTCAATTCTAACACATTCTCCATGAAATTTTCTTGCATTTCACTCCCCACTTTTCCAACTAATTAGGGGTAGAATGGTCATTTTGCCCTATGGAAAATTCTCTAGAAACTTCACCAAACTTTTCAGCCGGCTCTTCGCCGCGGCGAACACTTTTCCGTTGCCCCAGCGAAGAAATCCAGAGCCTACGTTGCCGCGGCGAAGACTATTCCTTTCCCCGACGAAGACTGTAATTCCAAAATTCGCCAAGTCTTAACCAATTTCAGGGCAAACACTCAACCAAACCAACACATAATTTCAACCAAGGGCCAACCAACCAAAAATAACAACATACAAACTCAATTGAGAGCAAAACAATAAACATTCAAACAATGCAACATAAATTAGCTACGCACCTCAAATGGGGCGTTACATGAACTTTCCTACAGCAAGCACCTATGTGTTGCACCAGGTTGTCACCAAACAATCTTGGCAAGTGAGATCAGTCACTGCCTTTCGATAGGGTCGTTCAACACTATGGTAGCATTACCGTATTATATGTGCCCTTTACTTCAGAATAATACTGGGGCTACGGACGTTTCTAGAATGGCCACCATATGTGCTCATAGGGTTCTCACTATTAAGATTTGAAACACTTGATACCCTCATCACGGTTCAACCATTCTAAGGATATATATCACTACATACAATGGTGATTCACGCGATATAGTATAAAATGTCTTTTATTGATCAATAAACATTATTACAAAGAGTCAATTCTGCAATAATTGATTGGCTCTAGGGCATCTACTCTAACAGCCACATCATTAGGATGCCACGTCACTTCCTTCCAAATTTAAAAAAAAAAAAAAATTCTGCAAAAAACCCAAAATTTCACCCAAAATTTCAAACATTAATTTCTCTAAATCAATTTCATATCTCCCAAAATAAAGAAACCCAAAAATTTCTCCCAAAAATCCTGTCAATTTTTGTAATGACTTCTTTCTACTAATATACTTTATAACATATACAATGAAAACATACATAATTAACATATGAAAATAGTTGGGCCCAAATTTTTCTTTACTTATAAAATATAATTCTTTACATATACTAAAACAACAAGTACAAAAACTTAGTAACGGTGGACAGTAATGCCAATTCTCTCTGCTTGTCGACTTCCTTCCGACCGCTGCTCACCTATTTCCTGCAAAACATGGAAAAACAACGGGGTGAGCACAAAAATGCTCAGTAAGTAAATCCCTTATCTCTTCTCCTTCTTTGGTTCTTTCCTTACTTAATTCTCTTCTTCTTTCTTTCGTTCTTAGTTCTTTCTCCTTTCTTTCTCTGTTTCTAATTCTTACTATTCTTTCTTTCTTCATAATTCTCACTGTTCTTCCCTTCTCTCTGTTCTTTCTTTCTTCCTATTCTTCCTATTCTTTCTATTCTTTCTAACCATGATGGAATACATGGTAATATGCATGAATGAACTGCATGTGCACTAATGCATAAAAATTCATTTTCTTTCTTCTTTCTATTTCTTTTCTTTTCTTATTCTTGTTTTTCTTTTCTTTTCTTTTCTTTTCTTTGCGTGTTCAAGCTTTCTCATTCTTTCTTATTCTTGTTTTTCTTTTCTTTTCTTGTTCTTTATTCTTGCTTATTCTTTCTTTTCTTATTCTTATTCTTTATTATTCTTTCTTTTCTTATTCTTTGCCGATTGGTCTCGGTTGATGCATGGATTTGGAACCTTGGCCGTGTGAGTGAGTACAGTCCTCATCTACATGCACTGTTGCGGACCGTACGAATTCTTTCTTTCTTCTTAGGCCACTCAATTAAGGTGGCGTGCATGTAGGAATTCTTCTTGGTACAACCCTCATTTACATACACTCTTAGGGTCGTACAATTCCTCTTCTTCTTATACCACTCAATTTAGGTGGCATGTATGTGGGAACTTCTTCTTAGCACTCATGGTTCCCCATCGCAACAACCTATTATTTTCTCTTCTTTAACACCTTTTCTTTCTTTAACTCTTTAGTGCTTTTTCTTTCTTTCTCTTTATTCTTAGAGTGTTTTAGTCTTAAAATTCTTTATTCTTTCTTAAATTATTACACATATACAAATATATGCATATGGATGGCTCATGCTTAAAATTCTTATTTAAATGCACTCATGAAATGCAAATATGCAATGTTGCATCAAATTAAAGTTTCTACTCCTACTCATGCTTCTCTTAGGCATTTCATCAAACAATAAATGTGCATCTACAAACCCTAATTTAATTATCATTCTATTTGTTTCTTAAACCATCCAAATTGAGAGAAAAACTCTCTTGTATCATCACCATACCTACACGGCAAAAACACTCCCAAAATTTTTCTCCAATTCTTCCAATTTCAACCCATCATCATACCATCACATACACTTCTCATACTCAAATATATCCAAAAACAAGCATAAATAATCATCAATCTCATCTCAATTTCTCAATTTCTCAATAATCTTACATATGCATGCTTAAAAGAAATCTCTACTCACTTGATTTCTTAAACATTAATTTAAGTTGGATTTTGAGTGGAATTTACTTACCTTATACTTGAGTAATCTCTACTAGGCTCTCTACTCTTGTTGGATTCAAACCTTCTCTTAACCCTAAGCATAAACTTCATAAGAACTCAACTTTTACACAAATAAATCATAGATAAAGAGCAAGAATTCTTACCTCTTGTTGCCTAGGATCAAAACCTTATTAAAATCCACTCAAAAGCCCTCAAAAATCCTTGGAAAATTGAGTGAAAATTTGAGAGAAAATGGAGAAGGAAAGTGGCGGTGGAAGGAGAGAAATAAGGGTTACAAACCCTTAACATCTTATTTTATAAACGTACTTTCCCATTTTGCACTTACACTTTCTTAGAAATTCCATCTATATATCTTAGTCAATTACCATAATGCCCTCATTTTAATTGCATTTTACATGAAATTCTCTCTCTTTTCACTCCTCACTTTTTCAACTAATTTTGAGTGAAAATACCATTTTACCCTTAATGCAAGTTTTAAGGCATTTTCTTCATATTCTCTTAAAATAATTCTAACAAAAAGCAACTAAGGGCTATAAAACATAATTTAAATTACATACCTCCTTGTGGGCGTTACAATATGAAAACGCAGCTCAATCTCTGATCACAGCTTGTTTCCACGAAATCCAACAGCCATCCAAAATCAATTTGGGGTGTTGGTTGTGTGACTGTTGCTTGGGGTGTGGATTTCGTGGCTGCTACCTGGGGTGTGGACTTTATGGCTACTACTTGGGGTGTGGATTTCATGGTTGCTGCTTGTGGTGTAGATTTCATGGCTGCTGCTTGGGGTATGGGTTGTGTGGCTGCTGCTTGTGGTGTGGATTTCGTCGCTGCTGCTTAGGGTGTGGGTTGTGTGGCTGCTGTCCTTGATCCCATGGAGTATGTGGGTTGTTTGATTTTAATCATTCCCCAATTTTAGGACCCAATAAGAGTATTTTGCTTGTATCATTTGCCGGTTAAATATATATACATACTATTATTTTGCTTATATCATTTTTCGGTTAAATATATATACATACTTTTGGAATCTAATGATTGTGTAATATTTGCAACATTCATGTAAGGGGAAGGATATATTATATTGCCCAATGT